>OY757311.1:79777423-80977423 GCA_963583905.1 Stenurella melanura | reverse complement strand
TGTAGAAACAAATTATAAATTATATATGTACATTTTGTGAACTTCTATCTACTTCCATGTGTTTTTCTTCATCTCAGAAATGCATGTTTACAATTCTGTACCAAAGTGTTGTGACACGTTGTATATATTTTTTAATGTAGTTGTGTTTATGTGATATTAATATTACTTATATTATAAAAAGCATGGAAAAAGTATTCATTTGAACTTTTTTTTTCATTTTTAAATTTGAAAGTGATAAAGATATAATTGTTTTGTTTACATCGACAGCATAACCTACAATAAAGACGAATATAATGTTGTGTACTGGATTTGGGAAAACTATGCATTCCATTAAATTTGCCGATATTATTTGTATAGATTTACTGCAATAAGTCCCAAATAAATTGTGATTAAAAATCATGTGTTTACTTATTTGACTTGCTTTGATCCACTTTTCGTCTTTCAGGGTTATGGTTCCGCATGGGAAGCCTGTAAATCTATATTTTGCGAAAACTATCACTAACGTGGCTTTGTTCTTTTCGTGTTTCGTTTATAACAAAAAAACACTATTAAAATACGACTCTTCGCGTTCAAATAATAATTTCTATTACTGAACGGATGGGAAAATTAAGGTTCAAAATTTACCTCTATGCCCATCACAAGCGTTCGCGTCGAATTCAGTAGTAACTCTGCACTCTTTACACATAGTCTATATTAAGAAAATATTATAAAATGATATACAAAAATTTCGATTAGAAAAACAAGTAGGAAAAATTACTTCAACTGTTAGGATACCATGTTACTTTTATACTACAGACATGCTTACAACCTAATATTCCTAATTTGTAGCATCCACTATAAACTCATAGCAGTTTATCTGCAAATTAACTGCACCTGAAATATTCAATTTGAATTAAAAAGTTTAGATAGTTCAAAATCAAATGGTTTTAGTATTTATTTCAAAAAATTGTATAAAGTATAAAATATTTTTCGAAACACCAAAACTCTTGAAGACTTCACTTAAATACTAATAGTATTTAAGTGAAGTCTTCAGGAGTTTTGGTGTTTCGGAAGATATTTCATACTCTACATATGTTTCGCCAACCATGATTACATCATCTGGAGATGGTTAAACTAAAGTTACCTTACTTTAGCTTTAATTACGTCTGTATGGTGGAAACATGATTGACAAAACACTCATCGAGTAATAGTGTATGCGAAAAGTATTTATTAATGATTTTAGGCTCAACAAGATGGTGGTGTATCATCATATCTAGAAGACAATAGAGTACCACCACTTTTTCTCTTTATGCTGATTATGCAGTTTATGCTTATAGTAATCGATCGTGGCATATATTTAAGAAAAAACATATTAGGGAAAATTATTTTTCAATTTTTGCAAATTATTCTGTTACATGTTTGGTTATTTGTACTATTCCCTATTATTACTGGCAGGTAAGAGTATATACCCCTAATTCAATATGTTTATTATTTGTATAATTTTTTATTTCAGTCAATTTAGTATGGTGGTGCCACCACAAATGTATTATATGGTTAAAGCATTTTATTTACTTTTTTCTGCATACCAAATTCGTTGTGGATATCCTACTAGGATATTAGGAAATTTCCTCTGCAAGGGATTTGGCATTGTTAATATGGTTCTTTTCAAAGGATTTATGCTGGTTCCATTTTTATTTGAACTTCGAACATGTATGGACTGGATGTGGACAGAAACTTCAATGTCTGTTTTTGACTGGATTAAACTGGAAGACATATTTGCTCATGTATATCAGTTAAAAGTAAGTTTATTGTTTTAAATGTGCATAATACTTAAAAAACCACAACTCGCACACTCACCAAACCGTATATCATTATAATTGATCGAAAGGCATCTATTTGAAAATGTAAAAATGTAGAGGGTCATCCATTTAAAAGAAACTGCCGATAACGTCATATCTTGAAAAAAATAAGGTAGTTGTTGAAAATCAAAGTACGTGACTAAATAGAATAAAAACACTACAACTTTTGTTAGGGGATTTTTTAATTAAACTTATAGTTTAGTCATAAATCAGATGTCTCCACACATTTGCCCTACCCTATATGATACTAGTAGGGTGGCCCATTTCTATATGGGTGAAATTTTTTTTACTAAATTTTTTACGTCTCACCCCACGAAAATATTTCGTTATACTAGAAATGACATATCAAAGTGTCTGATAATTCGGAGAATGGTAACCCGTGCCACAACCGGGTAGATTGAACCCCACACTAACTTTATGGAAAATAGCCCCTCGGTGAAATTTACTGGAATTAATATGTTATTCCTCTCGAGCTACTGATAAAAGTTCCCGTGGGCTCAAGGTCGGAAAATGGACAGTTTTCCAGATATCGGGGGGTGCTCATTTCTTATGAGATGTGGCCCCTGGTGAAATTCACTGGAATTGATATATGTTATTCCTCTTGAGCTCCTAATCAAAAGTTCTCATGGGCACAAGGTCGGAAAGTGGACAGTTTTCCAGATATTGGGATTGCAAAGTCGATCTTCCGGAATCTTGTCGATATAACAGTGTGTATCGCCATATTTTTGATAAAATGTCTTTCAGAATATATACCGGGGGATTTTTATGGTCGCAGATTCCAAGTCCAATGTCAAAAGTGACATTTGACGGTTGGCAGATGCAAGATAAAACGAGAGTTTTATTTTCTTTAAATTGTCCTAGACTACAAGTTTACAGTACACATCTTATACTCGCAACAGATGAAATCTTTGATACTTGTATGATTTGATTAGTCATTCTAAAGATAAATATTGCTGACTTAAAAAAAACTGTTTCAAAGTATGTAAATAATTCCAATTACTTCTATTATTGCATAATAATGCTTCCGGCGGCACTCCTTGCCGTAATTTTGCCACAATAATATTTTGATATTATTTTTTCTTCAAATGAAACCATGTACAGGGGTGAGAAATAATAATTTCTATTTCGAAAAAGATGGGCCACCCTACTATACAGGGTGTCCTAGAATTATGTTCCCGGACGAAAACCTGTGTTCCCTTGCTTCATATTGGGCCCAGAAACCCAACTTACCTTGGTCCAAACATACATCCTTGAGAAAGTACATCCTCTTAACGTGAGACAGAGAGAAATATTTTTTCCAATAAAACAACCGTTATATTGAAGATAAAATTTTCAAACTTTGATGGGAGCTGTATCTCTATAAGTACTCTATATAATCTTGATAACAGCCAAATATCTTTTGTTTCTCAATTTTTTTTCACAATTATTTTTTTAATCGCCCTGTAAAATTACGAAATACTTGAACGTTTTTGCAGAGCATTGAATGGCTTGCAAGAAAGGTACCCTTAAAATTTTTTGTAATATTAATTAAAATACAAGAAATTATCGTTCTTTCCTGTATTTGTATTTAACATTTATTTACAACTTCAGAACAAAATTTTGTAACAACTGAAAAGTAGTTTATTTAAAAAAAATTATATTCATAACAAATGCTCCACATAACGTCCACCTGTTTCAGTACACAAATTAATACTTTTAAAATTTTGTGTAATATTAACCAAAAATAAAGAATTATTGTTTTTTCCCTGTAGGTCATAGCTGCTTCTGAAACAGAAAATCTATCACGTCATGACAATACAAAAATTAATTCATTAGATAACAAGTATATTTTTAATTCCGGTAATTTACCATCAGCATTGATCAATCAATTTAGCAATGTAAAATATGCTGATATGCATTTGATATATGGAGAAATGAAGCATAATTCTCAAGCCCCTCAGCGGAAATACAGGCAAAAGTACCCAAAGCGAAGAACACCATGAAAATTTTAAAAATATATCTTCAATATAACAGAAACCATTGGAGAAAAATGTTTTTTCTGTCTCACTTTAAGAGGATGTACTTCCTCAGGGATGCATTTTTGGACCAAGATAAGTTGGGTTATATGGACCCAATATGAACTATGAAATCACAGGTTCCTGTCCAGGAATTCAATTCTGGGACACCCTGTATGGTGTTCTGATATTACAGATTTCCTCATTATGAAGCAAATTAGTAGAAGAGAGTTTGTTTTTCTTGCCTATTATTTTTAAAATAATGAACGTTTATTTATTTAAAAGAGTATATATATTTTGTTGATTTTTTAAATCTTGATTTGGTATATTTTTTCTAGTTTAATATTTATGATTATGAACATTTAGGGATGCCAAATGCCCAGTATTATAAATGACATTGGTTGATTAACCAACTATATTTAGTTATCAGTTCACTTCCTTATTCGTTTACATTTATTTATAACAGTGTGTTTTAATCACACGAATTCTTGTGAATATTCACAATTGTTGCAATATGCATGATTAAATATTCACTTTAAACTGCTTGCATGTAATCACACTTTAATGATTAGTCTGCCCTTAGGAGGGCTGACCTGAAACTAAAACCGTTTGTTGACCAATAAAATATAAATTACCATTGTGACAATATGTATGCTGAAAATTTCTTATGAATATTCTGCCTCTAATAGATTGTGTCTGTTTTGTGTGTTACCTACGTATAGTATAATAAATAACTTTGCTAATTAAACATAATTTACAGTTAATTCTTTATTCCTTAGGAAGTGGAGGTATTCATAAAATACTGTGTGCACAAACATAAATTAATAATCATCTTACATTCAGGCCAGAAATATGTGTTTTTGTCTTGTTGGTTTTATAATATTAAGCTTATATATCTATAAAATCGAACAGTGTTTAAGTCTTTAAATAAAACAAATATATAGTAGGGCCAATAAGTCTAGTCAGTAGAGCCAGGGGCGTGCAGATTATGCTTAAATCTGACAACATTATCCCCACGTATTATAGCAGCGCAGCCGCAAATATTTGTCCCTTGCATTAAACCCGTTACTATTGTAAATATAAATGTGGCACTACTGAATCCCTAGGATGGGCTCGTACATTTTGTTTATGAGAGTTATAGCGCAAATTGCACAGTAGTTGAACAAATTATTAGGTATAAGGGCACCACATTCAAACATTTGTTCTATTTGGTCGATTGTACCAATTACACATAATGACCTAGTCGTGGTTTTCATCTCTGGTAGGCGGATAAAACTTAATATATTTCTCTGAATTATGTGGGATTATATAGTAGAACGAAGTGCTGCTTAAATATTACATAACAGCTACTATCCTTTGACCAAAATGCCGCTGATTTTTTGCGCTACTGACAACACTTCTTAGCCTTAGTATAGATAATTAATTGCATGTACTTAGTATTGAATGTTAATAAAGCAAATAGTGTTAATTTCAATATTTAGTATCAGTTACTCAGAAAGGTAGTACCTACATTAAAGCTTTGCAAATTAAATCTATCTATACTCTAAATGAAATTTGCAAAGTTGACTACTGATAAGTCATACTAAGTACTATTTTAAAAAAAATATAGGTGCAAGGGTGCAGTTGGATAAGTAGTAGTCTTTAGAATTTTTTGGACGAATTTGGTGTCAGTAGTTCGTAATAATAGGAAAAGAAATATATTCCTTGCATTTTGGACAGGACAAGATTTTTTTTATGTGTGAGGAGTGTAGTGTGAGTAAAAAACTCGGTTTTCAGGGTACAAAGCTCCCCCATTTGGCAGTCATCTTGACGAAGGGGACGTAAACAGTTTTTCCGCAATATCTTGAGGACTGTAAGTCTCACAAAAAAATCTTTAAGACTTTTTTTGTAGAGAATTCTCTACAATCTTGGTCTAGATACTTCTTACTGTAAAATTGAAAATGGAAAAGTTATAATTAAAAATAGACTAAAATTTTCAAGGAAAATATCATTTAAAGGTTATAACTTTTTTCTATTGGTTTTAGTGAAAAAACACATCAGATACTTTTTGTAGGTTGTTTTATTGTGAACAATTTTCTCTACTTATTTTTTAAATTTCTTTTCTTTGGAGAGGTGTTAGGACGCTGCAAAGGGATCAAACCAATACTCCATTCAAAACGCGCGAAAGGGTGCAGGAAAGAATCTACTTTGACTAGACGTTTTTTGGGTCACTGAGTATGAAAATCTGAGTCCCGCAATCCTAATAGTTGGAAAACACTCCTAAAAATGCAAGAAACAAACCCCCATTTTTAGAGGGTTTTTCGTGATAATTTTAATAAAAATCAAAAAATGGATCCTATGAAATCATCCTTTTTTAATATTAATTTGTAAATTAATATTTATACCAAATATAGCCAAATTATATGATTAGGGATCATCAGATAGGGTTAAAACTATCCCTATATCGACTTAAAATTAAATAAATTCATAAAAGAATTTTTCTACTTTTTCCTTCAAATTTGGTTGAATGTACATTGCTGGGCAAAAGTAAATTATTCTAAACCCCTAAATTGTAGCAAGCTTTAAAGAACGAGTTTTTTTTTGCATTTTCATTTTATTTTTGTTGAAATATTACTAAAATTTATTTAATATATTTTTTCTATTTTATTTCGAGTTAGGGGTGGTTTAACCCTCCAAAAGGGTTAAATAATAAATTTCAAAACCTTTTTAGTAATATTTCATCAAAAATAAAATGAAAATACAAAAAAAAGTCGTTTCTTAAAGCCTGCTTCAATTTAGAGGTAGGAGAGGGTAGTTTTACCCGCTTAAGGGTGGAAAATAATTAATTTTTGCATGGAAAAGTAGAAAAATGAAATTTATAGAGAATACAGAGAAATATATATAGTTTTCAAATATATTTGTCGTCCTAACTCTATCTTGTGAAACTACCCTGACAACCTATTAGAGAGAGTGGTTGGTTGGTGTGTCACTTCTGTCATGGAACATTCTCTTTTTTTTTTTTAAATAAAGTTTAGGCTCTCTAGAATATGACCATTTTCACCCCTTTGTATTATTGCTCCACAATGCTTTCGTCATTGAACATCCTTTTTTTTTTATTAAAGTTTGAGCTACCTAAAATATGAAAATAATGATTGCCCAATATAAAAACATGAAGCATACATGTTTATATATAGCTTGTAGACAAAAATACATATTTTTTATGCTACTAATAATTTTCTTATAAATTTATTATTATTATTATCTTTCTTTATCACCACTTTTTCAGTGGGTTACAACAATATCATCGGCTTTTCCAGCAAGATGATATCTTCAAATGGGGATATTAAGAAATGATCTGACAATAGATGTGGTGCCAAGAAAGACTGCTTTCTGCATTTGGTTTCTTACAATAGTAGAGATTTCTAATTGCTGAAGGTTCTTCGTTAGCGTTTTTGTAACGATTCCTGTAGTGGAGATAATTAATGGCAAGATGATTACATTTTCTTGCTGCTATAGATCTTTAATTTCTGCGACCAAAGGGAGATATTTAGTGATTTTTTTCGTTATAATACTGCTCCATGTTATGAGTGTTGGGAATGCCAATATCCATTAAATACGTCACTCTCTTTACTCTATCAACCATGATGATGTCTGGTCTATTATTGGGAATGGGTCTATCAGTGATACGTGATCGCTCCCAATATAGTTTGTGGGATTCATTTTCCACTATCGGCTCAGGTGTATATTGGTAATACGGCATTTTATCCTGAATTATTCCATGCTTCTGTGCCATGATTGATACAATATCTTTCCCACTCTGTTATGGCGTTTAAGATAGTCAAAAGCAGCTAATGCCTGACAGGCCCCGGTTATATGTTGGATTGTTTCAGAGGCCTGCTGACACCTCCTGCATTTATCGTCCTCCATATCTACTCCATTAATATACTTCAAATAGTTCCTTGTGGAAATCACTTGGTTTTGTATTGCTATCATAAGGCCCTCAGTTTCCGAAAATATACCACCATTATACAGCCAAGCATTTGATGCCTCTTCATCTACTAAGGGCTCCCTTAAATCGTAAGCGTGCAGCTGCTTTTCAGCCCATCGTTGTAAGGTGCTGACAACTCGGGCATTGTCTGTTTCCATACCTTCTAGATTTGCATGGTGAAGGGAAAGAGGGCTACATAAGCTATCAGCTTCTACTACAACTTGATGTAAACGTGATTATTATTATTATTATTTCTTCATTTCACTCCCTCAGTTTGAGGTTGGGGAGGACACTTTACCTTCATTCCAGATCTCTACATGAGATCTCAGGAACGTTGGTCTTACAATGATAGAACCTTCTGTAGTATGTGGGCTGTTCCAAAGGAGTGCTATTTTTTGGATCTGACACGGGCTTACTCTGCACGGGAGGTGTTCTAGATGTTTGCAGTGGCCCTTCTGTATTGTCCCTAATGCTCCTATAATGACTGGGATAACTTTAGTTTTGGTGTTCCACATTCGAGATCTTTATATTTACTTTTCTTTTCCACTTCTTTTAGGGCTACATTATTGTCGTCGGGCATAGAGACATCCATAAGCAAGCATATTTTGAACTTCTTGTTGTGGTATATAATGTCCGGTCGTTTTGCTTTTATGGTGCGGTCTGTCCTTATTGCCATATCATACATGATGATGATGTCGCCTTTCTCTACGACTCGCTCTGGTTGATGTTCATACCATTTGTCATTATTTTTAAAATCTTATTTCGTTCATCATTGCCTAGTGTATATAGTTAGCTACTTTGTTGTGCCGTTATGTATATTCTGTTGGGGCTAATAGTGGGCAGCCAGAAATAATGTGACTGATATGCTCCTCCTGTTGGTGGCACATCCTGCATCTGCTGTCAACATCTTTCTTTTGTATGCGTTTTTGATAATAACGCGTACTAAAGGCTTGGTCCCGGGCCGCTATGATGATACTCTCCGTTTCTGCTTTGAGATATGGGCTACTTAGCCAGTTGAGTGTTGATTTTTTGTCAACGTGGTTTACCTCCAGGTTCTTAAAGAACTGTCCATGTAGGGGTTTTGTCTTCAGGTTATTTACTTTTTCTTCATTTAATGCCTCTTTTAGCGATTGTGAGTGATTTTTCTTGGTTCCATTGATTTTCAGTTTCTTAGTTCAGGTGAAAGATATGTTGCCTTGATCTCTTTGCCTGTTTTAATTAGGGAATATTTAGGTTTTCTTTCCTCATGGATTTTAAGCATGCCACAATACCGGTCCTTTGTTTGTTCAATATATTCCATGAGACCTAGTATTGTTGTTTTGTCAGCGCTTTCCAGTTCTATTAGTCCCCATCCGTGTTTCTTCTTGGGATGTATAGGCGGTTGACATCTGCTTTTGGGTGGTGAAATCCATACACAGTTAGTAGCTTTCGCGTTTTTCCATCAATTTGCTGTATCTCTTGAATCCTCCAATCAATAATTCAGAAGCTATATTGCATGACCGGAACCGCTAGACTTATTACTTATTATTATTATTATCATTTTAATTCTCTCAGCTTTTTATGCTGGTATTGGAAAGAAGTGCGGGCCTGAGCCAAAACATCTTCAATCCTCTAAGAATTTGCGGGTGATGCGTGTGGTGTTCAGAATGACGGCTTTCTGCATTACTTTGAACAGATTTGAATCCTGTCCTAGGGCTTGATGTTATTTCATAAGCCTGACGGTATGATTCCGGTGGTCGAGATTACTATTGGCAGAATTTGTACCTCGTCTAACTTCCAGATTCGCTTAATTTCAAATTTTAGCTCCGTGTATTTCTGCATCTTCTCGTCGATTGTGTTTTGCAGATTGTGGATGTTAGGGCAAGCTATGTCGATTAAAAATGCAGTTTTGTGTCTCTTATCCAAGAATGTGATATCTGGTCTATTGCAATGCGCGGTCTTATCAGTTGTTATTGTGCGGTCGTAGTATAATTTGAAATCTGAACTTTCCAATACTGCTTCTGGAGTGTATTTGTAATATGGTACTTGTTACGTTAAGAGACTGCTATGGTTAGCCAACTCTTGGTGGATTATGTTGGCTACCTGGTTGTGTCGATGAAGATAGTCAGTCTGTGAAAGTCTACTGCATGCTCCCACTATATGCTGAATGGTCTCGGGCTTCTCACATTTTCTACATCTGTCGTCTGTTACGTGTGCGTTTTTAATTATGTGTTTTTGATAGTTTTTAGTATCAATTACCTGGTCCTGGATCGCGAGTAATCTTTTTCCTCAGTATACCCATAGCAGTGTAAAAAAATTTACAATATTTTCATGAATAAATACATTTTTGAATTAATTTTTTATTTAATTTATATTTTTTAATAGAATAGACCAGTTAAACCAGCCTAATTTTTTTTCCTAATAATTAACATACAAAGTGCGGAGATAAAAATCTAAATGAAAAGTTATTTTTCTTAGGGTACACAGGGGTTATTAGTGGCAATATAGGACTAAAACTTGAGGAATATATTTCTTTTCCTATTATCAATTTAATTACACCGAATTTGCTTCAAAAACTTCTGGGCCCCTTTCTGCCCTACTTATCCCACTACACTGATCTCAGATTTTTTCAATTTTACAGATTTTCTAATAATAGTCCAAGAGCCGATGGGCATCTTTGCACCCATAATTGAACGGTCTCAAATATGTAGCGATTTGGCAAGGAAATATAGTAAAGGACAACAGTCTTGCAGTCGCCTTAATCAAATCTTGTGCATAATTATGGTAATTAAGCTAATTATCAGAAAATTTTGCTGGTTTTTTTCTCGAAATGATATTATATATTGTTGGTAAAAAAACATAAAAAATTAAAGTATTAAATTCTAACAATAAAGAAGCACTGAATATTGTTTTATTTTAAAATTTTAGAAAATGTTGCAAATATTTAGATAGATAGATAATCTTTATTAATCTACATAATAACACAAAGAAATTACATTATCCAGTGAGCGTAAGACATGTCACCAACCACAAACAAATAATAAAAGAGAAAAGAAGGAGAACATGTTACCAAACTAAAATAATATCAACATGTAACCAGATTCAAATAATATCAATGAGACATATTCTTTATAGGATTTTGCAAATAGTGGAATGAAAAACTATCTATGAGAACTAAAAGTAAAACTATATGTAAAAATGGTAACGAAATCTTTGCATTTTTTCGATAACCTGACTTCTGGTTATGCTAGCAAGTTAAAATTCTGAAATAAATTTGTCCAGTTTTTTATTTGACATTCACATTATAACACTAGCATCCAACATAGTCCCCTATGGCTAAGCAGAAAAATATCAATATTACATTTATATTTTGCTTAAATAAATAACATTTATACTTTACACATTCCAATACTAAAAGAAATAACATTTTGTTATTTTTACTCAAATTGATTAAAAATAATACGTGCAATTACATACATCTATGAGAGAAATATAGACGGCTACCTATTCTAGCATAAAGTTTGCATTACAATAAATCTCATCTAGAGTATAGTAGGCCTTTTTTTTATAAATATACTTTTCAACTTTTTCTTTAAGGATCTTGTGTTTAATGCTCTCAGGTTTATCGGAATTTTGTTAAATATCTTTATTATTGAATACTGTACATTCTTTTGTATATAAGTAAAATTACTTTTTATGTTGTTTAGATCCATTTTGCACCTTGTGTCGTGTTGGTGATTTCGATTATGATCTTCAGACAGTGTACTGTTTTCTTTTACAAAGGTAACAGACTCATATATGTAAGTGCTAATCATGGTGAGAATTTTGTTAGTTTTAAATTTTTGCGTAGGCAAAAACTTGTAGAAATTTCAGTTTGTTTTAGGTTGAAGTTGTTTCTGAGACATCTTTTTTGTCAAATAAATATTCTGTTGGCTTCTGTGCTGTTGGCCCAAAAAATGATTCCATATCGTATTTGTGAATGAACATGTGTATGGTATGCAATTATTGCTGTGTCTACATCGATGTTGGAAGAGAGTGTCTTTAGTGCGAAGCAGTATTAATATAGAAACTATTAATCTCATTTTAAATATTTTTTGAGTCTACCATTGGGTTACATTGTTGAAGGTTTTTTAAAATTGAATCTTCTTTCTTTGATTTTTTGCCAGTATATCTATCTTCTAGTTGCCAAATGGCTTTCACGGGATTTTTTGCTTTTTTTATGTAGTTTTAATTTGCCATTTTTTTCGCTTCTCTAACAACTTGTTCTAAAATTTTTGAGTATGTTTTATACTTTTCTGGCACTGTAGTCCCTGTAATCATTTTTTTATATAGGTTTCTTTTGTTTATACTGGGTACTTTGATTCCTCGTGTTATCCATGATTTGGTTGCGCTGTTCTCAGTCTGTTTAACTATCTTGAGAGGAAAGATAACATCTATAAGATATTTTATTTTGTTTAAAAAGTTTGTATATGACTGAGTTACACTATTTTTACTATATACTTCATGCCAGTTTACTTGTTGGACTTCGTATTTAAATTGTTGTAATTTTGCTATAGAAAAAATATGCCTCTTATATGATAGCACCATTCTTCGGCCCATGCAGTACCGTGACCTGCAAGAGTTGACCTTTGTGATCTGATAATGCATTACTTATAACCTGACCCTGTTGTTCACATACTTTGTTAATATATATGTATTATCAATCAGAGATGTAGAATTTTTAGTGATCCTTGTTGGTTCATGGATGGTTTGATTCAAGTTAAAACTTTGTATTAAATCTCTGAAAATGTTTGTACGTTCTGTATCCTTTTCAAGATTGATATTGAAATCTCTACACAACACAATTTTATAGTTTTTAAACAGATTTAAAGAGAGATTTAAGATATAAGTTAATGTGTTTGTCAGTATATTAGTATCGCTGAGCGGCGGTCTGTATGTGCAAATTACTATTATTTTCAAAGGCTTACTTATTATTGACGAGCACTCAGTGTGTCCCTCCACACTCTCTTCCATGGTTTCTTTGACTTCGCCCGCTTCTAGATGGTCCTGTATGAATATAGTTGAGCCATCATGAATCATATTCGTTCTTGCATGTGAAGATACCCTTCTAAAATTTTCAATGTTCATTAGATCTAGCTCGGATTCAGTGAACCAATGTTTGGTTAAGCATAAGATTTCTGGCTTTGTAGTTTCACTGAGGAAAGATTTCTAATTCAGGAATTTTATTCTTTAGGCCTTGCATGTTTTTGGTGAAACATAGTGATAGTTGTTTACTTGTCTTGGTTTTTGTACTTCTTTTTCATGATTTACTGTTGCAATGGGGTTTCCTTCTATATGTTTGCTTCTAAAAATCTATTGTATTATTATAAATACAATATGTATTTGTAAAATATTTAACACATTTTTTAAAAAATACGTTATTATTTGTTTGCTTATAATTGTATTGAAATATATTCCTTATAGGATTTTCCAAACAGCAGAACAAAATAACTATCTATAACTAAAAGAAAAACTGTGTAAAAATATTAATGAAATCTTTACATTTTTTCGATAACTTAAATTCTGGTTATGCTAGCAAATTAAAATCCTAAAAGGAATTTGTATAATTTCTTATTTGACAATTCTCATCCTAACACTAGCATCCACACAGTCCCCTACAGCCATGCAGATTAAACTAGTATCTATATAACCCCCTACGATCATGAAGATTCAGTTAAAAATGAGAACAAAGGCCTAAATTGAATTTATTTATCTACCTTGTCTTAAATTTTTTCTTTTCTTTCATTCTAATGGATTACATTTTCATGAAATCTATCATTCTGTTTCTTGGAAATGCTTAGCCTTTGAAACATTTTTCGCCCTTATTCTGGAGGTCATCAGAAAGACAAAGTCACTCATAAAGATGTTTCATGCAAAACTAGGACAAAATACAGTTTTTCTTTTAGTTATAGATAGTTATTTTTTTCTGCTGTTTGCAAAATCCTATAAAGTATATTTCAATACAAGTATAAGCAAACAAATAATAATTTATTTTTAAACATGCATAGAGTGTACAGGCTCCAATATTAGTTAGCTAATAGATAGGTGAAGATCTGTTGTTTTTTTTTATCAGTCAATGTCAAATATAATTATTTCACATTTATTGAAATTGTCTTGGTTTTGCATGAAACATCTTTATGAGTTGCTTTATGTCTTTCTGATGAGCTCCAGAATAAGGGCGAAAAATGTTTCAAAGGCTAAGCATTTCCAAACAGAATGATAGATTTCATGAATATGTAATCCATAAGAATGAAAAAAAAAATTAAGACAAGTTAGTTGAATAAATTCAATTTAGGCCTTTGTTCTCATTTTTAACTGAATCGTCATGATCGTAGGGGGTGATGTAGATACTAGTTTAATCTGCATGGCCGTAGGCGACTGTGTGGTGCCAGTATTAGAATGAGAATTGTCCAAATAAGAAATTAGCCCAATTCATTTTAGGACTTTAATTTGCTAGCATAACCAGAATTCAGGTTATGAAGAGTGTAAAGATTTCATTAATATTTTAATAAATTTGAAGTACACTGTTAAAATTTTCATACTATCAAAAGCATAATCCATTTTTCAAAATCAAATTTGGACAACAGAGAAACAATCAACATTTGAAGCGAACGTTATTTTTCACGATGCGTAAGCTTGAGATGCAACGTGATCTACACTCTGTTTTACAGTAGATTTTTGAGCTAGATATGTACATGGGGCTTTTAAACAACCACTGCATATAGTAGACGTATCACACTAAGTATCTAGAGCATAAAAAGTCCCTAAATCAAAATTTCGATTTAGGGGTTTTGGCCACGTTTTTGAGAATTTTGCCCACTGGGCGATGGCCAGATTGTTGTTCTCTACTATGATTACTTGACAGTTCGCTACTTATTTTGAGGATATTCGATCACAAGTGGGAAAATGCCATGGGCTCTCGGACGATAAATACTGTGCTTATATGTATACTTTATCTGTGAAATCTGGTGCAAATTTAAAAGGGGTTGGTAATTGGCAAAACAAAATTACTCAAATACTGGTCCATTCAGGCCTAAGATGTAGCATATAAACTGTCAGATGTGTTCTAACGACATATAGTCATAACTAGGGGATGGCTAACCAGAGCCTGGTAAAAAAATCCAGGCAATCATTTTTTATATCTGGCAATGGCCCTAGAGTGACACAGAAATATATATTGTAAAACCTAAATGTAACAACTATTATGAAAAGCATGTGTTTTTGTTCATTTGTGAATAAATACTAATGATATTAAGTTGGAACGATCAGCATGTTTAAACGTATAATAACTTGCTAGTTGAACCTGTAGGATGATTCTAATTATTTACTTTTATTACCTTGTAGTGCTCTAGAAATGTAGAAGAGGAATATCCACAGCCAAAAGGACAAAAGAAAAAGCCATTAGCAAAATATGTTATGGGTACTGCAATTTTGGCAGCTATAATAGGAATTATTTGGTTTCCTCTCGTTTTTTTCTCTTTGGGAAATGCTGTTGGGGAACCTAACATACCTTATGATGTCAGTTTAGAAATACGAATTGGACCATATGAACCAGTTTATAAAATCTCTGCTCAGAGTAATTCAATTACTTCGTAAGTGTTGATTAATTTCTATTTAATATTACTGTTTAATAATAGCTATAATAATATTTGCTATGAATTTGCATTTTTAGCAGTATCATATAATTTAGATAATGTATATAATATTAGAATGAGAAAACGATCGGAAACAATAACTGATAAATTTTTTTTTAAAACATATATATAGTGTGTTCCACCACTATGGGGCAATACTTTGGAAACGTATACTTTGGGTCAAAATTATACTAAAAGTACGTAAAATTTTTTTCTTAGGGCGCCTCCTTACGGAGATATTACTCTTTAAAGGGTACATATTCAAGAAGGTTTTTTGCCTATTATTTTCAAACCGTTCTATCGATTTTAATAAAATTTGGACTGAGTACATATTAAATGTGTATCTTTATTCCAGAAATATGGCACCCTTCATATCTTGTCTAGGAAGTCCCGAATGCTTTTTACCCTTATATGTTGACATAAATTAATTTTTGAAAATTAAGGTTACATTTTTAAATTCCTTAAACAATTTTCTAAAAAGAAATATTTTTGTTTGACATTGATAAAGCGATCCGTTTTTGAGAAAAAATTACTTTACTGATAAAGTATAAAGACTGAATGCGCCACTCCCAGATTTTTTGTGTGCCACTCACACTATTTTATGAAACTTTCAATATTTGCACGTCGGCGACAGTGACTGATTTACATAGGTCGTGTGCGGGCAATGTCACAAATTTTAACATTCGTCAGCTAGGGACAACAAACCGAAATTCCTAGAGTGTTAAATAGCAACTAACCAAACTTTTCATTAAATTACTATTTTTGTGGACATTATATTATACAATTTGACAAGTTTTAGCTGTATTATTAATTGTGGAAGTGAGGTAATATGAAATGACGCCAGTTTTTATTAAATATCATCGATTTTTCAACTAGTAAAAGTTGAAGTTGGAACACGTCAATTGATTGCAAGCAGTAAAAAGAAATGATTTTACAGGAGTATTGCAAGTATTTTGTTAATGGTAAATTGTTATATGTTAAAGTAAGAATTTTATTTTTAACGTGGGTTTATATTGTAGACCACACTACTGTATTACAAGACTAGAATCAAGTTAGGATTCCTCTCTTAACATAACAATTTGGTATAGAAATTACCAGTTTATATTGGTTTGACTGATATTTTTTGTATCTAAACTTGAGTTAAGTGAAGAAGAGGTTCGTGTCGAAAGAGAAAAATGTTTTAAATATGGTGCAAATCAAGAGGAGCTTCAAAGAAAAGCTACAGATTATATAAAATCCGACAAAGTTCATAGATTAAGAATGAAAGTTTAAAGTGGCGTCGATGACATGGGAACTAAATGTATTGTCTTAAAAAATATGTATATTGTGGTAGTTTAAAAACTATGTTCGATTATTTAATATTTGAAAACTGAGTCTGAACGCTGACTTTAACCCATCTTCACAGTTTTGTAATGTTAAACACGAGATTTGAGTAGTTTCTAAACACCACACGATATATTTTAAAACAATATACATTCAAAATTCAAATTCAAATTATTTATTCAACTTTGTAGCCATACAATTATGGATTAGTTTTGTCATTAAAAGTAAGAGAAATGATAGTGTCGAGCACATGCACACATGTTTTTTTTTTGCGATCAAAATAAGATACAGAACAGAATTGCATTCTACTACAAGTAGAACTGTTAAATAAATAGGCTAAATGTTGTGTTAAAATGTTACAATAACGACATCTACATTAAATAATATTAAAAACATTTACAATCTGTGTAAGAAACAAATAAGTTAGACGTACGTATATAAAAATTTCTACATTATACAGAATTTACACATTTTTAAAGTATTCCTCAAATTCTGCCAAGTTATAAAAGCATTTCTCCAATAATATTTTTTTTAATTTCTTTGTAAATAATTGTAATGATTTAATACCTGTTAGTTCAGGAGATAGCATATTATAATATGTAAAACCGGCAAGGTATGGAGATTTTTTATAAAAGGTATGATTAAATTTATCTATATAGATATTGTTTTTATTTCTTGTAGCGTATGTGTGGACATCTGTATGTTTTTTATGATTATCATAGTTCCGATGAATGAATGTTAATAATTTTAATAAATAAATACATGTGAGGGTTAGCAGTTTTTTTGTTTTGAATATATCTCTGCACGATTCAGTTTGTGTCTGGTCAAAAATTAAGCGTATTATTCTTTTTTGAATAATGAATACTCGTGAATGCTCAGTCGCTTGCCCCCATACTATTAAATTGTATGACATCGCTGGATACACTGAGCCGTAGTAAAAATGTATTAAGGAATCGACAGTTAGGGTGTTTTTTAGCGTTTTTAATGCAAAAAAGAAACTATTAAGTTTTGCACAGACGTGGTCAATCTGCGCATTCCAGCTTAATGTGCCATCTAAAAGAGTACCTAGGAATTTTGATGAATTATTTGATATTCTTTGTTCAGTGGCGCCGTTTAGATGTAAATTCAATGATTTTTTGTACATACCTGTAAACTCTAGATAGACTGTCTTATTTAAGTTTATTATTAGGTGGTTTGAGGTACACCAATCTGTGAATTGTTTAACTACTATATCTAGTTTATGAGTTATCTCTTGACTTGTTCTTCCTGAGACTAGGACAGTGGTATCATCTGCATACATAAAGACCCTGCCTTCATGTATGTAGTTCGGTAGATCATTTATATATAGTAGGAACAACAGTGGTCCTAAAACACTGCCTTGAGGGGTGCCAAGATCCACATCAAACTGGTCCGAAAAAGAGTTTTCAATTTTATTTATTTATTTATTTATTTATTTATTTATTTTGACTACTAGTTGTCTGTTTGTTATATAAGATATTACCCATTCTTTTACGTTTCCCCTTATTCCCATGTTGTCTATTTTTTCTGCTAAAAATACAGAATCCAAGGTATCGAACGCACGTGATAAGTCGAAGAATACACCAACAACAGTATCACCTTTGTCTATGCCACTTAATATGTACTGAATTAATTCTGTGGTGGCAGTCTCCGTCGAGTGTCCACTTCTGAAGCCATGCTGGCAGTTAGTTATTATTTTGTGCTTCGTCAGAAATTCAGATAGGCGAATGTAAACTGCCTTTTCGATTATTTTGGAGAAAGGACTTAATGTTACTATTGCTCTGTAATTTTCAATCGATTCTGGATCACCTTTCTTGAATATCGGAGTTGTTTTTTGCTATTTTTAATTTACTGGGAAATTTTCCGCTGGTGACTGAATTATTAACGATATTCTTTATGTGAATACTTAGTTCTTTATTACACTCCTTTATTAACCGAATAGGTACTTCGTCGAGACCGACGGATGGTTTATTTTAATTGTGCAATAAGTTTTTGGATGTCCTCATCTGTAAAAGGTTTAAAAAACATTGTGAACTTATTTTTGACTTGTAAGGTACAATTAGTAACATTTTTAGAATAAAGCATATGCACTTGTTCTGCAACAGAATTTGCAAAGTGTTTGCCAAACACATTTGCTATTTCTTTGTTATCTGTCAGCATGTTATTATTTATTCGTAAGTTAATTCGAGTAGATTGAACTTTTTTTCGATTTAATTTGGTGTTTACTAGTTCCCATAACTTTTTTGGTTTGTTTTCTGCTTTATTTATTACCAAATTATAATAAAGTTTCTTTTCTGTTTCGATTTTTTTATGCAGCTGTTTTTTTAGGTTTTTTATAGTTATCATGCATGACAGCATCTGCAGACAATTTTCTGTACCAGTTTAATTCTCTTAATTGGTTTGACTCGTGTCTAAGTTCATTGCTGAACGTAAGTTTACTGACATTTTTAGGGTAAGACTTCAATGTTTTTAAAGGATGTGACACTTTAAAGCACCAGTCAAAGTCCGTCCAAAATCGATGAAATATTGCATCGATATCAAGATCTTCTTCGATATTCAGGTAAACCGATTCTTTATTAAACAATGTTTTGAATTCTGCGATGGTGTGTTCGTTAACGATTCGCCGTTGCCGAATTTCAGAGTTTCCAGGTTCATTTTTTTCTGTTGTTGGTGTATTCCACGTAAAAACTTGAGCGAGGTGGTCAGACACTCCCGGGTCCAATATTTCGAGATTAGTATTATTTATATTACTTATTACATAGTCGATTGATGTAGATGTTACACCCCCCTTTCTGTTAGTGGCTATTCTAGTAGGTTGATTTACCAGAGAATATAGCTGAAATGAGTTTATCAGGTCTTGCAACTTTTTTGTGTGATTGGAAGTACTGAGATTGTCAACGTTTAGATCACCACACAGTATTAAATACGAGTATCTTGTTGTGGCGAAATTAAATATTTTTTCCAGATTGTACAGAAATTCGTCAAAATTGCTAGGTATTGGGGGTCTGTATATTGAAATTATGCAGACGGTGCTTTTAAAACTTATTGCTGAACATTCGATGCATTGTTCTATTGATGTATTTGTTATAAATTTTACCTCTTTACAAAGATCTAAGATGTCCACTTTTACATATATTACCGAACCTCCATGTGTGGTATTTTTGCGGCAAAAGTTGGAAATGCTTTTGTAACCCTGTATATAGGCACTGTCCAAACCAGCGTCAGCTGTAAACCAATGCTCCGTTAGACACAGAAAATTAGGTTTTAATTCTTCTGCTAGAACGTCTAGAAAGTTAATTTTGTTTGAAAGGCACTGTACGTTCAGGTGCATTAAAATCCAGCTGTCTGTGCTGTTGTCATTGATATTCGTTAGTCGTCCAAATTGGCTAATGTCTCTTGCTGAAAATTTTCATTTGGTGTTTTTCTTGGAAATTTGAATCTCCTTACAGCTGCTCCATTTGGCCACAAGCTGGGGTTATATACCTCTTTAACATGCTCTATTGGGAAGCTTACTTTATAAGAGGTCGAAGCTTCGTTTCGATTTAGTTCTTCCCAATGAAAATTAATGCTTGGTGCAGTCTGTCTCATGCTTAACTGCAGTTCTTCTATGGATGTGTCAGGGTGAATTCTAAAGACATGTTAGATCACTCGAATTGTAATTACTTAAGTATAAATGCCATCTAAGTTATATTACAAATGTTAAACTTCGTGATAATAAATAATTGTGTATTTACTTAGTAGATATATTTTGTTTTATTCTCATTTACAAGCATAATTCGGGGGGGAGCAAGGGTAGGCAACTATTCACCCAATATTTTGAAAGAGCATTCAATTGTTTAAGGAAAATCTGACAAATTCCGAAATTCTTCCGGAAAAAAATAACAAGTATGATAATTACGCCAATCAAGTCAAAGATTTTCAATACAATTAGGCAGAGGCGGATTAAGACTTTATAAGGCCTCTGACTAAATTTTGAGCGGGGCCTTTTTGCAATTCTCGTAAAACCACAGACAGGCGAGTTAAACCCCAGGTGCCCGGGCAAAACTAGTTTAATACTCGTAAACCACAGACAGACGTCTTAAACATCAGATTCCCGGGGGATAGTGAAACTTGTAAAATCAGGCTACTAATTATAATTATACATTACTTGTATGTGGCACGTGTATGATCATATAGTATGCATTAAGGTGTAGTGGGTTTAGGGTTTCTTTTCTAGGCGAACGGTTTGCTTAGGGTGTTTTACTAATTTTTATACCAGTTTCTAAAACCTAGTTTAAATTCAAATTTTTAGCGAAATCGTTCCATGGGAACCCATTTTTTAATAATAATTTTATTTAAAAAAATCATTATTAATAACGCGATTTTCAATTCCAAAACACTTGTATCGTAGAGTATGAGTTAATACTAGAAAAAAAAATCATATATGTACAATGTGTCTCACTTAAGAGTGTAACAGCATAATTATTTTTTTTAAATTTAAAGATCCCGAATCCGAAGTTTAATTAAATTCTAAAAAAATGAGGTCTTGATGAAAACAATCCTTTTGAGGCATTTAAGTAAAAATTATTTCTAAATTTATTATTTTTTTTTAACAATTTACACAAATGAATAATAAATATAACCAAAAGAATTAAATATTATATTCTATCAAACCTTCATCAGCCCTAATGCAGCCTCAATTCGCTTTCTGTTTTTGTTCATAACTTTTCGGAGTTTTGCAGAATTTAACTAAACTTCGGATTCAGGGTGAATGATTTTGAACAAGTTTTTTAACAAAATGTTTTTCATACAATTTAGTATCGTAGATGGACTTGCATTTAAAGATGGAAAGTGATTTTGTGGTCTTAAATAGACCTTGGTGACCTCTATCTTTTAAGGTCAGTTTGATTCAAATCGGACAAATAATAAAAGAATTATTACGCTGTTACACTCTTAAGTGAGACACACTGTATATGTTATGTCGGAAAGATTTATTGTTTAAAAGTTGTTAACATTTAAACATTGAAAACATGCGACTTTTAGACCCTTTGATCTTTAATAACTTTTGAATGGAAAGAAGTTTTTAAATTCTATTTTAGAAAATTACATCAATGGTTCGAAAGTTATAACATGCTATGATTACTTTAGGTTGCCTGCTGTTAGACACATGGTCTGTAATCACAAAAGCATGGCGCGCTGCGCTGAAAACTCCCAATTTTGAAATCGGTGTAACTTTCATATTGATTAATCATATTGATTGATTCATTTTTATAATTCCTTTGGAGTTTTGAAGTTAAAGCCTTGCACTTTCAGAATGTAAAAATTTCTTTTCGTTCCAAGGTCATTAGATAGATAGATAGATAGATAGATTTTATTGGTCATAAAATGCACCGTGGTGCGTTGACACGTCAAATAGTACAATAAATAGATACAATAAAAAATTATTTGTAAAAATGTACAATCTTACACATAGGTGTATATAACAAACATAAAACATACATAACAAATAACGTTAAAAATTTAACTAAGTCAAGTTAGAAGTGTACATGACAATCACTAAACATAGATGACAAGTAGTACTAGAATTTTTGACTAAGTGTAGGCGTGATTAATTTTGTATAATTACAAATCTGTATAGTTAAATTCATTGATGCTATAATAAGCCTTGGCTATAAGATGGATTTTCAGTTTCTGCTTAAATAGTGTCAATGGTGCATGTTTTAGTGATATTGGAAGAGAGTTGAAGAGTGAAATTCCGAAATTGTTTCTTTTTGTATATGTTAATCTTTGCTGTGGTATCTGTATATCATTTCGATTGCGAGTGAGGTAACTGTGGTTGTCACAATTTCTAGAGTAATCATCAAGGTGATCTTTGATGTATATTAAATTGTAATAAATTATACAAGATGGCAAAGTCATTATTTTATATTCTATAAACCACTGTTTACAGCTGTCTAACTGACTTATTCCTGATAATGTTCTAATTGCTCTCTTTTGAACAGTAAAAACTTGCTGGACATAATTAGAAGTACCTCAGTTTATTAGACCATATGTCATCAAGCTATGGAATAACGCATGGTATGCGACTATTGCTGAGGTTATACCAATTCTGATTTTGATTTGCCTTATAGCATGTATTTTTTTAGATAATTTAGTTGACACTATGTCAACATGTGCATGCCATGTTAGCCGATTATCCAGGGTTAAACCTAAACATTTAACACTTTCAGATGCAACTGGTTTAGTAGAGAATACCATTGAGTTTGTTTTGCTTTGATTTATGCATAGCATGTTTGCATTAAACCAGTCGAGTGATTGTTTTAATTCATCTAATTCTTCCTTAATGGTTTCCTCACTGCTGTCTTTTATCTGCTTGGCGACAGTTGTGTCATCAGCAAATAACACCATAAATAGTGGTAAGACTTCGGGTAAGTCATTAATATATATTAAAAATAATAGTGGGCCAATATACTGCCCTGTGGAACGTCATGCTTTATAGGTAATAAATTACTTATTCCACCTTTGCCTGTTACACACTGTTGCCTTCCAGATAGATAAGATGATATTAATTGGAGAATTACTCCATTAATGCCATAAAAACCTAATTTCTGTAATAGAATTGGCCCAGAAACACAATCAAATGCCTTACTGAGGTCTAAAAACATGACTAGTGTTGATGATTTCATTTCGAAACCATCACCTATATAATTGACAAGTTGAAGAATGGCGTCTGATGTGCATTTACCCTTTCTAAAGCCGAATTGGGAACTATTGAACAATTTATTGCCCTCAAAAAATCGTGTAATCCTTATAGCAATAATTTTTTCTATTATTTTGGCCAATATGGGTAGTAAAGCTATGGGCCTATAATTTGTGGTGTTATCAATATTACCTGATTTAAAAATAGGTACTACTTTGGCTATTTTTAATTTATCTGGAAATATACCCGTCTTTAGAATAAGGTTTACTAAATACCAGGGACCCGGACCCAAATGAAATAGCAATTCCGATTCGGTTCCGGTTTCAGATTAATTAGAAAATTTGGATTCCGATTCGGTTCCGGTTCCGAGAATATCTTTTCGGTCCGGTTCGGACCAATTTTTTCGGTTCAAACGGTTCTTTCGGTCTTTAATATACTAGGATTAGAAATATTGTGACATGGAATATATTATTATGTATGTACTATAGGATAGGTCACATAGGTAGTTTATGTAGTATAGTATAGTATAGTATAGTATAGTATATTTAAAATTTATTTATAAATGGTAGGTAAGTACAAGGTACTTTATTTAGTAATAAAATTAAATTTATTAACAATAAGCAGCTATGGATGTACGTTGTACCTGCAGTAGGTATTGTATTTGACTTGTATAAATGAAATGGCTATATATTACAATGATCGCCTACAGCTTGGACTGTATACTTCATCTGTGTATAATATAGCCTACATTATATGCTTGTTAAATAAAACATAAAACACTATTATTATTTATTATCAAATAAGAAAGATTAAAATTTTCTATTTTATTTAAAATACATAACTAATACCCCACTACAAGTTTATTTGGAAAAGTAACTCGATAACAAATTTCTTTGCCTTTTCAAAGGCCTTTTTTTATTCTTTCGTTCCAATTTCATTTCTAAATTCTCCATTGCTTCTAGTAGAGAGCCGACTGCATAGATTTCCTATGAATAAGATACATGAAAAACTTTGTATGCGTGATTAAGTACTACTACAGACCTACAGGGAGCCACTTTTCATTTAATAAAATTTTGCCCGCGTCATAGAATTTTACCGGATGTGGCGTCAAAATGGGAAGGATGTGGGCAAATAAGAAGAGGCAGCCTATTTTTTTAATAACTGGAAGGCTTGTACTTTAACTTAGAAAAAAATAATTCATGTATTCAATGACCTAAGAAAACACACAAAAAAATACTTTAATCGAGGGTAACTCAGGGTTGCGGGCAAGTTAAGCCTGATGGCACCCCACTACAATCTCATTGTACACTTCAAAACCTACATTTTGACGTAAGTTTTATTCAGGTATTCGATTACACAAAAAATCGTGACCGGAAGTGACGTCAGAATTCCATGACGCGTGCAAAATTTGCAAAAATGAAAAGTATGTCTGTGGTAGTACTTACTCACTCACATAAAGATTTTCATGTATCTTGTTCATAGGAAATCTATACAGCCGGCTTTCCACCTACTCATTTTCTTCATTATCTCTTGCTTCATATTCATTTTCTTTATCTTGATACTTTTCAGTTTCGGGTGATTGCAGTAATACTTTCATTACCCTCTCTTTTGTAATTGAAAATCTACTAACTATTAAATCACAGCCATATAGGTATGTGATCAAAGCAGAATCCAAATAACCGAAAGAACCGAAAAACACCGAAAAATAATTTTGTAATTTTTAGGGGTTCGGGTTCGGCCCCTAAAGTTAACGTAATATGAAATATCTGTTCCGTTTCGGTTCCGGTCCACAAAAAAATAACGGTTCCGGTCCGGTTCCTGCCTGAAAACGGTCCGGTCCGGGTCGCTAAATACGTTACAGGAGCCGTTATTAAAAGTAAATAGGCTAAAAACACATTTTTTTCAATGTTTATAAGTTAACAACTTTTTAAACTTAAACCTTTTCGACATAACATACATGACATTTATCTTGTTTTGACTCATACTTTACGATAGAACTAGTTTGGAATCAAAAATCATATTATTTACAATTTGTTTATAAAATTGCGAATGCTCATGGAGTTATGGTAAAAAATTCAAATTGTACACATCAGCGAGTGCTCGCCAACATATCAGCGAACGTATGCGAACAACAATCATCTGGGGAACGATCGCCAAGTCTTCCGATTTTTGCGCAAACCTTATTTGCCAAATTGTTTTTTCCACACCACTCTCTTTCCCTCGGTCATTTGGATTTAGGGTTTCCTGTCTATAGTTTAACTTTTTATAGCACTCGCTTTCCCTCAGTCATTTGGGTTTATAGAGTTATCGTTTAAGGATTACTTTCCCTCGTTCATTTGGGTTTATAGGGTTATCGTTTAAGAATTACAGGATTCGCTTTGTTTCTATCTATTGGGTTATCTATGAAAAATCCTTGCCTATCCAATAAAAATTCTGAAATTACGACACTGTTTACAAGCTTGTATGTACTAGTTCAGAGTAGTCGACTTTCAACCTACCTAACGATAGTAGTAAGTGATAAATAAAACAATAAAAGGAAAGGAGAATATTTGATAACACACATAAGTTATACAATAGTGACATTAATACGACATGATAAAAATTACAATGGTTTGCACAGTTCGGCGCATAAATATACCATAGACGAAGGGTCAACCGCTAGATAAATTGTGTTTACCTTACTATACCTTTATGTCCTTTGCTTAATTTGTCTCTTTTCATGAGTAACTATTTCACAAAATCTACACATTATATTGCATAACGGTTAATTGCTTAGCCATAGCCATTACTGCTAAAAACGAAAAGGAATGACATCTCATCACCTCACTCTGTACGTTATAAATTGCAAATCAGGCTAGTGAATGTGTTTGCCTGTACCTGCAGCACAATCACAATGAGTACTAAGAAATTTCCTGGATCCACAATATATCCAAGAAATGAGGCGTTTGTTAACAACGCCGAAAGTCCGTAACCTGGAAAATGGATCTGTGTGTTTGTAATGGGCTTGTTATCGATAATTTATTTTTCGTTAATTTTTCATTGTATTCAGTAGTATTCTAAAAATGTCTAAAAATATTTGTAATGTATGTTGAATTTTATGTAATTTTTTTTTGACTTCTGTAATGATTATTTTCTATTCAAACACACCAATAAATTCTATTCTATTCTATTCGATGACCCAGACAAGCTGTTAAAATTTCAGCTCATAACCATATCCAATCCTTAGATATTCAATGTTAAAGATTGGGTTTCAGTACAAAGCACTTCGCCGACTCGTGACGTCATACTGCATAAATGTTGTGGCGAAAGGGTTTGAGTTTTCTATAAGTAATGAGTAGACCACTATAGTCCGTCAAACTTTAATGTCATGAAATGAGTTAATCTGACGTTTGAATAAAAAAAGTGTTTTTTCCAAGATACAATTTAACACGTTAGCTGCCACCTGACCGCTGGCTGTCATTTTTTGTCATGATTTTTTGTTCTTGCCACCCTCATTTATATGCTTATTACCGAAAATGCACATATCATAACTTGGGTCTCCAGTAAGAAAAGAAACTAAATAAAAAAACTGAGGTATACAGCATCCTAATATGAATTTAACTATACATTTTTCATTTAATGGTGGCCCGCAGTGGGGTGGAGTGGACATAATATAATTATCTTCCTTGTGCCAAATGACCGCCGGTAGACATTTGTAAATGTAACCTTATAATAGTTTCAAGTTCCATGTGTTTAGTTACTGTTGCAAGTTTTATCTAGTTTGAAAACTAAATGCATTATTTGAAAAGGAAAATCATATAGGTATTTAATAGTTGGAAAGTCGCAAAATGTTTATATACATAATATAATAAATAGATTTCAGTTTCTTTTTTGGACAAATTAGTAAGTATAGGTACACTTTTATTACATTTGACGCATTTTATTGATATTTATTCAATCTCTTCAGGGCCCATAATACCTAAATAATTATAAAAAGACATAAAGGCATATATTGTCACTTTCATATATACAGGGTGTTGCATCATGAGAGGGACATAGCTTATTAGGAGGTAGAGAACATCAGTGGTAACCGGAACCTCCCATAGAAATGTCTCATTGGGCCTTCACTACGAAATTACAGGGTGTTAAATAATTTTTGGCCAAACCTGTTTTTTGTCATAACTTTGACAGGAAATGAAATAACGGATTCATATTTGGTACGGCTAATGTACAAACGAGCCCCAAGAGGTACATGTATAAAAAAAATATATCCAGGTCCGGACTCACTATAATTTATGTTTCTTCTTTGCATCAATAAAACATCACCCTGTATATATTTTTTTGAAATTTCGATACGATATTCGAAAAGAGCAAGAAAAAACAAACAAAATGGCCTATTTCATTTTTTTGTTACACCTTCGTGGTTATTTAAATACGTTGTTAAATGTGCAAGAAAATGGATTACAGAACCCTATTAAATGAGAGGCACGTGAAATAAATAGTTTTATAACTAAAATTTGCAAAAATTCTATTGAGCCTAGGTGGTCTGGGTGAATCCTAATTCCGGCACGTTTTAAAGGTCCATTTTGGTAAAAAACTGTGGTCCTAATAAGTAATCGGGTATGAAATAACAAAATTTTTAATCAATCACAGTAGGGTTGTTCAAAGTGACAGATAATAAAAAGAAATCTCCTAAACAGTTGAATAATTGTTTGTTAGTAATTTAATGTGTCAATAATCCGCATTTAGTTAGTGAAAACTTGTGAAAATATTTTAACTATGCCAGTAAAATTTACAAACGGGGAATATGCTGACATAATATTCATCTATGGTTTCTGTAATGGAAATGGTAGGTCGGCGGAAAGAGAATATCGGCTGCATTTTCCTGGTCGTCGATGCCCTAATCATAAAACCTTTAGTACGGTGTTCCAGTATGCAAGACAACACGGAAAGTTTCCTACTTCTGCAGTTGTGGAGCGTGTTTTACAACAAGGTGTGCAGGAACAAAACAATATTATAAACGTAGTTCAAGAAAACCCAAATATGAGCACTAGACGAATCAGTTTGGCAACTGGTATTCCTCATTGGCGAGTATGGAGAACCCTAAAAAGAGAACGTTACCATCCATATCATATCCAGCAGGTACAGCGTCTTCAACAAGGCGACGATATCCTCCGCCTGGCATTTTGTCGTTGGTTGTCTAATCATCGCCCAGTCATTTACAGAACCTTATTTACGGATGAGGCACAATTTACAAGAGATGGAGTAAACAATTCACGAAATAATCATAAATGGGCACAGGAAAACCCACATGCGGTACGCCAACGCCGTTCGCAACACAGGTTTTCTGTAAATGTTTGAGTCGGACTTGTGAATAGACATTTGATAGGGCCACATTTTTTTGAAGAAAGATTGAATGGTGAAATTTACTTTGATTTTCTTCAAAACATTTTACCGAATATGTTAGAAAATATCGGTATAAGAGGCATGTTGTTTCAGCATGATGGGGCCCCACCACATTTTAACCTTCAAGTAAGAGAACACTTAAACAATGTGTATCCTAATAGATGGATTGGACGCGGGGGTCCACATGAATGGCCACCAAGATCTCCTGATTGTAACCCTTGTGATTACTTTTTATGGGGCCACTTAAAAAACGAGGTTTATAGCATTGAAATTGAAAGTAGACAACATTTAATCCAGCGCATCGTTACAACCTGCGACGAAATACGGAATAATCCAGAAATGATACGTCGAGCAATTGGTGACCTTTCTAAACGCGCAAGAAAATGCACAGAATTTGGGGGAGGACATTTTGAAAATTTACTTTAGTGTCAATTACGTTTTATTTTTAAACACATTTAGTTATTGTTTTGTTATTTATTGTTAATTGAATGGAAAATATTTTATTTATTTAGATTTTAGTTTGTTCTCTTCCAATTTTTATTAAGTATAAAATGTAGATGATTTTCTTGATCAAAGTAACCTGTTGCTTAGGCCTAAATGGTTGAAAGTATCTGTCACTTTTATTCTTTGAACAAGCCTACTGTGATTGATTAAAAATTTTGTTATTTCATACCCGATTACTTATTAGGACCACAGTTTTTTACCAAAATGGACCTTTAAAACGTGCCGGAATTAGGATTCACCCAGACCACCTAGGCTCAATAGAATTTTTGCAAATTTTAGTTATAAAACTATTTATTTCACGTGCCTCTCATTTAATAGGGTTCTGTAATCCATTTTCTTGCACATTTAACAACGTATTTAAATAACCACGAAGGTGTAACAAAAAAATGAAATAGGCCATTTTGTTTGTTTTTTCTTGCTCTTTTCGAATATCGTATCGAAATTTCAAAAAAATATATACAGGGTGATGTTTTATTGATGCAAAGAAGAAACATAAATTATAGTGAGTCCGGACCTGGATATATTTTTTTTTATACATGTACCTCTTGGGGCTCGTTTGTACATTAGCCGTACCAAATATGAATCCGTTATTTCATTTCCTGTCAAAGTTATGACAAAAAACAGGTTTGGCCAAAAATTATTTAACACCCTGTAATTTCGTAGTGAAGGCCCAATGAGACATTTCTATGGGAGGTTCCGGTTACCACTGATGTTCTCTACCTCCTATTAAGCTATGTCCCTCTCATGATGCAACACCCTGTATATTTTATTGAACTAAACATACCTGTAACCCCGAACCATTTCCACCTACAATTCCTTGTATGCCGAATATTCTATTCCTATAAGTATTTTCATATAAAATGAAGAGCGGGCGTCCAAGGTGCATTTAAAGTGATAAAGCTAAATGACCTCAAGCTACCAGTCGGCGTGTTAGGCAAGTGCCCTATCGCCGGCTGACAAATTAACATTTTGAATATGATACAAATATTCCATCCGGCATCTAACGTGTTAACAATCGAACATCGTTTCCATGCATACCCACACAGCACAATCGGGATATGGGATGTCAAATTGAAGTACCTGGATATCCTAGTACGTAAAGTAGATAGTGAAATGGACGTCCCATTTAGGATATCCCAGGATATCCTTCAAAAGGAGGCCAAGAGGATATCCTGAACTGGTTTCATTTTGGCATTAACTGTGAATTGACATCGGGATTGAAAAAGGACGTCCAGTGAAGGGCCCTAAATCTCCTTAAACTGTGACCCAATATATTTCTTTAATATGTTCAAATAAGGCGTCATTACGATTTCCGGCGGCCATATCCAATTTCACAAACCTGTACTTTCTGTTGTATTTGGTATTCTTTAGTGTAAGCTCAATACAAGCTTGGAATATCAGTTAATTTATCTACATCAAATAATATAAATTATTAGTGGTTGTAGGAAATATTTTAACACTTTTGATTGTGTTTTATCTGTTTAATTAAGTTTTATTTGAGACTTTTTTGTTCGACACAGAAAGTAAGTACAAGCCATGTAAAAATAACATAACCTATAAAACTTCCCAAATTTAATACAATTTTGTAAACTTTTAGGATACCAAAGGAAACTACAAAGAGGAAACTTTATAGAAAACTTACGGTATTAAACAAAAATTCTGACTCCCTTATTTTCAATGACCAACAAACCTACAAAATGAAGCTTATTTGGCCCAAGAATTGAATGTTACCATTGATTAATTAGAAACGAAGCCAGGTTGGAGAGAGAATGTGAACCAGGTCATACTTAGTATTGTGAAGTTTGACGATGTACAGTTTATGAAAATAGGTAAGTAAAAATAATTTTGCTTCAAGATAATTGTTTGAAACTTTCATTACACTCTTAAAGGGAAATATGTATCAGACAGGACATGCGTGGATAAATTTTCAGTTAATTTGCAAATCTGTCCTGATCCTGATATATTGTTTCTTTTTGAGTAAATTGCACAAAACGGTTATTGGTTTATGAATGGTGTTATGTAAATGGCTTCGCAGCCACAGCCATATGTGACGTGTATGGAAGACAGATATAATGCATTAAAATGAAGTAATACAGGATTGCATTTTATATTGCGACAAATTATTCTTATTAGTGCTTCAATTTAAACCTGTACCCTCGATGTTCTCTTTATTATCTTTATCTTACCCAGTTTTCATATAGACTAAATTTTTGTTGATAATGCTGATTCAAATAATAAGTAAATGTTTGTTTTAGGTGCAACCATGAATGGCTACCTATAATATTACGAAATAGGTATGAAGCAGAGAAAGTGTTTAAAAGAATTCGAGCAGGGCAAAAAGAAGAGCGACGCAATGAAGAGTAGAGAAGTAATAACACAACATTACTTGATAAAAAAATATGTTTTTATATAATTCAGTTTGAAAAATGTTATTTTATGTTCTAAGAAATTTGCCTTTTGATGTTACAAATGAGGTTTGTCTTTAAATATTCAATATATTTATCTTCTTATAACCCCTAGGTGTTTTTAATTTCTTGACTGATAATTCAAATGCCTTCATGTGTAATTTTTTTTATATAGTTCGGTCAGTTATGATATTTTCTAACATTTTCATGTATATTAACCTTCGACAGAAATAAAATTTGACAAAACACAAAATATTTATGGAGTTATGTGCAACATGCTTATTTTATTATTCTATATTTTTTCCAAGTAGTTTGACATTACAAATGTGAGTTTGTCTTTAAAGTCTGTCTTACATCTGATTTTATTTTTTTGACCGTTTATATCAAGTAACTAGATGCATGAGTAATTCCTTGGGTTTTTTGGTCAGTTCAAATGAGAAATATATTTTCTATTGTTTCAGTGTATTAACTATATCGTCAGAGAAACTACAATTCTACAAAGAACAAAAAATATATATGTGGATTTATGCGCTACCTACTGATATGTATAGTTACAAGTAGGTAGCACTTCGGTCCATACACATAAAATATTTTTAGTTTATTTTTGTAAAAATGTAGTTTCTTTGGCGATGGTTAAATATGTTGAAATATAAGAAAATATAATATTAGGATGTTCTGGGACGTTTCAGTGTGTACTTTGTACATCCTCTAATGTCCCTGTGGATGCCCTTTCGTAGTACTTACGACGTCCCAAAATATCCCGGGATATCCTGGTATGTCCCTATAGTTATGAGTTTCAGACATCCTTCAGGACGTCCGTCGTATTGTCTTTATCTGGTACCAAGTTGTGACATTGGGATGACCAAATGAGTGCCAAAAAGCATACATATTGGGATATTGGGACGTCCGTAGGCAAGCCCAAATCCTAAATGGTCTTTGCCATAGTACGTCCCTCGGACAGCCATGTGCTGTGTGGGTACTTGACTTTCACTCGATCAATATATGCAAAGTGACGTCACGGGAAGCTCCGTCCTGTTTTCGCGCGATCCAACTTTGATAATTTATTTAAGGGCTTAAACTTTCGAATAAAAATGTAATAATTAAAAAATTGTCTTAAAAAGTGTTCTACTATCGATTTCTAAAATTAAAAAAAAAAGCTGAATTATTCATAAAACAGTTTATAGTTAAATCACTCCAACCAACTGGTGGAAAATTTAAATGTTTTTCAGTGGCAGCGGACTTTAAATATAAAGATAAGTTCTACAATCCCTCCTTTTGGCCAAAAGGTGTTTGTTATCGGAGATTTAATTTCAAGCTGTATTATGATAAATTTCAAGCAAAGGATATTATTAACGAAGCACTAGGCACTCCAAAAGGTAGTACTCAATCTAGCTCTTTTTTAGTAACTTCACAGATCAACACATCAACCACTTAAGATTGCAGAGCGTAAAGCAAAATCAACACTATAAACTGAACAGCAAATGTAATGTTGTTCATATAAATATTCAGTGTCTTAATAATAAACTAAATGAACTTGACACTTTTACACATCAATACAATAGTGACATTTTATGCATTAGTGAACATTGGTATGTTAATGAAGACATTGAAAGCGTTTCTTTACCAGGCTATCGAATCCCACTAATAAATCACTAATCCTTGAACCTATAACGGCAGATGAAGTCAAACACGTTATATTGAATCTAAAAAACAAAAAATCAACGGGGCATGATGAGGTGCCAGTCTCCTTACTGAAAAAATGTTGCTCCGAGTTTTCCGAAATCATTGCAACAATAATAAATAAATCCATAGAAATGGGTGAATTTCCAAGTCGTTTGAAACTTTCGGTTGTTATCCCTATTTTTAAAAAAGATGATCCTCTATTAATCCAAAATTATAGGCCTATCTCACTTCTAAGCATTATCTCAAAAATCATAGAAAAAATTATATTATATTATTATAATTAGAATTACTAAATTTCTTGATGAAAACAGTATCTTCACAAATAATCAACATGGTTTCAGGGAGGGCCGCTCTACTGAAACGGCAATGATAAATTTTATCCAATGCATTAATGATAAAATGGAAAAAAAGGAATACATAGTTGGTTTGTTCTTTGATTTAACTCGAGCCTTTGATAGCCTAAATTTTCTAATTTTCTAACTGTTCTCAGCCAATTTGATAGATATTGTCATAAAAATAGACTCATCATTAATTACTCAAAGACGATAGCAATTGAGTTTCATAAACACTCGAGACCCAAAGCAATTAGCTCGAATATCCATATAGATAATAACTCAGTTGCATTAAAGAGCCACTATAAATTCCTAGGTATGATGGTCGATGAACATCTAAACTGGAACGAATGTATAGATTCAGTTTGCTCGAAGCTAAACAAACAATTCTATGCGCTCTTGAATCTGAAAACTACTCTAAATGAGCAGATACCATCACATTTCAATATATTTTCGATCTTGATATCAGTTGAACATATATTACAGATATTACAAGCCATTTTTCCCTTTACTGCTTGTCCCAATAAAAACTACTATTTATATACAGTTGTTAAAGAAATAACTGCATCTAATAGCACACAGATGCCCGTCCCGTCGTAGGCTACTTAGATTTTATTGCGTTACCTGGTCGTTCCTCTGCCTTATCCTGTCTCGGCGCTTGGAGCACAAACTAAATGTTTAATCTTACATACTGCCACATTTTTAATACTTAATATCCAGTCTTCTGTTACCTCAATCAAACCCTAACTTTACGGTTTGATGCGGAAACACTTTGAACACTAACCACTTTATTTTCATAAAATTTCTTACACTTTCTAGCGGTATTAACACAATATAGGCTGGAGTGCCTCTCAGTACGTCCTCTCAGTACGACCGCCGGAGTGTAGGAAATGATTCTAAGATATCGAGTAAGATTTTAGTACATAAGTCATTTTTGTTATAATGAATATTAAGATCGCCTGTTAAAATAATACAAGAGAATTTATTGAATATATAGTTCAAAGCTACTGTTAGTTTATTGGCAAAAATTTTAATGTCACCGCTACATGGTCTATAGATATTCAGTATGACTATATCAGTATTCCCTGTAACATGACTTATCCCACAAACTTCAATATGGCATTCCTCTGAAAAATCTTTGATCGATAAAATTTCTTTTGAATTAATATTGCTCATGGCATATATTGCTGACCCACCATGAATGTGAATTTTTCAAGAGAAGTGTGTAAGAAGTTTATAGATAAATAGATAGATAGAATTTATTGATCTTTAACCAATTTACATTGGATAGATGTCAACAGTAAATAATCATAAGCATACATTAACATATAAGTAAAATACATTGAAAGGTATATCATAAACATGAAGATTACATATTACAAACTATTCAGATACTAAAACTAATAAATCAATCAATTGATCAATTACTCAAATGCTACATATCAAAATTTTGATTAGGAATAAAATAATACACAGCTCATATTTGAAATAACAAAAGAAAAATGTAAAACTAGGCTCTTTGTGCAAACTCAATAAATTCTGCTAGTGAGTAGAAAGTATTTTCATGTAGATATTGCTTTAACAATAATTTGAATCTAGTCAGGTTCGCTGCATTTTTTATATGAGGTGGTAACATATTAAATAAGTAACAGCCGGCATATTTAGGAGATTTTCTATAACTTATACAAGTAAAAGTGTCTAATCTAATATCATTATTATTCCTGGTGTTATAATTGTGTACATCTGATTTTTTTTTAAATGTGTTTTTATTCAAGTAGATATAATTTAACAGTTTAAATAAATAAATGCCTGTAAATGTTAGGATCTTTTTTTCCTTAAATGTTTGCCTGCATGACTCTCTATATCCCAGATTATACATAAGCCGGATAATTCTTTTCTGGGCTAGGAATATCCTATCACTCCCCATCGCTAATCCATAAACGACTATATTGTAGCTTATCGCGGAATAGACTAGAGCATAATATGCAGTTAAGAGACCTTCCTCATTTAGAGTAGTTTTCAGATTCAAGAGCGCATAGAATTATTTGTTTAGCTTCGAGCAAACTGAATCTATACATTCGTTCCAGTTTAGATGTTCATCGACCATCATAGCTAGGAATTTATAGTGGCTCTTTAAAGCAACTGAGTTATTATCTATATGGATATTCGAGCTAATTGCTTTGGGTCTCGAGTGTTTATGAAACTCAATTGCTATCGTCTTTGAGTAATTAATGATGAGTCTATTTTTATGACAATATCTATCAAATTGGCTGAGAACAGTTAGAAACTTAGAAAATTTAGGCTATCAAAGGCTCGAGTTAAATCAAAGAACAAACCAACTATGTATTCCTTTTTTTCCATTTTATCATTAATGCATTGGATAAAATTTATCATTGCCGTTTCAGTAGAGCGGCCCTCCCTGAAACCATGTTGATTATTTGTGAAGATACTGTTTTCATCAAGAAATTTAGTAATTCTAATTATAATAATATAATATAATTTTTTCTATGATTTTTGAGATAATGCTTAGAAGTGAGATAGGCCTATAATTTTGGATTAATAGAGGATCATCTTTTTTAAAAATAGGGATAACAACCGAAAGTGTCAAGTTCATTTAGTTTATTATTAAGACACTGAATATTTATATGAACAACATTACATTTGCTGTTCAGTTTATAGTGTTGATTTTGCTTTACGCTCTGCAATCTAAAGTTAAGTGGTTGATGTATTGATCTGTGAAGTTACTAAAAAAGAGCTAGATTGAGTACTACCTTTTGGAGTGCCTAGTGCTTCGTTAATAATATCCTTTGCTTGAAATTTATCATAATACAGCTTTGAACAAAGATTTCCAAGTAATGAAAAATATCCATGGATTGAGATGGTACTGGAAAGCTGCATTGACTATATAAATATAGCGATAGATATGAAAAAAGAAATGAATGTTATCAAATCAACTATTTTAGAAGAACTCAATGACCTGAAAAGTAAAATTAATGTAGATAATAAAAATAAACAGGAGAAAAACATTGTACCTAGTTACGCCAAAGTTGTCTCGGGGCAAGCACTGGTCATTAAGCCAAAAAATAAACAAGATAGCAAGATGACGCAAGAAGCAATTAAGGAAAATTTGAAACCAGCAGAAATGGAAGTTGGAATAACCCAGATAAAAAATGTTAAGGATGGAGGCGTTCTTATCAAGTGTAAAATGAAGGAAGATATAGGAAAAATCAAGAAGATCGCAGAAATTAAACTAGGGAAAAATTATCAATGTAATATTCCAGCCCAAAAAAATCCATGTGTGAAAGTATTAGATTTTGAAGAAAATATGAATAGTGAACAGTTAATTAATTGTATAGTAAATCAGAGTTCACATTTGGGGATTGAGAAAGAGAAGTTAAAGGTAGTGGCAGTAAAGAAGATGAAAACACGTTACATGACTATTATAGAATGTCTTCCCGACACGTTTAAAGTGGTTATGGACAATGGAAGTTTGAGCATCGGATGGGTACCTTATTGTAGAGTCTTTCAGTACGTCAAAATCTTCAAATGTTATAGATGTGGTGGCTTTAACCACAAGGCCGAACAATGTGTGACAAATGTGTAAAATGTGGTGAGGATGGGCATAGAAGTGAAGACTGCGGTAAGTCAGAATATAAGTGTAGAAATTGTCTGTTGGCAAATGAAACTATGAATCAAAGCTATAATATAAACCACTCTGTGCTTGATCATGGTTGTCCCATGTATCAGCAAAAAATCCTACTGGAAAAAGAGAAAAGTAAAAACTTAAGTGAATAGCAATTAAGCAAAAATGATTATATTGTAAAAAAAGGAAATAGGATGTCTAGTATAGCTGTGCTTAATATTCAAAGTTTAATGGCATATTTGGACGAAATTAGACACTTTATAGTAGAAAATAATCCTGCAGTAGTCTGCTTGACAGAATCTCGTATTACATCAGATATAGAAAATTACGAAATTATGATGAATTATTATAACGTGGCTAGATTAAATTCTGAAAGCGGGTTTACTGGAGGGGTTGTTTTTTATATTAGATGCGATATTGAATATAAATGTATTTTTTCACACTATATTGACAGAAATGTATGGTTTCTAGTAGTTAAGATCAAATTAAATCATGAATACTACACTATAGGCGGCATCTACCATTCCCCAAATGAGTCACACTCGGTATTTTGCAATTTTCTAGAAAATTGGATAAAACAAAATATTTAAAATATTGAAGGTACGCTACTAGTTTTAGGAGATTTTAATGTTAATTGGCTGTCTGCCGACTTTACATACACACAGACTCAAGAGATGGTGTAACGACTATGGCTTAAAACAAATTGTACAAACCCCTACTCACATTTTTGAGAAGGGCGCTACATTAATAGATTTAGTAATTACAAATAATTTTGCTCTTGCTGCTGAAGTATTAGATACGTCAATCATATCTGATCATTGTTATATAAAAATAGACATCTTAGACTATTGTGTTCCAAGAAAATGTTTTTTCAGAAGTAAACGATGTAATGATAAACTATTAAAGAACAAACTAAACAATATACAAGTTGATTATAGAGAACGCAACATTGATAAGAAATATGATTTTCTGTATAGTAGTCTTTTGAAAGTATTAGATGACGTTTGTCCAAAAAAAGAGGTCATAATTCAAAATGCACAGAAGGAGGTGGTTTAATGCTAGGGTTTTAGAAGCTATCAAAGATAGAGATAGTAAATACAAAAATTTTAAGAGAAGTGAAAATCAGAATGACTGGTTAAGTTATAAATCTAGCAGAAACAATGTTGTTAATATAATTAAACAAGAAAAATGTAAGTATTATGAGGAAAAAGTAGATAATTGTAGGTACGACGCAAAGAAAATGTGGCAATCACTTAAATCTTTAATATCAGGTAAATATGACGAACCCTTTAAAGAAATCCAATTTGAAAATGAAATATGTAAAAACTCAAATCTATTGCCGGAAAAATTTAATGAATTTTATATATCTAATATAAACGATATAGTGCAGAGTATACCTCATAGCAACTATCAGTTTGAACTTGCTGAGTTAGAAGGAGTAAAAATGCAAAATTTTAAATTATTGACAAAAACTGAATTAAAAACAATAATACTTGACCTAGCTAACAAAAGCAGTCCAGATGAAATTGATATGGCATTTTATAAAGATAATTTCGACAACTTATCGAATCAACTGATTCACATTATTAATGGCTCTTTAGAGCTTGGTATTGTGCCAAGTTCATTAAAAGTATCGACCATCATTCCTGTAAGAAAAGTGCCTAAAACTATTAAGGCTGAAGAGTGTAAACCTATAAATATGTTACCAGCTTTTGAGAAAATATTAGAAAAAGTAGTATACATGCAATTACTAGACTTTATAATGGATCAATATATACTTAGTAAATATCAGTTTGGCTTCAGAAAACGTTTTAGTTGCGAAAGTGTGTTGCAATATGTTATCAATGAGTGGAAGGAAGCCAAGGATAAGGGAAAAATGACCAGAGTAATTTTTTTAGATTTGAAAAGAGCATTTGACAGAAAAATTTTATTAGATAAGCTGAGTAAGTATGACATTAATGGTGTGGTATCGAAATGGTTCGAATGTTACTTAAAAAACAGGAGACAAAGGGTGAAATACGAACATATGTTCTCAAGTGAGCTACCTATTGATATGGGGGTGCCTCAGGGGAGCATACTTGGGCCATTGTTATTTATACTATACATCAATGATATGTCTAAAATCTTTAATCATTGTAAATACCACTTTTTTGCTGATGACACTATAATCTACATCGATGAGAATGATCCTAGAGAGTTAGTGGACAAAATAAACTGCGATTTAGAACTGGTCTCTAAATGGATGGAAATAAATTAAAATTAAATATTACAAAAACGAAAGGTATGCTCATAAGTAATCAGCAGAAATTCAGATTATTCAAAGATGTAAATTTACCAATCAAGATCCAAGAGGTAAACTTGTAATTGGTCTCAGAAATCAAATATCTAGGAGTTATTGTTGATTGCAACTTGAATTTTAAGAACCCCGTGGACTATACCGGGTGAGTCACGAATTGCACTCGCCCCAATATTTCCTAAAATATTTGGAATATAAAATTGAAATTTGGAGGCCTTATTACACGACTAAAATTCCATATTTTCAATGAAAAATCAAGTTTGGTGCACATCCGGTTTGACCGGAAATGCCCACAACTTTCGATTTTTAAATGGAACGCCCTATATATTTTTACATTTTTGGAATCTAGAGGAAATTTTGAATACAGTACATCCATTTTGGTCACTTTTTGATAAACATTAAAAATTTCATTAAAAAATCTATTTCTGAATCCAGAGTGCTGTGGTGCCCAAAATATATTTTAGTTTGTGTGCTACGTTACTATAAAAATAAAAAGAGCAATATGATTGTATTACTTAATTCTCTAGAGGCGTTTAAAATTTTTAAATGTGATTTTTACCCACTAACTCGGTTTTTTTAAATGGGAATTTAATCGTTCACCAACATTTTTAAATACCTCATTTTCATACGAATCTAATGATACCAAAATTTTGAAAATCCGCTCAGAAATATTTGAGATTTCAGCCAAAATACAATGCAACCAAGCTTTTAGAAACATGCGGCTAATAGATAATAGATTAGTGGGCTTTGGAAACTAAAATGGCACATTTCTGTGTAAATCTGGTAACCCTATAACATTGGAAAAATCATAGTAGCCATTGAATGTAATAAAACAATATCAGCTGTCAGACAGACTCGTGTAGTTATAGGCAATCTTGAGCTATCAAACATTTAATAATTGTGAGCGCAAAGAACGTTACAATTAAGTTTAGCATAGGTATGTGGAGGTAAACACAATTACATCCACAAGGACATTTGCAATAGAATGCGACATCAGTTCGGTTTTCAGAGTTTTATTTAAATGAACATAAATATCGGGCCTATAAATAAATAAAAATCAATTCCGTTTGAACAATTAAACTTAAACTAGGTAACAGTAGGTATCTTTAAAATAATTAATATAATTAAACCATAAATTGACATTTATAGATATTGTTCAAAATGTTTTTTTTCTATACACAATTCGGCTCTGCGTACAGTTGCTTGAATGGCTGTACGCAATTCAGCCAGCGTTATTTCATTAAGAGCCCCGTACAACTTTATTTTGCAGCTCTTCACGGGTATTTGAAGAAGTTTTATAAACTTTATTTTTGAGAGTGGCCCATACATAATAGTCGAGGGGTGTTAAGTCAGGTGACCTAGGAGGCCACCTGATATGACCTTGATTTGCGATAAGGCGTTCACCATGCAAGTTGTTTAAATATTCCATCACTCTTCTGGAATTATGTGGGGGAGCACCATCTTGTTGGAAAACAGATTTTGTAAATAGGCAAGAGGAAGTAAGTCAAGAAATTCTGCTGTCTGGTTTTGTAAAAAGAATAAATATAGTTCGCCAGTAAGTGTTCCATAAAAAAATATGGGTCCAATTATTCGATCTCCAAGTACTCCAAGCCAACAGTTAAACCCAAATCTTTCCTGAATATTCCCCTGCCCTACCAACCTCGGATTTTCTTGAGCCCAGTACCTAGTATTATTTCTGTTAAACATACCTTGGTTCGTAAATCTACTTTAATCTGAATATAAAATATGAAAAGGAAAACCTGGGTTTTGTTGTACTGCATTTAAGAACCAGTTGCAATATACTAGCCTCCTGTCGTTATCATCCCCATAAAGATGTTGGTGTATTTGGTATTTATAAGACCGAAACTTATGTTTCTTTAAAATTCTGCAAACCGAAGACTGACTAATGTCGCATTCCATTGACAATTCCCTTGTTGATGTTGTTGGGTGTACCATCACAAATCCTAATACATCAATTTCTTTGTCCTCACTTACAATAAATGTTTGATGGTCATCTTGTTGATTGGGTTCATTTCTTAATTCTTGTTCCACTCTGGCAAACAAGTGTCTGCTTGGATGACGTCTGTTGGGATATCGTTGCTGATACAGTTCTGCAGCTGCAGTTGAATTTTTGATACGCTCTCCATATATCAGTAACATATCGACCTTTTCATTTCTACTAAAATTAGTCATTTTCTTTAATTTTTACTCAAAGAGATTTCCGCAACGCTTTATTTTGTATCTGTCTGACAGCTGATATTGTTTTATTACATTCAATGGCTACTATGATTTTTCCAATGTTATTAGGTTACCAGATTTACACAGAAATGTGCCATTTTAGTTTCCAAAGCCCACTAATCTATTATCTATTAGCCGCATGTTTGGTCCTACTTTTACTGAAGATGATATTGCTGATATAATCAATAGGATGGAAAACAAAGGCTGTTATGGAATTGACTATATATCACCCAAATTGATAAAGATAATCCAGAATTATATTATATGTCCCTTAACCAGAATTATAAACCTATCTTTGCAGAACGGTGAACTTCCCGAGCAGATGAAAATTGCACTAGCTTTTCCACTATTCAAGAAAGGAGACACCTTACAAATAGATAACTATAGACAAATATCTTTATTACCCGAATTTTCTAAGATCTTAGAACGCTGTGTTTATAACATTATTATAAAATTTGTCGAGCAAAACAAGTTATTAACAACCAATCAACACGGGTTTCGAGCAAAAAAATCTGTAGAAACAGCAAGCTACAACTTCTTAAATTACATCTATGCTGAGCTGGACAAAGGTAAACTTGTCTCAATTATGTTTGACTTAAGTAAAGCCTTCGATAGTATTAATATATCATTTGTATTGGACAAACTGTATTACTTAGGCATAAGAGGTCCTCTGTTATCCTGGATCAATCCATACCTTCAAAACAGATCTATTATAATAACAATTCAAGAACAATTTTCAATGTAGCATAAAGTCCCGATTGGAGTTCCTCAGAGGTCAGTTTTGGGTCCATTGATTTTCTTACTTTATGTTAACGATCTGCCAAGATTTGTCACAAAAGAGAAGATCATTATGTTTGTGGATGACACAACTGTCGCTGTGGCGGCTGAAACTCCTGAAGAACTACAAGCAAACCTAAAACTGGTGTATGAGGAAATGGATATATGGTGTCAAAGAAACAGGTTAATTCTCAATGAAAGCAAAACGAATTACATTAACTTCTTTATTAGAAAACAGCTTTCCGCAGAAACGCAATTACAATTTAATTTAAATTTCTCTGGCAATGCCAAATTCCTTGGAACTTGGCTTAATTCTAATCTTTCATTCACTGCACACCTGGACTTTGTCGGTGCCAAATTAAACAAAGCATATGCCATTCTACAAATGAAACCGTGTTTGGATCAAAAGGGTCTTATAAATTTATATTATACCTTTGCGTATAGTCATCTATTATGTAACGTTTTTTCCTGGAGACAGACTACAGGATGGGAAAGAATATTTATTTGTCAAAAAAGAATAATCAGACTATTGTTTAACCTAAGTTCTCGAGAAAGCTGCAGAAGTACATTTAGAGGAAAGCGAATATTACCGTTCCCATGCATTTTCATTCTAAAATGTGTTACTTATGTAAAAAATTACTATTCAGATTATAAGAGCCAAAAAGATATACATAATTATGAGACACGACATTCTAATACGCTATTGCTTAATAAATATAAAACAACTACATTCAGAAAATCGCCACATTATAGTAGTGTATTTCTATATAATAACCTCCCTGAACATCTAAAATCAATTGCATCTTACACAAAGTTTAAATCAGAAATAAAAAACTTTTTGATTGATGAATGTTTTTATACATTGGATGAGTTTGTAAATAAGTTTAATTCTTAAATAAGTAAAAATGTGCTAGGAAGAAAGGAAAAAGAAATGATGTATTATGTGTCTGTTGTCCCATATATAATCTTATCTGTTTTATAACTAAAATAATCTTGCCTCAATATTTTAATTGTTTTTTTTTGTTTTTGTGATCACTATTTTATAAACTGTGCTTTTATCTATGTACTAGTAATGTTGAATATTGTGACCTGCCCTTTGTACTGCGTATGTTAGTTTGGGCCAATAAACGATTCTATTCTATAATTATACAAGTACATGGCAAAAAGGATTTATAATTTATAACTAATCCTTACCTTTGCGATAATTGCTGATGACTTGAAAATTTATTCCTCGATATGTACTGTAGATGATTGTCGACACCTACAACTTAATTTAGACAAAATCAATCAATGGTGTAACTCAAATAAACTAATTTTAAATGTCTCAAAATGTAAAATAGTAACTTTCACTCGTAAAAGTATGACATTGTTATACAACTACGCAATTAATAGTGACGCTCTTATAAGATGCACAGAGGTTAAGGACTTAGGCATATACTTTGATTCATCACTGTCATTCGGTACACACATTGATCAAACATGTAAGTCTGCATCGAGAATGCTGGGATTTATCATACATAACTCTCAGTATTTTATTACCTGCTTAAAAACATCATACTTCGCGTATGTTCGATCTAAATTGGAGTATGGCTCATTAATCGGGAATCCAATTTATCACTGCTACATAAATAGAGTAGAATCGGTTCAACGTAAGTTTGTCAAGTTTCTGGCCTACAAAGTGGATCAGACATCCACTTCAAGGTGCAGACCATATTTCTATGTTGGATAGATTTGACTTACTATCCCTTAGTAGTATGAGGGTCAATGCTTCTGTAACTTTCTTATATAACTTAATTCATTACCATATTGACTGCCCCATCTTGTTAAGTGAAATAAAATTCAACGTACCAAGACTATGTGCAAGACATCCGACTACAGTTCAACCAAATCTATGTTCTACAAATAATAATAATAATAATAATAATAATAATGTCTTTATTAGGAAAGCATGTACATACAATACATCCAATCGCTAAGGCGAAGTCTAGCTAAAGCTATTCAACTTAACCTTGTGATGATGTTAAAGTTTTCAATTAATACCATGTGCGCAAACTATAACAATTTAAGCAATAACTGTGATATAAACTTTTCTAATTTCAAATCTATAGTATAGTGATAATATTAATAGATAATGATATCCTGTTTAAATATCTTTGTTAACTACTAATTTATTCTCCCTGTTGATTTATCTCTTCTTTTATCTCTGTCTTGTATTATACATGCCCTAATTGTCTTGCTCTGTAATTGGTTTTATTGTTGAGTAAATGAATGAATAAATAAATAAATAAATAAGCTGTTATCCTGTAAATTTCTTGGAGAGACTTGTTTCACCCAACCACTAACAAACTGGTTGTAAACTTCGGCTTTTGAATGCCTTGTACTCATTCTTTTAACTATGCACTCCTTTCAAAAATCATGTAATTACAATATATGTGTATGTAATATTCGAAAATACATCAGCATCTGTACCAAAATCTTCTTTATTTAATGTATAGGAATTTAAATTCATAACACCAACTCTTTTCCATGCACCTACATTCTATGCACTGTACATCATAGAACAATTTCGTAAAATATAAACTTGTCTCCATCTTAACAAACAAAAGTCACCACATGAATTGATTAAGGATAATTGTGGATGTTAAAAAATCCAAAATTAAGTTTTAAAACATCACAAAATCTGCAAAGTACATAATTAAAACAAGGCATTCGATCAGCTGATCACAAAACACAAAGTGGCGGCCATTTGCATTTCTTCAGTATTCCCTAAACTAGTAACATACGAAATTAGTTTTAATAATATACGTAGAATAGGAATTAATTTTAATAATTTTAGTGACTTTTCTGTGTCTCTGTACGAGAATACATTCTTGTAAGTGAGATAAGTTGGATCGCTGAACCTGAAATAGCATTCCAGGGTTGTAATATGATAATAATGAATCTCTTATTTAGCATATAGTTAATTTAACAATAATGAGAAACACATACGATACAAAAGAACAATATACAGGTGTATATGTACGCCAATACATTAACAAATATAATTAATGATAAAATTAATCAAACATACTGATACATTTACAGACATACATACAATAAATACATATAAGTCTAAATTTTAACACATAAATTAAGATCGTGTGTAGCATTCATCCTGCAGATGTACTTTTAAACTTGTTATGAACCTTGCCAGTGATGTTTTGTTTTTTATCGATTCGGGGAGTTCATTATAACGTAGTACCCCCTTGTTGTTCCGAATGGCTTCACATTGGGTAGTGATCCTTGTAACATCTCTTCCCTTGTTTGTACAGATGTTTGAGATGACCCCAAAAGAAAAAATCTAATTGGTTTAGATTAGGAGAATGAGGAGGCCCTAATACTGGACCTCCTCGGTCAATCCATCGTTGTGAAAATTCTTGATCTAAATATGCCCTGACTGTGGTGCTGAAATGAGGAGGAGCTCCATCATGCATGTACTTCAAGTTTCTTGTAGTTTCTAATGGCACATTCAATAAACCATCTAGATTTTCTTGTAGAAACCTTAAGTAATGTTCCACATATAACCGATTTCCCAAAACAAATGGAACTATTAAATAATTTCCAATTATTCCTGCCCAGATGTTAATTTGGAATTGTCATTGGTGATGAGTTTCAATAATTACATGAGGATTTTCATCGTTCCAACTATGTAGATTGTGAGAATTTATTACACCATCCCTGCGAAATCCTGCTTCATCCGTAAACAAAACACTACCAATAAGCTTGCGATCTTCCTGTTGCTCTTGCAGGAACCAATTAGCATATTGGAGTCGAGCAGGGTAGTCATCCGGGGACATTGCATGAACTTTCTGGATGTGGAAAGTATGGAGAAGTTGTTCTTTCAAAATTCTGTGATTCGCCAACTTCAAAGTGTTAAATTGCGCTGAGAGCTTCCTAACACTTATTGAGCAGTCTTTAGCAACAGCATCTAATACAGCTTCTTCTAGTACAACTGTACGAACAGTTCTAAGACCACCTTCTCCTCCTCATTTCGATTCCACCCTCCCTAAAAATTAATAGGATTATTTTTTTAAATAGTTATTCTTTAATTTTTATTATTTTATTTTTTTAATTGCTAAGATGGATATCTACCTGTTTCTCGTACTCGACGGTTTATCCATTTAAAAGTTTTCCTGTTTGGAATAACTCTATTAGGAAAGTGTTCCCCATAAAGCCGTCTGGCTTCCGAACCGTTACCAGCGGCAAGTCCATACATAAGTTGCATGTCATATTCACCAGATGAAAAATTTGCCATGCCAATAAACTACTATCATAGAACTACTTACCACTTACTTATTACATGCTACTCAAATTTAAAGTTTAAATTTATTCAATTGTTTTCTCACAGGTATCATGCGGTAGTTTACATTACTAGTATTCCTTAGCCCCTTATCAGTAAAATCATTATTTCTCAAAAACGGATCGCTTTATCAATCTCAAAGAAGAATATATTAAAAAAAAAATGTTTAAGGAATTTACAAATGTGACCTTAATTTTCAAAAATATTTTTCTTTCAATATTTAGAGGTAAAAAACATTAGGGGTGATCCACCCTTGGCTTCCTAGACAAGATACGTGCGCCATATTTCTGGAATAAAGATACTCATTTAATATGTACTCAGTCCAAATTTTATTAAAATCGATAGAGCGGTTTGGAAGTGATAGGCAAAGAACCTTCTTAAATATTGTAACCTTTACAGGGTAATATCTCTGTATGGGGGCACCCTAAGAAAAAAGAATTTATAGGTACTTTTAGTATTGCCCCATATAGTATATTACTATATGGCCTTGTAATAATGACACCATTGCATGCATTAGATCGATCATTATGTCCATATTGTTATTTTTTATTTTAAATTAGAGTGGTAATTAAGTACTCATTAATCATGTGATATTTTCTTTTTTTGGGCATTATCATGAAGAGTTTTAAATTAAAATGAAATTGTAATTAACTTCAAATAGATGTAGGTATTAGGTTGGGTTGATATGTAAGAGGGCTACGTCAGACCTTCCATTGCCACAATTTAACCTATTGTGCCTCAGATATAGGTATTAAATGTTTCGTCAAATTATAAACTTATTAACAAAAATAATAATATTTCTTGAATATTTGTACATGTTAAGTATAACAAAACAGATGAGTGTTGGCAGGTGATGAATGGTGTAAATGTGCAGATGTCTAAGATTTCTATATTGCAATAATGCACTAAAAAGCTTATAGTGAGATAAGCATTTGCTACTGCTAAAGTTTAGGTTGATATTGATGCTAAGAACAATTAATATTGTCCTTAATGTGATATTAAATCAGTCTTCAAGTTTAATTCTAAAATATTTTTTCTTAGATTTACAGAAGCAGATTTGTTTAACCTTAAATTAGTTTACAATAAGTACCGAAGCACGTTAACATTTATATCCAATTATAAAGCTGCGGATATTGCTGCAGTAAAGCTAAGTCTTGATTCAGCTAATATTTGGAGTATATCTCCACCAGATCGGCGAAGAATGGTAGCAGAGATAAACTCAAGTAAGTACTTTCTAATTAATTGTTTTGTTATTAATATACTGAATAAATGTAGTTTATATGGTTTTATCAAATCTCATTAAAAAACAATTCTGTAAGCTTATCTTATAAACAAATTGAAATTTTACCTGAGAAGCTTAAAGAAAAGGGGGGCTATGCATGGAAATGGGACATCCCATGTACACCATTAAAACTTGGATGTTTCCTTTATGCAATATCCTAACTGTCCCTTGCACTTACATCCTTCAATGTCTACTGCACATCAAATTGAAAATAGAAATGTACCCAATATGCAATGAATAGAGATCGGAAATTTTATCTCAGTGCCAGAGACGGCTTTCATATATATGTAATATTATAGGTATTGCAAACATTTACTGAAACAATCAGAAAAACGAAGTGGTGAAATATTTATTATTGCCAACTACACTGTATTTTTGGTAATAAATTTAACTTAAAAACAGTAATGGTTCTTACAAAAACGTGTAAAATATACCTAGCAAATAAAAAAACAATTTTGAATCAAACATACACTTTCCTGTTCTGTTTAATATGTGGCATGTTTATTTTGCTTATTTTCATAATAATTAAATATGGAAATCCAATTAACTGCTGGCAACATAAAACATTTTTCCCAATAAAATAAACCGTTTTTATATAATACTAAATCATACACAACAAAGTTAAGGATTAATGGCATAAAACTGCCATGTACTGTGTGCATCACGTGATAAAGTGAATTTTATTCAATTTTAAAATGTTAAATGTTTTATCGGAAATCTACTACATTTGTGAAACGTACTGACAATTACCTAAAAACACAGTTGATTTGTTATATATAAAGGCATTCGACCCTAACCAAGTATCAATATTAAATTCCAGTGTATGGAGGTACTTTTATGTTTTTTACTTATGCGATTTTATCTCCTTTAATTGCACGACGCCGCCGAAATTGCGAAACATTGCAAAATCGCTTTTTACCTACACTGTGGCAATTATTGGCATTTACATCAACATTTAATAAAGGAAAAGGGTAAACCATCCCAGATCACAGTATTGCAAACCGTAGTATAAATCTAGCCCAATGTATCTACATATGTATCTACAAACCTAGTGTGTCACAACTTCCCAGAACTGCAGTTTGATAGAACAGATCTTAGTGTAGTAAAACTAACAGTAAAAATCACCTAATAAGGAACTGTCTTACTATAGCAATTTTATTACTGGAACTTGTTGTAGATATTACATAAAGTTTAGGAAAAAGTGTGTGAAGAAAACTATATGTATCCGAACTCTCTGGGTCAATTGGTTAAATTGCAAAATCATAAAAACATTTGTGGGTGGCCATTTTTAAACAATTGGTAATAACTTTAACAATAATGCATTAAATTTGGCCAAACTTTAGAAGAATATGCCACTAACGCAGATAAACTATGGTGCCAAATTTCAAGTCAAAATGTTTAACAACAGCTCTAAAACAATGACAAAATCGAAAATTGAACATTTGGCCGTTTTTGGGCATCAAGTCGTACAACAAACTTTTTTTTAAGATTGTACCTTATTTTATGTACTTTTCAGCGGCGCCAAGAGAAACATTTTTTGTATTTTTGAAAACCATTTTTTTAAATTTGTTTAATTTTTTTTTACACATTCATTTTACTCATCAATATTTTACCCAAAATTAAAAATTATTAACATACATTAAATGTTATGTCGGTAAGGTTCTAATGAAAGGCTTATTTCCATATATATATATATTGACTAGTCTTCATATTTAAAATATCACAGATCATTTGTTACACATCTTACTATCTATAATTCTATCGACCGACTGGCTGGTCGTCGTTCCCCCACTATGTCCTGTACATTATATTGCCAACCTAACACCCCCACAATAAAATCACAAAGTATGTACTCTACTTTTCTAGGTCCTACTGGAAAATGTTTCCTACATGCTTATCTAACCTATTTATACAAATAAAATTACTACTCTATCATTTTTAAGTATAGTGCCCTACTTAATGTACTTATGCGATTAAAATGCCAAATTGTGGGTTTTAAACTGTATATGTTATAAATAAATCAACTGGACTAATAAATACACATTAGACAATTAACACCATAAATAGTAAGTACTGTGACTATAATAAGTTGGTGACAACTTTAGATATTAATTTAATTCGTTTTCTGACTCGGTTACATAATCCTTTAAAAATGCAGGTTTTTTTATAGAACGTTTCGATCTTTTTACGACAATCTCTGTAGATTTGTCCGCGTTCCTGCGCTTTCGGCTGATTGATTCTTTGGGAATACCTCGTGTAGATTTCACCACGTTCTGACCACTGGTAGTAGATTGTTGTTCCAAACCTTCTGGAACCGTTGTTGAATTTACCGGCGTCTTGGAACTGGGAGACTCGCCATTTACCTGTTTAGGGGCAGAAACATTGCTATTAGGAATGTGTTCACCTTCATGAGAGTTATCGTCATTTAAACTTTGAACTTTTGTGGGGATAATACTTGGATCGAGATTACACATTACATCACTTACGACAGTGCTATCCTCCCCCATAGCTGACAGAGCTTGCTGGCTGGTGCTAGGCAGATTGTTAGCTTGGTTACCTAAATTTGACTTATTCTGAAAGGGTAAATCAAAACTATCATTGAGACAACTTTTATAACTTAAGCTAAAATTATCATTGTTACCCGACACGTGTGAATTATGAACCTGTTTTCCCCTCCAGGCCGTGCCTACTGCAACGCTGCTTTCTTCTGTTGCGTAACTTGTCTTAATTTGGTTTGCGTGCCTCTTCCAGACTTCTCCTGATATAAGCTGGCATAAATATGTAGAACGTCCTATCTTCTTCACGACTTTTGCTGCTGTCCACGTTACCTTGTTAACCCTCCTATAATCCTTCACGTAGACTCCACTTCCTTCTTGGAGAGTCCATTTCCTGCCACCATAGCTTCTCTTTTGTTTTTCTAAAGACTCTTTTACTTTTGTCTGTTGTTGACCCTTTTCTTCATCTTTTTGTTGTAGCGGGTTTCGTAATAGATGCCATTTAGTGCGTATTTCTCTGCCAAACATTAAGAATGATGGAGTTTTACCCGTACTGCTTTGTTCCGTTGTTCTATAAGCGAACAAAAATCTCTGTACTAACGTAGTAATGGGGATTTCCCTGTTCTTTACGTCCTCTACAGCGGTACCAATCCTTATCTTAAACAGTTTCACTGCAGCTTCGGCTGCGCCATTACTTTGGGGGTTGTAAGGTGGAGACAAAATATGTTTGATACCATTATTCCTAAAGAATGTTTGTAAAGATTTTGATACAAATTGTGGGCCATTATCTGACACCACCTCCTTTGGGAGGCCCAAACGAGCAAATATTTTTCTTAACTTTTTCTCTGTTTCAAGAGAAGTTGTATTTTTCATTTTGCAAACCTCTATCCATTTTGAAAATGAGTCTATTACGATCAGGTACATTTTTCCTCTAAGTGGTCCAAGAAAATCGATGTGAATTCTTTCAAAAGCTTGCGATGTTACCGGCCATGATGTTAGCTCGTGTTTTGACTGGTTAGGCTTTGTTTTGAGACAAGCATGACAGCTCTTTATGAGGTTCTCTATGTCACAATCAATATTTGGCCAAAAAATTATAGATCTGGCCAACTTCTTCGCTGCCACTATGCCGATATGAGTGGCATGTAACTCATACAATAGTTCTTTTCTTAATGATTTTGGCACCACCACTCTGTGGCCCCAAAGTAGAATGTCATTATCTATTTCTAATTCATACCTGCGTACATAATATGGTTTGATCTCCTCGTTGATGTTCTTAGGCCATCGATCTGTCCTCACGTACCTTATAGCGTCTTGCAGAACTTTATCCCTGGCGGTTTCTTCTCTAATCTTGGCGTTGTCTATTGGCCACTCCGCCACTGTCTCCGTAAAGTTAATAAATCCTTTGGTGCTGATTTCCTCTGAAAAGTGATCATTTTTTATAGGGTGTCTACTAAAATAATCAGCTACTGTATTTTCTTCCCCTTTTATGTGTTGAATCTTATAATTAAACATGCTCAAAAAGGCGCTCCATCGTTGGAGACGATTTGCTGAATATTGCGGAATGGATTTGTGCTCACCGAAAATTGTGGTTAAAGGTTTATGATCCGTTTTTATAGTAAATTTATTTGCACACAGATAGTGAAAAAATTTAGAAATTCCGAATATTATGGCCAATCCTTCTTTATGGCTGGTTGGATATGATATTTCTGTCTGTGTTAGCTTACGGGACACACAACCTATAAGTCGCTCTTTTCCATCTACCACATGCGCCAATGTCGCACTAATTCCTATGTTTGATGCGTCACATGATAAAACAATTGGAAGGTTTTGGTCAAAATGTACTAAAATTTGATCAGAAGTCATGACATCTTTTATTTCATTGAATGCGTCCTCACGCTCCTTTGTCCATACAAATTGAGTATCATTTTTTAAAAGTTCGTAAATTGGATTCAAAATATCGGCCAATCTTGGCACAAATTGAGAGTAATAATTAATCATACCTACAAATCTGCGGACTTCAGATTGATTTGTTGGTCTAGGTGCCTCCACAATTGCTTTAACCTTTTCGTCTGTTTTCCTCATCCCCGTTTCACTAATACGATGTCCCAGGTACTGTATTTCCTTCTTGAAGAACTCGCATTTATCTTTTCTGACGGTGAAACCAGCATCTTGAAGTACCTGAAAAACTTGCTTCAAGTTCTCAAGATGATCCTCGGCTGAACTTCCCGTGACAATAATATCATCTAGAAAATTGATACACCCATTAATACCTTGCAACAACTGTTCTATGGTTTTTTGGAAGATGCTAGAAGCAGGAGTGATGCCAAAAGCTAGTCTGTTCATAAAATATAGACCTTTATGAGTATTTATACAAAGTAATTTTGATGTTTTCTCATCTACAGGGAGTTGATTATATGCCATTTGCAAATCTATTTTAGAGAAAAACTTTCCTTTATTTAATTTAGCAAAAACTTCATGAATTTTTGGAAGGGGGTACTTACATTCTTGAATATGCTTATTAATCGTAGTTTTATAATCACCGCATAGTCTTACTGTGCCATTTGCCTTTAGCACTGGAACAAGGGCAGTAGCCCATTCGCTATTTAGGGTCGGTGTAATAATACCTTGCGCTTCAAGTCTATCTAATTCCTCTTCTACAATTTTTTTATATGCTAAGGGAACGGTTCTATATTTGTGGAACACAGGTTCAGCATTCTCATCCTTTAATTTTAAAGAAATAGTACTATATTTAAATTTACCAATATCTTCACTAAATAATTTATCATATTTTTTTATGAGTACTTTTACCTCTTCCTCAAGTGAAATATTATTGATTAAATTTACCTTAATTTTAAAAATATTTAACCAATCCCTGCCTAGCAAGCTCGGCCCTCCATTTGGGGTGGACACCACATAGAATTTCATATCGTTCTCTTTCCCGTTATACTCTACTCTTGCTTGAAAATATCCAACTGGCATGAAGGTGCTCCCATTATATCCTCTTAGCAATGTATTTGATTTCTGCAACCTATAATTAGAAAAATTGCTTAAATATGAATCGTAACTACATACAGATACCGATGCACCACTGTCAAAACTAAACTGATGCATTTTACCATTTATTTTTAGCGAAATTCTAAAATTGTCATCAACTTTTACAATATTTGCGTCAGCAAAATTGTATATTTCCTCATTTTCTCTGAAACAATACAAATACTTTTCATTTTCAACAGAAAAACAATCGTCATCCTTTAAAATCGTGTCAACATAACCTTCATTTTCAGTTATAAAATTAAAATTTTTATTTACCTTACACATTTTGGATATATGACCTATTCGATTACATCTTAAACACCTTGCATTTTTAAATTTACATGGGTTTTTGTGAGAATTTCCACAGATTCTACACGTTTTTTGTTTGTCTTGGGCTTGGGTAAATCCGTTGACATTTGACGATCTTGTCGCTCCAATGTTGCCAACACGTCCATTGTCCTTGCCTCGATTCGTCCGCTGATTCGTCAATTCATGGCGCTGCGAACCGTAGTGGGATGTTCCCTGATAGTGTTGCGTGCGCCTGTCCCTGCGACTCGAATTCCTATTTCCGTTTCCTTGATGCGTAAACTTTGAATTCATATAGTTGACCTTGGATATGCTAACGACATTTTCCACTTTCTTGGCTAGGGCTAATAAATCCTCCAGACTTTTCGACTCGTCCTCTTCACATATTCTGTCGAAGACTTTTCCTTGGGCTAATCCAGAGACGAATTTGTCCTTCAAAACCTTCATTAAATCGTTGCCAAATTTGCAATTGACCGAAAAACTCCTGACCTTGGCATACCATTCGGATACGGTCTCATCTTTTTGGCAGAGATTATAGAATTTTTTTCTTTCTCGCCACACACTTATTTGGACATTATATTGTTTGTTCATCATCGAACACAACTCTTGATATGATACTTCCTTTGGTAATTTCGGATAAGACAAATTTCTTAATAATACGTACGTTGACTGTCCCACTGAATTTAACAACGTCGCTATCTTGGTTTTCTCCTCCTTAATTTGATTAGCTTCAAAATACTGTTCTAGCCTCTCTATATATATTTCCCACTGGTCGGATTCAGGGCAGAATTCATGAAAACGTGCCATTGAAGTGGTCGCCATTTTTCTCTCCACGTGCGTGACTGCAACCTCTCGCGATTTCCAGTACTTACACCCACGACTCCTTTACTTTTCCTCGTCGCCACTTGTTATGTCGGTAAGGTTCTAATGAAAGGCTTATTTCCATATATATATATATTGACTAGTCTTTATATGTAAAATATCACAGATCATTTTGTTAACACATCTTACTATCTATAATTCTATCGACCGACTGGCTGGTCGTCGTTCCCCCACTATGTCCTGTACATTATATTGCCAACCTAACATTAAAAATACATAAATCAAAAAACAATTTAAAAAAAAGTTTTATCTATGCTAATGGGGTGTTTGCATTAAAAAAAAAGTACATTTTTAATAGGCTCGTTATGTTCTTCAGTAAAAAGTTAATGAATTTTGCCTGGTTTCAGTGTTTTTTTTAAGCCCAATAAGTTTATTTTTGAAAATTAAATTTAAATAAATAATCTTGTGACGTAGGAGAATTTTAAGCATATATGTTGAATTTTGGAACTAATACCTCAGTAATACAGAAATCTTCTCTGTGAATTTCGATCAAGAAATACTGCGTCTTCTTCTTCTTCCAACATTACGGAGGAAATAAGTCATATTTTGAGGTTATAACAATATAGTAAACAAGTAGTGTTTGAGATTTATTCTTTGGTTTTGCGTTTTTGTTTGTGCTAATAAAATAGTTAAAAATGGAAAGTAGCTATGAAAAAGCATATTCTAACAACTTCCATTAGTTTCAATGAATATGATTCATGACTTTTACGTCAATAACATTGATTCTTTAGCTCCTGAAATGAGGTGTAAAAGAATCGCGTATTCGTTCTTATAATTCTTGTGTTTGTGTACAAATATATCGAATCTAAATGAAATAGTTGAATTTATTATTTTTAATGTGTGTTTCATAATTAGTAATTGAAATGAAACAAAATAATGTGTGTTCCTTTTCGATGAATGAATTCTTTGAGAAGCCATGGTTATTCCGTACCCAATGCAGTGTAATCTCTCTCGAGCAGGCATAATTTTAATAGTTAAATCACCGAATTTTAACAATTCAATTACGACTAAACTAAACAGCAACAAAAAGAAATATAGTTTTCAAAAACTTTCTTGACCTTTAAACTCCACTTTTTGTCGTTATACTATCATTCCATCTTTAATAATAAAAAAAATTTCTCGCTTACTATATTTTACAATGCGTTTTCGTATTTTTGCATAACATGTAATAATTCATATATTTATTATAAAAGATGTCACGATAAAACAATTTTGCTTCATACATCAATCAAGAACAATATCAGAGGAATATGTTTATAAAATTTGATATCAATATCTCTCACAAGGCTCGAGATACTGAGTGAAAAATAAGAAAATACATTTTCATGCTTTTCAGAGTTTTGATAAAAAAAAAATTTTCTCCAATTTCGCAATTTCGAATTAACTGGCCAACTCGAAATTCGAATCCAGAAAACTTTACATAAGAATCTGTTTTTCGTTTTTGCATACCCTTTAGTCAATCCCTTTTCCTTTAAAATACATCGTAGCGGCCTCTAGATTCTCTACTGATATGTAATACTCAGTAGCGTAGCTGATAATCTCGGGGTCCCCCCGCAAAATGTATGGTCGGGGCCCCCACAGAAAACTCACTTAAATTATAAAGTTTTTCGGCAGCGGCGTATATTCTCTTTAGCAAAGTCTTTGATGATGTGATCAGTATCTAACTTCCTTGCTCTCTCTTTCTCAATACTTAATACACATAATGCTGACAGTCTTTCTTGAGTCATTGAATTTCGTACAAACGTCTTAATAAGCTTTAATTTTGAAAATGACCTTTCAGCTGTAGCAACAGTAACTGGTAGTGTTAAGAATAATTTTATGGCAATGAAAACATTTGGAACACTTAACAGTAAAGTTTTATGATATTTTATAGGGAATATAGCAAAATAAAAGACCGAAGAATCCGCAATTTCTATTATTTGTGTGCTCAAAACATTTATTAGTAACAGAAGTTCGCCGGGAAAATCTGCCGATAAATCTTCAGAATTATTTGAGCAAGATTACTAGCTTCCAAATAAAGCTGATCGTCATTCAACTTTGACGCTTTGAGTCTTTACCACTTCGCTCATCCCAGAAAATCGGCCAACAATCTGTTGAATGACAATATCAAGATTGGCATAAAATACCTCTACTTTAAAAGATGTTTCGGAATCTGTAAGTCATTCATCTGCTGCTAATTCATCAAAAAACTTTTTAACACTACCTTTTCTCTTTTTTTGAAATTCTTGTTCTATACCCCATGTATTTGACAAATCCGAGGCCTCTACTAAAATTAATTATGTACGAAGCTTCCAAATAAAGCTGATCGTCATTCAACTTTGACGCTTTGAGTCTTTACCACTTCGCTCATCCCAGAAAATCGGCCAACAATCTGTTGAATGACAATATCAAGATTGGCATAAAATACCTCTACTTTAAAAGATGTTTCGGAATCTGTAAGTCATTCATCTGCTGCTAATTCATCAAAAAACTTTTTAACACTACCTTTTCTCTTTTTTTGAAATTCTTGTTCTATACCCCATGTATTTGACAAATCCGAGGCCTCTACTAAAATTAATTATGTACAAAATAACTTTTTTATCAACCATTATTATATTAAAATATTTATATGTAATATTGACTATTGAATATTGATCTTTAAGATGAACGTAATTTTTAATTTCGATATTTTCGCGTCATAAATTTCTAGAGTCGGGGGCCCCCAAGAGCTGGGGGCCCCCCCGCACCGCGGGCCCTGCGGGTCCGTCCGCTACGCCACTGGTAATACTCTGCTGCTTCTGACCTGTATTATTTGTTACAGCAGTAAACCAATCGGTTCTGCGTTTAAAGTCTCTAGGGACAGTTAAAAATATTTTGTCTGGTGAATTCACTAATGTGTGTATGCAAAAAGGAGCTGGTACAATGCAATTCTTAAAAGAAATCATATTTATAACCTAACAAAGCAACATGTTAAGATTTGAATATATTTGCGAAAAACGATATGCAACAAATTTATTTGCTTTATTCTTCAAATATCTCGAGCACAAACTAGAGTTAGATCGATAAAAATACAAAAATAAACATACAATCACAACATTCACATATCGCCGTTCTATAATGACGTTTGGCGTTTGGTAATATCTCCTCATCTCCTCATATCTCCAGGTAATATAAGAAGAAGAAGACGACCGAATTAATATTTAAAAATATACTTGTTCTATTTAATAACAGATGGCGTAGATTCAATAAATTTTAGTACGTCACGATCCCCCCACTATTTTTAAGTTTACGTTAATTATGAAGAAAATAGTGACTTATTGAAAAAATAAAAAAATACGGGTCACTTTATTTTTCACGATCTTTTGATATGTGCATTTATCTCAACACCATGCAAACACCCCATTGGGAGCCAAGATATAACATTCCTTCCGTTTTAGTCATTTATAAACAAATGAAGTAAAATAGTTACTTGAATTTAGCACTAAACATTTCATCATATTTAAAACTCTTAATTGACTAAGTTAAAATATTTTTAATTACATAAGTTGTTGAAATATCGAATTTAATTTGCCTAACAGCATACACGGCCTACTTCCTCAGTCGCTTAGAAGGTTTTAGAGCTCATTCGAGTGCCTTGACGGCACACGGCATATTGAATTCTGGGTTCATCGCCTTTCAATTTTATTGTATCACAATGTTTTTTCTTGTTGTAACAATTGTTTTTTCTTGTAGAGTTCAGTTCTGCAGTACAATTTAAGATAAACTATTTAATTCTTTATTTTTCTTCTAAACAACAAAAAGATGTTAAGGTGTATTTATATTAAAGTGACATTGTAACAAGCTAACCGTTATGCTCTTCGCCGACTTACTGCACTTTTTATATAATTGTTGCACATTCTATAGGATACTCATTGCAGTTTTATTGTAAATAATATTAGTTTTAGACATTTTTAGTTTAACTACAAAACATAAAAATAATGTACTTATTTAAATTTTTTTTTTATTATTTAAAAAATGTGTAACTTTTTTATTTATTCATCGATTTTGTTTAAAAACAATAGGCTTCTTCCTCTAGCTAACACTACCTTACTGTCCAAATTTCAATACAATTGGACTTTTCATTCTTAAGTTCTTGTGCTTACAAGAAACGTGACGGACGGACAGACAGACGGACGGACGGACATTTTGAAAGTTGTTCAGAATTCAACCACCAACACAGTGATATGAAATGTTTTTCTCTACGTGTAATATTACCGGTATTAGAAATGTGCCGATCGAATGCAATATACTCTTCATTTTGTATTTGCGAAGAGTATAATAATAAAGATGCAGACACATATTTATTTAGTATCATTTTTTTTGTATAATAATTATAGTAAAAACAATTTAAAGTGACATTGAAACATATATATGTATAAACAAGTACTAATCAGAATTACAAAAAAACGAATTTGAATTTTAGTAACATAAGATTATAGAATAGATTAAAAAGACAAGGTAAAGTGTAAGTGTAATAAACTAGAATAAAGTCTTCTGTTTCTGATAGAAGTTGAGCCTGCAATGCCTGCATCCGATATACTGTGGTCTACGTAATTATTTTCCTCGACTTCCTCTGTATCATCTATGGGGGTCTCTTATGTGTAAGAACAATTTATGCGCCTACCTTCTTACATGAGCATATTTTAGATTTACAGCCTTTTTACATTTACAGGAAATAGTTTCTAGTAAATGTTCCAGAATCGTTCATTTTTTCGATATTATGGGCATCAAGCCATTTAATGTATTTTGCAACCCATATTCCTCGGGGTGTTTTTCATTACCCAACCATTGATGAAGTTGCAAATAAATCTTTAAGCAGTGTTCATTCAAGTTCCAAAATATTTGTAGTCAGAGTTGAATAAGTAAGTAAGTAAGTAAGTAAGTAAGTAAATTTATTGGTGTCATTTCAATTTGTTTACACAGGTCAAGACAATAAATATTATGAAATAAAATTTAGAAAGTGATAATATAATATAAAATAGGTAGGTCTATGAAGTTTTACATATTAGGATAAAATCTTAAACGATACTAGTAACATTAACTTTTAAAACAGATTAAAAACAGATTTACATAGTATAAACATAAGTTTATATATTATTCATGTCATTAAAATTATTATTAAAATAGTCATCAATAGAGTAAAAACATTTATCTATCAAATAATTTTTTACCACAATTTTAAATTTGTTTAGTGACAACTGTTTCACAGTAGGAGGCAAAAGATTGAACATTTTTGGACCATAATAATTTGTCCCCGATTTTGACTTTGTTAATCTGTGATAATCAACATATATATTTGTTCTGTTACGTGTTTGATAGTCATGTATTTCAATATGAGAAACATAATTAGACAAGTTTTGTTTTACGTATGTAAGACATTGCAATATGTATATAGATGGGACTGTAAGAATTCGCATCTGAATGTAACTGTCTATACAAGAATCTCTATAGTTTAGATCACCTAATACTCTAACTGCCTTTCGTTGCAACGCAAAGACTCTACTGACCAAGGGCGCATGACCCCGTGTTACCACCGCATATGAAATTTTGGATTGGATTAAGGCATGGAATGCTGTTGCTACAACCGGTCTAGACGCTTTTACTTTTAAATTACGAAGAACATATATAGACGATGATAATTTATTGCAAAGTTTATCTATATGATTATACCACGTTAACTTTTGATCAAAATAAACTCTGAGAAATTTTACACATTCAGGATTATTTATCGAAGATGTGTCATGTAATGAGAAGTACATTGTTTCCGTTTTCGAGCAATTGAGGCTTAGTTGATTGGCATGGAAACAAATTTGTAACCTTCGATTGTGCATCCGCTAGTGCTATTTTCAATGTATTTACATATTTATTTTTGTTTACTACATATATCGTTAACATAGATTAAGAATAACAATGGACCCAGCACTGATCCTTGTGGTACACCATAAGCAACGGATTGAAGATCTGAGTTACTTCCTTTCAAGGATACAAGTTGTTGACGGTCTTTTAGATATGATTCTATAAATTTAATACTGCTTAGAGAGAAATTATAATATTTTAATTTATTGATTAATATACTAGCGGACACACAATCGAAGGCTTTGGTTAAGTCGCAAAACAGTGAAGCTGTATAACTACCTTCTTCATAACCATCATTAATGAGTGAAATTAATTTATTAATAGCTGCTGTAGTTGATAATGAATTCCTAAATCCAAATTGCTGTTTATTGAAAAGATTGTTATTCTCAAAGTGTTCATAAATTTGTACTTTTAATAGTTTTTCAAATAACTTTGCAAATATGGGTATCAAGGATATGGGTCTGAAATTTGACACATCATTAATACTGCCTTTTTTATGAATTGGAATAACTTGTGAGATTTTGAGTACTAGAGGAAATATGCCTTCTCTAATACATAAATTAAAAAGTTTTGTCAATGGTACTGCTATTAAGTTACCAATGCACTTTAAAATTTTTGTGTTAAATCCATATATGTCTTTGCTATTCTTATTATTTAACTTAAATAATTCATCTCGCACTTTATTAATAGTAACCTCCCTAATTTCGAAGAGAGGGATATTGTCAGTTTTTATGTTGGTAAGAATGCTTCACTGTTGCATATCCGTAATGTTCTCTATTTTTATTATTTCTTTATTTACCAAACTCCCTTCTCATTTCTGACATATTCAGCAAACACTCCAGTCTAATATCTTGGCAATATCACAACCGAGCCTCGTCGTGAGAGCCCATCGCAATTTTTGCAACATTTTTGCTACATTCTAGCATGCACCCACTACTAATGTTAATCTACTCAAAAAAATCTATAATGCCCCAAAATTGTGATAATTTAAAAAAGATAAGTGATATGAAGTGATTTTTTTAAAACAGTCTTTAAAGAGTCTTGATCTAATTAATAATTGTTTTAAATATTACTACAGTGAACAAAAAGTAAAGTTATATTATATGTTCAACAAAACAATTCATTTTACAAGGGAAAATGTTAAAGTATCGATTTTTTTACGAATAGGGGTCACCGCCAGTAGCGCTGACGCCCTCTGGCATCAGCACTGATTATTATCTTTCCTGGGGAATTCAAATAGAAATGCATAAGTATGTGTATTATATAATTTATTGTAATCAGAGTTTCCTTTACAATTCAAATAGGCGTTATAATAATTACATTTTGTAAGACATCTGAACGTAAAAAGAGTTTAATATTAAAAATAAATAAATAAAAAAATTCTTTTTGAATTAAAATAATTGAATAATTTGAATGGTAACAAAATTTAGCACAACTGAATTAGAGAGAAAATATCTGAATTACTATCTGAAAAAAACTAATACTGTAACAAATATAGCAAAAAAATTATGGGTTTAATCTCCCAAAAATAAACTAATAAAATATTATCTCTTAACCTCTTATTGAGGTTAATTAAATGCGACAAAACGACTTTAGGTTTCGACTCTTCTTAATGAGATGAGATTGTCTACACACGATTAAGGAACAAAGATTCTAATTTATCCCTTGATTATATCCGAAGTTAATCCTTGTCGACAATAATTTTTAAAAAAATGATGAAACACCATGGTATTGTGTCTCAAGGGACCACAAAATACAAAATTGTCACAATAATTAAAGGGTTAACAAAGATGCATGTGTCCAGTGGACACTGGGACCACACAAACACGTGCCTCAATAAAAATGAATAATTACATGGAATATCCTTTTATAATTCCCAAAAATAACTCTACAGCAATGTTAACTCAATAATATGACATCATTTAATAATCAAATATATTCAAAATACCAAAGGGTTAAAGAAATAAACGTGAAAATCTGTTAAAGAATAAGTACACGATCTCAACTTACCTATGTCGGAAGCGAAAGTGAAGAAACCTTGATATTAAAAATGGCCTCAGTGATGTTTCTACCACATATGCGCAGTTGTTGACTTTGTTGAGAATAGAAGTTTTCCTGCTTCTTTATTATTTTACATTCTTATTTTTTAATAGGAGGTGTCTGACAATTTTGATTAATGAGGAGAAATTGATAGACACGTCAAGTTAAGTCTGATTTATATTTTTCCATGCTGTTAATATTTATTATTGTATTATTATACTCTGCTAATAAAAGAAAACGTTAAAGTTTAACAGGTTATGGGTTCAGGTTTGCTGCACAGCGCAAACAATCTTTACTGTGATTTTTGTTAAAATTAATATTACGTAACGTGTTTCCTGAACGATGGAGACAAGTGGAAAGTGGAAAATTAAACCATTGGAAGGTTTATCAAATTGGATAACTTGGAAGTATCGCATCATCATTTTGCTTCGTATGTACATGGTGCACTCGAAATCGTCGAGGGTAAACTCACAAAACCTGGTGAGATTGCATCTACTGTTTCCTCTAAAGACAGTGAGCAAAAACTTTTAAAGTTCAAAATTGGTGAAAATAATGCAATGATATTATTAACAAACAGTCTCTCCGAAAATGTTCTGAAGCAGGTAATGCGTTTTACTACTGCTCGAAATATATGGCTGGAACTTCACCGTTTATTTGATGGCGATGCTGAGGATAAATCATATAATTTATGCACGCAGTTTTTTGGATATAAAACGATGCCTGAAAAGTCTATCGTAACAAAGATTTCAGAGTTAAAAACATTATATTGTGACTTACAAAATGAACTTTCGATGTCAACAGATCCAGTAAAATTGCCCGATTTGCTCTTGATTTGCAAGATTTTGGACATCCTACCAGAATCATATTTTCCGTTTAAGTCTAGCTGGATGCTTCTTAATAAAGCTGAACGTAATGTGGACAGTCTTACAACTCAACTTTGTACATACGAGAGATCTCTAATTACACATGAAAAGTCTTCTCATGAATCAGAGACATTAATGATTAAAGGTATGTCATCAAAATCTGACATTGCAAGTCAAAGTTTAGACAAAAGGGCAAAAAGCTACAGAACGAATGTCACATGCAACTATTGTCTTAAAGAGGGTCATATTGTACGTAATTGTTATAAATGGATCAAGGATGGAAGGCCCGATAAATCGAAAAATCCAAAACCCCGAACAAATAAAATGACCCACTCACCATCTCAGTCAGGTTCATCTTTTATGTTGGTTTCGTCATTAGTTTTCGAATTTAATGATTCAGGAGTTGAACCAAATACCATAGACTGGTATGTAGATAATGGAGCTACCCATCATGTCACAAATCAACAGAGCATTATCTTAAATTTCCAACCATTTAATGATTCGCACGTCATTATTGCTGCAAATGGAGATCGAGCCAAAGCAGTTGGCAAAGGTACCGTGGAAATTGAGACTCTGGTAAAGAACTCCTGGGAACCTGCAACTCTTCATGATGTCTGGTTTGTTCCGACTATCAGTAAAAACCTATTTTCTACATTGGCGGCACAAGACAGAAATCCATCGAGTGAATTCCTGTCAACTTCACTTAAGTGTATTGAGATCAATATGACAACTTGTGTTGGACAACTTCAGCTGTGGCATGAACGTTTATGTCATCAAAATAAGAAACATGTTCAAAAGTTTGTAAAAAGTCAATATGGAATTTTGCTTCCATTAGACGGAGAAGTGTGCGAGGGTTGTGCATATGGAAAAGCACATAGACTAAAATTTGGATGCCGACGTGATTATCGTGCAACGAAACCTGGTCAATTGATACATGGATATGTTTGTGGGCCATTTAATGAGTCTGTTGGTGGCTCAAAGTATTTTGTGCTCTTTAGAGACGATTTCTCATCTCACAGATTTGTATATTTTTTGAAACATAAATCGGATGTTTTAGCACGGCTACAGCAATTTATCAACGAAACTATTACGACTGGTCATGTGATTCAGGATTTTCGTTGTGATGGTGGTGGTGAATTTGATAACGCAGACGTACGACAACTTCTTAATCGACATGGCATAAAACAACATATTACGATGCCATATACTCCACAATAGAACGGTTGTGCTGAGCGAGAAAATCATACAGTTGTCGAAGCAGCACGATCAATGATGCATTCCCATGGAGGTCTACCTAACGGCCTATGGGCTGAATTGATAAATACTGCAACTTATGTTCTGAATCGTACTGCTCCCTCTTCAATAGACGATAAAACACCATTTGAAGTTTGGTATACAAAAGCCAAGATGGCTGACGAGTTAAACACACAGTTACAGGCTGTGTGTAAATATTGTGAATATTGTGATAAAAAAGTAATAAAAAAAGTGAATTGTGTAAATTGCGGAGCAGTATTTCATAAAAGTTGCTCAACGAGAAAAATATGTTGCAATAAACAAGAAATGCAGAAGGAAAGTCTAGATAACCTAACTTGTGGTCTCGTATTCGACGACAGGCGGGGACGCCGGCGTGCTGCTGACCCAGAGTCAGTCACTGAACTTCAGCCACCTCGCCTGAAGGCCCAGATACAAGCTGCCGAACAGGAACGACTGTTTAGGCAGCATGTCGATAAACCCATGCACGGGGTGTTCTACAAGAACCTAGACACACTAGGTTTATCAACAAGGCTGACATTCGCCTTTTTAAGATCAGCCGTGCTAAAGTCGGAGACAGCGGGATTCATTGTGGCCTGTCAAGACAGTGTAATTAACACGCTACTGAAGCCACGTAGTGGCTGTAGAGGTTCCTGTTATAAATTGCAGGACCTGCCATCAGACGCTGAAATCGCTCATGCATTTACTTTCCGCATGTCCGGTGTATGCGATTTCGGCCTACATTCATCGCCATATTGCGGCATTACGGGTGCTGTGTTATCATCTTCGGCACTCGTACGGGATAGACCAGACACCAATACTGCCTTACGTCTCCGGAGACATCGAGTCCATTGTCAAAAACGAGAGGTGTCGAATTTATTGGAACTACTCGCTTCCGACAGTCAGGCTAATTCAAGCCAACAAGCCTGACATAGTTCTTCTGGACCATCAATGTAAGGCGATGTAAAAAAAAAAACCTTTATTTTCATACGTTTGACTGAAAACAGAAACTTTGATATGAATTATTCCTAGTGTAATGAAATCTTTTCGTGGGGTAAGACGTAAAAAATTCGCAAAAAGACATTCACCCCCTATAAAGATGGGCCACCCTAACGTACATGTATGGAAAAAAATATGTCTGAAATTGAGAATGGTTCATGTCCATTTTATTTATATTTTCATAATTGTTTTACTATTTTATTGTGCATATGTCTATTTTGAATATTAATAATTCTATCTATTAGCGACTTGTATGTTTTATTGTATTATGTATTTGATAGAATGTCTTTTTTGACTTGTGTAAATACTTATTGTACAAAAGCACCAATAAATTATCTTATCTTATCTTATTCAACTCTGGCCAGACCAAACTCGGTGCCCTTGGCGAATGATTTGGATGGCCCTTTAAACAAAAAATTCGGAACAAAATAAAATAATAATGTAATTTTTAATCAAATAATTCACTTGATTGACTCGAGAAAGACACGTATAATAGATTTGCTTAAAGGAGATTGTTTCCACTTCCTTCGCTGTAATTGTGGACTGAAAAATTCAAATGGTGAAAATAGAATACGTGAGTCTACAATTACAAAATAATACTAGCTGGGGATTCCCCCCGGCAGGCTGACTGCTGCACACGAGCTGACCACTCCATATGTGGTTGAGTCGCTGTCAACACATCCTGTACCCTCGCCATGCTGCCTCTTTGTTTGCTTATATGTACGGACCGGCCCTGCTTTTGTGAATACATTTCCACATTATATATCTACCGATTATTTATAATTGGTTTATTTTAAATAATATTTGGAATCACAAAAAAAAAATATTTAATTTCACCATTGTTTAAATTTGCCACCTGTTAAACAACCACCAATGAAAAGACCTCTGCTATTTTTCAGAAAACTAATTTTGAAGAAATTTCACTAAATAAATCTTGTGTTGCTACTAACAAGACTGAAAACATTTAAAAAAGAACTATCTTAAAAAGAAACTAAAAATTATCAAATAAAATTTTGCTAAGACATCCAGTTAATTGAATCTTATTATCTATAGTTTGTTTTTAAACCAGGAGGAGTAAACATGAAAATTCCATTCACACCATAAAAGTAACTATAGAGAACACTAAAACCTTTTTGGCGTTTTGGGCAACCAACAATACATGACTACAGTGTTTTTGTGTGTTTTTAGTACCTGCATTATATAATGTATCGACCTCTATTTGACCTCTAGGTATTTTATACAGCATTCATACCGTTCACAGAATATAAAGGCACCAAGTAATTAGCCACTTTTACCTTCAATTTATACAAAAAGGATTAAAAACTGATATATAATGTGCAAATGATAAAATAGAAATTATAACCAAATAATTTATGACATGAAATTAAAATTTTTGCAATACGTCAAAATTTACAACTATTGCCTTGTGTAAAACTGGCGAGGGCGTATCCAATCACAGATCTATGATTTAACACGTTAAATTTAAAACGCTCCGCCTGGTTTAAAAACAGACTATAATATCGATATTGAGGTCATTGCAGAAATAAAAATATAATAAAATCAAGTGTATATTTATTAAACCACCTTCAATATCAACATTAGGTTAACATCTAGTTAACCAGGTGAAAGAGTAAAATTTTATTTTACAATTTTAATGGCCTTTTTAAAAAAAAATTATATTTATTATTTTTTCGGTACTGAGTACTGAGGTTTCCTAATATATCATTTTATCAAATTTTATCACACATTCGAAAGTTAAAATGTAGTACAATCAAATATGTTACATAAATGCATCATTTTGAAATGGAACGAAGAAGACCCTTAAAGACCGAGATTATTTTTAGGGGTTCTAAATCGGTCCATGAAACTAGTAAAATATAAAATAAGCGGTATCAGTATCAATCCAGAAAAAATAAAGGTTTGGGTTCGGTTTTTGGAAAATATCATTCTGGGCCAGGTCCCTGATTATCTTACCAAGGTAAATATTATATTAATTTGAACACCAAACAGTACATATGTTGTAGTTATCTTAATATAGAAATGGGTTTTTTTCAGAAGAGAATAGTGAAAAAAATGATTAAATTGTGAAATAGAGCGACCTTGAAACACCAATTTAGATGACATCATCAATGATTAGAGAATTGACAAGATAAGACAGCCTACGATAAACCTTTGATTCAATTCAATTCAATTCGTTTATTCATGTTAATACATTGTAAAATGTTTACACAATTTAAAATAACAATAAAAGAAGTAGGTACAATAAAAGAATAAGAGTTAAAAGTAGTTTAAGTTAACAAATATAATATATTAATATCATATATTTGGGATGTCTCCATTCTCCATGCATAGTCCATCAAAGTCCTCGATGCTGTACAGACAGTTTGATGCCAGAATTAATTTCAGATAGATAGAGTTTATTAAAAGGTAAATTTCTAAGTGACCGAGGAAATTTATTGAAAAGTTGAATTCCGATTCTATGGGTTTTTTTTAACCTTTGGTGAGGTATTACTAGATTATACCTAAATCGAGTGTTGTAATTATGTATATCCTCATGAGTTACATAGTCCTCACAATGTTTTTTGACAGTTAATAATTTTTCATACACAATAATAGCATAAAGAGTCATTATTTTTAGTGATGAGAAAATTGGTTTACAACTGGCATCCCAGTTTGCTTTTGCAATGCCTCTTACTGCCACTTTTTGTAAAACAAATAATTTTTGAAGGTGAATGTTTGCAGCATTGCCCCATACCAGAATTCCATACCGTAGAAGTGAATGGAACAATCCGTAGTAGGTAGTTAACGCTACTGATTGATTTGATAAGTTTCTAATTCTTCTCACAGCAAATACCACTTTAGCTAATCTAGTACAGAGGAAGTTGATATGATCCTCCCATATTAATTGAGCATCTATATGAATTCCCAAAAATTTTACGTTCGTGATGGCATCATTTGAGATTGGTTTGATATTAAAATTTACAAAAACAGTTTTACTTTCATTTAAAAATAGATCGTTTTTAATAAACCATTGTTTTGCTTGATAGAGTTACCATAGACAACACTAGAGTCCTCGTCCTTGTTAATACTTATAGCAAATGTTGTATCGTCAGCAAATAATATCGTCAACGAATTTTTATATATTATATTCTTTGGCATATTATTTATATATACAAGGAATAGGAGAGCCCCCGTGACAGAACCTTGAGGTACTCCTCTCAGGACTTCTTACTTCCTTCGTTACCATTTACTACTATTTGAGATCTATTTCTTAAGTATGAATCAAATAGATCCAGGCATTTGCCTCGTACACCATAGAAAGATAGCTTTCGTAAAATAATTGATTCACGCAGTCGAAGGTTGCCGACAAATCAGTAAAAGTTCCTAAGCAGTTATTTTTTCCTTCAAAGCTGTTTTCAATGAATTTAGTGAGTGACATTATGGCATTTATGGTAGATAGGCCTTTGTGAAAATTGGTTAGGGCTTATAACTTTATTCAGATTGAAATAGTTGGCTAAGTTGTTGTAAACAATTATTTCCAAGATTTTTGAGAAGGTTGGAAGGATAGGGATCTGTCTGTAACTTCCAGGTTTCGACTGGTCACCCCTCTTATACACAGGCACAATCTTTCCAATTTTTAGCATAGATGGGAAATGACCTTGCTCGAGGCTTGCATTTATGATATTCGTTAAAAGTTCAGTTAAATATATTGCACATTTTTTAATTACGAATATATGAATTCCGTCGAGATCTTCAGTTTTTTTATTTTTGATAGACATTATGGCTGTTCAGACGTCATCCGTAGTTACAGGTCTAAAAAAACATTAAATTCGTTAATGAGATATTATTGATTAGAGAACAGTCTCTATTTAAATTCTGATCTTATTTAGACATATCTTTCACTAAATTGTTGGCATTATTCATGAAAAACTCATTTAAATTATCAGCAGAATAGTTTTCCGGATGTACCGTAGGTTTCATAGTACGACCGGTTTCTGTGTTTATAATGTGCCACACTGTTTTATTTAGATTGTACGATTCAGTGAGCCGTTTATGTATATGATTTTGTTTAGCTTGCCTAAGAATTCAATTATATTTTTTTTGTACTCTTTGTAAATGCGTTTGTTTTCATTCGTAGAATTCTGTTTTGACACAGAGTCTAGAAAGAACAGAAGTTCTCTCGCCTTCACAACTTCAGGTGTAATCCAGTTTGATGGAATCCTGGATTGTTTTTTAGTTAGTGGGAAACATATATTAATCTTTTAGTAGGGGCGCAATTGACCTCGTCCCTTTACATTGGAGCTATCGCCATTGCAGCAATGTGTCAATAAAACCATCTTTGTAAATAACTGTTTAGAAAATTTTAAAAATGTGTTAAAGTACTATATAGACATTTGTTTTCCGATGAAATACTGTATTGTTAGGAATGTAGCTGGAAATAGTAATAAGTTCATGACCTTAGGACTATTGACAAGCAAAAAAAAAGTTAAGGGAATTATATCATTTAAGCAAAATTTTACTAACTGATGAGTTCAAACACTACTATATATTACATATAGAAAAATATACAAAAAACTAATAAGAAAAGCAAAACAATTGTATTATAAAACATATATAAATACTGCTGACAATAAAACAAAAGGTATATGGAACATTATTCATCAAGAAACAAAGATTAAAAAACAAAATTGTAACATTCAAAATATAAATAGAAATGGAGTTATATACTCTAATCCGGTAGATATTGCAGAGAACTTCAACGATCATTTTGTAAAAACAGCTAAGCTGCACGGTGGAGGATAACTTAAATATTAACACCATGTACCTAGAACTAACAAATGAAACAGAGGTCCATTAGTGATTGGACCCCACTGGTTGCATTTCCGACGTTTCTTCAAATGAAGTCGTTCTTATTTGTTCCGAACCTTACTCCTCATAGTCGTAGGGGGCTATGAGGATACTAGTGTTTACAATGAGAATAAATAAAGAATGAATAGTACCAACACCATTATGGCTTTAAAAAACACCAGTGCATGTGGTATTGATGATTTTCCTTGTGAACTAATAAAACTCATTGCCCCTGAAATTAGATCCCCTATTGCTCACATTATTAACTTAAGCTTTACTACAGGAATATTTCCAGATTCCTTAAAAATAGCAAAAGTATGCCCCATTTTGAAAAAAGGCAGTAAAGAAGATTGTCGAAATTATAGACCCATTTCTATTCTTCCGATAATTTCCAAGATATTCGAAAAAATCGTTGCAAAACGATTAATTTCCTTTTTAAAGAAGTACGAAATAATCCTAGAAAATCAACATGGTTTTCACAGGGGAAGATCTACCAAAACAGCTCTCTTATCTCTAGTAGAGGATATATTGAGCGCTATTAACCAAAAATTAAGGGTTGTGGGATTATTTTGTGATTTGAGCAAAGCTTTCGACCTTGTGGATCATAATCTCCTAATAAAAAAATTAAAATCATATGGTGTAAGAGGATTGGCAGGAGAATGGATCAAGTCTTATCTTGAAAATCGGGCACAGGTTGTAGAAATCAACAGTGATCAGGGTAACGGTAGATCTAGTACCAGCAATTTAACAAAAGGTGTACCACAGGGATCGATACTGGGTCCACTATTGTTCACAATATACAACAACGACCTAGTGCACCAACTGGACATAAATACAGGTACAGTTATGTATGCTGATGATACTAGTCTAATTACAACCTCCAATACTGAGGAAAATCTAGAAGAGTTAGTAAATAAAGAAATTAATACAGTTAATGCATGGTGTCAATCAAATGTTCTGCAATTGAATGAAAGCAAAACTCAATTTCTATATTTTAAAACAAAAAACTGTAAAAATTCCAACCTAGCTATCTATGTAGACGATAAACAGTTAGCAAATGCTGAGAATATTAAATGTTTAGGTATTACAATTACTGAAAATTTAAATTGGACTACGCATATTACCAATATTTGTAATAAAATAAGTAAGCTGGAATACATATTAAGGCACCTTTCATATAATTGTGATTTTGAAATATGTCGAACTTATTATTATTCAATGATTTATTCACATTTTAAGTATTCGATTTTGGTTTGGGGATGTTCAGGGCAAATAAAACCTTTATTAATAAGACAAAAAAGTTGCATTAGAATTTTGTTTAAGCTGAAAAGGAGTATGTCTTGTAAGCATTACTTCAGGAAACACAAAATACTAACTGTTCCTTGTATATATATGTATCATGCAATAATTTGTATAAAACGAAATCAAAAAAAGTTTAATTTAAATGAAGGGGCAACATATTATGATATAAGGAACCCAATAATAGCATCTACAAGAGCTAGGCTGGAATTGTTCAGGAGAGGACCATTGTCTACCGCAGTGCGGTTATACAATGCTCTGCCAAATAGAATAGAATAGAATTTTATTAAAATACGTAAGATACATTTTGCTTTTTACATTATATACTGTTGGATTCTACAAAGTTTAACACTTGAGAGTAGAATACAACTTTCAGCTTACGTTTAGCAGTTTAGAGTTAAAAAAAATCAGTCAATTTGACATTAGTATAGTAATAAAAATATAATACATAATTCGATAGAGATAAAAATATAGATATAATAACTATGACAATATAATATATTATTACACATTTACCAAGACTAGTGAGTTATATTGCTTATGTGTTTAAAAAATGTTTGTTATTAAGTTGTCGTCGTTAACAGGCGATATGAATAATTTTTTTATTTTACTTTTAACTATGTTTATACTAAGTTTTTTTTCCATAATAACTTCTCTTAAATAATTTGGAAGCCAATTAAATATTTTAGGAGCTAAAACTAGAGAAGACTTTTGTATTCCCGTCATGTACGTAAAGGGGATTTCTAATAATACTTCATTTTGGGTTCTAGTTATTTTTTTGTTGATATGTCTATCCAATTGTAATGACTTATAGTGTTTGTACATTAGGGTACAGGTGGTAATGCAGAACTGCCTTCTTAAATTTGGTATTTTTAGTGCTACAAATAGCTCATGAGAGGGATGATCCCTTGGTTTCTTACACATTATTCTTATAAATGATTTCTGTAAAGTAGAGAGTGCTTTGAGATTACTCACATAAGTTCCTCCCCATACTGCAATTCCATATGTGAGAACAGAATGTGCCAGAGCATAATAAATCATTTTCAAGAAGTGTTTTGGCATAAGCTGTGCTGCTTGTTTAAATTTTGCAAGGATGCCTAGTAGTTTTTTTCTAGTGTTCTGTATATAAATAGGTTAAAAACTATAGAACCACTAGCTTCTTTTCAAGCAGCAATTCTTGCCTACTTCTGGGATAAGGCTTATTATAGCATTGATGAATTTTTTAATGAAACGGAATAGCTTGTGATGGTCATTGTCTTAAATTTTTAAATTCATGACTTGTATCTGTGTTATTTTATATTTTCTACATTTTCTATGTTATTATTGTAAGATTTTTATTATAATGTATTACCCTACTAATCTTTTGTATTGACGTGGCTGTGACAATTTTCATGTAAAAAGCTGAATAAAGTATTATTATTATTATTATAAAATTTGAGGTAAAGAAATCAGCTGATTGTCAAAACCATTAACGACAAATCCTCAAACCGTTTCCGCTGTGTGTCACTGTGTCACGTCGCTCTACCTGTCCCATTAATTTGAAATTATTAATATAAATAAAAAAGGACAGTAGATCTTTTGTTTCAGCAAAATAAATTTACAATTTTCTACAGTTTTTTTGTAGAACAGGATGGACAACACTGAATTTGGAGTTAACAACTATCTTTTTCTAATTTCATCTTTTTTATCTGACTGTCTTCTGTTGGTAATTCTCTACTCTTTGACATCACTACAGTTATTATTAATTTTACAAAGTAGCTGTGTGACTGATAATTTCTCACTGAATTGTGTTTACTAGCTAAAACATAGTATTTAAGGAGTTGTTCAAATAATAATGTTAATGCCTCCAATAAAAAAAACATTCCTTTATTTTCTCAAAGAGAAAAATTTAAGAAAATTGTGGTTTAAAATGGTAAAAGTACAATAGAAAGTAATTAAGACTTAGACCATTTTCTGCTATGAAGGCACACAAGTCAACTGTCAGTTGTTATTTGTCAACTTTTCTTAATTAATGCAGCCGACATAGAGAACTTAAATTTACTATGTAGCCTAAGTTATTGAATTGAACTACGTTCTATAAATAAATATATTTTTTTTAAACTAAGCAAACAATTTATATAAAACCTAATGGTTCAAAATGCATTGTAATGTTTGAACTTTTGAATAAATATTCTTCTTCTTTAAGTTTTGAGCATATACTGAAAAAACCCACTATTCGATGATTCAGGACAAGTTAATATATAATAAGAAAATTGTTATTTTATGTTAATAATGTAAATAACTGTGTTAAGTACTATAAAGTAGTGAAAATTTGTTTAATTTATTAAATTTCTATCTTATTTATAATTTTTATATAAGTAATTTTTATTTTTAGCAAGTGATTTAAAGGTTAGACTTGAGTACAAAGTGTCTCATAAAACAAGTAAACCTGAAGACTCAGGAGTCATACCTGATCATGTAGAAATTATCGTACCACCCAGTACAAATGAAGATCCTAGTGATGTACGTAAAAACCTTTTGAGTATGTTAAATGGAGAGCGTAATTATTCAGTAGCGTTGTTTAAATATATCTTACCAAAATTTTTGAAAGTGACCAGTAGGGGAACTGCTGCACCAATTGATCTTTTTATGCTGGGTTTACCAGGTAAGTGTATTGGTTTAATTTTGATTAATTTTATTATGTTTCTTATTTTACAAAATATTGCTTGCTAGTCACACCTGTTGTATCTAAAATCTAAGGACGATTTGTATCTCTGATGAAAGAAGAAGTCTAGATACATAACAGCTATCTCTTCAATACATACCTTGTTTGCTCCCAACATAATCACATTATATACATTGGGTTGATTCTACGGTTGGTTCCTTGTGAAACATTCTTCAATAATTTAAATATGCAGGAAATTACACTTTAATGTTTCAAAAACTTTTATTAAAACTCTACACGTGTTTCGGCTTCTTAGACCTTTATCAAATTGGTTCCTTATTTATTTATACCCAATAGGGAGAGAGAGAGAGAGAGAGAGAGAGAGAGAGAGAGAGAGAGAATTTATTAGCATGTGTTGCTATACAAAGACAATCAAATCTTACAGACTAAAATTATTTAAATACAATACATACCCAGATAGCACAAACATAAACTTATGTTATTCCTAAGATATTCCTACAGAATATTTCATTATTCTTAGAATAACACGAAAATAATTATTATCTTTTAAGGATATTCCTAGAAGTAACAAACGGTACAACTATATGTCTCTTTAGAATAATTTCGGAATAATTCGCACAGTATTCTCTGGAGAATCTAGAATAGTTTGAGAATATATTTTTATGATTAATCATAGATTATATTTTCAGGCTATCTTTATACTAACGCCAAACTATATGTGCATAATATTAAATTATTCTTAGGATATTTTTATGTTTAATCTTGGGTCATATTTTCAGGTTATCTTTATATTAATGCAGAATAATATGTAATATTTTTGACCATTACTTTTTTCCTTAGCACGTACATTTAAAAAACTATAAGACTACCTAAATAAAATCATAACAAGACTATTACTAGAGTTTCCACTCAACAATTCCATTTGTTTCCAAAATTGCTAGATTAAAAACTACGAAATAGGAAGATTAGCATACCTAATCTTTAAATTTAAATCTAACTATTTTGCAAACTGAAATTATTGAGTGAAAATTCATAGTAATAGTCTTGTTATGGTTGAACTTGGGTAGTCTAATAGTTTTTAAAATACACGTGCTAAGAAAAAAAGGTTATGGCCAAAAATAATAAAGATTTCCCTATCGCATGTTTCTTTCTAGGAAATGACCTACAAGAGTAACTACAAATATTTTCATTTTGGAATAATTTGTTATACAGAATGTTCCAATTGTCCGTATTTTTATTCTTTAAAAAATACAATAATTACATTTTAGGCAGTTTATAAATATTTTAGATAAGGAATATATAGATTACATAAAAGCAAAATAAGACACTCCTAATAATTGGGTTAAAGATTTATTTGTTAAATATTTACTCTCGTAACATTTTCTAAAATTCCAATAACGGAACAAAACTTAAATAGTAAATTCAGTCGTTAGAAGAACGATAAAATAAATATACACTTCAGTCCATGTAGGTCTCTGCTAGCTTATTTGAAGAATGCAAAGGCTACTTACTAGCGGTTCTGGTTTTTCTTTCTTTTCTTTAGTTAGCCATAAACTTCAATTTGTTTTGAAGTGACCTCAATATTATTTTTTTAAACTGCATCTGAAATTGAACATATACCATATACCCATACATTTTATAGCATTAGACAATTAAGCAGTGTAGTATGGAGAAATTGGATATGTCAACTTTTGTTTCATAATGCCTCACACACATTCACACTAAATAGAACAGAAAAAAATATGTGCATATAAAACCGTAGCCTTACCAATTATCACATTGCATAAAATAGAATATCCAAAGGTTTTCTCCAGTCTCTATGCCCATGTAAAGTAAATAATATTAAAACATCCCCTGAGATAAGTTTTGTCAAAAATCTTCTCCACCCTCAATACGTTCCACCACCCAATCTCGCCAGATTGTTCACCTGTTAATAAAAAAACAGAATTGTTTACTACTTTACTATAACTTTCATTTATAGACATGTGCTAATGGTACTTTATAAACCACGAGCAAATTTTTAAAAACAGAACAATATACGCATCTGAATTTAAGATTCCAGCACGGGACAGATAACGTCCAAACTGATTAGTGGGTCATTCTTTGTATTTGTTGGTATTTTTAAATAATAATGCAGGTAAGCGAAGAATAAATTACGTACCTAAAATATGTAAACATTAAAAGTGACACTGACATAATACTGCCTACCATATAATACTACTTTAACAGACACATATTTAAAAAAAGGATTGTTGTGTAAAGAAGTGAAGTTTAATACCTATTTTCCTCCTAATAACGGAAACAAATATTCATTTTAAAACCAGCTAAAATAGCTTTATAAAGTTAGGTTAGGTTAATTGATGTTGATGGCGTGATAAAAATGATTTGTCTATATCCAAGATACATATATATTTAAATGGACAAAAAATTTATCGATTCACTTACCTTCTTTAATTGTTTTTTTGATTGCACATAATCGCAAACATAACGAACAATGAAATAAAACAAGCAAACCCCAAATTGTCAAGCACGAAGCACGCCATATAAACCTACGATTTACACGCCTGAGCAACATTTCGCGGTATTTTTGAATAAAAAGTTCTACTGTGAAGAGTTCTGTGTAAAGGTTCTGTACAAAGGAAAATCAAAATAAAGTTTTCATGGTAGGAGCCCCGCTGGACACCAAAGACGAATTATACCAAGATAATTTTTCGCCTAGAGGTGTGGGATTCAGACGTTTTGATTTCAATAAATACCGTAATTTCTTAAACAAACAAAAGAGAAGTGACGATTTTTTATAAACCTGAGACATGTAAAAAACAACAGCAATAATAATTTAATCAACTTTATACCTACACTATCTACTCAAACTCTAAGCAACAATGAACGCTTGTTTTATAACATTGCACATATAAATGTACAGTGCATAAGAAATAAGGTGGATCTCATTGACTTATTCACGCTTAATGAAGGTATTGATATTCTGTGTCTTTCTGAACATTGGGCCTCTGAATGTGAATTGCAATCTATATCAATTAATAACTTTTATTTAGTATCAAAATTTTGCAGAACTGAACATACTCACGGTGGAGTTGCAATATATATAAATAACTGTATTAAAAATAGATTGAAGATTAAAAACGTTAACCATATAATTAGAATGAACTCTGAAATGAATGTAGTTTTGCGCTATTGCGGTGCATAATGGTAATTTTAATTTTTGTATTGTTACCTGCTACAGACCGCCTAATGGAGATACGGACATATTTTTTAATAACCTTAATACGCTCCTAAATCATTGCTATAAAAAATACAACAAAATTATTTTTTTGAACATAGACTGTTTAAAACATTCAAACATGAAAAAACCACTCGTCGATGTCTTTGACTCATTTAAACTAAAACTAAAATCAATAGAGGCTACTAGGGTAACCCCATCGTCAGAGACGGCTATTGACTACATGGTGACTAATTTTGAAGCTGAAAATATAATTTCTAGCTATGATACTACTTCTAACGTTGAATCATAATGCAAAGATATTAAAAGTGTCCCTTGGAAAAGGTAACATTAACAACATTGAAAATTTCATATTTTTCAGAAACACATCGGCATTAAACATTAGTAAATTTAGGCACCTTCTCCAACTCACTTGCTGGGAAAATATACATCTGGGAGATGTCAACTCAGCTTTTAACTCCTTTCTTGAAATATTTATATATAAACTTGATCTTACATGCCCCATAGTTACATGTAAAAATAATAATCATCATTATGATAAAAAAAGGATGGTTGACACCGCCATAGTTAAAACGTGAGGAATTAAAAAACCTCCACTGGCTAGCCAAAAGCATGAGCAGTGAAGAATTACATAATTCCTATAAAAACAAAAAAGGGAACTTCAAAGTAGTATTAGTATAGCCAAAAAGAACTACTTCTAGAATAAAATAGAAAATGCCCCGAACAAACCAAAAGAAATTTGGAAAATAGTTAATTCACAATTAGGTAAAAATAATATTAATAAAAATGAAATACGAATCCTAGAAAATGGCACAATTTTATGCGATAATAAACAAATTGCTGAATCTTTTGCGTCCTATTTTGCTACTATAGCATCATCTAAGCTAGCTGAACATTTTCCAGATGGAATCTCTCAAGAGTGCACACATAGTAAAATGTTACCAGATAGCTTTTTCTATGATCCTATATTGCCAACTGATATAATAGACATTGTGAATAACCTTAGGCAAACCAATTCTTCAGGCATAGATGGAGTGTCATTAAAAGTTATACGATCGGTTAAGTATATAATAGCAGAGCCATTGGCTTACCTAGCAAATTTATCCCTGCAAACTGGAACTTTTCCATCCGTTCTGAAGATAACATTGGTGGTCAAGCGCGGATCCACCGTTGTGGGCACGGTGGGCATGCCCACAACCCTAATTGAGGTCGATGTTATTTTCAATGCCTTTTATTAAAATTAAAAAAGAAAAACAATGAACCGTGCGTAATTTGGAACGCAGCGCATTACAGACACATACACATTGTGAGCGATTATATTAGTACATTTTCTTGCTAGTCGCTCAGTCGCTGCGATCAGCGACAAATGAACCACGTGATCAAATTTTTGTCGTAGTAGTAGTAAAAATACATTGAAATGTAAGTGGAGTAGCAACAAATAGCTTAGAATCAAACACTTATTTTTTTCTGATGATCACTGATCAGTGATAATTTTGTTTATAGTAAATTATTTTATTCCTTCATTTAATAACAAAAAGTTAAAAATGAATCGTAATATTCTTAATTGTGAAAAAATGGATTTTAGTGAATTTGTAAATATTGATTATAATAAAAATGCATTAAAAATTTATGGCAATGTATCATTTATTGTAATAAATAATTAGAGGTTATACTTATAATTTTTTTACAGGAAAAGGAAAAGCACTTCGAAGAAAAAGTTGGAGGGCATTATTGATTATTTTTTACCCAAAGAATATGCCTGAATATTTTGGGATCTTTCTGAAGTAGAAAAAAATTAAAATCTAGGGAAATTCTTGGTCGAAATTATTTTTATCTAAAACATTCTGAAAACAGGCAGGCGTGTTCTTTGAACAAAAATAATCAACTTATGCCCCCCCCCCAACTGTTTCTTCAAAGTGCTTCCTTTCTCCGTAAAAAAATTACAAAAAAAATAATTTTTTTGTCTGTTATTTTTTTCCGGAAGAAGGAAGCACTTAAAAAAAACACCAAGAGACAAAAGATGCTTATTTTTCTCAAAAAAATGAGCCTGGATATTTTCAAAATATTTATGGAACATTTAAGCAGACCTTCGCAGATGTTCACAGTTTCAATCGCCTCTAGATCAAAAAATCGAATTCGGGCGGACTGCTGGGGACCCAGGAGAACATTTTCACCAAGTTTCAGAACAATCGACTGAAACCCATTTTTACTATAAAAAACTGCGGGGTCTTTTCCTAGCTCTGTTGAAATTTAGAATAGATGCAGGCGACTCAGTTCTTGAGCACCATTTATCATCAACAAATTCTACAGCAACTTACATAAGCAAAACTATGATGCAAAACGAACTTATAGATATTTGTAATAAAAAGATTCAGGAAACCATTTTACAAAGCGTGAAAAAATCAAAGTTTTTCGCTATTCTGTTTGACCGTTTGACAAGACTACAGATATTTCTCATACCGAACAGATGAGTCTATCTCAGATATTTGAATGATAGTGTTATTACGGAAGATTTTGTATGCTTTTGCGACGCTTATAAATTGATTCAATGTGAAGAAGGAGATAGCTCAAACGGCACAAAAGAATTACGGTTAACAGGCATCGCATTATCGAAAATCGTGGAAAATCTTTGCCACAAATTTGATGCAGATTTATCTCTCTGTGTAGGGATAGGAACTGACAGCTGTTCAGTGACGGCATACGACGTAAAAGGTGCTGTTCAGGAACTCTCTAAAAAAGCCATTTACGCAAAACGTTGTCTTTGCCGAGGAGTCATACATTTTGTAAATGTCTCCTTTGTAGGAATGCAATATATCGTAAGTGAGTCCGCAGTCCGACTCGCACTTGGCCGATTTTCAGATAGCCGTGCCCACAACCCATTTTGAGGGCTGGATCCGCGCCTGTTGGTGGTGCTGATATTTAAAAAGGGCAATGAGTTTGAGAAGGATAATTATAGACCTATATCTATTCTCAGCATATTCTCCAAAATAATTGAAAAGGCTGTGTACCTCAAAATTAGTAAGTAAACATTGAGGGACATCTACTCAATGTTTATTATGCTATGGTGTATCCGCATCTATCATATAACATTATAGTGTGGGGTAGAGCACCTGCAGCTAGTAGAATCTTTATTCAACAAAAAAGGGCCATTAGACTCATATTTAATTTAAAAACCATAGAGTCATGTCGACCATATTTCATAAACAATAAGATTTTAAGTTTTCCATCATATACTATATATCTAAATATGTAAGAAAAAACTTACATTGTTTTAAAAATAATGGTAGTTTTCACACCTACACTACCAGACATGGATCTTCTCTAACTATACCTATCCATAATTTGTCTCTATATGAACGATCACCATATCTTTCAGGCATCAAAATATATAACAGATTGCCAATACACATTCTAAATGCCAGTAATTTTAATTGTTTTAAAAGACTACTGAAACAATACTTAATTCAAAAGTGTGTGTATAATATTAATGAGTTTACTTAACTTTATATATATATTTTAACTTGCTCTATTGTTTTTTGTGTACTTATTTAAATGGTTTTTTTTTTACTTATTTGTCTATTTTGTGTAAATTATTGACTCTGTATTTAATTGACTTTCACATCTGTTCTTATGAGACAGCCAACGTGATTAATAAAGATTTTTTTTTTTTTTTTACAAAAGCCAGTCGCCCTTCTCTCTGTCTCCGATGCCAGAGAGGGTACGCTGGTAGTACCAGAGACTACTCTCTACGCCGTAGAGTCAGTGATCACTGGGTCCGCGAGTCGTGTGCTCTGAGCAGACCTAACGATCCAAGAATAACGGCCTTCTGCATGCTTCCGGCCAAGATTTCTGCCGAGTTTCGACACGCCGGTATCTTCTTCAGTTCTAAGCTCTGATCTCAAAATAACACAAAAAGCAGTAGTAAGAAAACCAGAAATTGCAGGAATAACAGAAGATGGTGATGAAATTAAAAACAATAGATCAAAAAAATCGCTAAATAATGAACATCCCCTTGAAGATCTTGCTAGAAAGCCAGTAGGAAACTATGCTGAAGCACTTCAGAAAAATAAACAAAATAGTTCACGTGAGGCTAGTGGTGGCGTCACTGTAGACGAAAATAAATTTGAGACAAAAACATTCAAAAAGAAACTTAAAAAAAATTCTAACAAAGCATCACAAAAAATCTATGGAAAAGGACAGTTGAATGACTTATTAATAGCTGCCCCAGAGAGAAACTGGATCTGGCTGGGTGGGTTAAATGACTCAATAACAATTGATAAGGTGCAACAGTACATTAAACTTAAATTTCCCGATAAGGATGTAAGCTGTTATGATCTTAAGTCAAAATTTCGCAAAAAGTGCTTTAAAGTGGCTAGCAGTGAAATGCAGCTAGAAGACCTCTTAGATCCTGAGATGTGGCCAGCAAAAGTAATTTTAAGACCCTTTCAGCAAGGCTCATCAGGAAATCAGCATAAAACGATTGGTGTCAACCAGTGAAGTAAATACTGACATACATTCAAAACTAAATGTTGGACATATTAATGTACAATGTCTCAGAAATAAGCTAAACAATCTGGAAATTTTTGGTTATCAACAAAATCTACATGTCTTATGTATCAGTGAACATTGGGCTGACGAATCTGAGTTAAACAGTTTAAATATCCCAAACTTCACACTAGTGAGTGCCTTCTGCAGGCTGAACCATTCACACGGAGGTGTAGCTATATATGTCAATAATAATGTTAAGGACACTCTTAAACCAAAAGCCATAAAGTACATAAAGTCCCTTACATCTGAAACAAACAGAAATTTGTGCAGTTTCACTCTGTCACGAACAGAACAAAATAAATATAATGACAATTTACAGACCCCCAACTGGCAGTTTGGATATATCTTTTGAAAATCTATCTCACTCGTTACAATTTATCAATAAACAGAACCCAGTAGTTATTATTTGTGGTGATTTTAACATAGACTTTTTAAAACCATCTGCAGAAAAAGATATTCTAGATGATACATTTGAATGCTTTAATCTTACATCGTGTATCAATGAGCCTACACGTATAGTAACAAATATAAATCAAGTAACATCAAAAACAGGTATTGATTATTTAGCCACAAATTTATCTGAAGATAGATACCTAGCTCAGGTCTTAAATCCATGTATAGCAGACCACCTGGCTCAAATAACATGTTGCAAGGATTTCAAGCTGACTGAAGAGAATAATAACAAGTTTTATCATGTTAGGCATTTCTCGGAGGAAAACACAGAGAAATTTCATTACATGCTTAAAAAAATAAGCTGGGATACAATCTTCATTGAGAACATCGATGAGGCCTTTCGAAACTTTATTGAGCTGTTCATAAACTGTATTGACAGTACATGTCCTCTAGTAACTCATTGTAGTAATAAATTTAAGAAAACTGATTGCAAGAACTGGTATACCAGTGACTTAGATAAAGACAGAAATGAATTACTTAACTTGTATTGGCTAACTAACAACCTAGGTGATCCTAATTTAAATAAACTATACAAAGAAAAGAAAAAACAATATACCAAAAACATAAAAAAAGCAAAAAAAGAATATTTCTCACATCAGATAAATACAGCAACAAACAGTTCTAGAGAAACTTGGTGCCTCATCAATGAACAACTCAATAGAAGTGCAGACAGCAAAGTAATAAAAATAAATATTAATAATTTACCTACAACAAATTCTCAAACTATTGCTGAACATTTTGGAAGTTACTTCTCGAATGTTGCAGTAGAGAAAATGTCAGAACATTTCCAAAATAATATTTCGAAAGTATGCACTGGCTGCCCTTCTATTGAGCACACATTATTCTTACAACCTACAACACCTGAAGAAGTTATTGACATCATAAGAAAACTAAAAAATAAACCTGCTACAGGTGTAGATGGTATATCAGCTACAGCCCTGAAATTTGCTTGTGAAATAATTTCAGTTCCTCTAGCATATCTAATCAACAAATGTTTTGAGCAAGGTACTTTCCCCGAAATCTTCAAAATTGCATTGGTTCTGCCAGTGTTCAAGAAGGGTGATGAACTCGACCATGAGAATTATAGACCGATCTCTATATTATGTGTAATTTCAAAAGTTATAGAAAGGATTGATTTCAATAGAATTATGTCATTTTTAAACAAGCATAACTTAATAACAAAATATCAACATGGGTTTCAACAAGGTAAATCAATTGAAACAGCCACCATCCAACTCTTGCAGTTTGTATACGGTGAGATGGACAAGAGAAATCATCTCATGGGCTTATTCTTTGATCTAAGCAAAGCTTTTGATATATTGAATATTGACTTCATCATGTACAAGTTGCAAAGATTAGGAATTAGAGGGTTGGCATTGGATCTTATTAAATCCTTTATAACAGGTCGAAAATTACATGTAAAAATACATGGCTATACGTCTGAAAGTTACGATATTAACCAAGGGGTTCCCCAGGGCTCGGTGCTAGGACCATTAATATTCCTATTATTTGTCAACGATCTTCCTGAAATTCTGCAAGAAGGATTAGTTGTAATGTTTGCAGACGATACTTCCATGCTGCTTTCAGCACGTGATCCTATAGAACTCCAAAATAAGACAAACAGAATATTACAAGTTTATCAAAAATGGTGTCATGACAATACGCTTATCTTGAATATTGGTAAAACGGAATGTATATATTTTTCACAACGAAGATTGCCTTCGGAGGACTTAATTAAAATACTACCTACTGAGAACTTCTCAGAATCAGCTAAATTTCTGGGGACAATGATAGACAGTAAGCTATGTTGGGATCACCAAATTAAACACATTTGTAAAAAAATAAATTATGCGTACTATGCGCTAAGGCAGTTGAAGAGTGTTCTTAACATTAAATCTCTGACAAATGTTTATTATGCACTTGCATACTCACATTTGTCATACAATATCGTGTCGTGGGGGTGCTGCCTCAAACATAAACCGTGTGTTCATCCTGCAGAAGAGACTCATCAGATTATTATTATTTGACATAGCGCCCAGAGAATCGTGTAAACCTTATTTTAAAAAAAATAACATTTTGACCATCCATAGTATATATATCTTAAGCACTATTAAATTTGTAAAGAAGAACTTAAGAAACTTTGAAACAAACTCAGATACTCATCCATATAACACAAGACAAGGGCATTTATTAAAAATAACCAATTACAACACTACTTTATATAAAAGATCTCCATATCATGCTGGTATTAAAATGTACAACAAATTGCCACCACATATCAAAACTATAAATTCTATAAATAAATGTACTTCTTGTTTGAAAAATTTCCTAGCTGCAAATTGTTTCTACTCAGTTGAAGAGTACATGAATCACGAGCCGCGGTGATGCTAAATTGCCTCACAGCACAATCAGTGACATTAGGGTTAGGTTAGGATTTTAATTAGTTGTAATTTTTAACTATTTTATCCAAATTTTGTATGTTTTAACTATTTTTTTAAATTTTTGTATGTTGTGACGTTCATATATATGCAATGTATATCAAATATGTGATGATGAAATAAATAAATAAATAAAAGCAGTGTTTGTCTCACTCCACCGAGGGATCCTATAATAAGTACCACCAACTTAACAGTGTGGTCTGGGTAGAGTCTGAGGAGCTCGAAGAGAAGGTCTCGATATTTAGTCCGATTTTCCTCCTCTTTCAAAACAATGTTTGTCTCCGCTGGAGCAGAGAATTCAATAACAAACATTGTCTTGAGTTGGTGGTCGAGGAGGACTACGTCAGGCTTATTTGCCTATATTTGTCTGACGGTAGGGAACGAGTAGTTCCAATAAATTAGGCACTGCTCATATCCCCCGGAGCATATGGCAGCACTGGTGTCTCGTCTATCCCATACGAATGCCGTAGATGATAATGCAGCACTCGTAATGCTCCGTCATGTCTATGAATATAGGCCGAGACTGCGTATGCCGGACAAGCTGACAACAAGTGCATTAGCGTCTCCGGGGCCCTTCGGCAGGCCCTGCAGTTTATATCAGAGACCTCCATACCCAAGACATGACTTCGATGGACGAGTGTGTTAAAGACACTGTCTTGACAAGCCATGATGAACCCTTTCTCAGACTTCAGCCCAGCTGACCTTAGGAAAGCAAAGGTCAGCTTCTCAGATAAGCCCCTGTCTTCAAAGTTCTTATAGAAGACACCATGTAAGGGCTTATCCTTGTGCAGCTGCAGAAGTTTGTGTTGCTCTGCTGCTTTTATGTGGGCTTTTAGCTGAGCGGGTTCCAGTTCGGTAACAGAGCTTGGGCTTACCCGCTCAGCGTCGAAGTCGAGACCAAGCTCATCGGCTGCTCCTACCCCTGCATTTTCACGGTCGCGAAGCATGCAGAGGAGGGGATCCGAACTCTTGATAATTTTGCAGGCTCCATTCAGAGCACACCTGTTATGCAGATACTCCAAGAGTCCACGGCCTCCCTGCTGTCGTGAGAGATACAACCGCGGAACGGACAATTTTGAATGCAAACTTCGATTGATATGCATCATCTTCCGGGTTCCTACGTCGAGTTGGCACAGCTCGCTTTGCGTCCTCTTCACTACCCCAAAGGAGTAGAGAATTATCGGAACGGCAAGCATGTTTGTTGCAGGCACCTTATTCTTCCCCGACAGTTCTGAGGACCAGATCTGTCGGAGAAGGTGCTGATACTTGCCGCGGAGAGCGTTTTTCACCATTGACACTTCTTGGGTGGAGCGTTGCTTAACACCCAAGTACGTGTACGACTCTCCGGCATCTAGATGGTGCAAGATGCTTCCATCTACAAGCTGCGCATCCTCTCCGTAGTTACCACATCGTCCTCTCTTGAGATGAACCAGTGCACATTCGTCCAAACCAAACTCCATACCAACAGCCTGAGTGTACCCCTGTACCACCCTGAGAGACTGATGTAAGTTCCTCTCGCTAGAGGCATAGAGTTTAAGGTCATCCATGTAAAATAAATGAGTGACCTTATGCCTCCTATCTCCGGGGGTACCGCAATTGTAACCACGGGTTCTGCGAAGTTCAACGGATAACGGCAGTAGTGAGATGCAAAATAAAAGGGGGCTAAGGGAGTCGCCTTGAAATAGTCCCCTTTTAAACACAACCGGCTCCGTCTGTACTCTGACATTACCTAATATTATAGTAAAGCGAGTCTTCCAGAGCGGCATGAGTTGTTCTATGCACCTCACTACGGGACCGGGCACCGCAAGACATTGGAGCAAGTGAACAATTAGCTCATGGGATGTCATATCGAATGCCTTGCGGTAGCCGATCCAGGCCATATAAAGATTCCGCTTATACTGCACGGAGTCCTGCGTGACACATCTGTCAATAAGCAAGTTCTCCTTACAGCCAGCAACACCCTTCTTAGACCCACGTTGCTCGTATATCCGTTCGTATACCGGGCCAATTGCTTGGAGTACGCGCATGTACAAAATACGTGTTCTTGTAACATGTGTTTAAACAGGTTATCGGTCTGTAGTTTTTTGGGTCGGACATATCTCCGCTTTTAGGGAGTAGCACGGTTCGCCCCTCGACAATCCAGGAAGGAATTTGCTGCTCTCCATTTAGCCAAGAGGTAAAAATTCTGGCTAAATGGCGGTGGGTGCTTGGTAGTTTTTTCCACCAAAAGTTGTTGATCCCATCAGGACCAGGAGCAGCAAAGTTCTTGGAGCCTTCAAGAGCTCTTCGAACCTTTTTCGTCGTTATCGGTTGGCACACTGCTTGAGGTTGCTGAAGCTCTTGACAAAAAGCTTCGAAGTGTGCCAGGGCTGGAGTATCTTGGTCTAGTGGACGCTTCTGCTCGTAAAGCGCCTTCCAGAAGTTTTCCACCTGATCTACGGTCGGCAGATTCTCAACAATACGCTCAGGAGGTTGAAACAGACGAGACGGTTTCTTACGGAAAAGATTGTTTTCCACTACCGCTCTGGCCCGCCTTACTAGAGACTTTTTGCAAGCCACTAGCATCCGTATCCGATCAAGACAATGTTGCTTGGTGGTAAGCAGCACTGCCATGTTGAGCGTGTGATGGATTCGACTTATTTAAATGTTTTTTTTTTTACTTATTTGTCTATTTTGTGTAAATTATTGACACTGTATTTAATTGACTTTCACATCTGTTCTTTGGAGACAGCCAACGTGATTAATAAAGATTATTATTATTATTATTATACCGATAACACGTAATCTGGTTTGTTGGATGTGACTTCCTTTATAATTTCGGGCGGCACATTTCCCAGTCCAGGGGCCTTTTTATTTTTTAGTTTTTGGCATGCGGCATGGAGTTCGTCTATCGTAAAGTTTGTAAATATCACATTAGAATAGAATAGAATAGAAATTTATTCACCAATAATAGATACACATTTGGTACATTTGGCAAGTCAAAACATGTATAAATAAAAATGTATATCAACAAATCGAAACTTACACATGTATACACATATATACATACATACACACATACAAGTAATGGAAATATTGTTATTATATATATGTTATTGTTATTGTTATACATTGTTATCATTATCAAAGTTCACTGGTTCGTGCACTGAAAAGAGGTGTGTCGCGACCTCCTCCATCATTTCCATAGTCATTTGTGGTCGCAGGGGGTATCCGATCATCATTTTCATAACGATCTTATACCCATCCCCTCATGTATCTGAGTCAACATCTTCACATACTAGCTTCCACCCCTTCCTTTTGGCGCCTTAATGCTTTTTCTCAGTGTTTTTTTGCTTTCCTTGTACTCATCCCATAGGAGCTGGTTTACGTTCGGGGTGTTCCTTTTAGCAATTTCATCGTTCCACCAATATACGGGTTTGCCTCTAGGGTGCTTCCTTCTTTTTGGCATGGTTTCTTCGCATATGTGTCTGAGTACATCGGCGAATTGCTTTGTGGTTGGAGTTTCTTCTTCATCCGTAATCTGGGTCTCCGTTAATAGCTGCCTTAGCTTTGGTGTATCAAGTTTTCTCACTTGCCATCCCTCGCATTTTGTCGCTTCTCTCGAAGGTTGCTCGTCTTCGTCTTTGACCTCGAATATTATATAATTGTGGTCACTTAGGGACTCATCGTCGATTACCTCCCATTTCGTTATATTGTTTTTGACGTTGGCTGTTGCTATCGTCAAATCTAGAATGGACGACTACTCTCTCCTTTGGAAAGTTGGCTTATCCCCTTGGTTCACGATGACTAGGTCATTGGTAGCGATCCATTCTGTTATTATTTCTCTCCTCTTGTCGGTATGGTCCATTCCCCATTGTGGGGATTTCGCATTAAAATCGCCCGTGATTATTGCCTTTTCTTTCATGAGTCTGATGTGGCTTCCTATCTCCTCTAGCATTTCCACAAGGTCATCAATTTCTTTATTTCCTGACGAGTAGCAGTTGTAAATTCTACACTGTTTAGTAGTAACGTATGTGAAGCTGCGCCCCCGTTTTTGTTTTCTTATGGTTATATTACGGTCCAGGATTTTTGTCGCTGTGTCCAGGTCTTCATCACACAGCCAGTCTTTTCTGTTTTTGACCGCGTTTTTGTTAGGTTCGCTCATTAGAATAATACCTGCCCCAATCTCATTCGCGACTGCCAGGGCCATATCGTGCGCGGGGCGACTTCTGAAAGTGTTTATTTGTAGCAGCTTTATTTTGTATATGATGGGCATCTCCGGTCTCCTGTTTGGTGTTCCTCCATGTTGCAGTTTACGCAGTACGGTTTATTTTTGCACTGTGTTACCCTGTGTCCTTCCTGGGAGCATTTCATACAGAGATGTTCCCTATTGGGACCCTTGCATTGGGCTTTTATGTGCCCATATTGCCAGCAACTGAAGCATCTCGTTTCTTTCTTTCTCTCCAGAATTCTGCATATTCTCCATTCAATCTTGATCTCCATTTGGATAAGCTTTTCCGCTTCTTCCATTACTATAGTGACGTTTTGTCTGTTTCCGAAAGCCGGTCGGAGGGCTCTTACCTCTATGTCTTCTGGTCTTACTGAGATTCCTCGTGATACTACCATTTTAATTTCTTCTTCCGTGACAGTCTCATCTAGGTCTTTTACATGTATTACTTTCTTGTTTGTCAAAATGGTGGTTGTCACTTCTGGGATTTTTTCCTTGATTTCTCTCTTTAGTACTTCCATTTTATCGATACCCTTTTCCACCGTGAGTAGCACATCACCATTTTTTGTTTTCCTTATGTCTTGGATTTCTACTCCAATTTGGCTTGGGTTTACTGTCTGTTTCATTGTCCTTAGCACATCTGCGTAGGCTTTGTTCTCCATTTTGATTAGCAGCGCTTGTCCCTTCCTCTCTTCCTCCTTTCACCTGTGTTGACAGGTATTGTCGTTTGAGTACTCTTTCTGGTCTTTCTAGATGTTTCCGTATCCCCTGTGGGCTGTGCGCATCTTTCTTGTGGGCTGGTTTTATATACTACGACCTGTATGTCAGTATCCGAGAACAGGAAATCTATGATTCTGCCCATCATAAACCCTGTTACCCCTCCAATTTCCGGTATTGCCAGTTTTTTCTTTTTTTTTCTTTCAACATGTAGTTCTTTATAGTTTTTACACACTGGAAGATATCCTTGTCCTCGACTTCTTCGTCTTTTCTTGCTTCGTCGGTGAGTATTGTATAGTATATATCCCTAACAGAGTATTTTATGTTTCCATATTCGTCTGGAAATCCTAGTGAGTACGCCATTCTGACTACTTCCCCCTTTTGTTTGTTCTGATTTTTAAGATCCGTTTTGCCTCCAAGCGTGTTTATGGTTTGGCCAACCGCTTTGTCACTCGTCGTGAAGTTCTTACTGCACGGTAGCACAATATTGTATTCCATCGAGGCGTCTAGGATGTGGCCTTTCTGTGTTGATGCCTTATTAAAGACATCCTCCTCCCACTCTTTTTCTGTGATTCGCTGGAAGTTTTCGTAGCTGTCATCTTGGATCAAAACTTGTCGTCTGGCCTCTGTTTTCCTCCTCTTGTGGCACTCATCGCAGTACACTTGGGGTTGTATTTCGCTGTCTGCAGCGGGTTCTTTGATATAATTTGTCTCCATGTATTGCATTTGTCTTTGCAAGTTTGCATTTTCTCTTTGTAATGTTTGAATATTTCTCTCTTCGTTCTTTTTTGCAGCCTTCTCTTCCAGCCAGTCCCTAATATCGGGCCTTTGGAACTGTTCAGCTTGAAAAGCGAGTTTACTGCCAATTTCGAGTATTTCCCGTTTGGGCTTATAGGATTCTTTCAGGATTCTCTCGAATACTTTTATTTGATCACATATTTTCCCTATTAGGTGTTTCACTTCGCCTCCTCTTTCGTCGGTATCCACCGATTCTTGCTCTAGTGCTTCATCTACCCTTTTTCGTTTAGTTTGCAGGCCTTCCAGGCTCGTTAACGACGACGCTCTAGGTCTGGGAGGGCTCCTTGCTAGAAAGTTTTTTCTAGCGAAGGGATTTACGGGAGTCTCAGCAGTTGCTACACTCCTATTAGTGTAATGGTCTTGGTCTCTCTTTTCTGGTTCTAATCCAGTAGTGTTTTCCAAGATCCCAGCCTGGATTTCCACTGGGAGTCTAGAGCAGTCATCGGCTGACGGTCGGGGGGGGGGGGGGGGGGCTACCACTCTCACTGACCGGAACTGGGGTATCCCTCCCCTGCTCCGTAAACGTTTTCTCATTTTTGTTGTCCATCTCATATTTTTGCTAATTTTCCCTATAGCCAGGGTACTTTGCTGAATAAGCTTAAAAAAATTTCCATCTCTAGTGACCTAATAACATTTATGTCTACCTACCTTATAAGTCGACAGCAATATGTCATGATCAATAATTTTGAGTCGAATTACTACACATCAGATTCAGGAGTTCCACAGGGCTCAAATCTAGGCCCTTTTCTATTTTTAATTTTCATTAATGATATTGTAGATTCCGTTAAATATTCAGAAGTTAGCCTTTTCGCTGATGATATGAAAATATTTAAACAAATAGAAGATTATCAGGATTGTTTGCTTCTACAAGATGACATAAAGGAAATATTTAACTGGTCTATCGAAAATCAGCTGCCCTTTAATATTAATAATTGCAAGGTAATGACTTTCACACTATGCAAAAATATGCTTGATTATAAATACGAAATCGGAAACAGGAATTTGGAAAGAGTTTATACAAAAACTGATCTGGGTGTAATATTCGACTCAAAACTGACTTTTAATGACCACGTGACAAATATTTCCAGTAAATGCTAGAAAAATTTAGGTTTTGTTTTACGCAACTGCAAATGATTTAAATGTGAGAAAACTATTTTAATGTTATATTCTTCCTTTGTAAGATCCAAACTGAATTATTGCTGCACGGTCTGGAGTCCTTTCTATACCAGGTATATACAGGGTGTAATCAGTTTCATGTCATTAAAAAAAACTGGTAATGGGAACCGACTAGACAAACAAAAAACCTTTATGACTTTTCCCTCTAGGGGCACTTTGAAAAAAACTGACCTAGATCAACCTCTTTAATATATTTTTTTAAATATTAATGTAGAAAATAATTGAGAACCACTGCTTTTCTTGGTCAATGAACTTGTAGTTCCCAATTATACAACTTTTAAATGGTCATAAAAAAGTGCAAAGGCCTTGATCATCGACCGCCTTTGATGGACCGCCTCAACCGAACTAAGGCAATTATAAAGAGGTAAATAATTCGTTATCTTTTCCTGCACAACTGCAAGCAAATAATGGCCGTAGAAGTTTAAACAGAGCATTTCTTTACATGTGTGTCTTTTAATTTGGAACAAAATATTGGATTAATGTTTATAATTTAGAATATTTAAATGTGATTTATTAACATTTGTAACATAAATGAGTGTCCTGGGTTAAAAGCTTACCTAAGTAAATTATTCGAAATCTGCATCAATACACAGTTTGGTACATCGAATTAAGGACATACGTACTCCATTCAACACTAAACAATAAACTATCAAATAACGTTGTCAATAAAGAAAAATAAAAGAAAAACTTGGTCCAAAATCCAAAACGGAATACAAAAAGAACGAACAAGTAAGTTGTGTCTGTACGTAATCAAAAATTTAATGACTTGAACGGTAAAGTCAATAAAATAAATCTTCACTATAAATACACAGCGACTCGAAATTTAAAAATAACAAAAACAACGAACGGCGGGTTGGACATGTGTACATAACGAAACACCCACAGAAACTAAAATATTGCACAAGGGAGAGTCAGAGTATAGTTTTCTTCAGATCAGATCTACTAAACACTCAGAAAACGTCGATGTCTTTCACCTTATTTACCGCACCGCTAAAGACCGCCGACATTTTATAGCTATCTACACAAATATTGAGTATCATAGGCAAAGACACGCGTGACGATCTAAACGTACCTCAATATTCCAGCAGTTCTCAAAAGATTTTATTGAAAATTTTCGAAATTTTTGTTTATTTTTTTTCTCCAAAACTATGAGCTTTAGACCCCATGTTATATAAGATTTTTTTTGTTTGTCTTGTCGTTCCCTACCACCAGTTTTTTTTAATGACATGAAACTAATTACACCCTGTATAAATATTAGAAAATGTACAGAAAAAAATTATAAAACATATTAATTTTATTTTACAGAAGAGGTATACCTACCAGTAACCCTTCTTATTTAGACCATCTTTCTAAGTATAATTTAATGACACTAAATAGCAGAAGAACTTACTTTGACATTATTTATTGTATAAACTTGTACATAATCTTTCCTATGACTTAACTACCCGAAATAAAATAATAATCAATGTGCCGGATGAAACAATACACTTTCAAAGAACTTTTGCATATGTTACACCAACTAGAAAGTATGAGCTAAAGTCACCTCCTGTGAGAATGGCAAAGAGGTATAATTCACTACAGCGATATCTAAACATGTTCAGTGATACATACGGAATGTTCACAAACAAATTAAAAAGTAGATTACTTAATACTCAAAATGAAATAGAAATTATGTAAGCATTTCACCTATCATGTTTATAATTTATTATCTCGTTCTTATTCATAGAAATAGAAATTATGTAAGCATTTCTACCATACCATATCTATATTTTATTCCCTCGTTCTTATTCATGTGATGTGACTTATCTTTAGGCATTTTAATTTAGGTTAAGTATTTAGGTGGACTCTGTAATTGACTTGAAAAATCTGATGTGTAATAATAAATAAATAAATCATCATTATCATATTATATGATCAAAAATATGATCAAAATTTTGTTTAAAAGAAAACCATGTCTGTAAGATTTGTTTCCCTTAGATATATGCATGAACCCTCAAAATATGAATAAAACGTGAGATAAAGAAATTCAACTAAGATGCGACATGTGTTAATATTATTCTATTGAGCTGAACCTTTTACACTTTATTATTTCATATGCAAATAACAGGTCTTGAAGAAATTCAAACGATAAATGCATTCTCTCTTTTAGTGCAAGAAGCTAGTCTCTACAGAAATATAACGTTACAGTTGCTTGGTACTGAAGATCAAGAATGGTGGAGAATCAATGAAGTTTGTAATGATAAAAATTTTGAGGTATTTCTACATGACCTGGCCCATCAGGATTGCAACAATTCTATTATATTATATACTTTTAATGATAAAATATTTCCGCCAACATTAAATTTTCTAACAGGAGCAGGGTAAGTTGATTTTTAGAGAATTTATTATTATTTAATTTAACAATGTGTGTGTTACGATGAGCATTTTTCTAGTCATATAAAAAAAAAAAAATAGGAGAAAAAGGTGATAAAATTGAAAATTGGTGGAGTATTCATATCGATGAATATATTAGAAGTCTTAAACCCTATCAATAGTATTCCATGGTAATAATTTAGTATAAATAATTTATTTAGTTTTGCGCACTACTTTTTAAAGAGACATTTTACTGATCCCTTGATGTTAGTTTACTAAGGAATATAGCTCTGTTCAGGCCCATTTCAGATTTTTTAACCCTTTAGACAACGTTAGTGGTGTTTCCTTCAACAGCTCAGAGTCCAGATCTCATCAAAGGATCACAGAGACTCCTACTCCAAGGCTTTCCTTAATATATTGTTCCTAATATCTTTTGCTGTAAGGTATACCTAATTTTTGTGAAAAGTGTTTTATTATACTACTTAGTATTTTATCTCTGCCTGCACTCATTTTATTTTTTAGAAAATTTGCAATATATATTGATTTTTTTCTATTTCTGGTATAATTGGTTTGAATTTTTATTTCATGTAAATAGGAGATATCCACAATTATTATTAAATCATATTAGAATACCCATTCAAAGCTCTAGCTAACTCAATTAGAATTAGTCGAAATTTTGATTGGAAGATTTGTTTACATTGTTAAGTGAAGCTAAATAAAAACTTTTAAAATAGTAACATATATGAAAGTATACAGGAAAATATTATTTAATTACTACTTGTATTTCATACTGACCGTCTCCTGGTAGTTGATTAAAAGGCAATACCGAGCAAAATTATTCGGAACAAAATATTAATGGAAATTACCGTTGCTTTTTGCAATACGCCCCTGTCTGATTACAAAAAAATTGATATATAACAATTCTTCGCAAAATATATTTGTTCTATAATTGTTCTCATAGTTATAAATATGATTTATAAGATGGACGCCATAATGTTATTTATGTTTGAACCATTTGTATAGCGGACCTTTTGGACTTAGTTCAAAAACAAAAATTATTGTGATATAACCATTTTAGCAGTAATATATTATTGTGAAATATGTTATCTGTGAAGCACAATTGGTGCGACACCACAAGAAGATCGAATACAAAAATTTTATTTTCACTTTGTAGTTTTAATTTTGATAAATATTCGTTATTTTTATAGCGCACAAAAATTTCATTGTATATATACCACATATTTCACAGACAAATTTTCTTCTCAGCTCAAAATCGCTTTGCTGTTGGCAATACGAAGTCTTAATCAGTTAACATTTATCTCATATTACACTAAACATGTTGTTAGTTACACTGCCATGTCCCATAGAATTTATATACCGTTGTAACACTTTAAAACTATTTTGAGAATTATTATTGTCTTCAAAAACATTTAAAAAATAAATAACTTATATTGTTGTTGCTGTACACAACAAAAAAGTATCAATGGAAATAATAACACAAAACACAATGCATATAAAAATGTTTTATCGTACCTCGAATAATTTTATAATTATCGTCTACTAATTTTTTTAATCCTATGTAAACGTTTATACGATTATTTTATAACACCTGTGAGAGCTATAATAAAATAAATTAAAGAACTACTTTGTTTTATAAACTGTGCCCATTTTGCATCTATAAGCGTTGTATAAACGTTTTGAAAATGTTTATATCAACAATCTTGTTTTATAAAAAATGTTCTGTAAACATTCCTTCAACTTCTACAAAACTTCAAATTGCTAGTTGGACTGTAAATTTTGTATTCAACTTTCAATCTCTTTCACCCCTAAAGTATTGAAGATAGACATATGCCATCCGTGACTTTTTTATAGAAAATTTAATTCTTCATAAAATTGTCTATGTCCATTTTTTTCATAACTCTAACAATATTGGCAGCGTTTCGAGTCAAAAGTTCCGACATCCAATTTCACTTATGGTTTTTGTTTGCATAGTAGCCGGCAATTTAGATAATAAACAATAATGTACTATTTCGTTTACAAGCAAGTGTACATGCCTGTTGTTCAATAAGATTTAACTAACAAGAAGTAATCAGTAAGACTTCAACCAATCCAATTTAATCAGCGAGTTATGTCTACAGCTATTATTAGCTGTATCTTTGGTGTAAAAGCAAAATTCTAATACCTATTTTCAAGTTTTCTTCCAGCAGACGAACGTCATGTCTTTATTGATCGAGCGCTTCTCTGTTTTACGACTTAGAATGCTATAAGTTTGATATGATCTGTATTGTGACAGTTCAGCGCATATGATAAAATACCTAAAACATATCCATGAAAAATGGAATTCTTAGCCCAACTAGCAATTTGGTATTTAATAGAAACTTTAGTTTCTGACACAGATGTTACAAAACAATATTATACTCGAAGGAACACTTTCAGAATATCTTTACATCGGGTATAAATGCAAAATTCTTATAAAATATTTCAGCCACTGTTGATATTTTGTAAAGCTTGTTGGAACTATTACAAAATAATTATATACGCATTTCCGCAGGCCTTAAAAAATCCAGTACCTTGACTATATAAGTTTTATTAAACCTTCATTTAATTGCATTATAAAACACCCTGCAGTTTTACATTATTGTTATAGAACAACTAAACAACTGTTTTATAAGAGCTTTTTAGTGATTTTAAGTAGCCATTATAAAAAAAGTGCTGCATTTAGACACACCAATAAAACAACATTGTTTCGTAAATTTATTCTAAAAGCCTCAAGAAATAAAAGTATATATATGGCTTTGTGATTTAATATTATAACCTATACCTAATAATTATTTTAAAGACATGTTATGATTCAAAACGTTTGCAATTTTTGATGTGAGGCAATTTTACTGTGAATTATGGTTATTTTAATAAAATTTTAGCACCATCCATGTTTACTGATAGTGGAAACGCCGGCCGTAAAATTTTGAGTTTGATAAAATTTCATATAAGGTCATATATGTAATTTGTCACCTCGTTGATGGTGCAACATGGAATGACACTGCTACCATTTAAAAAAATTCAAGCAACCATCAAAAATAATTTTTTTTTGATTATCAACTATCATAAAACTTGAAGATGATGCTTGTTCCCCGAGACAGGGCAGGAGTAGTGCTATAAAAAAATGCAGTGCTGCTAGTGCCCGCAATAACGTTTAAGTAGCAGCAGCGAGATAAGTGATTTTTGCAATTCGACTTTCAAATATTATTGAACTGTGAACATTTAAAGTCCAGGTAAAAGACCATCAATTTCTGTGTAAGAAAAACCACTGTTGCCTTTTTCGAAAATTCAAGAAAATGGCGGCAGCAGCATTTGAAACAAAATTTCGTGTTTCCATTTGGTTTTATTGGTATTAATCCGGTTTTTTCGACTTGTGTAGATGAAATACGTATGCAATTGATACTTTCAATAAATTTTCCGTTGCATTGATTTGCGTAATTATTAAAACAAATTAAATTGCATTTCTTATTTGTTTTTCGATTTTTATGTCGATTCTTTTATTTTTTTTCAATCTTTCCATGCCTTTTATTCCAGTTAACAATAAATTCTTTTCTGTTGTAAAAAAAACACTCGGGGGGATTATTTAAACAAATGAGATGGCATAAATTATCCCAAGTTCATGAATTTTACAGCCGTCTTTTCGATTTTTTCGCATTTGTCGTGGCACGAACGAATTGTTTCGCCATTTTGCAATTTATTTATAAAGGTAGGGATTGTTTAAACAAACAAAATTTATTTTATTTCCAGTATAAAGATTCTTAAGTTTTTTTTTAACTTTGGCCGAAATCTAATCCGTTAACAAATTAACAAAAAAATAATTGTTTATAACAATTAATTTTTGGTCAATCATCACGCAATCAAAAGTTATGGAAAATGATGTGGATAATAAAAGAAACACATTACAAAAGTTTTCGTGAAAATTTCTCGTTTTCCGAAAAAATTGTGGATTTAAATCGACCGTATTATATTTTGTATTTTTGTTATAAATTGTAAAGAAAAATTTTACTTCCCACTTAGGCCAACTTATAAAGATTTGGCTAGCAACTGTCACTACTCTTAAATTATTTTTTTTTCTTTTTGATACTTCTCGATATACCATTTATTTTTCAAGCACTATTTTTGACAATCTTATGAAAAGTTCCGTCCAGTCAGTAGCGTAAATGGCATATTTTAGATAGATAGATAGATCATTTATTGGTCTTCTTACACCGTAGTGCTTAGACAGCTCAAAGATACATAGATATATAAAAAACATATTAGGTAAACAATTTATAAAATAAAATAAAATAAATATATCACACAGTACAAAAAATAGACTAAAGTCAAACAACAAATAATAAATTGGCATGGAAGGTATGAGTAGTAGCTCCAATTTTAAATGTTGTAAAAACAAAGTTTTTTCAAGTTTTTTTTGTACAAAGTGCTACAATGATTTCCATAAAAGTTGTCTGTTACGTGATAAATCTGGGATAACTTTTTTAAGTGAAAATAAAATAATATGTTGCAACCAAGATGGTGAGTGGACAGATGAACAGCAAGAACTGAGTAGTCTAGAAAAACAGTAAGTGAATTTTATGAAGAGAATTTAATGATGAACAGCCACATAAAAAAACCAAAAAAAGGAATATGATAAAATGACACAAGAGGCAGTTGATGTGGAAAATTCTTTAAACAAGATTATTGAGGAGCAACAAAAGATAATAGATGAATTAAAGCAGGAAATAAGAAACCTTCATAAAAAAATTAAGGAAAAAACTTGGAAACAAAAACAACATACACACAAATTGAGAAAGTCCAAAAAAAAGTTAAATCTACAAATACCGACGAAATGGCCAGTGACGTGGAAACACTGAAGGATAACAAGATAAAAATTATTTCTGATACAAAAATAAAAACTGTAAACAAACTTAAACATAATAATGAATTTAAAAATAGGACTGACAAAAATATTGTTCAGAAAAAAGTGAAGGCTAATACAGATGAAACATTAGCAGAAATATCTGACAAGGGATATGAAAATTACCAAAAAAATGAAACAAGGAAGCGGGAAGAGCATAAATCATTATTAACTATGAAGGAAAAAATAGCTGTTAACAACCATGACGAAACTCCACAGAACTGTAAAATAAAAGAAAATGAAAATAAGAAAAATATCCTTATATTAGCAGATGAATATGGTCAAAACATAACACACCAACTGAGGAAAATGTTAAATCTAAACTTATACAACATAATTTCAATAAAAAAACCTGGAGCATTACTAAATCAAGTAATGAACAATATTTCTACATTAACAAAAAAATTTGCACTTGAAGATTACGTTATAATTATAGGAGGAAGAAATGATATTGACAACAAAAGGATCCCATCTTTTCGCATCCTTTGCAATCACCTCAAACTTTGTACACAAACTAACGTAATATGTGTTTCAGCGCCTTACAGCAAAAGTGACCATGTTAGAAATAAGTATATCTTTAAATACAATAAAAAATTGTATGAATTTCTGTACAAATTTAACTCATTTACAGAGGGTTACATAAGGTATGTAGAGATAAATAGAGGGGAGATAAAAAATGAACATAATGCGTCTTTAGCTATTAAAATAAAAAATGCTTTATTTTATAAAGAAAGTAAAAATTTAAAATTTATTCAAATGACAAATAGTATTCCATCTGACATAACTGATATAGATTAAAACCACAGAAGACACTGTAAACGACTTTTTATACCCACATCTGTCACAGATAATTCTAGTATAATTGGGAGAAATAACACTATTAAGGTAGGCTATGTTAATGTCCAAAGTTTAATCTTAAATGTTTATATTAGTGAAATATTGCATATAAATATACAGTGTCTGCGAAATAAGTGTAATTCATTTGAACAAATAATATTACAGTACAATTTTATTGGTATTTTGGTAAGTGAACATTGGTTGAGAGAAGAAGAATGTAATCTATATCAGAAAATTACTACATGGCCGCATCGTACTGCAGAAAGGAAAATATACACGGAGGTGTTTGTACTTTTATTAGAAATGACATTTCTTCAACTCCTGTTGTTTCTGTAAACTCTATTAGTGTCGATAAACACTTTGAAGTTTGTTGTATTTATATAACTAGCTATAAGGTAAATATTGTCACTGTATATCGGTCCCCTTGTGGTGACCTAAATATTTTCAAAGATAAACTAGGTATATCAATTATTTGATATTTTACCCATCCAAACCAATAAAGTTATTGTTGGTGATGACTTCAATATAAATTTTCTTAAGCGTTCTAATCAGTGTGAGGAAATAGTGAACATATTTTTATCCAATGGCTTTGAACAGAAAATCTTTGAATTTACACGGATACAAGGCCTATCAAAAACTTGTATTGATAATAAATTTACTAATTTTGAGACTGATGGTTCAAGTGTTCATAATTTTCATTTATCAGATCATAGGGCCCAAATTTTAAAATTTAATTCAGGTGGTATTGCCATTAAAAAACAGACTAAATTGATACATAATAGAAACATGGCCAACAGGTTGAAATTTAATAGATGTCTTGAAAATGAAGACTGGTCTGAGTTAGTACAGGAAAAAAAATCCAATTAAAGCTGTAGAAACTTTCTATAATATAATGAACTATCACCATGATGTCAATTTTCCTAAAATTTTAATAAACAATAATGTAAAGAGAAGAAAACAGATGTACAATAATGAAGTAGTGCAGGCTTAAAAAGAAGTAAATGCTTTAGATACTATCTTTAATCAAAATTTACCAAACAAGGATGACATATTAAACAGACTAAAAATTAAAAAATATGAATACGAACAGCTCCTTCAAAAAATAAAGAAAGAAAAAGCAATAAATGAAATATCAAATTCTGAAAATAAACTGAAAACTATATGGAAACTCGTAAATGAAAGTAGAGGCAAAAAAAACGTAAACATTAATGAATCTCCAGAAAATTTCAATCACTATTTTACTGAAGTAGCAGAAAACATATTAAAAAATATACCACCTCCCAATGAAACCTATGTTCATATGTTATGTTCATGTTTGTTTTTGACATCTTTCAAAACCTCTATATAGACAATATTTTAGGTGGATATTATAAAAATTGAAAGACAGGCAAACACTAAAATTTTCAAAATTATGCACTACTTAAACACAATATTTTCCAATACGAATCTGCTATCTGTGGCCACTTTATTTCAGAAAATAGCTGCTTGCTGTTTTGCCTGTTTTTCAGAAAGTGTTTACACACGTCAACATACAATACGAGTTAAAATATAAAGTATTAACTGTATAAAACAGATATATAAAGTGAAATAAAATACAGAGTACAGTTTAAGATACATATAAAAAATAGATATAAACTTTATTAATTCTAGTAATTGTGTTTTAGTTATGGCTAGATATCTTATTGATGATGTCATCATTTTCTATTCGCTCCATCTTTGTTATTTGGCTGATTGTTAGTTTGATGTGCTAATTGAGAGCTGTCAGACGAGCAGAGTCGAAGCCCTGTGGTTGGAGAAAGGGTCACTCATCTGGTACACAGATGGTTGAAGGGGTCGGCGTGGGCGTAGCGGGGCCTAACTGCAGGCTATCCAGAGCCCTAGGCAAGGCCTCAACCATCTTCCAAGCAGAAATCTATGCTATAGATCTATGTACCTAGGAATGCTTAAACAAAGGCATTCGAAGGGCAAAGATCTATATACTTTCAGATAGCCAGGCACCGTTAAAAGCTCCAGGGTCTTATACCTTTGAGTCTAAAATTGCCTGGGAATGCAAACAATCCCTGAAGCAACTGGCAAAAAAGAACAAGGTTACCTTGATGTGGGTGCCAGGGCATGAGGGAATAGAAGGAAACGAATTAGCCGACGCCCTTGCAAAAAAGGTGCCGAATCCCCATTTTTTGGGCCCAAACCGTCTTGTGGAGATCAAAAAATGGGAAAAGGAGCAGAAAGAATCCTACTGGAGGAATACACCAGGCCAAAGACAAGCAAAAAAGTTTATTACTTATTCGACAAAGAATGTCACAAGGCTTCTCGAACTCGAAAAGTCCGACTTAAGGCTGATAACAGGCCTCTTGACAAGCCATTGCTTCTTGAGATATCATCTCAAGAATATGGGCAAGGCAGACAATAATATGTGCAAATACTGTGATACTGCAATAGAAACTGCGGAACATATTCTTGCGAATGCAAAATGTTAGTCCGCACTAGGCTAAAGTACCTAGAAAAGGTGGAATTAACGCCTGAAGACATGGGGAAAGTAGCCCCCAGGAAAATCACAAGCTTTGAGGAAGGGCTGGAGGAGCCGAGCGACCACCAAAACAATCTACAATCTACAAACAATTTTGTTTTGTAATGATTTTGTTACCGTTTCCATATCACAGTAGATTATAACTCTATATAATAATTATATAACAGACTCTGAAACAACAATTAATTCTTATTCTTAATACAAAATTGTCACAAATACTCTTTTAATATAACTATTTTATAAGACGATCAGAAATAACTGGAAAATAGTTCTAATATCGACTTACAACTGTACTACTGTACTAAAGATGCTGGTGAACGTTACTAAAAAAGCGTTATAAAACAGTTTAGTTTTCTAAGCTGAAATGTTTTAAAGCAGTGTTGACAGTTTCTAAAATAATATTTTAACTGATTTATAAGATATTTTATAATTTTGCTGTAGAAACATCTTCATGATAAATTTATAAAACAATTCAGTTGCAGAAAACAAAAGAGTGCAATCTGCGACACTAGAATAACCAGTTAGCATTGTGAAAGCATTAATAAAATGAGAATAAAACAAAACAATCGTAGAACTTTTAAATTATAAAACAAATTTACTGGTTGGGCAGTGTAACTTTAGCTTGTATGGCTAACACAATTGAAAGTGATATTTATGTATGCATGTCTTTTATGCCTTTCAAACTTTGCTACCATATTTTAAAGTGAGTTATTTTGTGTTTGTATGTAGTTATAATAAAACATATTCTTTACAGGATTTTGCAAGTAGAAGAAAAACTATTCTATGAAAGATTTAAAAAAATTACAGTACAGTGTGTCTCACTTAAGAGTATGACAGCGTAATAATTCTTTTGTTCTTTGTCCGATTTGAATCAAACTGATCTTAAAAGATAGAAGTCACTATTTAAGACCATAAAATCACTTTCAATCTTTAAATACAAGGCCATCTACAATACTAAATTGTATGAAACAAATCGGTAAAGGTATTTACACAAAACTTCCCTCTTTATTTGTGCATGGCGATCACTTTAAGAAATTAATAATTACGAAATGACATTGAAAATAATAATCGGAATATAGTTATCACTATTATTACAAAGAGAACCTGATAAATTTTGGTCAAAAGAATATACAGAGTGCTCATCCAACAGCAAAAATTCAATACTAAATAACAGGTGCCAAATATGGAAGGCTTGCGCAAATACTTTTACAAATGTTCACCATGATTGAATTATTTCTTTGGATGACCACCCTGTATATTTTTCAATAAAAGTATAATATGCATATGCCAAATATTATTGCCATCTGTTACATTTTCAATTCCACATTCACGTAGTGGAGTGGAAGTATAGTGGCGGTTAAAAAATGTCACTTTTTTGAAATTTTACAAAAATGTCTGTAAAAAAATTTTCAAAATTTTGTTCTTCTGAAATAGGTTTAGAATGTCATGAAACGTGGAAATTTTAAATTTGAGCACAAAGGAAAGTTTCCTTCTATTCTATAGTAGTGGTACAAATTTTTTTTCTTTGCAGTAGGTTTAGAATGCGATGAAACATGAACATTTTAAATTTGAGCAAAGAAAAAATACTTTTCCATCTATTTTAGTGGTAAAAAAATTTTCAAAAATGTTGGTGAAAAAAATTTTTCAAAATTTCTTTTTCTGAAATAGGTTTAGAATGTCATGAATTGTGAAAATTTTAAATTTGAGCAAAAAAAAATTTTTTGGGTCTATTCTTGGATCTTTTTTTCAGTGGTAAAAAGATGCTGCAAATTTTTTTTTCCGAATTTGGAATGTCATGAAACGTGGAAATTTTAAATTTGAGCAAAAAAGATTTTTCAGCTATTCTATAGTAAGTAGTGATAAATCAAAAATTTCAAAAATGTTTTTAAATTTGTTTGAATAAGTTTAGAATGCCATGAAAATGTGGAAATTTTTAATTTGAAAGAAGAAAAAAATTTCATCCATTTTAGTGGTAAAAAATGTAGGTAAAAAGAAGTTTAAAAAAAATTTTTTTTTGAAATAGGTTTAGAATGCCATGAAACGTGGAAATTTTAAATTTGACCAAAGAAAAAAATTTTCCATATATTTTATAGGCAAAGATTTTTTCAAAAATGTTGGTGAAAAAAATTTTCATTTTTTTTTCTGAAATAGGTTTAGCGTGTTATGAAAAGTGGAAATTTTAAATTTGAGTTAAAAAAAAAATTTTTTCATTATTTATTCCCTTTAGACGGTCCACCCTGTATATTTTCCAGTGAAAGTTCTACCATTTCTTTGCTGACAGTAGGGTTAACTACCTACCAAATTTCACAGCTCTCCGTCAAGTAGTTTTTTTAGTAAATGCACCAACAGACAGACAGACAGACAGATGGACTGAAGGAATTGAAAAACCTATATTTTCGTAATCTACATGATCTGAAACGTCAAAATCCGAAAAAATCTCGGAGGGTGATTTTTTCTCGATAACAATACTTCCCTTCGGTATGCGAGGGAAATAAAAATTAAAAAATCATAGTAGCCATTTTTTAATGAAAAAATGTTGTTAACAGAATTCATTCATTTAAAAACCCTGAATCCGAAGTTTAGTTGAATTCTAAAAAAAATAAGGTCTTGATATAACCAAAAGAATTAAATATTATATTCTATCAAATCTCTATCAGCCCTAACGCATGCCTCAATTCACTTTCTATTTTTGTTCATAACTTTTCGGAGGGTTGCAGGCATAATTTCAGCGCAGGCTTGCCTAATCCGGTTTTCATTTGTAGTCTATTTCGTGGCTGCGTTTTGTAGACTTCATTCTTTAGAAACCCCCATAAAAAAGAGTCCAAGGGCGTGAGGTCAGGTGACCAATGAATAAAAGGGCTATTCCTTCCAGTCCACCTCCAGGGAAAGTTGTCGTTTAGCCAATTCCGTACTACTATTGCATTGTGGATTGGGACTCCATTAAGTTGAAATATCACATTGTTGTATGCAATAAGGGGCAAGTTTTCAATTTCGATTGAAAATTCAGTTTGCAAGAAAATTAGAAAACGTTCAGCATTCAAATTTCCCTGAAGGAAATATGGTCCAATTATTTGTTCATTCGAAATACCGCACCACACATTCATCTTTTCTGAATACTGACGTCGACAGTTTACAACCCAGTGAGGGTTTTCAACGGACCAATATCTAGTATTTTGAGAGTTAACTGTGCCATTAGTTGTAAATGTCGCTTGATCTGAGAATAAAATATCTTTAAAAAAATTAGAGTTGTTCAAGAACTCTCCCTGGCACCAAAAGCAATATTCCAGCCGCCGTTCTTCGTCTCCTAATGTGTGTAAGAAAACAGGCTTGAAGGTCGTAATTTATTTCGATGGAAGCATCGCCAAATTGTATCCTTGGGTACATTTAAAATTGTGGACATTCTCCTCAGGCTACACCTTGGATTTTCTCTCACAAACTGAAGAATTTCTGCATCTCTAACATGATCCCTCACACATTGTGCTTATTGCACTCTTTGCCAGTTCTGTTGAATAAATTATTAATTCGCCAAACTTTTACATGTTCTATTGAGGGTAGATCTGGATGCCGATTATTAAATTCTGTAGCAGCTTCCTTCGTTGTGCGAGAATTATCACCAACTAATCTAACAGTTTCCACTCTTTCCGCAGTTTTAAGCATTTTAATTGAAATAAAATATGCTACAATACAAAACATCAGACAAAATGCCAACAGATTTACAAATCTGACATTTACAAAATTGTCTCAGTAGTAACAGAGGAGTCAGAGCATGCTTATCAAAACGAAAAATTTCAGACTGGAATTTTTTTCATTAAGACCTCATTTTTAGAATAACTTCAGATTCAGGATTTTCGAATGATTTCGAACAAGTTTTGTTAACAAAATTTTTTCATTTAAAAATGCCTGTGATTTTTTGATTTTTTTTCATACAATTTAGTATCGTAGATGGCCATGCATTTAAAGACGGAAAATAATTTTGTGGTCTTAAATAGACCTTGGTGACCTCTATCTTCTACGATCAGTTTGACTCAAATCGGACAAGAAGCAAAAGAATTATTACGCTGTTACAATCTTAAGTGAGACACACTGTATATTATTTCCAATCTTTAGTCATGCTAGAAATTAAAGAATTCTAACGTGAATTTATCTGTAATACCTGTTTCAATACCCATCTTTTCAATAAAAAATGAAAATCTAATTAAAATATCAATATTAATCATTGCATTTCTCTAACAACCCACATCCCAACCAGCAAATTTGTTTTATAATTTAAATGTTCTACGATTATTTTGTTTTATTGTTATTTTATTAATGTTTCTAAATGCCGATTGATTATACAGGGTGTTTGGTGCATCGTGTGCCAAATTGAAATGGCCGACAGAAAGGGTTATCTGCTATCCTTTCAGGCCCCTTAACACTTCCCATGCCCTGCGGGATTTTTCATATCTACCTTCTATCTTTTTAATGAAAAAAATCCCAAATTCTACATTTAAATTCAAATTATAAAAAAAGTATTAGGCGTAGACTGCGAATTTCATTTTTATTTTGATGTGTATTGTTGAAGGGTTCTTTTAAATCCAAAATTACTGGCATTAGTCATCTAGTTGTTTTTTTATTCACTCGCAAACTTTCAGAATAGGTAAAATTTAAATTTAATCTTAGACTTTAGACGGCTATAAAAAAAAACTCAGAGCAACCGGGATCTTCCAACTCCCTCAAAAATTCTCTAGAGTATCCTCTTGCTAATGATGTGCCACATGTCATAAAAATCTTTTAATAACTTCGTGAATTCGCTAAATTAATGAATCGGGTCACATAAGGCTAATATTCAAAATTTCGAATCAAAAATTATATTTGCTTAAATTATGCATGGCAAACAGGTAAAATCTGTTACCTCACTCTTGCGAAGTAAAATCTATCTTCTACCTCTTTCTGTTCATTGGTTTTCTTGAAACAAAGAAACAGTTACATTTTTATCATTTATTAAAAAAATTTAAAAATCTTGCTCAAAGTGTTGGTCTCTGTTGTGAATGCAGGCCCGACATCTGCTTCGTATTTCGACAGTTGTTGTATGAAGTCGTATTTCCTCCCTAATTGTACCGAAAGCCGTTTCTATGTGTTGGACAAGAGGATAAGTTCTTCCCTAGTCTCAACCTCCGTCGTGTACGCAAGCTCTTTGGCACGTCCCCAGACATAAAAATCCAACGGAGTTAGGTCTGGGGAACGTGGAGGCCATTGAATAGGGCCATCCCGCCCAATCCACGCATTTGGGAACGCATTGTCTAGATATTGTCTTAAAATGTAAAAAACAGAGAAAGTGAGTGATAGTGTTTAGTGTGTGCTCCTCAATAAATTCAAATTTTACTAGTGAATCTTGATGAACTTATAAACTTATTTTACATAGACTTGTTCATAAGGCTTTTAGTAACATTACTGTCTACTCAAAGGCCCAAATCATAAGCAGGCCTTAAAGTTACATCACTAAATAGTTCAATGCTTTACTAGGAAATTCAATAAAAATCCTGCCTGTGCCAATAAAAAACCTACTGTTGGAATAAAAACTCTTGTGAATTAAACTGCACAAAAACTAATCTAAATAAGAACTGTACACACAGTACAGGGCAGGACTGAAAAACTTCACCTTGATTTTATCTTTAAACAACTTGATTTTATAAACTCAACTTATAATGCCTAATTTTATAGAATGTGACAAATGCAATACATCATTTGACACGGACAAGGACCCAATGGTTGTGTGTGATAAGTGCGCGAAAGAAAGTTGCCAGAGCTGCTCTAAACTCTCTACAACGGAGCTTAGAGCTGTCTTTTTAAAAAAACGCATCATATCGTATGCATGCGTGGATTGTAGAACTTCGGACTTACTTCCTTCAACATCTCCATCAACCTCTTCACTTATCTCAACGAATGACCTGAAAAATGAAATCTTACATGCTGTCAACGAAACTCTTAAAGGACTTGTTGAGGATTTGACCTTTAAAATGGAAACTCTTGCAACTAATATAAAACTCTCAAATGTTGATCTTGTTAAACTATTCTCGGAAAAAGCCCCCACTCCAAATACTATTCCCAGAGGGTGCCCTAAGAAAATTGCTGAATCCTATCAAAAATCAGAGAAACTTACTCAGGATACTTTACAGAAAATTACTTCATTGGAAAAAGAACTTAATACGATAAAGAACTCAGTCAACAATAACCAAATAGCATCATCTGAACCTAAAGTGCATTCTCCTATTAGAACCAGTAGTTTGGACATTACTGGAAACCACAAGGGCAAGAAGAATGCCTCCGAATGTAAAATCAAAGCTGCCATAATTATTCCTAAAACATCCATTTTTGTTAGTAAATTGTCCCTAGAAGTAACTGAGACAGACCTGCTCGAATACCTGAAGGAAACTTTTGGCAACAAAGAACAGTATAAAATAATAAAACAGACTGCAAAATCAGGAGACTACAACTGTTACCGAGTAGAAACTAATGCAGAACTGAAGCAAGAATTACTTGACACTTCTAATTGGCCAGAAGAGATTGTAGTAAAAGAGTTTACATTTTTTCGGCCCAGAACTTTCGTATCAAAAAGAACCTTTAGCGGGAGATCATCAAGAAATCCCCATCGAAACTAAGTTACATAATGGATCCCGTGCCAATGCTAAATTCTGTCGCATTAATGCTCATTCTATGTGTAATAAACTACCCAAACTGAAATCTTCTGTATCGAGACAGAAATTCTCTTCCAATGTAACGAAAAATGAGTCTGGTGAAAAAGCCTTAGTAGATATTCCCATATTATATACAAATTTAGCTTCCCTTACGGCAAAATTCGATTTACTTCTGATTGAAATAGAAAATACCAATCCTGCAATTATAGTAATAACCGAAACCTGGTTACAACCAAAAGTACCCAACTCGCTTATTAACATTCCGAACTTCACACTATATAGAAAGGATCGAGAACTGGGTACTTTAGGATATGGAGGAGTCGTGGTGTACGTATCAGATGAGTACAAAGATATAAAGATAGCATCAACATCAAACGTCGCATACAACAACGATACAAGCGAAACGCTCTGGGTCGACATTCAACTAGACACCATCAATTTACTACTGGTTGCTGTCTACAGACCGCCCCATTCCACCCTGCAGAACGACACATTAATGTTTGAAAAAATTAAAAAGGCTTCCTTTACAGAAAACATACTAATCCTGGGTGATTTTAATCTACCACATATTAACTGGCCAATCACAAGAAATGATTATAGGAATGCCGCTAATGATTTATTTATAGAGATGTACCTGGAAAGCAACTTAACGCAATTTGTTAAAGAGCCCACAAGATATCGAGCTTCGAACAATCCATCTTTACTGGACTTAGTACTGAGCAATGACGAAAATTTAGTAAGCGAAATCAAGTATAATCAACCTATTGGTAAAAGTGATCACTTGACATTACAAATTAACCTACAACTCTACGTGCACTCTGAGCAGAAACACTATCAACCTAGAAGAAATTTTTGGAAAGCGAACTATAATGAAATTATACGATATATTGAAAACTTTGACCTGACGGAATTATCACAGGAAATCACTATAGAAGAAAAATGGACCATATTCAAAAATATGCTAGACACCGTCATTGAAAAGTTTGTTCCACTGACAAAAAATAAGAGTAAAAAGCAAATTAGGAAACCATGGATAACAAATGAAATCATAGCCCTCATAAAAAATAAACGCAAACTTTGGGACAACTATAGAAGGAATCAAGCTGAAGAAACTTACTCACAATATCGCACTGCAAATAATTTAATAACAGAAAAAACTCGATATGCTAGACAACAATATGAAACTAACGTTGCCAATGGAAGTAACAAAGCATTCTATAGTCATATTCAAAAACAAATATGCTCAAACTCATCAGTACCAAGTTCCATAGATAGTGGTGGCTTATTAATACAGAACCCAACAGAAATAGCCAATATCTTTGCCAAGCAATTCACTAAACAGTACATTATTGAACCTGATAACGATATTCCAGAAATACAAGGCTTACAAAGAGTGCAAAATTCATTCACAACCATAAATATCACAAAAGAAAAAGTTCAAAAAGTGCTTATGAACCTAAAAAATGATTCGGCTCCAGGACCCGACCAAATAAATTCTTTCTTCCTGAAAAATACTGCCAGCGTCTTGTCCCAACCTTTGGCAGAAATAATGCAAACGTCGCTAGAGTCAGGTACACTTCCAAAGGATTGGAAATCAGCTTCTGTTACACCAATCTATAAAAAAGGCGATAAAAAGTTGGCTGCCAATTACCGTGCAATTAGCCTCACATCTATCCCTTGCAAATGTATGGAACGAATTATCACCAATGAACTGCTGGACTTTCTCACAGCAGAAAACGCACTACCAGAAGAACAACACGGTTTCATACCAGGAAGATCAGTTGTTACCAATATCCTAATTAACCTGCACACTTGGACTAATGAATTTGACTTACAAAACCCTATCGATATTCTCTATCTAGATTTTGAAAAGGCATTTGACCGAGTACCTTTTCATCGTTTAGCTGCTAAATTGGAACACATTGGTATTCGAGGGAATGTTCTAGCATGGATCACATCCTTTCTGAATGGTAGGGAATTTCAAGTGAGGATTGGAGACAACAATTCTGAGTCTCACATGGTTCTGAGCGGTGTGCCTCAGGGCTCTGTTTTGGGACCGGTCTTATTTGCTCTATTTATTGCTGATTTGCCTTCATCAATTACATCCTGTATAAGTTTATATGCAGATGACACAAAAATATTTGGTAACCCTCTTGAAGCGAGTGAGGAAATACAAAATGACCTTAATAAAATTTACAACTGGACAAAAAAATGGTTAATAAACTTGAACATTAATAAATGCTCTGTGCTACATATTGGTAAACGTAATCCTCAATTAGAGTATCAACTCAATAACAGCTCCATAACATCCACAGAATCCCAAATTGATCTTGGTATCACAATTAAACATAATCTCAAATGGGATAGCCACATCATCAACATTACCAAAAAAGCGAACTCCATGATATATCTAGTCAGGAAATCTTTTCACCACATATCACCAGAATTATTTATAAAGATCTACAAGTCATTCATTCGCCCTATTCTTGAGTTTGGTTTCCAAATATGGTCACCTTATTTTCAAAAAGATATTGATCTCCTTGAGCAAACCCAACGCAGAGCAACTAAAATCCTCCCCCACAAATTTTATAACATATCATATGAAGAACGTCTGAAAAAATTGAAATTACCAACACTGCATCAACGAAGAATACGAGGTGACCTTATAGAGACATACAAAATATTAAACAACATATATAGCTGCCCATGTATAAACAGTATATTTGCTTTAAGTGCGAATACACATCTTCGGGGACATCAAATGAAACTCACTAAAAGCCATTTCTCAACCAACCCTTACAAACATTTCATCAGCAATCGTGTCGTGGATCACTGGAATAGACTACCCAATGATGTAATCGAATCAACTAGTTTGAACCAATTTAAAAATAGGCTTGACCTGCACCTGAACACTAATAATGTGCGATAATAGAATTATTTACCGAGATTCATTTTCATATATACATGTATGTATACTTTATTTAGTATTTCGTTTAATATTTATCTATATTTATATTATTTAATTGTCTATGTTAGTAGTTTTAGTTTTATACACATGTACGTGTTCTTTAGGTATAAACAGCCCTAGGCTGCCTGCCTTGTATGTATGTAATAATAATAATAATAATCAATCGCCGGTGCGTGGAACAGCCGTCATTTTGAAAAACTATAGACGTATGCGTAGATTGGGCGGGATGGCCCTATTCAATGGTCTCCACGTTCCCCAGACCTAACTCCGTTGGATTTTATGTCCGGCGTCGCGCCAAAAAGCTCGTGTACGCGACGGAGGTTGCGACTAGGGAGGAACTTGTCCTCTTGTCCAACGCATAGAAACGGCTTTCGGTACAATTAGGGAGGAAATACGACTTCATACAACAACTGTCGAAATACGAAGCAGATGTCGAGCCTGCATTCGCAACAGAGACCGACACTTTGAGCAAGATTTTTAAATTTTTTTAATAAATGATAAAAATGTAATTGTTTCTTTATTTCAAGAAAACCAATGAACAGAAAGAGATAGAAGATAGATTTTACTTCCCAAGAGTGAGATAACAGGTTTTACCTGTTTCCCATGCATAATTTAAGCAAAAATAATGTTTTATTCGGAATTTTGAATATTAGCCTTATGTGACCCGATTCATTAATTTAGCGAATTCACGAAGTTATTTTTATGACATGTGGCACATCACTAGCAAGAGGATAGACTAGAGAATTTTTGAGGGAGTTGGAAGATCCCTGTTGCTCTGAGTTTTTTTTTTTTATAGCCGTCTAAAGTCTAAGTTTAAATTTAAATTTTACCTATTCCGAAAGTTTGCGAGTGAATAAAAAAACAACTAGATGACTAATACCAGTAATTTTGGATTTAAAAGAACCCTTCAACAATATACATCAAAATAAAAATGAAATTCGCAGTCTACGCCTAATACTTTTTCTATCATTTGAATTTAAATGTAGAATTTGGGATTTTTTTCATTAAAAAGATAAAAGGTCGATATGAAAAATCCCGCAGGGCATGGGAAGTATTAAGGGGCTTGAAAGGATAGCAGATAACCCTTTCTGTCGGCCATTTTCATTTGGCACACGATGCACCAAACACCCTGTATATATAAGAGTTCCAAAAAATACTATTTTGTTGTCTGCAACTGAACTATTTTATAAATTTATCATTAAAACGTTTCTACAGCAAAATTATAAAATACCTTATAATGTGGTTAAGAAATTATTTTATAAATGTTTTCGTGACTAAGTTATAAAATATTTCAGCTTATAAGACTAAATCGTTTTATAACGATTTTTTGGTATCGTTCAGCAGCATTTTTAGCACCGTTATAAATATACATTCGAATTATTTTATAGTTATCTCCTATCATCTTACAAAACAGTTATATTAAAGATCTATTTGTGACAATTTTGCTTTTAAGAATAAGTGTTGTTCCAGAGCATGTTATTTAATTATTATATAGCATTGTATTTACTGAAATATGGAAACAGCAACAAAGTCGTTACAAAACAAATTTGTTTACTTAAGCATAAAAATGTGGTGGCTAACAATACAATAAAACCTATTTGAGAAAATTGATTTCCTGCGTTAGCTATGTATTTATATTTAGTCATAATTAAAGTCTGCCTTTTAATGAAAATTTGTCATAATTATAGTAGACAAGTTTATAAAAAAATTATTCTCCCAAAATTTTGGTTACCAACATTGACAAGAGCGGTGCAGATCTTAACAGATCATATCACGGCCAAACTATAAACATCAGATTTAGGACAATGGAGAAACTTAAAAAGTGGTTTTAAAAATATTAGGTACATGTATTAACAGCGTAGGGGTTTTGGCACTAGGATACAGTTTATACTGCTGTAAAATGAAACGACGCATTTCACTCACTGCACTGTTAACGTATCAGCTCATATGCCAAAGTACTGTTGATTCCACTATAGTAAAAGTAACTACGTGTTTTTGGCAATAAATAAATCATAAATAAACAGCTCTGTAAATAAGGTGATTTACTGCTACTAATTTCTAGGTTATATTTATGCAAATTGAACCAATTCTGTTTCGATGGTTGCATTTACAACTCAGTCCTAACAGATTTATCATAAAACCTACAAAAGTATCGCGAAAGTGAATGATCTATTTTATAAGATTCACGAAAAAGTTACACTAAGGCGCATTATTTTATATATGTTTTATAGGAATCGTCTAATATGTTAAATATCGTGAAATATTTACTACTAACACAAAAGTATTTTATAGAGGGAGGCCATCTTGAAAGGCTAGCATTCGTGATGGTACATATGACAATTTATGAAAATTGAAAATATCAAATGTTTATTAGAATTTATGGAGTCAGAAACGTGCTAACTATACAGTTATGACTACTAAAACAAATTAGTGTAAGTCACATTGTAAAAAAACTCAAATTCATAAAATCGATATTTATAAAATTTCAAAAATTATTAGAAATCATCGATAAATGTGAGGCCCGTTAAAAATATATTAGAAATATGGTCATAGTTTTTTCTTCGCATAAAAAATTACAGTCGTTGTAAACCAGAACAAGTCTCTTAAATAATGATTATAGGTTATTAGGTACCTAGTATTAAATCACAATGCCATATGCTTTTAGTGTCAGAAATACTTCTTAAACTTTAAGGATACATTTTAGAAATCATTTTATTTTATTAGTGTGTATAAAGCAGCATTTTTTTAAAATAATGACTATTTAAAAGCTCTTATAAAACAGTTGTTTAGTTGTGTTATAGCAGTAATTTGACAAACAGTGAAGTGTGTTTTAAAGTACAATTAAATGAAGCTTTAATAAAACTACTATATAATGATGGTATTAAATTTTCATAAGGCTTCTGGAAATGTTTATATAATTATTTTGTAATGGTTCCAATAGGTGTTACAAAATATCAACAGCGACTGAAATATTTTATAAGATGGTGCCAATTTTGCATTTATAGCTGCTGTGAAAACGTTATGAAAGTGTTTCTGAGAGTAATATTGTTTTATAAAATTTGTGTCAGGAATTTGATATTTTATAAAAGTTGTAGGAATCTACAACTTTTATAAAATATCAAATTGCTAGTTGGGATCTGGTTGTGAACATAGTGCTCTAAACCGAATTTATTTACAAAACTTATCTCCAACTATTATTTTTTAAAGGACTCACCATGAAGGATCATTCTATCATCTATCATTATATCTCTTATCTCATTCTTAGATGTAAATTTTGTTCAATATCGTCATTGGTTACTGACATATAGGCGGAAAACTGAATTGAAGCACATTTTTAAAAACGACTCAAACCAAGTTTAGAGTGTTCAAGGCTTTAACTAGTTCATCTAAATAAATATACCCAAATATTTTCAAATTCTGTCGCTTTTTTCATATATAATTTAATATGACTAAGCTAGGGCAATCCACCGATCCCATTGTGACTAAGATCTGTTAAAAATGTGCATCCCCTTCTCTTGAGAGGATCGTGACAGTTGACAAAGAGCTAATTCTCTTAAATATTCGAATTGACAAACGAATCAGCTGATTAACCACAGTTTTGGAATTTATTGAAGTATTTGTAGTCTTCAGTGGCTAGTGCACTGATAGGCACAGTATTTAAAATCCATTTTTTATTGCATACCCTATAGGAAAACGTGTATAATATATACAAGCTTATTTGAACCTCATTAGTATCAATTTAACATGTAAACAACTGTCATATTCACTTCTAGGCTAGGGATTTTATTGGAATGGAAATGGAAATTATTAAATAAAACCATGAAAAGAAGGAGATCCACGGAAATGTGTCGCGCATTTTTAACTCGTAATGTGACAAAACGAGATCGGTGGATTATTTTTTTATTAGAATAATTTTACACATAAATGTTTGTATTATGTGTAGCTAAGGATCTTATAAGGCATAGTCCTGTCCCACTGTTGTAACACTTTAACCAAAACTATAATCACTGACCTACATAGATGATATGTAAACAGTCCAGTCCCTGTTTATTTTATGTAATTAGTGTAAACCACCCAGCTCAGTGGAATAACTTTTAACTAAAGTTGAAAACTGTGAGAAGTGGAAATGTGTATTTAGTGCTTAGCAAGAACAAAACAATGTTCTCGCTTTATTTTTGATGATGATGAAAAATTCAAATCCGTTCTTCATTGTCAATAGGTGTGCTGCAATAATTCTTTTGTCAATCGAGTATACAGTGTGTTCGGCAGAGGGTGTGCCAAACGGGAATGGTGGATAGGTGGGGCCATTGAGAAGTTAGTTAGCCCTAATGACCTCTATCCAAAGTATCACTGTTTTTGAGATATTATCACTTTATTTATTTTTTTTTTTTAATTTCCCTCAAATCAGCCTTCTAGGATGTATAACAATTTTTTTTTATGTTTGTAACAGTTCAAAATAATTTTTGTTATTTTCGGCGATGTATCTATGTTCTAACAAAATCATATGGGACGCTAATAAAAAAAAATATATATAATATATATAACAGAGTTCCCAGAATTGGTAGAAAGCATCATAAAGTTCAACTTTCCCTTGCATTTGCAAAAAAACGAAAAGCTATCAAGATGTTCAAATGCTTTCAAAAACTTCTCCCTTTAATACCATTTTTAACCACATGCCACATGCAATAAAAACTTTTAAATAACGTGAGTAAATTGGTGGTAATTTGTTTACAAGGATATACGGGGCATGCTAACGATAACAAATAACGATGGAAATTAACTTGGTTGTGAGATACACAAATACACATGTAGCGAGCAGGTAAACAACCCTTTTAGTGCAGGTAAAATAATTCTACTGCCTTTGTTTTTAGGGGACGTACGATCCGCGGACTTGCTCGTTTCCCTATTTTAGTGTCGACTATTTCTGCTAGTGGATGTGTCTGTGACTCGAAAAACTGTCCCATTTTATTAACTTTACTTCATTTAATTTTCTTAGTGCTGTGTTGTTAGTGTTGGTTAATTTTGTAATAAAATTGTTTTCGTTACTTTGTTAAACGTATTTCTTGCATCTTTTCGATATCGTAACAATGGCTGTGCACACTAACAAAGAATTTACTGATATTGTGATGGCATATGGCAGATCCAATGGTGTTGCATGTGAAGCAAAAATAATTTATCAGGAGCAGCATTCTGGTAGATGATTACCCAGCCGCAACACATTTTCAAATACCTACCGACATTTATGGGAGACAGGCAATTTGAATTTCCGAGAACCCAGAATACATGTAAGACAGCATGCTGGTAAAAACGATGAAAACATAATTGAAGCGTTGGATGAGGATCCAACCAGAAGCATAAGAAATGTAGCTGCAATGTTAGGCGTAAGCATATGGAAAGTATGGTCAGTTCTTCATGAAAATGGATGGCATAGTTTCCATTATGCTCTGATGCAAGGTCATTTTTAGTACATACTTACCTAACCTTTCGGAAAATGTAGATAGTTGTTCCATACAAATCAAAGTTCACACAAAACATTCATTTATTAATCTTTCATTATTCACTTTCACTTAGTAGTAACAAACTAATTTATTATTTTATTAAATAAATTAAAATTTATTTTCTGCGATACTCAATAAAAACGTATCATGGATATCCTAATTATTTGTTCCAAATAAGAGGTGCATATAATTTTGCTGTTTTTTGTTAATACGGATGTTGATGACAGAAACTTTTGAAAAAGTATTTTGTGGACGGATGAGTCTACATTTACTAGGGAAGGAATCGTAAATTTACACAATTTACACCATTGGGCCACAAAGGGTGAGAATCCACATGTAATCAGGCCGACCTCATTTCAACACGAATAATACTAGACCCAATAACCAGTCTTTTATGGTTGGAGTTGAGCCCGAGTTCCAGGATGAGATCTACAATTCAAGTTTTTGGCCACGAAAAATTGGCTATGAAAGGTTTAACTTTAGAAAAGGACAACGTTTTCTGAGGAATACACCAGAATCGCCAGACCCTAAACAACCATCGTCTTTTTTAGACAAAGCCATATAGAAATAACAACACCCAACTGCTCACCAGGTTTACACTCTAATGTCCAGAAATTAGCTGAATTAGATGTTAAAACCATTAAATTTCATAATGCTGCAGCACCATGTAATAGTGATATAAATAGTATTAAAATAAGTCATGTAAATATAAGGTCTCTAAATAATTGTTTTGCTAGCTTTAAAGAAATTGTTCTACAAAATAACTATTCTATAGTAGGTGTTTCAGAAACCTGGTTAATGCCAGACTATCCTGATAAATTTGTGGCTATCCCGAACTACAGCGTATTAAGAACTGATCGCCATGGAAGAGGAGGTGGTGTTGCAATTTATTTGAAGGCTTCCTATCGGTTCACGAAACTTTTCAGTTCTACCTCGCAAAATGTCTTGGAACAACTATGGTTAATAATGACGTGTAGACGACGAAAAGTAGCTATAGGTGTAATTTATCGACCCCCAAATACAAATGTAGACATTTGTTTAAATGAACTTAACATTGTCATGGAGCAAGCATATTTAGAGTCCAATACAGTAATACTTATGGGTGATATAAATATTAATCTCCTACAGTTAAATTCTATAGACACAATTAGATTTAATATATTTCTGAATAACTTTGATCTATGTCAAATAATAAAAGATCCTACTAGAATTACTGGTAATACGGAGACACTGATAGATATTATTTGTATAAGTAACGACATTGTAGTAACTAATTGGGGTACTATGGACTTATTAAATATTACAGATCATATGATGACTTTTTGTGAAATAGACATTGAGGATGAAAAGGTATGTTCAGAAATCATTTATTATCGTAATTATACAAATTTTGACCCCAATAGTTTTGCTATTAATGCTACGTATAATACGCCCTGGGAGAACGTTTATACCGTTCAGGACCTTAATCATAAAGTAGAGTTACTTAATACCTATATAACAACACTCTTTGATAACCATGCCCCTGTATGCTCCTTTACAAAGAAATATCACTACCGTCCCTATATTACATATAATATCAGACAAATGATTAAAATAAAAAATAAAGCTCATTCAAAATACTTAAAAGTGAAAACTAGGGCAGCACGTGAATATTATGTAAGTTTGAGAAATACAGTAAATGAAGCAATAAAACGAGAAAAGAAGGCATATATGCAATTTGTTTTGAATAAAAATAAAGGTAATAATAAATTGATATGGAAAAAATTGACTAATTGGGGAGTTCGTACGCAATCTGGTGCAGTAAAGAATAGTATTCCGAACGAGTTATTAAAGCCTCAAGAAATTAATGATTATTTTTTGAACGTGGCAGGTCCTTCCATGGTAGATGACAATTTACTCTCTTTTTACAACAATAATCGGCTAAATCCTAATCTTAGTTTTACTTTTAGACAAATTGATAATGACGATATACTTAATGCATTAAAAACTATAAAGAGCCAGGCTCTAGGTGTTGATAATATCAATATAAAGATGCTGCTGATTATTGTACCTTACTGTGTGGATATATTGAAACACATTTTTAATGAATCAATAACACAAGGTGTCTTTCCAGATATTTGGAAAATTGCAAATGTTTTACCTATTCCAAAAATATCTATACCGTTAAGCTATAATGATTTACGACCCATATGCATATTACCGACATTATCAAAACTATTTGAAAAAATAATATCTTTTCAAATAAAAGACTATTTAGTAATGAATAATATATTACCCGAAACTCAATCAGGCTTTCGTGAAAAGCATGGAACAAACACTGCATTATTAAAAGTTGTTAATGATGCAGCTACAGCACTAGACAAGTCTTGTTGTACCATTTTGGTGTTACTGGATCAGAGTAAGGCTTTCGATCTAGTTAACTTTAATTTACTTGCAGCAAAATTAAAATATATAGGTTTTGAAAATGCAACACTTGAATGGTTATGTAGTTATATTAAAGGTAGATATCAAAGGGTTTTCCTTAATACACATACATGCTCTTCAACAAAAGAAACCTTATCGGGAGTACCACAAGGTAGTGTTCTGGGCCCTATCCTTTTTTCTATATACATATTTGATTTAGCTGCTGCTCTATCAAAATGTCAAAGTCATCTCTATGCAGATGATATCGAAATGTACTTAACTTTCTCATATAAGGAAATACAAATCTCTATTGACTATGTAAACAGGGATTTACAGAACATCTTTATTTATTCAGAACGGCACGGATTGCGTGTAAACCCCAATAAGACAGTAGCAATATGTATAGGGCCAGAACGCCAAAAACTTGAGATCGAAACAAAATATAACTTGAATATCAACAATGCAAATGTTGAGTGGGTTGCCTCAGCAAAAAATCTTGGTGTAGTTATGGATGGAAGTTTAACATTTAAGGACCATATTGAACATATCTTTAAAACATCTATGTATAAATTAAAAACATTATATTCATTTAAGAACCAATTAAATCAGAATATAAAGCTAAAACTGGTCAAAACATTAATATATCCTCAATTAGATTATTGTTCATCAGTTTATTATAATTTTCTTCCACAATATAATAAAAATAAACTGCAAAGAGTGCAGAATGCATGCATACGTTTTGTCTGTTGCATTCCATATATGGCTCATGTGACTCCCTATATCAGAGAATTAAATGAGTTAAATGTGGAAAAGCGTATGCAATATCTAATCACAATATTTTTGTATAAATTAATTAAGAATAAAACACCAAAGTATCTATTTAATTTGATTCAAAGAAGATCAAATACACATGATGTAAATATAAGATTAGATACATTTACAATTCCTCAACATCATACCAATAAATTTGAAGGATGTTTTTCTTATATAGCACCAATGTATTTAAATAAAATTATATACAACTTAGATTTGTCCCTACCTCAGTTCAAAAGTAAATTAAAGATAATATTAAATAATTAGGACACCCTCTCGGAACTGTTATTTGTAGACTGATTTGTAGCTAGCATGTAGGCGTTTATATTTATACGTATTTTATATATTTGAATGTGTATGTTTTGTAGTTAGCATGTAGGCGTTTATATTTATACGTATTTTATATATTTTAATGTGTATGTTTATATTAATTCATTTACAACATAAGATTTTAAAATTTGATTTTTATACTTATAATTTATAATTTAATAGTAGAATATTTAGTTTTCAAATGCTTTAGGAGAGGTGGAAGAAAGCTTCGCTAACCTCATCCTTTTGTGTAAAATATGTGTTTTCTTTTGCACAATAAACAGTATTATTATTATTATTATTATTTCAACGAAAATTCAGTGTGAAAGTTTGGGCAGGTGTGATCGGAAGGTCCCTTATCTGACCTCACTACTTGTCGAGCAACCTAAATGGTGATAATTACCTGGACTTCTTACAGAATGACCTGAGGTACCGATTTTTCAAGAAGACAGACCTATTGTTTTTCAAAATGACGGTTGTCCGGCATACTATAGAATAACCATCAGGGAGCACTTAGATAATAATGTGTTTCCCAATTCGTGAATTGGTAGACGTGGTCTGCAACTCGCAAGGTCTCCAGATCTGACACCCGTAGATTTCCACGTCTTGGGACAGGCTAAAAAACTTATGTAACTCACAAGAAATTCACAACCAAAACCAATTAATTAATAGAATTAACGCCACTTTTGCAATGATGAGAGAAGAGGTGCGGCTCCATACAATAATGGTAGAAATCTGAAGAAGATTCCGTGCATGTATAGGAAATGGGGGAGCGCAATTTGAGCAAAATTTATAAATAAAAAGTTTACAAAAAATGTTTTGTTTGTTTTTACTTTATTTTCCCCTAATGTAACGCAAACTGATATTCTTTTAAGCAAATTACCACCAATGGGCTTGTTCCATGATATTCTTTTTATATGGTTTTTATACTTTTTCGTATAGTACTCGATATTCTCATTATACTAAAATATTAATTATATTATATTAAAATTTCGTATTATTAACTTTTTCCGTTCTCGAGATATAAGGAGCTGAATTTAGTAATAGTTGCAAAAACCGAGCGCTCATTTGTGACGTCACTATACGCAAGTGACGTAAGAAAAATGGCTTTCTGGGACCTTTCAAATTTAACCTGAAAAGTCGAAAAACACGGAAATTTTAAACGCTGGTAACTAAATAAATACGTCGAGTGGAAGTTCGTTCTATGTGTCTACGGAAAGGAGAAGGTCGGCGATGAATTATAATCGTAAATTGCAGGGTCGAAATCGAAAATTCGTTCTGGCAGGAGCGAGAGAAAATTGTAATTTTTTGACATTTCACCAAATTGTACTTCCCTACTGTCAAGTAGTAGGCAAAACAAACAATACTCCGAAAACACTTATAATTATAACCAATAAGGAGCATCAAGTCTATTGAGATCACCGAGTCTATGCGTATAGTGACGTCGCGCCTGGCCACGCCCCATTTTCGCGAGATGGAAATTTGTAATAGTTTTTAAGATACTAAACGTGCGAATAAGATTCTGATATTTTGCAGATCCATTAATTTATACTTGCACTTTCGATTTGTGAAATAAAAAAAAAATGCTGAACAAGCCCATTTTCTCATGGTGTTTAAAAAGTTTTTATTGCATGTGGCATAAAATGGCATTAAAGGGAGAAGTTTTTGAAAGCATCTGAACATTTTGATAGCTTTCCGTATTGTTGCAAATGCAAGAGAAAGTTGAACTTTGTGATACCTTCTACCAATTCTGGGGACTCTGTGAGCTCATATTAATTTTTTTCTTTATTTATCAGCATCCCATATGATTTTATTAGAACACAAATAAATTGCAGAAAATAATAAAAATTATTTTGAACTTTTACAACTAAAAAAAAATTGTTATAGGTACATGCTAAAAGACTGATTTGTAGGAAATTTAAAAAAAAAATAATATCTCAAAAATGATGATACTTTGGATAGAGGTCATTAGGGCTAACTAACTTCTAAAATGGCCCCACCTATCCACCATTCCCTTTTGGCACACCCTCGGCCGAACACCCTGTATATGATAAGAATATTTAGAGCAAAAGTGAAAAAATCAACATATGGAACATATCAAAATAGCAGTTTGAGACTCAAAAAGTTGAATTTTTGAACTTTCTACAGTTACTCGAAGAAAATATTCTTATTGATATCTGTAACTGTTAAAATAACGAAAATAATGTGATTATAGTTATTTCTTGGTAACACAGGTATACATTATTTTTTTTATTTCAAAAATCACATCTTTTGCAGCATAAAAATATGATTTTTCAACTTTCAAATTTCTAGAAGGAATTTCTGACCTTTGATCTAAATAATATTCCAATATATTTGATTGAACAAGAAATTAATAAATACCTTGAACCTTACCATTTGAAAGCTTCTTGAGGTCTACGTGCACACCTATAAAGAAAATATTATACCGAAAAAATTATCCTCATTGTGTACAATGAAAAAACGTCATAAAAAAATTTAAATTTTTTGCTAATTCTGACTAAGCACTAAAATAGGCAATTTTGTCACCATGTGACCATTTCTGTCTTTTATGATTTTGGCTTTAAAAAAAGTTTCTTCTTAATCTGTATATTACTTCAGTAACTCTCTGTATTGGACAATTATATTATTGTATACATACACTAAGGTGCTGATCTGTATCTGTCGTTTACTTTAAAGTTGAAAAATTATTATGTTAAACTATGAATTAACAATTACCTTATCAAAACTGTATCAGTTATTAATAACTTTATAAAATTTATTTACAGGATCATTGGCCTATATACTACTATCGTATTAGTAGCATCTCGTGTACTAAGGGGTCAATTTGCCGATCAGTGTAGTAAAATCATGTATGATGATATGCCTAATGTAGATCGTGTACTTCAACTTTGCCTTGATATATATTTAGTAAGGGAAGTACGTGAATTTGCTCTTGAAGAAGATCTCTTTGCCAAACTAGTCTTTCTATTTCGATCTCCAGAAACTCTTATCAAATGGACAAGACCTAAAGAAGAACTTGGTGATGATGAATAAGACCCGGAACGCCAGGATTAACATAAGAATATCAATTAAATATTTAATGGGAATAAGTATAAATTAAATAACATAGAAATGGGTATCTATTGGCATTTGTGACAACAAATACAATATACAGGGTGAAAGATGAAGAATGCCTTAATTGCTGTTTTAATCAAATGAACAGCTTAAAAATTTTTGTTATAATTCTTTTAATATTAGCTTAAGATAATTAATGCAAACTCAGGTAATGTTATAAAGTTAGATATACCTAAAATGCCAAATAATTATGTGTTGCTTATCTTATTTATAGATTTTTATTGATTTTACTTATTTTATCATTTTAGTAGCTTTAGAGTTTCTCAGCCACATGCATTGTTGAGCACTTTTGAATGTATACTATCTTCAATGATGAAATATTTTTAAAACAATTTTTATATAAAATTTGCTAATATTAGGCTTTATCAATTTATGAAGTTAACAACAAATTTTAAATTAATTACATATTTAACCCTCTCACTGCTACAGGCATGTAAGTATGCAGTAGCTAGAAAATCTGTTACGGGTGTAAACATGGTGAGTTATTAGTGCGTGGATGATCAATAATTCCTCAACTATTTGAAATTTGGCATTGCTCTGAGTAGCTTTTTATATTACGTATATGATTTTTCCTTACTTACTCATGGTCAAATGTTGCCAGTAAAGTAAATAAGATAAAATAAGATTTTACGGGTGAAACCCTCATCGGTTATATATCGCATATTTTAGAAACTAAATAAATAAATAACAACCAAAACAAATTATGAAGTTTGCGAAACCCGTACAACCGCATGTTCTTGGATCTACTTTTCATTCGTTTTGAACCGACAATAACGTCAGTGTATTTTTGCTACTAAATTACTGATGCCAGGAGAAGAGCTACCCATGACCTGGAAATTTTATTGAAGGAATTTTTTATTTGTCTAACATTTAATAGATAAGGAACTGAATGCTATCATGCATGTATAAGCTGATATACAAACAGTCAGAAGGTGAGGCGATAATGCTGTATTTCCTGAAATGTTCACCCATCCAAGTACTTACAGCATTAAAGCGCACCATCTGGGTCATGCACTAGTTCCTGGGTCTTTCAAATTCGTACCTAATTCTACAGGGTGTTCTCCATAATTATTCAATGTTTACATTTTTAAACTGTCAACCCATTTTTTTCAAATGAAATGTATGTTTATTACTTAAAATGTTGCAGCAACTACAACAAGAAACTAGTTTCCAGGCTTTGCACTAGTATAAAGTTAAAAATGAAAGAAACGGTCACATTTATGAAAATATGTTTCCTGTAGATTTTATTCTTCACCGATGCAAATACATTTTTTATCGAACAAAGTGGGATAACGTGGCAACACCGCAGTATGTTCAAAAATTATATATACATGGATAGAGAATTAAGAATCAAATATAAATACAGTGTGACCCATTTAAAATGGAAACACCTTTATAACTTTTTTCTTTTTTGTACGACTTGAACCACCTTTAACCAAAAAATAGAACAAATTAGGATCTACTTATGACCAAAAAGACATTCGTGTCTTAAAAATGCAAAGCATTGCTGAAATTTTGGACTCTAGGTTTTTTGACAATTCTGAACAACTTTCATTAATAAAGTTTTTCGATAAAAAAAATGCCTAATATGATTTCTTTATTTTTTCCATTTATTTTGGTACCACAGGTGCATTTGTAAGACGCGAATGATTTTTTGGCCATAAGTAGATCCTAATTTGTTCTATATCTTTTGGTGAAATTTGGTTCAAGTTGGACAAAAAAGAAAAGAGTTATAAAGATGTTTCCATTTTAAATGGGTCACATTGTATATAATAAATATTGGGTGTCCCATTAAAAAAAGTATTAGCTTGCCACCACTATATAAAACACCCTGTAGATTGAAAGATAATTTTAAAATATTGCTCCTTCAATTTTTGCCTAAGACATTTTTTCAAATTTCCAATGGTTGAAAAGATATCGATTGTCCACGCAGGTAACTCAACCCTGTATATACACTTTATAAATATAGGGGGTATATTAGTGATAACGTAGTTTCCTTTTGTGTACAAAATATATTTTGTTGAGTATTATTATTTATATTTAACCCTTTCGTGGTGGCAGCTGCGTTATAGCATAAATCAAAGATACTCTGAACTGCATTCAGATAGGCAAGTGCTTATTTTTGGTCACATGTGTTGATACTTCTTCGGTTTTTACCGGTTTTAGCGGGGGGTTGTACCTCAATCATATTAACCTCTGGCAGTCTGGTCGGGGAAGCGCAAATTTGCATTATTGAGTGGTGGGACTTTCTGTTATTGCAAATGCTTTTGAATTTTTTTTTATTTAAATTTTCAGATTAGCAAAAGTTAGCTTAGAAATCGGGAAGCGCATAAATATCGGGAACTGCAAGTTAGCATGAGAAACGGGAAGCGGGTGTTTGCGAAAGGCCAAAAAACTGCCGTTTTGAGGATCACACATGGGAAAATGCCGCCGATCTAAAAGGGTTAACTAAAAATAATACATTTTTATATGTTGCTAATCATAAGACACACATCACACACATTAGATAATTCCCAAATCTAAAGCCAAGGCTATCTACTAGTTACACACTTAAAAATGCAGACACAGGGTAGCGAATATGCATCTGCATGCCGGTGGCATCATTGCCAGTGTCAGAGCCAATGATAAACCCAGTATATGATAGGCAGTGTGGTCAAGCATGCTAGCTGCACAACACACTATCCCATTGTGTTACTATGCTACCCTATTTATTTAAGCATTTATTTAATTACTGCCAAGAAAGTGCCCCACATAGCACCTTCTTTTTATATTAACAACATTTGCAGTGAAAGGGTTAAATTCCTGATGCCATTAAACTCTGGTGGTATTTAGAAAATGTGAAATGGAAGTGAACAGTAAATTACTTTTTTTAAATTTATTTATATAGTTATCAACTGACAAACCTAACAAGGTTGATATTTCAATTTTTTTTAAATGTATTAATATTGGAAAAGGTTTTAATTGTTAATGTAATGAATAATAATATCACCAGAGTTTACATACTATTTTGGTCTGTTTCTTATTAATATTGAAAGTGTTACTTTATTATGTTCTCAAATAATTGCAATTTCGATTGTTAAGAGTACAGTATCTGCATGTTGATAGGATTCTAATCAATCAGTAAATTTGAGATGTCCATGCTCTGACTGTCTAACGAAACGAGGAAGCACCAAGTGGGGTCATCCCGATATATTTTTTAAATTTTAAATTATACGTAAAAAATAATATGACACTATATTTTTTATTCTTTCGAATTATATTGTTTAATATAAGAAAGGAAACAATAAAAGCTTTCACGGGCACCTCATGACATAATATAGCTCTCAGCATCCTCATTGGTTGTTGCTATCACAGATAAAATATAGATACTGCAGAGTGTTCAAGTACTCTATTCAAGGCTATGTTGACTGGTACTTTCCAGATGTGGCTTCTGCTTGTATGCAGAGATGACGTAAATATCTGATATTTATGAACAATATAAAAACTACAAAATATTAAGTACCTGTGAAAGGGGATCAACTCATCGTTTTGGCCGAATAATAAGATACTATGAACTGCCCAACGGTATCAATAATAACACATTATTTGTCAACACTGTTATGTTAGACGAGTATTCTGATTATTGATCATATGCATGTAATTTTGACTGTGACATATTCGATGATATCAAATAATTATTTCATCACTTATTCGCTGATCTGTCACTGACCAATGGGTTTCGGTTTATGTTGCGTTTATATTTTTTAAGTGATTATAAGTGCGGAATTTAATACTTTTTGAAGGATTAGGGGCTATCCACAAATGACGTTCACAGAAAATCTGCTATTTTTCATAGATTTTCTTCATTTTCTTCAGTACAAATCTGTAAAATTATGAGGAATTTTTTAGTAGATATGAAACAAATCATACTTTCAATACGAGAGGAAGTGTAACATTAGTGCTTCGTCAGCCACAAACTGCTTTCACCCAAGTGCAGCGAAATGCAGTAACACAGCTAATAAAAATTTACAACAAGATACCAGATCAATTCAAAAACTTATTAACAAAAAAATTCAAAGCAGAATTAAAAAAATATTTAAGTCATCATCCTTTTTATTCTGTTTCGGAATATTTTAACCTGGATATGTCTGTGTAAATTATCTGTGTAAATATCAGAACTCATCAGTAAAATTGAAAGTACAGAACATTTACATGAAAAAATTCATTTACTGCTTTTCCCACCATTTTAATTTGTCAATGTGAAAAAAATAATTACTGTATATATATATAAGTGTACTATTTTATATAATTTTGTATCTAATTGTAATGTTTGTTTTTTACTTACTAAACATTTTTTTTTTTTACTTGTTCTACACCGTTTCATGGTATAATTGAATAAAGGTTATTATTATTATTATTATTATTATTATTATTATTATTATTAATACAGGTACAAGGAAAAATTAAAGACATTTTCCCACAGCTATGAGACCTGTAAAAAGTGAAGCATGTGGGTTGCTTAAACATGATTTTTTTTTTTTGAATTTCGTATAGTTTTGCCGCTAGAGGGTGCGAAAGAAATATATATAAATAGGCTTTCTTTCCCTTTAACGGCGAAACTATGCGGAATTCGAACAAAAATGTAGACAAAATTTGTAGAAAATTTTATGCTCTACAACTTTGCTCTCCTGATATTGGTGAAACCAAAATGCATAATTTTGGCTGAAAATCTGAAAGAGGCGCAAAAGTCTTTAGGTATTTCTTTTGCGCCCTCTAGCGGCGCAATTATACGGAATTCGGACAAAAATATAGAGACAACATTTGTAGGAAATTTTATGCTCTACAACTTTGCTTCTGACATTTTTCATCAAAATGCAGTTTTTCCTTAAATAGAGGGAAAGGTGAAAAAGCGTAAAAATTCATATATATGTATATATTTTCCAAAAACCACCCTTTTTTAGAACTGCAGGGGGTAAAAATCATGTTCAGACAACCCAAATGCTTCACTTTTTACAGGTCTCATAGCTGTGGGAAGTTTTCCATAAAACAGGGATTTCTTGACTAATTTGAAGGGACTACTATGAAATTGTTGAAAATCTATTTGTATAGTTAATTTTTTTTTAAACAACTCATAATTCTGGCACCTCAAAAGAATTTCCCATTTTGGATCAATTGCAGTAATCTTCCTATCTTTATGGGTAGGGAGGTTAAAAATAATTGAACAATATTTAGCATTTACGGTGTGGTCTTCATTATACCTCCAATAACGACTGTTTCTTTGCTTTCACAATTTCCAATTTTTTTAGATGCCTATATCTTATCATCTCATATATAGTAGGTATATCCTATGCAACGCTGGCTTACAGCAAAGTTATTTTCTGTCATGTCATGTCAATATGTGACTTTTTAGTAAATAAACCTGCAAAACTAATAAAAAACAATGAGCATGTATGAAGTTGTATATGAGCTTGTATAAATACAAGAGGTGAAAACTTTTATTTTATACAAAGACGTAATTTGTCATCAGATGATAAATATTTTGTATATTATCAGAAGTAAGGTATTTATAATTACCTTGCATAAATATTCTAGTTGAATGTATGGAACACAACAACACATTTTTGCCCTACATATCTACGTTGAATACAAAGGTTAAGAAATTGTATATTAACTATTTGCAATTTATATTGATTAGAATTCTATGATCAATATTGAATTTTTACTAACTTAAAATATATTCAGTGAGACCCCTTTGTTTTGGAGGTCACCATGTAAAATCTTTATTTAGTGTGCGATTTTCAGTTTTCTTTTAATTATAGAGCTTGTTGAACTGCATTTTTGGAGCAAAAAGCGCCAGATTCCTGCAAAATCCAAGGCCTAAAATTTTAGTAATTTATATTAGCGATTTTTTTAGAAAAAATCAATGCAGGCCGCTGGATTCATCACCCTTCAAAACGGAGCTGTACGAAATTTTGTCGAAAATTTTTAAATAATAACGTTTTTGTAGACATTATTAAAAAGGCACAAAATATGCATCATTGTCATAAATTTAAATAAAAAAGTTATCCATGAGAAAAAAATAAAATTAAATTGAACTCTAGCCTGATATTATTATTATTCTTATATAGTACGGAAGCCCACCGACAAAAGTGAATCGGACACTGCAGTTGTCGCCGCTTGACGGAGATGTTGTAGGCATCTGTAGATACCGTATCCCCCCAACGACAGGTCACGTGACCGTGCCCTCTTCGAGAGAGGCAAAAAACAAAGAGCCGCTTAAATGTTGCCAAAAAAATCTGAAAAAATTCAGGCACATTTTTTGGGCAAAAATAAGCATCTCTTGTCTCTTGGTGTTTTTTTCCAAAATGCTTCCTTCTCCCGGAAAAAAATAACAAAAAAGAAAATTAGTTTTTTTGTAATTTTTTTACAGGAGAAGGAGGCACTTTCAATAAAAGGTTTAAGAGGCGACAGTTGTCTAAAGAATATGCATGAATTTTTTGGGATTTTTCTGAAGAAATAAAATAAAAAATTTAAGGGAATTTTTGACCAAAATTATTTTTGTCTAAAAATTTCTAAAAACCAGCAGTCGTGTTCTTTCGACAAAAATTAGCCATTTTTGGCTCTTGGAGTTTTTCTCTAAAACGTTTCCTTCACCCTAAACTAATTAATAAAAGTCAATGAATTAGTTTTTTTGCATTTTTTTTTCAGGAGAAGGAAGTACTTTGGGAAAGAACACCAAGAGGCAAAAATGCTTATTTTTGCCTAAAAAATGTGCCTGAATTTTTTCATAATTTTTTGGCAACATTTAAGCGGTCCTTTGTTTTTTGCCACTCAAAGATCACGTGATCTGTCGTTGGGGAGAAATGGTACTTACAGACGTCTACAACATCTCCACCAAGCGATGGCAACTGCGGTACCCGATCCACTTCTGTCGATGGGTAACACTGAAAAAAAAAAAAAAAAAATAGAGAATTAGATGTTTTCACAAATTTTAAATTTACTTTCACTGTGAAGATAATGCTTTATTATAGTTAAAAACACTTGAATTTTGAGAAACAGTTGAATAATAACTTAAAATAAGCCATTTTAATTTTGTATTGAAATTTTTTCGCCAAAAACACTACATCAATTCACTACGCACTCATGATGCCATCAGTTATATTGTCAGTGTCATTCCGTGTTATAAACACGATTTTTTTGCAGATAAATTTCCTAAAGTAGCTTTTACCAATCCCATATTAGGCGTTACCTATTTAATCACATGTAAAATGTAAATAAAGTGAATAAAATGTTGTATTTAACAATTTTTAAACGCGATTTAAGAAACTAATATAACCGATGACGTCACCGCGTGTTTTGCGTACTCGTTCAATTACTAAAACCTTATGTTATTTATTTGTTGAAATTTTAATTTGATGGACGATAGAATGCTGTTTAAATATCAATTAGTGCTTTAGTATAATAAGTACTTCATTTTAATAATATCAAAAAAGTAAATTTGCACATAGTGAAAACACCCAATTCCATTACAAAAATTATTTAAAAATTTTCGACAAAATTTCGTACAGGCCTGTTTTGAGGGGTGGTGAATCCAGTGGTGAGCACAGATTTTTAAAAAATCGCTAATATGAATTACTAAAATTTTACTCCTAAAAAGTGACGTAGTGAGCCTTGGATTTTGTAGGAATCTGACCTGTCCAGTGTACTACGGAAGATGCAGTCACGAGGACGCTCCATGTCAGGATTGGCCAATTGTTAAATAAATAAGTCTCAAATATACCATGCAGTTGAATGATTCATTATGTATTAACTTTGCGGGTTCTCTGTCGCCAATCTAAGACGATAACTCTCGCACTTTAGCCTAAACATATCAGCAATTTGGTGACAGGGGTACCCTAAAGTGAGTTAGTTGAGCATGTACTTTTGAGCAAAGCAGTGTCCATAATTTCTAATATATTTTTATTCAAATTACCTCCATGTTATTATTATCTATGCAGTTCAACAAGCTCTACAATAAAAAAAAACTGAAAATCGCACACTAAATAAAGATTTTACAGGATGACCCCAAAACAAATGGGTCATACTGTTTATATATATGAATTGAGCTTCATACCCATTTATGTATATAAATTATCTACATTAAGTTTCAAATAAATAAAAATTTTCTTAAAACAATTTAAGGAATTTTGAATTTTGTAGTAAAGCTCTATTAATATATTAAGAACAGGAATTTTAATTTATTTGTATGTTTGTAATTAGGAACGTATGTTTTCAAGATTTTTATATTTATTCTAATTTATAATAATTATATACTATTGTATGCACTGTTATACTTTATTTTGTGAAATAAAACTTTGATGAAAAAATTATTTCTTTAAATGCCAAGTGCTAATAAAACCTTACTTAAAGTCAACCTCTACTCATAACCTAATCCTTAGAGGTTAACTGTTATGTGTAATTTTTTTTTTATAGATAAACTGGTATTTACAAATATCAAGTGTCTTTACAAGACATTATTCAGATATGATTTTCCTAACATGGTCAAGTCTAGAATTACAAATATAAAATTGCAACTTTTGAAAGCAATTTTCAAGAGAATAATTCTTTAAAGATTATTTTTATAGTCAGAGTTGAGAGATGATAATGTGTATGTAGTGGCGGGCTAGGTATGTACATTCATGTAGTATGAGAGATATGACAACTCAGCAACAGCAAACTCGCTCGACGCGACGGCATGCGGCCACTGAAGTATCCCAGCTGTAGTTATTCATTGACCTGGCACACGTTGCAATTATTACTCCTTATACCTAGCCCGCCCAAAATGCTACCTGATAAGATGCCATGATAGAATCAACAATATAGTGGTACAGGAACTGTATTTTTTTTAATGCTATGGTTGAAAGTACAAAAAGTAGACGATTGCTGATTGCAAATTTTTTTCTTCATCTACATGATAGGATGTCAGAATTAAACTTATATAGGAAAATAATGAGGGATTAGTAGTTAAAGAGAAACTTGAGGTACCACCCTTTACCCTGCCGTGAACCCCTGGCAGACTAACATAAACGAGAAGCTTTTTGTTCATTCGCTGTCAGAAAAGTTTTTATACTATTTAAAATATCATAAGTCGTCTAGAAATAATTGCGGGGCAATTTTAGGATAAAACATCTACCAAAATGTTGAAAAGAACTTTTTAAAAGTACACCGGCATAGGATTCGAGGTGAGAAATCTGCTTTGGAAGTCATCGCTTAACGCGATGTGCTGTTGCTGGGATGGATTTGAAAATTCAATTAACCTCGTTAGAGAAAGCAAAACATGAAACTTTTAAACGTTTATAATAAATAAATACATCGGTGGGAATGCTGATCAACATTTTTACGACATCATGAATTGCAAATGCAAAAAAATTCGAGCCGACAGGAGTGAATAAAATGTGGCATTTTTTGATATTTCACGAAATTGATTTAGTTCATTTTCACTTTGCTATAATTTCGCTATTGCAGGCATCCCAGCAAGTGAGATCTCTGACATTGGTACGTTAATAACTAAGAATATTTCAACCAAAGCAAAGTAGAAATTTGTCCCGATTCTGTTAATACAGGTTAGTGATTGTCTTGGAAATGAGAAATTTGCAACTGGAAGTCATCCGTGGTTTTGCACTTCAACCAAAAAAAGGTTTATGTACTACTAGATTATTGATCTGATCATGTTTCATTCTGGCATTTTATAGGGTGGCATTTTGAGCGATCCATCTCTTGGACCGTTATATCTTATATTTATAAGTAGCTCTCAAGTAAACATAACCCAATATTTGATTAACACTTTGTTGTATCTGATAGCATTCAAAAGCTCTAGATATTCGCTTTCTAAAATTCTCAAATATTTAACAAAATGGGGAACTTACCAGTAATTTTATGAACTATAGGTATGACGTGAAATTTCACGTCATACCTATAGTTCATAAAATTACTGGTAAGTTCCCCATTTTGTTACAGGTGTATACCAGTAATTACAAATCTTACATTAAAGTGGGAAGTGTGACTTGAGCGACATTTTTTCCAACAAGAATTAGATTACAAGTAAATGTTAAATCCGATTCACATTAGTTTTCTTTAAGCAGTCTGTAAAATACATGCTTGCATGGCTTATTCACACTTATGTGCCCCACGTACTTTTAAAACGTAGGATGCGTAAAATTAATAGTTTTCATTTTCTTTCAAAGAATTTCTCATCTTTAGCAAAATTCACTAGGAATGTCTGTAATTTGTAGTCATCGTTGTCATTCTGTTTTCTGGTAATAATTTTTAGTGCTTAGAGGATATTTAAAAAACATAAGCAGTAATGGAGTTGGGTAAATTACGTTTAATGGAGTGAAGGAGTGGGATGAACATGTTACAAATGAGAAACACAACCAGACCACCTCCCTTCCCCGCTTTCGAAGGTGCTGAACGCGAATATGAGGGTAAACATTTTTTTTTTTATTTAGGGCAACCCTTCAAACGGCCAAAAATTACCCCTTTTATCGTTTTCGTGCACGAACATGAGACAGCAAGAGTTTTAAGGCGAATTTCTGCAGATTTGACCGGGACATAATAAGGGGCGAAGACTAATGTCAGAGACATGGCCGTGATCACCCTTAGGGTTGTATCTACTCTCCCAGGGGGTGGGAAAGTGGTAAAATATATCACTTCTCGTTGCAACTTGTACCCCCCCTCTTTTTGAGGATCACAAGAGACACAGTGGTGTCTCGGGCCAAGTTCACTCAAACATCCCCGCTCACATAAATAATAAGCGAGCACCCGTGTACTTTATAGGAAAAATACCTAACCCCCCCCCCCCACCACCTAAATTTTGAATTGAAATTTCTCAGTAAATATAAGGATTTAAGTAAGAATTTGTTCAGTTACACTCTCAATTGATAGAGAATAATCAATTGAGACCAGAATCAATGACGTTAATTACATAGTAATGAAGATACGTTCATAGCAATGCGTAGCCACAACTCTTACTCATAAAAACACAGGATTTTATATTTCTAACAATTAAAATATATATATATGCAATTTGTCCCATTAATTTCGGCTTTCGTTGGTAATGATCGGATCCAAAAGATGCACAGTAAGTACTGCTCCACTTTGGACGGACCCGTAGGACTCCGTCGTGGCCCTCATAAGGCTTCGCCGGGGCCCATTTCGCCTCCATAATGGGCCCGCGTAGGGCTCCATGGCCGCCCACATAGGGCTTTGCTGGGCCCTGTTTTGTCCCCTATTGGGGCCCCCATAGGGCTTCATCATGGCCCTCGTTAGACTTCGCTATGGTTCTCATAGGGCTTTGCTGGACTCCATTTCACCTATCACAATGGGGCCACTGTAGGACTCGACATCTTCAACACTGGGGCCCACAAGAATTCCTGTTCGTTCTGTGGCCTCTTTAATAAAGCAGTAGCACTATATGACTTAACCTTAAATTTTACGCTTTTGTAAGTTTATTATTATTTTTAATGATTTATTCGCCTTTCTAGATTGAAACCTGTGTAACATCAATAAATCTTCTTAAATAGAATACCTATACTTTTGTAATTCGTTGAATATTAAAAACAGGGTTAAATTATAGGTTCGATTTCCAACCTGTAAATATCAGCACATTTTTTCAAGTCGATAACATTAAAAAAATATGTATTCTATATGAGAGAGTGTATTAATATTACACTGGTTCCAATCTAGAAATGTGAATAAAAACATTAAAAATGCGAATAAACTTACAAAAACGTAAAATTTGAGGTTAGTCGTATGATACTACTGCTCTTTTCGCGCACAATATAACCTGACTTCCATGAAATCTCCGAATAGACCATTTTCGGTTGACGTCACGCTGGTGACGTGGAGGGCACCCAACTCATTGTGTTGTTATCTAGAGATGGATAAAAATTGTTATTTTTCAATAACAGGCTTAAACTACTTCTGCTAGTAACTCATCTCGTTTTAATTTGCGTTCCTCTGTGATTAGATTAAGTTTGTGTACCCTCCAATCTGCGTCAAAATCAGATGACCGAAAATGGTCAATAATCCATTGCCAGTCACGTGATTTTGATGCAGCTAGTTCAAAACACACACATATATATGAAAAATACCTGTTATAAAGTGATTTGAACAAATCCTAGGATTTTTCAGAAATGTTTCACTTAATTCTCCCCGTTTTAGAAACCTTATTCTGCTTCTCGGCGTTATTTTTACAGTTTGTTGTTATTTTCTCCACTCTCCTTTAAAATAGAAGGAATTCTAAAGAAACGAACGTTGTCTCTTTCTCATCTATTACAGGGTTCAGACTTTGCAGAGCTGAAAAAATTCCCTGAGTTTTCCAGGTTTTCAATAACCAACAATATTAATTTCCATATATTTCTTAGCGAAATAATTTTTTATTTGACATAAAATAATTCATTGAATTGAACTGAATCAGTAAAAATTCTAAAGAACTCTATGGTTTTCCATATCGAGACACAGAATTCCATGATTTTTTATACAATTTGTAAAATTCCCTGATATTTCCAGGTTTTTCTTAAAGATTTTTAAATTCCCTGAATTTTCCAAGTTCTCCATATGAGTCTGAACCCTGTATTACCTTAATTCAGTAGTGAGCAAAACAAAGGCAATTTCGTAATTTTTGCAAACAGCGGCTATTATAACATTCACACTTTGATAACACAAGAAACCAAAAACGAAACAATGAGTTGTCTGACCTCTAGGCAAAATGGCGCCGACGACAGCCTGACGTTAACCAAAAATAATGAATTGATCACCAGGCGCCACCTAGTGTTCTCTAGACTATCGCATTCTCGTCAGGGCTTACATCCGTGCATCCAGCCCGAGAATTTTTAATTTTTAAGTACCTTTAGCCATCTAGTGCTGTCAATGTAGACTTCAACATCATATTGTAATCCGAAACAAATTTTGTTACAGATATTAAGTTTATATTTGTCGAAAATAAGCTGAGAACACTCAGAGATCGAACCATGGACCTCACGATTCGTAGGCTAATGCTTACACCAGCGCGTCACTTGAAAAGTGGTTAATGAAACCCTGAACTTTTCTAAATGTGTAACAAAAGCGTGCTCTGCTACACAGCAGTGTTTCGCACCAAGTTCACTCCAACATCCTTCACATTCACAGAAATAATAAGCAAGCGCGCGTGTATAGAAATAATATCTACAAAAAGTAGTGAAATGCCCACAAAAACAGATTCTCTGTTAAAAAAAAGAGCGCCAAGTACACTCTGTCCAAAAAAATATCTTTCCTCTCTACAAAAACATAAAATAAGAAAATGGGGTCTCTCCAAAAATATTTGAAATCAATTAAAATCGCCAAGTCCGGTATCTATTTATAAAAAGAAAATTTATGAAATAAATTTTTTTTCAAATACAAAAAACTTGACGTGTTTCACTAAGAGGCAAAACGCTGTTTGGATTCACTGGTGCCACTCAGTTAATCTTATACAAATTTTCCCGTCAACCTCTGACTGCATGTTTTTACTCTATTGATGACTATTTTAATAATAATTTTAATGGCATGAATAATATATAAACTTATGTTTATACTATGTAAATCTGTTTTTAATCTGTTTTAAAAGTTAATGTTACTAGTATCGTTTAAGATTTTATCCTAATATGTAAAACTTCATAGACCTACCTATTTTATATTATATTATCACCTTCTAAATTTTATTTTATAATATTCATTGTCTTGACCTGCGTAAACAAATTGTAATGACACCAATAAATTTACTTACTTACTATCAACATGTGCAGGATCTGCGGAAATATGGAAAGTGAAACGCGCCAAGTTTTTTGTATTTGAAAAAAAAAATGTTTTTCATAAATTTTCTTTTTATAAATAGTTACGGGACTTGGCGATTTTAATTGATTTCAAATATGTTTGGAGAGATTGGAGAGATCCAATTTACTTATTTTATGATTTTGTAGAGATGAAAGATATTCTTTTGGACAGAGTGTACTTGGCACTATTTTTTTACAGAGAATCTATTTTTGTGGGCATGCTAATGACGAATAAAATACTTTTAGGCGATTTCTACCCTTCCTACCCCCTCAAATGACCAAAACTCACCCTTTTCGAGGGTATACTTTCATTAGTGCTTGGCAATACTTAGAGCAGAACGGATGGAGATTTAATAGTAGTCGAACTATACTGGAAGGGTTGCGGCCAGGGAGATTTGGGGCAACTCTTAAGGGTGGATTCTGGAAAAATGATTTTACTCTGCTTCTCAATTTACATGTGCCCCCCGTTTTCGAGGATGCAGGTGACGAAAATAAATATTGCCAGGCATTACTGAAAGGAAGCACTTCAAAGGGTTCGCTTTTAGACATTTACAGGGGTAGGAAGAGTCAAATTTATCTCAAAGTATCTGTCGTCAGCAGACATCGGGAATTTTATCTAGATGACGTAAAAGTCAGGGTTGGCTCTGCCGGCGCCGAAAAGATTTTTATGCAAGTATGATACAATTTATCTTACCTTGAACTTTTTTTTAGGAAACTCCGTAACATCCAAAGTCGAAGAGGAGGTATTGGGTGATGTAACATTTAACTAAATGATACACGTATAAGTTTCACTACCTTAAAGTAACACACACATATGCTATTTTTCATGACCTATAACGAATATAAAAGTATATTATTAATATTTGCTCTAAATGTTCTGAAGTTAACCTACGCCGCCTATCATTAAAAAATCATTTACCATTTAAAAGGTCTATTACAGATGGCATCGTTACAAATCCGGGATTGATTTTTAAAACTCTTTGGAATTTTCTTTGAACCCTCTCTAGGTAATTTAAAAATATAATGCCGAAGTTCGCACACAATGTTTATTGCATCAACTGCAGTAAATTTTGTGGTTGTTGGCATATGTTAAAGGTACCATATGGTTAGAGGAATTCGCAAGAAACCTCCATGAATGGTCTTCAGATCTTCTTGAACAGTTGGATCCATAAATGCCTGTTGAGTCTATAAAATAACAACCGCATTATCTGGATTCAACTGCAGTACTACTAATTTGACGTTTTCAAAATGGCAAAAATAATATGATGTGGCCTCTAACCAATTTCTCCACTGTGCTGGAGGTAATGGTGTATTTGGAAGTATTTCTTCAAATAATCGTACACGATGTGGTGTTTTCAGGAAAACTTTCATTACACAAGATATTAAGTTATCAACATTAATGTAGCACTCTCTAATAGTTTCAGCAATTCTATGGAGTCCATGTGTTAGACACGTTACATACAGCATATTGCGATATGTTTCCTTAATAATTTGTTCTGCAGCTTTCATATAATTCACTCCATCAGTAAGAAATAAGACCTTATCTACATATTTGTCTTTCCATAACTCATGTAGACTTTAATTCACTGCCTTCACTATAATGAGACAATTAGTCATTTCTACAATTTTAGAGGCGATCAAGTGTCCATGCACTGAACAATTTTCCTCCAATGCACCCACTAAAACATTCGCTACATTCTCACCACAAGTATTGGTGGCTTCGTCCACACTAACCCAGATGTATTTCCCAGTAAAGTCAGAAGAAATTTTCTTCTAATATTATCACATTCCGTTGATAAATATTTTCTTCTGAGTATTGTTTCCAATGGCACCTGAACATTGTTATGTTTGCCACTAGTACACGTTTCCAAAAATTGTCTAAAAAGTGGATCATCTAGTTTTGACCACGGTATGTTACATCTCACCATCACTTCCATTAAATCTAAATAAAAACTACGTTGACTGTCACTATCAGTAGAGCCACTACCACTAACATGCTTTTGTGAGATAATGTATCTATTAACATTTGTTTTAGATGTCCAAGAATTTGTTTTGTTGCAACTACTACAATAAACCCTAGTAGCACCAATATATAATCCATATAGGACCAATATATGAATATTGGTCCTATATAGGACCAATATACATATATTGGTCCTATAGGACCAATATTCATATATTGGTCCTATATGGATTATATATTAGTCCAATATGTTGTGCTACTAGGGAAGATCTGTTTCATCAAATTGCAGTTGAGAAATCGCGATTCCATAATTCTATTGCAGCCTGAGAAGCACTAGACATTTTTGTATACCGCCGACTCTGTATAATTTCACATTAAGTTTGTAGATACATATGTACGTACATATGGCTAGCTTTATACTAAGCTTTGCAAAACTGCGATCTGGGATGGTCTACCCTTTCCCTTCATTAAATGTTGACGCAAATGCCAATAATTACCACAGTGTAGGTAAAAAGCGATTTTGAAATGTTTCACAATTTCGGCGGTGTCGTATAATTAAAGGAGATAAGTAAAAGACATAAAGATTTATGTAGTTACCTCCGTACACTAGAATTTAATGTTGACACTCGGTCGGGGTCGAATGCCTCTAACAGTGCAAATTTAAAAAATCAACTATGTTTTTAGGTAATTGTCAGTACGTTTTACAAATATAGTAGATTTCCGATAAAACATTGTAAAAATGAAATAAAATTCACTTTATCACGTGATGCACATGGTACATGGCAGTTCTATGCCATCAATTCTTAACTTTGTGTGTTATGTATGATTTAATATTATATAAAAATGGTTTATTTTATTGGGAAAAATGTTTTATTTGTGTTTTTAAATTAAATTATTATGAAAATAAACAACATAAACACGTTACACATTAAACAAAACAGGAAAGTGTGTGTTAGATTCAAAATTGTCTCGTTATTTGCTAGATATGTTTTACATGTTTTTGTAAGAACCATTACCGTTCTTAAGTTAAATTTATTACCAAAAATACAATGTAGCTGCCAATAATAAATATTTCACCACTTCGTCGTTTTCCTGATTGTTTCAGTAAATGTTTGCAATATAATATTACGTTTATATGAGACCTGTCTCTGGCTCGAGATAAAGTTCCTGATCTCTGATCATCAGCATCCTCGAAAGGTGAGTAAACGTGGAAATGGAGAAGAGAAGTAAAATCACTTTCCCACCCCCTGGGAGGGTAGAATCCATCCTTAAGAGTTGCCCCGAACTTCCCTTGTCTTCACCCTTCCCGTATAGTTCGACTACTATTAAATTTTTATCCATTCCCCTCTAACTTAGTATTGCCGAGCACTGATGAAAGTATACACGCGAAAGGGGTGGGTTTTGGTTATTTGAGGGGGTAGGAGGGGTAGAAGTCGCCTAAATGTATTTTATTCGTATTTGGCAACCTCGAAAACGGGGAGGTAAAAGTTTCAACAAGAGATAAATTTTATCATATTTCCACCTCCTGGGACGATATATTGAACCCCCAAGGATGGTCACGGTCATGTCTCTGATAATAGTCTTTGCCCTTTACCATGTTCTGGTCAAATGTGCAGAAATTTACTTCAAAAACCTATGCTGTCACACGCCTGTGCGCGAAAAGCGATAAAAGGGCAACCCCTGAAAAATAACTTTACCGTCATATTCGTATTCAGCACCCTCTAAAACGGGGAGGGGAGAGGTGGTCTGGTTGCGTTCCTCATTTATAACAAAATCAAGCTAAAATTCCGACTCATCGATTCCACTATTTGAAAAAATAGTTAATTACAACTACTTACCTGCTTACTGCTTTAAAAGGTAATGCAAAACAAGGTACCTAAATGAAAATCAAATCCATATAATCATATATTAATATTCTTTATTTTTAACAGCATTGTTCTTACAACATATTTAATTAGTGTACAACCAATCTCTTGGAGAAGAGAAGTGAAAACTGAAATAACAAACTTAGATTTTTTCATTGTTGGCTTTCAATACTAACGACTGAAGCATTTATGCAAGATGCAAAAGAAATTAGCATCTATGTTGGAGCCAAGGAAGACAAAACTACCGAAAAGTAATTAACTGTTTGTTAGGACACTAAGAGAAGATTGAAGCTAAAATAATAATAATACCTAAATCGTGAACATAGTTATATTTATACATATACAAACATGACTTTTTTCCTAACATATTTACAATAACTAAATTAATACTACGATTACTTAATTAAGAAAATGTATAAAAATCTTTTGTGATACTGGCTGAAGAACCTCCACCTCCATCAATAGCCATTTGGCTTATCCAATAAAAACATGTATTATTATTATTTGATTTAATCAATTTTGTCCATAATAAATCGATTGCTCAATATATTATTAACGTAATTATTTCACAATTAAAAAAATATGTTATATTGGTTTCAACATCATCTAACAATTTTGTTACATTACGAAATAAAATATACACACATCTGTATTCTGCACTACGATTACAGTTTCTTTTCTGTTATTATAGAGTTGAAAACGTATTGGCACATTATGATCTATTGACTGTCCACCTAACCAAACTTGAAATTTAGCAAATAAATAAATCAATTTAAATGATTTATTTACCTGTTTTAAAACCAAGGCTGTGAACTTTTTTTTTTTAAATACATTCGTAAGTCCTCTATGTTCTTAATGAATACTGCAGCCTCTAAGCATTTACTGTTATAAAATAATTGCTTTGCAGGAAATACCAGGTGTTTTCTTTATTTTACGAACATAACATATGGCTCGGTTAATAAAACAAATGAAAAACATGCGTCGTTTATTTTAGAGTTGTAGTTACCTTGTATGTTAGTGTCCATTTTTGGATTTATGTAATGTACACCTTGCTAAATACATTGTTCACTCTTATTCCGGACCTCAACAGGTTAAGGGCCCAGGTGGCTAGTGTAAAAGAGTATAAACGCGAAGTGTTCGTCGGATCTAGAAGGGAAAGAGGACTGTTTTTGGTGATGGTCCTTTTTTCAACAGAATCCATTGTTTTGACTGAAATTTGAGATACCAGTCAATGCTATGAGTGACAACGAGAATATTGCTTTAGCACAATCAACAAGTTTAACAGCAAGAACTATCAGCAGCGGGAATTCCAAATAAAATGTGCTCTGTGAGCAAAAGGAGCTTATGTGGTCGGAACTGAGATGAAGCCAGAAGGGGACACAAATGCTATAGTAGTCCAGAAATGATAGAAACAGAAACAGAAATAGAATTTATTGATGTTACTGATTATAAAATCATTTCACAAGTCAAACAAAGAATACAAAATTAAACAAACACTATAATATATGAACAAACATCACACATTGCAGACATACATTGTACATAAATTAGTAGAAATTTACAGATCATAATTTTTTAACTCATCCAAACTGTAGAATGCTTTAGAAATGAGAAATGTTTTTATCTTTATTTTAAATTGATTTAATGGTAGTGATCTAATATAATCAGGTAATTTATTATAGAAAAGAGGCCCATAGTAGCATATCTTGATTTTTTTACTCTTACTTAAGGTATTCAATAAATAGATTGTTTTTATTTCGTATATTATGGGTATGGATGTCAAGATATTTACGTATTTGTGCATGTTTGTTTCGACATAAATCAAACAATGAAAAATGAATAAACTCAGGAACGTTAGGAAACCAAGCCTAATAAAATGATTTTTTACCTCTTCTCTGTAATTTAAACTGAGTAGGATTATGACGGCTTTTCTTTGCATATTAAAAATGTTCGCACAGTGAGTGGAATGACCCCATATGAGTATTCCGTAGCTATTATAGAGTTAAAGAGGGCATAATATGATGGCTTTGTGCATCCTGACAACGGCCATGGATCTAAATCAATTCTAACTAGTTGAATAGTGCAACTCGTCCAAGGAAATATTGTATAAAATCAGTATAATATATGAGCAGAAATCTGAAACGATTAAGATGATTGCGCATGGAAAATTTTTCCAATATAAAATGGATACCACAGACTGTTGCTCAACACATTTCAAAAGTGGAACGTTTAACACGTCAAATAAAAGAATCATGTGACACGATAAACAATACCACTGTAATTATTAAAATACTAAGTATGTTACCAGCAAAATATGGGCAATTTAGACATGCTTGGTTGTCCATGAAAGAGGCAAAACAAACAATAGAAAACCTCATGGCCCGATTGTTAGATGAGGAAACCAAGAGTAAAGAATTCTTCTACGAAAGCAGTGTTTACGCAAAGCAACGTAAATTGAAATTCACTCCAATCGAAAGTTAAGTGATAAAACTGGGCGAACAGATATATAGTGATGTTTATGGACCAATGAGTGTCGAGTCCGTCGGTGGAGTAAGACAATTCATTCAGTTCGAAAGTGACAGCAGCTGCTATCACGAGGTTATGTTAATTAAACACAAAAGTGATGCGTATGAATGTTTTCGTGAGTTTATAAAAATGTGTAGTAATAAATTCAGTTATAACATAAAACGAGTACATGTAGACAATGGAGTAGAGTTTATAAATTAAAAAATGGTTCTATTTTTATGTTCCATTTTATTTTTTAACTACTGAAGTGTCTGACGAATGTAAACATTTTCCTCTTGTACTAATACGATTATATTAAATAAATAAATAAATATATCAATAAAAACAAATGACTTATTTGTGTTGTCATAGTTATTTACGGTTTTCAGGTCTTAGATATTTTCTCAGCAATTTTCGTGATATGAATCTTGCATCAAAATTTTCAACGAAAAAGGCATAATTTCTGATGATAAAAATTAGGTTTTTTTTATTGTTAAAAGATAATTTATTAACTACATTTCCACACACACAAGGTACCATAAACTTTCAGGCAAATCAAGAAAACAAATCAAAAGCAGGAAAATCTACAAATTCAAATAGAAACATTCCTAGAAGTCTTAATACTCATCAGGAAAATTCGTCCTCGTCACGCAGTGCACCTAAATCGTCATATGCAGAAACCACTAAAATAAAAAAACACTCATACACTGACAAGGATACCATACATCCATCTATACACCAACCTACCAGTCTGTTAAGCAAACAGGTTACTCAAAATAATGCCCATAAGTCAAAGAAAGCAGGTTCGGACGTGATTGATGATAATATTCGCCCAAATCCTACTACCTACACTGATGCGGGATATCAGGTTGTCAGACGAAGAAAAAAGCTTCACGTAGGCAGTGAAAATGGTGATAAAAAATTTCACGGAAATACTGATAAAATCAGAAAAATTTGGCTATTCATAACTAGAGTACCTGACAATGTCGGAGTTGAAGACATTAAAAATTATATTGAATCACATACTCAAATAGAAAATTCCTCAATACAAACTCCCATTGAACGAAATGTCGAAGTTAAACTATTGAACACAAATAATACTAGACCCATTTATGGTTGGAGTTGAGCCTGAGTTTCAGGAAGAGGTCTATAACACAAGTTTCTAGCCACAAAAGATTGCGTTCGAAAGATTTGACTTTAGGAAAGGGCAACATTTTCTCAAAACGACGCAAGATTCAGAAGATCCTAAACGAACCTCCCCTTTTTTTTAGACAAAACTACGTAGACGTGCCACACATCAATAAACTAGAGGGATTAAGTATCTATTACCAAAATGTAAATGGGAACAGGAATTAAAGAAAATATAAATGATATAAAAGATGTTACAATTTTTTATCAGAATGTGAGAGGCTTGAGGTCGAAAACCAAAATTTTCTATGAAAACGTATTAGTGAACAATTTCGACATCATATGTGCTACTGAAACTTGGCTAAATGACTCATTTTACGACATGGAACTATGTAACGAAGAATATACAGCTTTTAGAAATGACAAAAACTATTCTGAATCCACCAAAGAGGTGGAGGTGTTCTGGGTTTACTGAAAAAAAAAAAAAAAAATACAAGCCATCTCTAGTTGGCAAAAGTGAAAGCACTGACTTTCAGTGGATATGTGTCAAATTTCATGTCAAAAAAATAAACTGTAGTCTGCTGTCTGTATATTAGATACGGGTCCAATCTGGCAGTGTATGAAAACTTTTTGAATTCCATACAAAATTATGACGAATTTATTTCTGATAACCTATTTATTCTTGGAGATTTTAATATTCCTGAAATTAGAAATAGAACCTATAATCTTGCAAGCGCTTCAACTAAGGCCAGGGCTATTTATGACATAACATGTAGGTATGATTTGTATTCAATAAATGACGTTCAGAATCATGTAAACAACACTTTAGATTTAGTATTGACAAACATGACTAAAGCAAGGGTGTCTCTATCTGAAACCCCTCTAGTATCAATAGATAACTATCATCCTCCACTGGAAATCAACTTTGGCCTTGTTACCGTTAATAATAATAACAGCAACCAGAATATTGACAGAGATGAAAGGTGTTATAATTTTAAAACAGGAGATTGCCTTAAGTTATATGATCTTCTTAGTCAATGTAACTGGAGGGGCATTATCACTTCTGGAGATACTAATCAGTGCACGGACCAATTTTACACTGCACTTATCAAATCTTAGATGAATGTATTCCACAGAAAAATATATTTAGAAGAAATAAGTATCCTAAGTGGTACACAACAGACCTTATAAAAAAAATTAAAATGAAAAAACAATACTTTAAAAAATCTAAAAAAGACCCCACGTACAAACATAGATTTCACGAATTAAGAGCAGAGATTAAGCAGCTAATTAAAATATGTCACGCTAATTATATCAAAAACATTGAGATTGATATCAACCACAATCCTAAAAAGTTCTGGGAATATATACAAAGAACTAATTCAAACATTGCATACAGATTCTCCACAAATGATAACATTATTGAAAATGATGAAGATATTGCCGACGCTTTTGCAGAATATTTTCAATCCGTCTACAGTGCCAGTGCACCATCTGCATCTGATTCAAATTACAAGAACTATGGCCTTGATAAGTTAATTGTTAAAAATATAAAGACAGATGAAATTCGCAAAGCAATAGAATCACTAAAACCCAAGACTGCAATAGGTGCAGATAAAGTACCAACATATGTTTATAAAGCATATGTGGATTTACTGGTGCTCCCTCTACAAATAATATTTAACACATCTTTAAATGAAGGCAAATTTCCAGATAAATTCAAGGTTGGTTGAGTCACTCCCATGCATAAAACAGGAAATGCAAGTGTTATAACAAACTATCGACCTATAACAGTCTTGCCTGCCCCGTCAAAAATACACGAACGTGTAATATATAATAGAATGTATTCTCATGTCTCCTTAGTCCTTATTGAACAACAGCATGGTTTTGTTAGTAAAAGATCTACTGTTAGCAACTTATGTGTATTTTCAGATTATGTGGCTTATAAAATAGACAAATCCCAGGTAGACACTATATACAATGACTGTCGAAAGCATTCGATAGAGTTAATCATAACGTATTAATAACGTAACTACAGCATTTCTCTATTGAGGACGACTTACTACAATATTTATGATCGTATCTTACTAATCGACCACAATATGTCAAATTTAATGACTGTTATTCACATACATTCATACCAACATCTGGAGTACCACAAGGTTCGATATTAGGGCCCTTGCTTTTTGTAATGTTTGTCAATGATATCTCGGATTATATTAAACATTCAAGTTTTTTAATGTACGCAGATGACCTAAAATTGTTTCTCCAAATCAACACCATAAAAGACACTGACAGGTTACAAAGTGACCTTGAGGCAATCTCTACTTTTTGTAAGGACAATGACCTGGCCTTGAATGAATCAAAATGCAGGATTATAACCTATATGAAAAAGAAAGACCCTGTCATAGTTGCATATAATATCAACAAGATACAGATTGAAAGGCTGAACGAAATTAAAGACCTTGGCATTTTATTCACTAATAATTTCTCAATTAAGTCATATAATAGGTCTTACCTCTGAATGCTATAGGAAATTAGGATTCATTCTTAGATCAAGTAAAGACTTTACTCATAATACCTGTATTTTGCTATTTAACTCGTATGTACGCTCAAAACTTGAATATTGTTGCATTAGATGGTCTCCAAGAACGAACCTATACTCTGACATGCTGGAAAAAGTCCAAAAGATGTTTTTAAGATCTATGTATTTTAAGAAACATAGAATATGGCATTTTTTTATATCTTATCAAAGTCAACTAACCGAATTTAACATAACTTCTCTCAGTAAATGCCGCAAAGACATTCAAATATTGTTTATATTTGACATATTACACAATCAAATATATGTACCTGAAATTTTAGGTGCTTTAGATTTTTATGTACCGGACGCCAGTCTAAGACGGAGAAATTGCATGTTTAACGCCTCACATATAAACTCATCTGTTGAAAGGTGTTCTTCAGCAGTTAACAGTATAAGCGATGATGTAGATATGTTCAATATTAATAGAATCAAATTAAAATCAAAACTATTTGTGATAGGAAATACATAAATCTTTAGTTTTTTTTCGTCATATTTATATACCTATACATTAATATTTTTATTACTGTTTTGTCATTAATGTTTCTTGTACCTCATTTTTCTTTTTTCACTGTATGTATGTAATTAGGTGTTTTCACAAATTTTAAATTCACTTTCACTTTATTATAGTTAAAATCACTTGAATTTTGAGAAACAGTCGAATAACACCTTAAAATAAGCCGTTTTAATTTTGCATTGAAATTTTTTCGCCAATAACGCTACATCAATTCACTACTCACTCATGACACCATCAGTTATATTGTCAGTGTCATTTTGTGTTATAAACACGTTATTTTGCAGATAAATTTCCTAAAGTAGCTTTTCAAATCCCGTATTAAATAGGCGTTACTTATTTAATCACATGTAAAACGTAAATAAAGTAAATAAAATGTGTTTAACAATTTTTAAACGCGATTTAAGAAACTAATATAACCGATGACGTCACCGCGTGTTTTGCATACTCGTTCAATTACTAAAACTTCATGTTATTTATTTGTTGAAATTTTAATTTGATGGACGATAGAATGCTGTTTAAATATCAAAATGTACTTAATTTTAATAATACCAAAAAAGCAAATTTGCACATAGTGAAAACACCTAAGCAGTATAAATAAATAAATAAATAAATAAATAAATCACATCGAGTGCATTTTTAACATTACTCCTTATTTTTTACTTATTAGTTAATAAACTGTCTTTTTAACGATTAAAAAAGAATCTATTTATTATAATTAGAAAAATCAAATTAATAATAAGTAAAAAATAAAGACTAATGTTAAAAACGCATTTGACATGATTTAGAAATGAATACAAAACCTAACCCAGATATGCCAACTGTACATTTAAATGAACAGTATGCAGATCTCTATTCTAATATTTTTTGCAAGTTTCCGGAAGCTCGCTGATAGATAGCGCAGTGTTGGGCCTTTTGTCAATGTCACATTTTATTACTTTCTGTCGTTGAATACTGAACTTGCGTTGTTTTGAGAGTGGAAAATAATTTTCTCTCCTATTGTGTGTCTCACAATGGATAATCCTATCGACTTGCGACCTGTCGGGTGAGTAAACTTTACAGTATTCATTTTATTAACGCATGATATTTTATAAATGAGTCGAAAACATATTTTGGTTACACTTTTTGTAACTATCACATAGTAAATTGTGGTTTCGGATTTTGCACAGGGCTCTAAAATCGTATGTATGTTAAAATGTACAGTAGGCACATAAAAATTGAAATTATCAAATTTCGAAGAAAGTAATAGGTGTTTTATGAAATTAAAATAGGTTTCCGTTTTCAGTGGCTTAACCTTGAATGACCTTGCTGAGCTAAAGAAAATATCCACTCAAACTTAACTAACGAAATTGATCTTTTTATTTTACCACCTACAAATGCGAACGATGATTTCACGGATGAAGATTCAAGTGGTGAACAAGAGGTGTTAATTAATAACTTATCATCACAATTATTGGCTGAAAAGGAACTTCGCAATGAGGATGAAGAAAATGCGAGTAAAGAAAGCCAAGTGGATGGAAAGAAAATGGAAGAACGTCAAAGTCAGGAGGATATGTGGGATTAGAGTGATAATTTACCATTATCACGTTTTATACAATCTAAGCGCATCTCAAAAAGAAATTATATAAATGGAAAAAGCTCCATATTGACAATAAGAACATAAATATTCCTTGGACACCAGCACTTATAGCTGCTAATGAAAGTTCCCCTCCATAGCTGTTTGCCAGATATTTTGATGAAGGTGTTATAAAACTCATAGTAGATTTTAGCAATATGTATGCTGCAAAACGAAATAGGAAAGCAGATATAACTTATGATGAGATGAAATGTTTTTTGGCACTGTTATTGGCGAGCGGCTATTCCTCACTCATTAGAAGACGGATGTACTTGGAACATTTTGATTTCAAATGCCATGAGTAGGGATAGATTTGAGTATATTATACTGCTGCGACAACGATAACCTAGATAGAAGTGATTGCTTTGCAAAAATGAGGCAGGCATCTGATAAGATATGTGAAAATTGTTTAGCAAATGCGCCACATGTAGAGCAGCAGCATATCACAGATGAGGCTATGGTGAGATATGGCTATAAATTTTGGGTCGGTACGATATTTTATAGCTGGGTCAACTGGTTTGAACCCTATCAACGTGCAAAATCGGAAATAAAAAATTATAAACACATGGGATTGGGACCTTCAGTCGTCTTGTACTACACTGATATAGTTCGTGCAAAGATAAATGCCCCATATCACTTTTTCTTCGACAATTTCTTTTCAAACATTACTCTAGTAGAAGAACTCACCAACAGAAAAATAAAAGCAACAGCGACTCTCTGAGAGAATAGACGAGCAGACTGCCCTTTATCATCTAACAAAATTAAAAAAAAAAAAAAAAACGAGGCAGCTGGGATTTCCAATCTACGAACAAACGTTCCATTATCATTGCATCATCAATATATATACATTCTAATAAATGATTTGTAGGATTCAGTTGCCTATACATAATATTAACATTTTTGCTTTAAAAAACGCGCCTGGCGTGTTCATGGGCACGGAGGTCGTCACAACATTGATCTATGCCCACACCGCGCCAGGAGTGTTTCTGTTTTTTTGTAAAAAAAAAAAAAAGTAAAAATCAACTCTAGATACAATTTTTAACTGAAATTATGATAATTGTAATACCTGTATCAAAATAACTTCAGGGACATAAGGTGACAACCCCATGTATCCACGTGGGCAGCAAATGTGTTAACTACCACAGAGTAACGGCTCCTTCCATCAATTTTTTGGTACATTTTAATTTATAGCAAATAACCAAATAATGTCAGCAGTTCCAAAAACTAACTATGTAAAATTGTAAAGCATTGATGTCTTACACATATTTTAATATTGTTTCCAATTTAATTAGGAGACTTTTAATAAATAAAAAAAATTATTAAACATTTGTAAACTGTCAAATTTCTCTTTTCGTTAATGATTTTTAACTGATTTTTCAATTATCTATTTAATTTTAATTTTTACTGCTTCTAATTTTTTTTTAAACTATTTACTTAAACAAATTTGTAAAATGCACTGATATGTATTTTTTTTTTTTAAATAAGTTTGTACAAAACTTCCAAAAGTTAGTTCATTAAGTAAAATAATTAAATCTACATAAATAATTAATTAATAATAAAAAATTATTTATTTATGCCTTTATGACAATAATTATTGGTATCATCGACTTACTTTTGGTTGGGACTGTAACGCCTCAACCACCTTAAGAATCTCATTATGAAACTTTAGCGGCCTGTATAATCTTAAAACTATCATTAGTACCATCGTTTTTGTTATAACAATTATTTTAAAGAATTTAATTTTTTATCAAAAGGGTACATACTGTCTGTATTTTATTCTATCTCTCTTAGTTTTCAAAATATTGACGAAAGAAAAAAGCACCTAATTTTTACCTCTATTTGTTGCTGTTATTTAAAATAACTTTTTTATCTCGAAAAATAAATGGGGGTACAAACCTCAAAATAAGAGGCATGGTACTTTAAAACAATTTAATTTTTCATGACAATAACTTGTAAAGACTAATGTCAGACAGACATATCTAATATGCTTAGACTTGTAATAGTAACGAATAATTATGAGTACAAGAAAATCACACCCCTTACAGAATATTGAATACTTAAGTCAATGAATTCTTATTTTGCCTTTTCATCTACAATATAACACAAAGAAATGATGATATAATTTTCTAAACATATTTTAACTAAATTTATAATTTACTATGAGAAATAGATAGTTCTTTCGTAACTTCTAGAAAATGTCTGCGTCCATCGATATACATCATCGTTTCGTGGTATGTTAATGGTATACATTCATTAACCAGTTGAGGCGCTTTAAATGTAAAATGAAGTGTATTAGTTGTATCGCTATTACCAGTATTAGGATCATACACCTCGACATAAGTAGTAACTTGTATAAAATTCTTCTGAGTATAAACAACATGAGCATGCATTTGTATCAAAGAATTGACGGCTATTGGGCTCTGAAATTTAATATCACTGATAGTTTTTAACACTACTCGATTTCTACTGAACATATAACATAATATCCAACTCAATTCTTCTGCTTGTCTCATTATAAAACCTCCAAACACAGTATTTTGTATGTTACGATCCTCCGGATGTGAAAACACTACATTAGAAAGTGTACAATTACTCATCCATACACAGCCAGGAGGTAACCTTCTCTGTCTTAAATTACTGGTATTATTTTCAACAGTTCTCAAGAACAAATCGTAAACTATTTTTTGTTCCTCAGCATCAGGAATAACCTTTGATACATGTCTTTGTTGAATTTTAATTCTACCTTGTTTTCGAGCCTCACCCCCAGATAATATTTTTCTTTCTTCATCATTTGCAGGTTCTATTGCATTTACTATGGCAGATTTTGTATTAGTAGCGTCTCTTGCTGCAAGTAAAAATAATGCTCTTGTTATTCTATGCCAACTACCATCCATTTTTTGTTCAAGCCAAACAACAACCTCCAATGAAGTTTTTCCAACCCAACTTACTTTCCCAGATATCTTGATATCTTCATTTGGCTGAAAGAAACATATGGATAGATGAATGTCTTATTAGTTCAAGCAAAAAAAAAAAAAAAAAAAATACAGTCCCCACAGTGTGTTTAAAATATCAAGAACATCTAAGGCCTTAATGATGTTGACATGGTATATTGCCGCGGCGGCGCCGAATTTTTCTGCATAATTGTGCACTGACTATTGTATTGTGTTCTATATGTCGATTTGTTTTTTTTGTTTTCTTGAATAAAAAACAAATTGTTTCTTTTTGCAATTGTTATTAATCATGAGCAAATAAAGTTTCTTACAAAGTAAATACTATTTTCATAAGCATTATATTTATTTATTGTGCTGAAGCCGTTGAAATAATCTTATTTATAAGCTATTGTTTGCTCCTTTACTAAGACGTTAACATTTGTATTTGTGAATACAGTGACACGGATTTGACCAATTATCGCGGAAAAAAGAGGCTAATCATTCAAATTTTACAACTGTTAAACATTAGTCGAATAGAAATAATCGTTAAGCAATTTTGGAATGAAAAATATCTGCCGAAAAGTTGAAATTAAATTTAAATAAGTATTCCAGTAAGTATCGCCGAAAAAAGGCAAAATGATGAACTTTTAAAATTTCTAAAAGTTAGTCGAGTAAAAATAAATGAGACGTAATTTTAGAATCTGCCAAGAAATTATAAAGGAAAAAGTACTCTGGTAACGAGACTTGAAGACGAAAAACTTCTTGGTCGTCGCCTAACGCGATCGGACACGGCGGATCCCAATGTTAAATTTGAATATAAATCTCAAGAACATAAAATTTTCAAACATTAATATCTAAATAAATATGTCGAGTAGAAGATCGTGTGATGTCTCTATGGAAAAAGAAAGATTGGCATTTTGTGGGTATCATAAATTGCGACGGCAAAATCGGAAATTCGGCTCGACACAAGCGAATCATTTGACATTTGACAGGTACTGCACGTAAGTTGTTGACTAGCCCTCCCCCTCGCTGCTCAATGTACCGCTACCAGCCTGGCTGACTGATGGGCGGGTATTCAATGGATCATCGACAACTTATTAAGGCACATTGTGTCCATTTACAAACAGTACAAATTTTTGTGACGCTAGCTCTTGGGGTATATAAGATCTCACATTTTTTGCACTATGGCCATTTACAGACAACCTAAGAGACATAATGATTTGAAATTTTCTCTGAACATTTCCTTATATTGAAACCCTTTGTTGAACATATTACAATTTTTTTAGTCGCATAAATTGTTGGAAAATTATCTGGTTAAAGTTGCTCTGAAACATCCCGTACATCCTACGTACTTTAAGACACTCGTTCATTTTCACAGCACAATTAAAACCTTTTTCGCCCTTCAACTTCATCGTACCACAATATCCTTTTCTTCTTTAAATAGTTGTTCTCTTATAGATTATGGTTTTACTACCAAATTTTAATTTTCAAATTTTTCTTAATCTCTCTTTTACCAGTTGAAATAAAAATGTTCTTTACATTGTTTTACTTAGTTCTATTAAATTCTTTATATTTTTATAGTGGAGTAAAATTTAGGGTCTAATCTAAATAGGAATTTTGTTTCGATAGCAATATTTTTGTTGGAATTTAAATAGAATATTTATTTATTTATTGTTTGTATCAACAGTACATATGACCAATTACAGATACACTTTAAAAACTATATGAAAATATATGTATGTAGACACATATACACTCATACATACTCATATAAACATACATATAAAATTGCACTTAATCTAATGACGCACACACATAAAATACATTACATTTAGCTAACATTTTCAAGCTGATTAATTACCTCATTTTTCAGGCTAGACAAACTAGTGCAGAAGGGGTCAACATTGCTAGTATACGTATTGACTAATGAACACATTCTGAACAGTGGACTGTTTTTGTACAAATTTGTTCTGGAAACATTTAAATAAAATAGGCTATTATTTCTTGTTATTATTGATGTACCTATTCTGAATGGAAGTTGAGCAAGAAAGTTTGTGTTGTCTATTAAACCTTTTATTAATTTGAAGACAAACATTGTACATGCTACAAATCTTCTAAACTTCAAGCTTTTATAATTAAAAATGTTTCTCAACTCTTCCTGATCATAACCTCTGGGTGGGTAACTGCCATATGTCTTAAAATATGGAAACTTTATTTTCTTTGTACATTTTCTAGTGCAGTTATTTTGATTTCGTATTGGGGACACCACACGATACAGGCATATTCCAATTTAGGAATAATGAATGCATTGTATAGTGCTTTTATTGCATCAATGTTATTAAAACTTCTAGAATTCCTTATTACAAAACCTAGCATTTTGTACGATTCACTAACAATTTTATCAATATGTTCTGTAAAGTTTAGTTTTTCATCTAGTATTACACCGAGATCTTTCTGAGACTTCTTTCTAGTAAGTGTTTGAGTGTTTAGTACAAAGTCGAATGTAATCATTTCCTTTTTACAAGAAAAAGACATTACATAACATTTTTGAATGTTAATAGTGAATTTATGGTCTGAACACCACTGAGCTCTATTATTTAACTTAGTCTGTAGAGCACTGCAATCAGCAGTGTCATTTATAATTTGAAATAGCTTGAAATCATCAGCATAGATCAACCCTTGTGCTTCACCTAAGTTGCAACCTAAACTATTTATTACTGCTAAGAATAGTAATGGACCGAGGTTTGATCCCTGAGGGACTCCCGACGTTGGTGTGTATCGGAATGATCTATATCCTTTAATTTCAACATATTGCTCTCTATTTAGTAAGTATGAAGTTATTAACAAAATAATGTTCTCATCAACCTCAAGCTGAATTAATGCTTGAACTACTTCAGTATGACATACTCTGTCAAAAGCCTTTTCAAGGTCTGTAAAAATAACATCCACCTGTTGGCCATGTCTGAAGGCTTCATGCATATACTGAGTAGTTCAAAAGATTTGTAACTGTAGAACGCTTGGGAAGGAAGCATTAAAATTTTACCAGAGATTTGCTCAAATATTCTTTCATAAATTATTATTAGCCAAACTAGAGCCTATACATATTGTTCTATAATTTGTTATATCTGTCTTAGAACCAGACTTAAAAATTGGAATGACTTTACTCAGCTTCCATTTATCTGGGAATTGGCAATTTACAAGACAACTATTAAATATGTGCACTAGAGGACACAATAAAGCAGAAGCACATCCTTTTATTATGTACGAAGGAATACCATCTGGTCCCACTGATCTGCCTACTTTGAGCTTTTTAATAGCAGCACTGACCTCTTCACTAGTTATTGGCTTGAAACAAAATGTTCCATTGTAAAATTTAATGTTATTTGCAAGAGATGAATGGTATGCATATATTGACTTGAAATATGTTGCGAAAGCATTACTAATATTCTGTAGACCATGTATTATTGATATTCTTGATAAGCACATTGAATCTGGTTTTTTACAATTTTTCTAGCATATCTCCGCTTCCATTCAGCTTCACCTGATTTGTTGTATTTAACTGTACTGATGTTTCTTTTTAATATTCTTAATAATATCAATATTATACCACACAGGATATTTCTCTTTAGAGTGCTTTGCTATTGGTACACAAATATCAAACACATTATAAATTTTTCTATACAGTCTATCAACTACTAAATTTATAACATCACTATTATTATCATTGCCCCTGTCATAGTTTTCAAAAATTTCCTGCCAATTACTGTCATGCATATAATTGTACAATAATGGATAATTAGATTTCTTAAAGTTGTAATGTTCAGAGTCAATAAAATTTGACTCTCTCATTAAATTGTTAAATTTGAAGGAGATATTTAAAGAAGGATGATATTCATCTTCTGGTAATAATGGGTCATATTCTCTATTGACTGTAGTTGATTCCAAATTGGTTAAGACTAAATCTAATAAAACATTTTTACTGTTGACTACGTATAGAATAGAATAGAATAGATTTAGTGGCGTTATTGTACAAAATAGTACTTACACAAGTCATAATCTTACAATATAAAAAATACAATAAAAGTGTAAAAAGAATAAGCAAATAAAAAAGATGAACATAATTTGATCATCCTATTATGTGAATACATAAATACATACATATTTTTAGACAGTATAAATACAATATAAAAAGCATACATTGACATTAGATAGTTAAACAATGATTATAGCAGATTCATGGCGCGCTATTGGTGAAACTGTAATTTAGGTACTCGTCATAGGAATAAAATGCCTTATTAAGAAGAAAATTTTTAACTATATACTTAAACTGGCTAGGGGGCAACATTCTATATTCTGTGAGCAGTGTATTATAGAATTTAAGAGCAATGAAATTTAAACTTTTTTGGCTTTTGAACAGCCTACAGTATTTTAAGAGTAGCTTATCATTGTTTTGTCTATTGTGGTTGTGTATATCGTTATGTGCAGTGAATTTGTCAATGTTAGTTTTGACGTGCACTACTCATTCAAGAATGAAAATGCTGGGAAAAGTTAGAATATCATTGTTAATGAAGGAGATCTACAATCATCCCTATATCCAATACCACCTACGATTCTTACGGCTCTGCACTGTAATCCAAAAATCCGGCGCCATGATGATGAATATCCTCACGCTAGGATAGCGTACGACATACTCGAGTGGCACAGGGCATAGTAGGCAGTCTTTAGAGTAGGCTTAGAGACACAATCACCTAGTAATCTTAATACATTAATGCTACTGGCCAATTTGCTTGCTACTGAGTCAACATGATACTTCCAGTTTAAAGTTACAACCAGAAATTTCAATAGTTACACCCAGAAATTTAACTGTTACAGGATTATCGATTTTTATATTTCTTAAGGACGATATCATTGTTTGCGTTTTGGATAGGTTTAAACTAAACCCATTATGAGAAAACCATTTCTCAGCCTCCAATTGAGCAATACTACCCACCTCAATGACCTCGTTAACTACTTTGCCGGTGTTAAACATTGTTGTGTCATCTGCAAAAAATATAAAATCAGTAATTGGAACCATTGAGTGATAGGTCATTAACATATATTAGGAAGAGCAAAGGACCCAAGACTGATCCCTGTGGCACGCCTATGTTTATGTCCATTTCCTGGGAGATATCATTACCACATTTAACTTTTTGCGTTCTTCCTGTTAAGTAGGATTTTATCATATTGATGCTATTGGAATCAAATTTGTACACTTCAAGCTTCTTAACTAGCAGATAGTGTTGTACACAATCAAAGGCTTTGCTTAGGTCACAAAAGGTGGTCACCATGTACTCACCAGATTCAAAACAATCAGTGACTTTGCTAGTGTAGTCCAATATAGCATCAATAGTGCTTTGTTTGGTTATGAAGCCATATTGAGACATCACAAACAGATTATTTTCAAAATAGGCTGTAATTCTGAATTTAAGAACTTTCTCAAAAATTTTCGAAAAAATGGGTCAACATTTCGAAATCGACTGTTAGGCATTTTTTTATCGGAAAAGTGGATAGCGTAATTGATTCGCAATTATCTCAAGTAGACTTGTGCAAAATTTCTGCAACAACTGCCTGGTCAACCGAGCGCAGAAGAAGTGTAGAAGGGAATGGTGCATATTCTAAGAAAGATCCTGGAGTGTTTCTGTGATCCCTTGTTGAGAACTGGACTCTGAACTGATGGAAGACATGGCCACTGTCACCAAAAGGGCCTAATAATCGGGAACAGGCTCCAATAGAGCTGCATTCCTTGGTATAATGCCAAGAGATCAGTAAAATTTCCTCTCCAAACAGAAGTGCAAAATTCCATAACTTTAAAACTTCTCAATGAAAAATTTGCACATAGAAACCACAATATTGAAACAATGCAACCTAACAACGATACACCCAGATTCACATATCTGGAAAGACCGACCACTTTTTGGACAGATGCTATTGATGTCTCAGGAGTACTGAAGCACTACGCCTCACATTAGAGTTTTTTTTTACAATTTATCTATGTAATCAACCTTTTGTTTCCCTCCACATTTTCTGTACAGAATGTTAAATATGATATTATCTGCCTGGCTGAAAGACCTAGATTGATGGCCTTTTGATTGTATTGTATTACATTGTATATTAATGCAATTAATAAAGAACTCTTATTATTATTATTACAATACAATACATACATATTATAGGTAATTAAATATTTAGAAATATTCATGTGAAAATAATTAACAACATTTTATGGTATTATTCTCATATAAATATTATTTTTAATACATTTATATTAATATTAATAGTATTATTATAAAAGGTCAAAATTTGGAATAGGTATTTTGGTGCGACCTCCTGTTCTGTCGGCTTTACTAATTTAGTAATTATATAATTATTATTGCTCAATTATTATTAATTTAAATTATTCTTATTATTCTTTTCACTGTTTCGTACTCGCTCTTGTTATCCTAGTATTACGTTTTTAAAGACCCTGAACCATTTTTATTAAAATCTCGTATAATACAATAATTCGATCTTCAGATGACTGTAGGGAAGGAACTAACCATAGCAGGGGTTTGTGCCCATTAAGGCATATAATCGGCTGCACATAAACTAGAACATATCAAAATTGCCGCCGATTCAATGGTAACCACTTTTCCATAAGATCAGTGTGTACTCCTTTGTTAGATTTATTTTTGTTTCAATTTTATCAACAAAAATGGATATTTTAATAATGGTTTTGCTAAATATGACCACAAATATATTACCTTTGGAATGAAATCTGTGAAGTCAATTTTATCAACAAGAGCAGTAACAAGAGTGTAAGGAAAAGATACATCTTCTGGAAGCTTTGGATTGACTATGTGTTTGTGAGCCACCATTACTGCAAAAATAAAAATATACCTTATACGTTAAATCTGTCAATATTTTTTTTATCAAGAATTGTCCAAAGCAAACAGCATTCAAAAATTAATATTAATAATCAATCAAATAAACATTTATTTTTTTCAAAAACATAGACTTTCGCAAAAAAAAAATGCAAAATAGAAACAGATATGAACTACAGTGCAAATATGGCCCAGCGTAAATATCCAGTTCCCGCGCTGGGAGCATGAAACATTTTTGCAGATTTATCCGGTTCCAGGAATTAAAAGGTTAACAGCAAAATTTTAGAAAAAAAAACGATCATTTTAAATATTCACTTCTTGGCACAAAGCCAGATAAAATTAATTTAAGACCTTGTTAATGGCGTTTGGCTTATTAATTTTATGTTAAGCTAAGGTGACCATTCATACTAATGTTACCAATACAGTACTGGTTTTGGGCCCCCTTGTCCTGGACAGTTTTAAAAAGCAACCAGTACTTAAAAGTAATGGTTTTTATAAAACGTATTGGTTTTACAATATAAGAGAGACACTACCGGTACCTAGCGCAAAACCGTGAGCGGCCCATCCTGGCTGACATACCAGTTTTTCTTGATACTTTTTTCATAATGTAGTTTGCATGATTATGGAAACTTAAATGTTCATCTATATAAATACCTAAATATTTTATCTCTTTTACTGTTTCTATGCTAGTACCCTCTATTATTACATTATGTGTTTTGACTTCTGCTAATACTTAGTCCTAATTTATTTTTTGTTCCTAAGAGCATAAATTTTGTTTTACTGACATTTAATTTAAGACTATTTACACTTAGCCATTCACTAATCAATTTCAATTCTTTGTTTAAAACATCAATAATTTTCTTACAGTGTGTCGGCAAACAGTTGAATCTTGCATTCGTTTACTACATTAACGATGTCATTAATATAGAATACAAATAACAATGGACCAATTACTGAACCTAGTGGAACACCAGATACTGTCTCAACTTCACTTGAAACACTTTCCCTCCATCTTGTTATTTACATTCTACCTTGCATGTAGTCGTGCACCCACTGTAATACTACACCCCTAAATCCGGCTTTTTCCATATTCATTAGTATGGCAACAAAACGAAGAAAATGTATGTTTAATGAGGTTCTAAAAGCAAAATATCCATTTATAAAAGCAGCAAGTACCGCCAATAATAATAACATTAGTGATGTGCGGTGCATTACATGCAATAGTTTATTTTTTGTAGCAAATAGTGGTAAGATGGACGCTGAATGCCATCTCACAATACTTCAGCATAAAAAAGTGGTGTCTGCTGAAGTGGGAATTTCGTCGATAACGAGTTATTACAAGAAAAAAAATTTGAAATTGAAGAAAAAACATTAGCAACTATTGAAGGTTTGTGGGCCTATCATGCAGTCATGCATAATTACTCATTCAGGTCTATGGACTGTACCAGCAAATCAAAGAATGCTTCAACCCAAAGTTTACCTGCTATAGAACTAAATGCGAAGCAATTGTCACACAAATTCTTGTACAATGAGCTGTTAGAAAGGGATTTATATGCCACTAGTTTTCTTTTTATTTATTCGGATGCCTCAAATTGGATTTAAAAAGAGACACAATAGGTGTCGGTGCACTGCACATATTTTGAATAATTCGATACAGACCACCGAGTCTGATTGTTTACAGATGTGCAGTTATTTATAAGCAAACTGTATTTATATTTTTACATATATACTGTACGGGTGACCGAACTGAAGGAATTTTGTGAAATCGTTGATACAGATTAGAAGAAAATGTTGGGTTATAGTGCAACTCGTTGGTTAGCACTGAGACCAGCTATAGAACGAGTTCTAAAAATGTATCCTGCATTAAAGTCTTATTTTGGGTCCATTGAAAAGTGTCCCTCACTTATTAAGGATTACTTCCACAATTCAGAAATAGAACCCTGGCTTTTTTTTTTGTACACAATGTATCATCTTTATTCCATGAGACAGTGCTGAAGTTGGAAGGACAAGATGTATCTATTACTGAAACAGCTCACATTTACAATGACTTAAAACCCAAATCATCTGATGGAAAAAAAGAGGTTTTTTTACCTTTGCAAGTTAGGTCCAATTTAAGTAAGCTGGAAGATGAAGGTCGAAGTAGCAAAATTGTCTACAGTATTTAGAAGAATGGGGTGAAAATTTTGAACAGATGGAAAAATTTCGATAGGTTTTACTAAATAATACTCCGGCACATGAAGATATTCAGAATTGTAGTGACCACTTGCTTGAAAACTTTCCTGAACACGAGACTAACGAGGGCAAAATTTTTGATGAGGCGTCTTCAGTTATACAATATGCAACAGAAGAAGAAATTGAAAATTGGAAACAAAAAAAAAATTTCGGTGGCAGACAAATGGGTGGAAATATTTAAAGCTTTGGAGCAAAGTAATGTTACATATGACAATTTCGCCAAATTAGTAGAATATTGTCTATGCTTGCCTGGAACTAACACAGCCCCTGAACGAATTTTTACCCTCATGAACAATTTCTGGACAAGTGATAAGACACAACTAAAAGTAGATACATTGGGATGTTTGATAATAACAAAATACAATTTCAAGCAAACTTGTACTGAATTTGATATTTGATCAATTACAAAAAAATGAGGTTTTGCTAAAAGCTATCCACTCATCACAAAAGTATAAGTACTAACTAATCTAAATATATGTCCAACTCTAACATATGTAAAATATTTTATTTTTTTTTGTGGATACGTAAAATATAAATTTGCATTTTTTTTTTTTAATTAAAAGTAATTTGTATTGAGTCAACTTGATCTTATCTTATCCTAACCTAACCTAACTTGAACATTTGTCCTGTTTTTTCAGTCAGCAAAAATGGTCACCTTAGTTAAGCCTAATTCTACCCTTATAAGACTTAATATTGTTAGGTTCATTAGCTTATACCTACGTTTTTCCATAATAGTATAGGAAAAATATGAGGGGGTAGGTTATTCCTCTCTTTTGCCCTCTTCTTTCATCTGTTTATCCATCTCTTTGAAAATGCTTGATTCAGGTAGGTATATACCAGTCATGCAAAACGAGGTGTTTGTTTATACCACAAATTATGCAGTTTATCAAGATTATTTAATTACAATATACTTAATTACATTAAGTGTAGGAATAGTTAATATATTACTCATAGAAATTTTAATAAATAATACACTTCCTTATCCAAATGGGACATAAGTAGGTTTAAGTGGCCTTTAGCCTTAAAAGCCATTTCCATAAATGGTAACAAATTTATGGTTTCCAAAATATTTAAGTACATATACATAATTTACCTGCAAACATATCCATTTCTTCCAGTAACCGCCCTACTCGTACACGTCCAAGAAAAGAGACATATTTATCTTGCAATTCTTGGTCAGTAGAAAGAGGAAGTAAGCCTGCTATGAAACTATCCTGCATACTTCGTTTTGGCAATTCTTCCTGAGATTTAGGCAAATATTTTAACAAATGAGAGCGATCCTTTGGAACTGGCTGATAACCAATTTCAATACCCATTTTCTTTAGTAAAGTAATCTTTACTAAAAATATATATTATATTTAATTTCTATGTATCGCAATCAATCAGAATAAACTTACAATTTTTTAATTTAGGTAGCGCATTTTCCTCAATGCTCATTGTAGTCATCGTTCTAGTTAAATTTACATTTAACCTAAAATGTGAATTCTAAGTACTTACCTCAAATCTTTTTAAGTAGATATTAAATCATAAATTTTCAATTATAAGTATAAGAATCCAAATGTTACCTTTTTACTCCACAGTAAGTAGGTATAAAGGATATTTGCAGTAAATTAAAAAAAATACCCAAGTGATTTGTTGTTTACAGGCATCACCTGCATACCATACATAGGTATGTACCTCTTTAGTATTACAATTTTACAAAACTCAAATATATCTGCTATAATCTAAGTAGATTTGTAGATTATAATTTACGTTATTCCAAAGATCAAGGACAATATTACCTTTTAGAAGCATAGTTTAAATAATATTTACAGTTGAACACGGTAGTAGCAAGTTTTATAGACATAGTTATTGTAATATTAGGTAGGTACCGACTTTTTTTATTACTTAATATTTATCAGAGTGTCTTTATCAAATTATCTTTCCCGGAAGACGATATATATTGGTATGTCGTAACTACTCGTTTGTTTTTCACTGTAGGTGTAGGCCTCTGATTTAAACATTTCTTTTCATTTCTTTATGATGGACTGGATACAAGATAGGTACAACACCACAGAACATATTACAACACTCTGAACATTCAACCACACTTTTAAAATGTTTTACTTCTGCCACAAATTTGACTGGTCCACGACCTGAGAGGATAAAAATTATACATTTTTATTTTTATCCTCTCAGTCCGCGACTGGTAAACTTATGTAATATTTAAAAGGTTAGTATGGGATATCCAAAGTCAGTTTGAAATTCATAAAAAAAATAGACCGACAAAGGAATAGTTCATAATCATAAAGGCACAGCATAATAAATAATCCAGCAGTAGGAGACTACGAGTTCCGTGTTTTTAAGCAATAGAGCAGTAGCAGCTGACGTCACAACATGGCCGCCAAAGTTGCTTGGGTGGTAATGACCTAGTTTTGCATTTGTGTGCTTTCTGATTAATTCGAGTTTTTAAAGAATTTGTAGTGCTTTTTTAAACGTTTTTTTCGTGTCACATCAATTTTGGGTGTTTTTCGTCTATTATTCATTTCGCGATTTATTGATCTGACTTTAATTTAGTGTTTTATTTGCGTTTTTCAACCGGCGTGTTATCTTGCGTACCTGTCAAAAGTTATTAATTTTCGATATGGTAAGTGAATTTCAGTGAATTTATTATAATTTTATTTATATTCTACATTTTAGGAGTCCCCTCATTACATTTCTAAGTTGAAATGTATTAATGGAGCCAACCGATATGATTTAAAAGTGAGAGATTGAAACTATATCCTTGGACAATTTTTCAAAAATATAATATAGCATTGAATTAATGAACCATTGTGACCCTTCTTGTAAATAAAATTTATATCTAAACTATAAGACTATTATTATTCATACTTACCCTTATAATTATGTATAATATGTATAATTTGAAACATTCAATGATGGTAGACGATGCTGTTAAAAGTGTGTTATTTTTTAAATTCTGTTGTGTTTTAGCTCACTTACCTTCACTGGTATTTTATTTGTGTACATTATCAATATTTTGAACCTTTGTAATTATAATTGTAAGAATCAGAACAGATACCAAACTAGGTATATAGCTATATAAAGTATTCGGTGCGTATTATGTTGCATATTTGCTCGCAATTTAAATTAAATCTAAACTGAAATGATCTCACAGTCCTATCTTTTTATTAGATTTACTATTACTCCTGCATTTCATAATACAAACCTCTGATTGTTGTTAGTAATGTGATAAACACTTACACTCGTTACAAACTTTTGAGCCTAACAAAAGTAAGATATAAATCAATAAAAAGTTGAAGGGAAATATTTTAAATCGTCAAAAAACGTAGATTTTACAATAGGTTTATAAAACCATTAATATATGATTGATATATTGGCATAAATCAATGAGTATTTTGATAACTTTTAACCTAGTGTAATAATACTACCTAACCTATATCACTGCCTAGCTGTAACTGAGCGTATATTAATTAAACATTTACTAAAATATGTCTTGATATTATATATGTACAAAAAATGTAAAAAATCCAATATAGCCTTTATTTTCACTAATTTATGGGTTCACAAAGATGTCAACGTTGTTGACACCAAACTTTACACTGGTAAAAACAACACTAATAAAGTATATATAAAATTTTCTCTCACAGTAGATTTAAAAAATATATATTTATAAACATCACTACATCTATCTGATGTTAAGAAATCCTCCACTTTAATTTATATTGAACAAAAATTGACCCCAACTCAAATGTCAAATTCCTGAATTTACCACCCAGGCAACTAACAGTTGGCAATACTGTGACGTCACTGCTACTGCTCTATTGCGCATATTTCCGCGCAAGACGTTATTTGGTGTAGAACCACAGTATAAAACAAGTTGCTTGTTTTATACTGTGATAGAACCTTTCAATTGCCTCCATTGGCGGGGTTTACTTTAGTTTATTCGATGCTACCTTGAGGTTAAATTCATAGCCGTGCCTTAGAGTCTGTGGATAGTGAGAATTTTGTCGTTGTGTCAAATAAGTATTGTTAAATTTATTGTATCTACAATATAGTGTGTTAGTTTGGGTTTAAAGTTACTTTTTAAACAATAATTCGGGATAATACATTTTTTATTTTTATAGTGTTAAAGACATAATACTTATTGTGTTATCTATAGAGCATTAAAAATGAATAAACCAAAACGCGGTTGTGTAAGTGCGGTGAAAGGTTGTGTTAATAAAAGCTACTCTTCCAACAAAAGATACTCCGTTCTATATATTCTATAATACAACCCTGTATACGGAAAATAAAGAACTTATAATTATTGCAAATCCAACCCTGACTTCTACACCAAACTGACATAAGCAATGTCAATTTTCATTTTCAGGGTCATTATCAAGATTGACTGCTGGATTATTTGCGATTATTTACTATGCTGTGATAAAGGCTCGATTAGATTGAACGCCGTCAGAATCGTCAGACGCCGTCAAATGTAGTGAGCGATGAGTGATGATAGATATATATATCACGAACTGTGATTTAATCACAGAGGTAACGAGTGTTATTAAAGTTGGTATAGAAAAGCGTGACGTGATCACGACTTTCTATATATAAATATATTTTTCATGATATAAATAATATCATTAGGTATAGGTATGCGTTTTATATTGTATAGATATTCATATGTATCTTTATATGTTTTACCTATATTTATTGACGATTAGATATAGCGATAGTCATATGTGAAGTAGATCGATGAAGAATATATTTATAATGCTTAATAAAAGTGTTGTTTGCTGAAAATTGAATCAAAATTTGACTAAAATTTGTTGAACGGTAGAAATAGTGGGACAGATTGTTAATAGATCATTAAATAATGGTAAAATAGGACAATAGGTATTATATAAGCATGAGGAATCTCCCCCCGCCCTTCAAAATTTTGATTGAGGTAAATATATATGATTTGAAGAAATATCACCCTCCGCCTTCCAAATTTTGTATCGAGATAAGTTCGAAGACTGATTGGGCCGTATGATACTACCCCCGGGCCCTGATGATGTTCTCTCGATGGCCCTGTGTATCACATACAATATCATAAGTATTACACATATCTACGGCTGCACAGATTACCAAAGTAGTGCATTCACTATTCACCGTCTGTCGGTACTTATTTAGGAATAGAGAGCAATTAACAATTTTTTTCCATACGCCGTGTTATAAAAAGTCGTGATCATAGGTATCACGTTTTTAATTCACCGATATCTGAAAATCACAGTAACGATTCACGTTGTGATTGAAAAATCACGATATCGCCCAACACTAATTGCAATCATCACCTCATCAGTTAGAAAATGTGTGCTGTAAATAATAAAACATATGTTGTAGTTATATATAAGTTTACAGTAAATTATTGAATAAATATTTAGTCCATTGAAATGTTACAAAATTTCGGCTCTTGGGTAGGACAAGATTTTTTCTTTCGATATTTGGGGCGGGGGGGGGGGGGTCAGTCTGCATGAGTATAAAACTCTGTTTTCGGGGTTGAAACCCCCTCCAATTTGGCCGCCATCTTGAAAAAGGGGGTGTAAGCAGTTTTTCCGCGATATCTTGAGAACCGCATGCAAGTCTCACAAAAAATTGTCAAGATATTTTTTGTGGAGAATTGAATTTTCTACAATCTTGGCCTTGATACAGTTTACCGTAAAATTGAAGCTGAAAAAAATATAATTAACAATATACTAAGGTTTTCAAGAAAAATGTCATTTAAGGGTTATAACTTTTCTTCTATCGATTTTATTGAAAATACACATCAGACGTTTCTGCGCGTCATTTTATTGCAAACAATTTGCGCTACCCATTTTTTAAATTTGTTTTCTTTAGAGAGGTGTTAGGACCCTGCAAATGGATCAAGTGCATCAAAAAGGGCGTTGGATAATTCTGAAAAAAATTGAGAACATTCCTGGAATAATTCCAAACTCTTTTAACCTCTTGAAATTTTTGTCCAAACTTCTTTTTCAAGTAAAAGAATCGTAAAATTGCAAAATTTTGATTTTTCCTCGCTGGATAAATATAAAAAATGACAATTTCAGAAAAAATAATGTTTCGAAGAAAAGTTGTCTATTTTTAGTCAGACAATCCTAACTTGCAATAAAAAATTGGAGTTCTCATTTAAAAACCTTATGATTACGAATCACTCTGCTGAACGAAAGCAGCTAAGTTCGTGGACTGGAAGGTCGCATGATATATGTCTCTACGGAAAAAGCGAGATTATCATAGATAAAATACAAGAGATTATCGTTTTGACATCTAAAATTGCACCTAGGAGAAATCGGAAATTCAACTCTGCATGAGCGAACAAACAACGTTGGCGCTGGCGGTCATTCTGTACGGAGTCTGTGGGATAAACTGCTATAATCGATTGCTTTCGAAATTTCCCGCCACCAATTTAGTTGTGGCTACACACACAACGCGCTGCAAGACAGGGAGAACACCATCTGTACTAGCACAGTAGAAAGAAGACCAGTAGTCCCACTTACTCTTGAGATTTGTTGTACTCGATTTTATTTTTTATGAATCCACTGCGCATCCGATATTTGTATCCCACGGCCATCCACATATACACTGGTCGAGGTAGAAAATACTAATAAACTGGCCAACACTTGCAATGACACTAAATTTTGGTTCGAAGATATTATATCCTTGGCAAATATTTTTTTGGACATTGGATTTAATGTTTACTGATTAATCAATAAGTGACGAATTAAAATTTGACCTACCTTTACTTAAATTTATTACATAACATCCGCGTCTGACGTCACAGACTGAAAATGTATGACTTTATATTATTACCAAGGGGTCAAGCACCTATAAAAATTTGTGTACGGCTGCCGAATAGGCCGTGAACTATCGATTAGGCTGCTGCGCCTGCCAATTACATTAACTGCCATGTCAGGAGATTACCTAAAAGTTGTACAGCGATGCCGACGGTGGAACACAAATGTGTACAGCTTGCTACAAATAGGTGCCTGCTTGCAAATAAATGATGTGTTAGAATTGCAACTAACTGATATAGGTTATTGTCTGTTATACAAATTGAGTAACAATAATAATATCTCCTGTAGCAAAACAAAAATAATTTAGTGTGAATGTATGCAACCCGTTTGACAAAATTTGTATAGGTTGTTGCCTATGGCGGCGGCGCTATGCTGGTATCTAAGTGCACTTGGAAATGAATAGGTATAGGTATTGCAAAAATTGCCTCTTTTTTGATGAACACTACTTTTTTTGGTGACTTTTTTCCAGGCTGACTTCCTGGTGAGAGAGCACTTTCTTAGAGATAATTGTCTGGTCAAGTCTGCTAGTTATATACCTTTTTGGTTCTAGTAATAGTTATATATTGCTGAATAATTTTTATTATTGTGCCTGGTCATTTTTATAGGTATGTATATTGTTTAATAAATGTATCTAATCATGTTTGTACTTTTTACTTAAATCTTTTAATATTTTTGTAGCTAGCGACTAATAAATCTACTAAAAGAACTGGGAACGTAATTATACGTAATTAATACTAATGACCAGATCCGACTCTAATAATGTATGCATATTTTTTTTTAATTTTTACATCTCTACCTAATAATTGAAGGCTGGAGAGCGGATTAGTTTTTTAAATAAAACTAGGAAACTAATTAAATAATTTATTCAAGTTAGCCAGTACCAGTACTTTATGAACGTCAAAAATACATACAATTGTACATTACATCATACAAAGTCAAAGTAACAAGCACAAAATCACAAAATAGTATATGATGCAACAGGCACAAAATGATGCTCACCTTGCATGAGTATGGAAGTTTGCAAGAAGAGTCGAGGGTGAATTCTGCAATTGACACTAGGGCAAAGTTACCATTTTGTGTGAGTTGCATACTACAGTTTTTGTACAACATATTGTCTCTGTTTAATATACTACAAACATTGATACAAAGAAATAATTCGTTACCTAAAAAAATGCCGTCAGAAACAAACTGTTGACATTTTATCACTCCATCAGTGGACGTGAAAGAGTCATTTGAATTTTCATGAAGTTTGATAGTCGCTGTATAATTGTCATCGAAAACTTTTGAAATTTAATGTAATGTTGGGTTTTCGGACTGCTAATTTTAGTTGTAAGTCTTCCTGATCTGTCGGACTTGTAGGACTTTCAAAGCCAATCATTCCCTCACCTGCCTCGTTACCTAAATAATAAAATTAAAAATTAGTGGAGTTTTTAAATATTTGTAGGTACGATACACATATATATTCACATTTGTATTTTTGTGGAAAAATTTTAAATTTATGTCGGCAGTTAAAGTCCTCTATAAAACAATTACACATATTCAAACTTAACAGTATTACTGTGAAGTCTTTGGTGATGATTTAGATCTTGAAATTAATGTGATATCTTCTGGAAATAAGTACTCTAAAACTTAGACCACGTTAACCACTTACAGCCTTCATATTATTCTATTTGGTGCCGTTATGATACATATAAATATTATATACATACCAAAAGCCTCATGTTCATCTTCAAAAGATAATCTCCTAGGATAATATGTTGAGGGACCAGGAGCATCAAGAACATTAATATCTTTTGAAATACTAGCAGGTGTTCTATCCATTAATGTTACTTGTGATAATAATTCTAAAATTGGAAAAGTAGATAAGTGTTGCAAGAGAATTACAAAGTATATAAGTACCTATATCTTCAACATCTCCTGTAGAATCATCATCCGAACTGTTTCTTTGTCCCTCGTATAAAACACTGTTGACTTCAAATATAAATGGAACTGCGTCTCTTTTTAGGCGATTTTCTTGAATACTCAAAATGTAAACTACATATTCTAAAATGTTCATATGTTGCAGTATGTTGAATTGTAATTATTCAAATCTGAATTTTTTACATTTGCTTTCCATATAAGCACCTAAAATATAAAAATAATACATATAATATGTATATATGGGGTAGGTATGTACTTTAATCACTGATATAGTAGGCATAGTATTAAATCTATAACCCACTAAAAAATATCAATATGCTGTGGTCAGAATAAGTTTAATTATTTTATAAGCAAACAGATGGGTATATATTCTCCTCTTATTTTGAGCCATAACCGCTAATACCTTATTCTCTTCTTTTTCAAATTTAGTAGGTAGTATTTAATTTTTAGAAATCTATTTTTAATGATTCTGATTCTGATATTTTTAATTTAGGAAAATAGCAGTTACCTACATAAAATAAAGAAATTGCGTTATAAATGTGATATTTAACCATTATAATAAGTAGGGTTACCTAACCTAACGTAACCAAAAACTTTAGGATTCTATGAGCTGCTTTTATTTACAATTTAAATTTGTTGTCACTTATATTTCCTTAAATTTTTTAGTAGGTATACAGAATATGTAACCGCCTAGGAAAAGTATAAAACTTACCTATTTTTTGAAAATTATCATGCAAAGTTTTGCATGCCATCCATTTCATTGCATTGCATAAATGTAAAGCCGCTTTTAAAGCCACTTTACATTAATGCAATATTGCAGGTGCCATGCAAATTTTCATTGCGCGCATGCGTACATCCAGCTAGTTTGATCAGCTGATGGCAATATTTTTCATTGCATTGAATTAGCGCGTGTTCTAATTTGATTGCATTGCAGATGCAATATAGTTACTTTATTTGGGAATATTTGGGTTGCCAACCATGCATTAAAGGAACTAAGCAACAAACATAACATACTATGTATAACCTATTCTGTATTTCTTTTGGGAATAACAACTGATTTTCTCTCCTTCTGTTTATAGTGATTCAGTGATTGTAAAGTAAATAAATAAACAGTAAACATAATCATAAAAGTATTTCTTCTCGTCTGGTTGGTAGTCCCAAAGATTTCACAAAATATTGCAGTAGTGTAAAGTGTATTTGACATGCAAAAATTTTCATGCAAAGTTTTGCATGCCATGCATTTCATTGCATTGCATAAATTTAAATTTGTTGTCACTTATATTTTTTTAAATTTTTTAGTAGGTATACAGAATATGTAACCGCCTAGGAAAAGTATAAAACTTACCTATTTTTGTCCTTAGGAAATCTAAAGAAGGTTATCTCAGGGCATTTCCTGGAATTACGTTTGTATGCAATTTTAATCATTGTTGTAAAACATACAAACACAAAGTAAATATTGTCAGAAAGTAATTAGGCACTTTACTAAAAACAAATACTAGGATGTTAGCATAATTTCAAAACTCAAAAATACAACAATGGCGACTGCTATAGAAATAATATCAACAAACCTTACCACGCCTACTCTGTTCACTGCGCATCAAAAATTTGTATCCCAGAAGCAGCATAAGCGCACTGTAAATTTTGACCAAGAAAAGGGGAGGAGTCGAACTACTGGTCTTCTTTCTACTGTGGTACTAGTACCCACTATCCCACTATATTTTGTCTATTTGTCTATGCACAAAATGCAAAATGGCCACGTCTAGTGTTGATGAAAATTATTTTTCAAATTCTGCAGAAGATAATGACAGAACTGAATGGGTACCACTTACTTTAACTCTAGTAGAATATCCAAAGGGTAAGATTTCAACAGTGTAAATGTAAAATATACAATTTAATGCATTTAACATCAAGTTTTATCTGAAGAGGCTTGGTATCACATCTTATAAAATTGATAATTGTCAAATTAATAGCTACATTTAATAGTATAAAAATTTGAATTTATGTATTTTATATGCTACCTAAAGAGCAAGTATTTATAATCATTTTTAAATCATATGTTTATTTTTTTTAGGAGATTTAATTGGTAAATTTTTGGCTCTAATTAGTTTGGCCCCTTTTGGAATCGGATCTGGCTTCATAGCTTTAATTCTTTTTCGACGAGATTTACATACAGTTAAGTATTTTTTCTAGTTTTATTAAACATTTGGGTAATAAAAGCATATTTTCAGATCACGTTTTTCTTAGGAACATTATGCTCAGAAATGCTTAACTATTGTTTGAAACATACTATATGTGAGGCAAGACCACTAAGAAGAGCAGATATTTTTGTCGAATATGGCATGCCCTCGTCACATTCTCAATTTGTTTGGTTTTTTGCAACATACGTTGTTTACTTTGTTTTTATAAAGTTCGTAATTTTTTTTTAAATATTGCATAAAACCTTATTAAAATATTTTTTTTAGGTTACATCACATGAATAATAATACAATAATAGAAAATGTATCAAAATTTTTAATTATTTCGTCATCATTAATAATGGCACTATTAGTGAGCATTAGTCGGATTTATTTGGAATATCACACATTCTGGCAAGTCTTGTGTGGAGCTGTTGTTGGAATATTATTTGCTACATTTTGGTTTGCCTTAACGTACTTAGTGTTCACTCCATTGTTCCCTCAAATTGTCTCTTGGTAAGATTTAGTAATAATCATTAGTTTATTTCTTTATCATATATTTTTTAACCTTGCATGGGAGGTTACTAAAAGGGAGTGACTATGCAACCGCCGCGGCGGATCTTTTGCAGGACTTATTGAACCGCCGCGCAGAGAAATTGAAATATTTTGTGCAATTTTCTGAAAAACAAGGCGGGGGGACACCCCCGCACCCCCCGTTTTTGTCTGCGACGCTAATGCTGCCTGCGGCGCTGATAATTTATTAACAATTATTTAGCAATATAAAAATCAACCTAACTAACCCAACTACCATCACATGAAAGAGATAAATTATTATATGAAAAAAAAGAACATTATTTCTGTCGTCAAATCCAACCAGAATTTGTGAAAAAGGATATTAATCGTTACAAAATATATAAAAAAAAGTTCAGTTGTCAGCAGTTGAACCCGGGACCTGTTGCTCCACAACGCGACAACGTTACGCATAGGCCAGCGACCCACATGGAAAACATCGCTATAGCACAGAATAAGTAGTCTGTAACCAAACCAATTGCCGCGGCCTAAATATAGTTAAAGCAACCGCCGCGGCGGTTCAATAGCCACTACCTTACTAAAATTGGTCCAAAATAGAAAATTGAGATAACATCAAATCTTTACGTTTTGAGGCCCCAGGAATCCAAAAAAGTGGTTTTTAAAAAAATGCACGATAATGTCGAAACTACCGAACAGATTTGGATGAATTTTTACATGAGGGTATCTTTAATACTCCAGAAGATCTGAAAAGGTTTCGGTTGAGATCGGTTTAAGCTTAGTGCCGTTCTGGCACAGCAAGTTATTTATTTTATATAATAATAATAGTATAAGTATTTTATTGGATAAACCAAATGGCCATCGACTGAAATCCTTCAAAAGAAAATTCTATATACATTGTTTTAATGAAGTAATAATGATAATAATAATATTAAGTAATAAATAATTTACTTATTGAATGTGTAAACAGAAAATCGTATGTATATGTATAAATATAACCATATTCTTTTAGTTGTTATTTTAGTTTGTCTTCTTTTAGGGTCCTCATATGTTCCCGAATAGTGTGTTCTGGATTTGCTATATGCTGTACTCAGTTTTTCAGTGATATAGATGAAAGAATTTCTTGGAGTGTCTTTGTAAAATGTTTGCACTTGGGTCTTGCTTCTCTTTCTATTAAAAATGGTTCTAGATGTTTCATGTTGTGTGTTTGTTTGGCAAATTTGGTAGAAAGTATTGTCAGTCTTTGGGTGATTGGCGGCAGGATTTTGGTTTTGTTGTACAGGAATGTATTAGATGGGTGGTCTAGCGGATTTGCAGGATGGCGAATTTTTGTGATGACTCTTAGGAGAGGATGTTTCGGCAACTTCGATGTTTTGCAAGGCAGCATTTCTACAATTTAAGTAAAGGGTGTGTCCATATTCTATGATTGGCCTGCATATTGTTTTACAGATTTTGGATATTATTTTTCGTTTTATTATTGTTATGTGGAGATTCATATTTTGCATTTGTTACTCTACGGATTATATTATTAGAGATATTTATTGACGGAGAGGAGTTTGATGGTGTGTGATTAAAAATCATCAACTACGATTTAGCCGGGTTGGCCTGTAAGCGGCATTTGTTAAATCATAATTGAGTATCATCACAAATTATTTGTATTTTATTTATTGCTTTTTCTGTTTTATCATGTGCCACTAAGGCGGCATCGTTAGCATATTGCAGCATGTATCCTGCATTGATTAGTTATTCCGTAGGAGTGAATATATCGTAACAGTAGATAATAAATAGTGGAGATCCTTGGGGTACTTCTTGATCTGCGGCAAATTTTTCTGATATAGCATTATTTATCTTAACCCTTAATTTTATAGAGTTTAAAAAGTTTTTAATGGGATGAATGAGGTAATCTTTAATTTATGTAATAGTCCTATGTGCCGTATATTATCGAACGCTTTTTTGATGTCAAGAAATAAAGTTGCTGTTTTAAGATCATTTAGTTTAGCAGATTGTTCATTGGAGACTAGCGCAGTAATGGGAAGAATCGAAGAACATTTTCCTTTGAAACCAAATTGATGTGGTGGAATTTTTTCCTCTACGATCTGCCTTTAGTTGCTAGTTTTGGTGTGGTCACTATTCGGTTTTGAAATTACGATGATGTACCCTTCCTTCCAGTCATCCGGAAAATAAGCATATGTCAAACAGAATTTAATTATTTTGATAATATACCGGGTGTAACAGAATCATACCCCCCTTTTCTCCTTTAGTTTTGAAGATAATTGATTGAAATTTAGGATATACTACTACATACATAATAAGCGGCACTTTTTGAGATACAATTGATTTTTTTTGCACTTCTGGTTTCGCTGGAAGTGACACTAACTTTAGATTTTTAAATGGAACTCCCTATATATTATTGCATTTTTGAATTCGGCCTAATTTTCTGAATCCAACGATGCCAAATAAGTGGCATTTCAAACATGAATTTTTTTTATAATATAATTTTTAGTTTTCCATTTAAGTGTGCCATGACGGTTCCGATTTATTCTAAATGACCCGTGTAGTGCTACAAAAACCGAAATCCCGTTAAAAACACTAAATTACGTGATTTATGAACAAATAAAATTCACCAAAATTGTTTTTGGGGCAAAACTCAATTTTTTCAAATGGAACCATATCGGTACCGTGGTACCATTTATTAGAACTATTAATAAGGAATTTATTCATATGTGGTATTAAAATATGCGATAAATACAAACAAAATTACAACTAAAAGAAAAAAAATACAATTTTGTTCTAATTAAATGTTAAGAAGTAACTAAAGTGGCTTTGAAAACAATGAAATATTTAGCTTGTCAAACATTTGTTGGTTTAACGGTATTTGTATTGTGTCTTTAAAAATTGTTTAAAATTTTTGTTAGGGGCCATCCATTAATTATGTCACACTTTGAGGGGGGTGGAGGGGTTCCATAAAGTGTGACAAGAGGGGAGGAGGAGGTCAAACTTTTGTGACATCACGTTATTTACACCTACGCATACCATTGTTTTAATTGAATGAAATTCAAAAAAATATGAAAATCAGAAAATGCTACCTCAAAATTTATTGCCGTAAAATATGTGACGTCACAACAGGGGGGAGGGGTTGCCTCAAATGTGACAACCTGTGACATAGGGGGAGGGACGGGTAGAAAAACCTTAAAATTTGCGTGACGTAATTAATGGACAGCCTATTAATTGTGTTCAAAATGCCACAAATTTATGCAAGAGATGAAAAAGAGGTGACGTGTTAATTATTTATGGAGAAAGCAAATAAAATGCAATTGCAGCTATGGACCTTTATGGCTGATTTATCCTGATGGACAATGTCCAGCGAAAAATTATTTTAAACGTGTTGAAAACCAATTCCGAAGACAACAATGATTCTGAAGAAAGCTTCATTACTAACGAAGGAATGGAAATTAATGTTTTGGCTTGAATAGAAGTTGATAAGACTGTTTCTTTAAGGCAAGTTGGGTTTGAATTGAACATCAGTCACCAAATAGTAAGCCGACAAATACCACTATAAATCTTTTAAATGTCAATTGCACCAGCATTTGTATGAGAGTGATTACAAACATAGGATGGAATATTGCAATTGGATTTTATATAATAACGTGCAGCTAAACAATGATTTTTGGGACTGATTTTATTTTCGGATGAGTCAAGGTTTACAAATTTGGGATTATTTAACCGACAAAATACAAAATATTAGTCACAAGAAAATCAAAATTTATTACGGGAGTGCGGTTCGGTTTTAATGTTTAGCTTGGAATAATCGGTAGTAGAATCATTGGTCCAATAATATTTGAAGAACCTCTGACTGGTGTCAGATACTTGAGATTCTTAGAAAATGAGATTGAGGGCATTTTAGATGAGTTACCTTTAGATTTAGAACAGGGAATGTATTTCCAACAAGACGACTCTCCTCCCCATAATTCAAGGATAGTAATTGGTTACCTTCAACGGAGATTCGGAGAAAACGTAATTTCAACGAATGTGAGGTGACCTCCAAGGTCACCTGATTTAACGCCCTTTGATTTCTTTGTTTGGGGTCATTTAAAAAATATTGTCTATGCAACCGTCGTTACAACCCGTGAAGACCTGAAGCTACGAGTAAGACGAGCAATTAATAGCATACTGGCCCGGCAATTGGCGAACGTTCTTTGAGAAACAGCTATGCGAGTTCAGAAGTGCATTAACGTTAATGGACAGCATTTTGAACAACTGTTGTAATGTTTTGTGTTAATTTTTTGTAATCCAAAACCACCTTATGTGCAGCAAAGTAATTAGAATAAAATTGTATTTTCTTTTAGCTGTAATTTTGTTTGTATTTATCACACATTTTAATACGACATATGAATAAATTCCTTATTAATAGTACTAATAAATGGTATCACGGTACCTATAAGGTTCCATTTGAAAAAATTGAGTTTTGCCCCAAACACAATTTTGGTGAATTTTATTTGCTCATAAAAAAAGCAATTTAGTGTTTTTAACGGGATTTCGATTTTTGTTGCATTACACGGATCATTTAGAATAAATCGGAACCGTCATGGCACACTTAAATGGAAAACTAAAAATTATATTATAAAAATATTGATGTTTAAAATGTCACTTATTTGGCATCGTTGGGTTCAGAAAATTATGCCGAATTCAAAAATGCAATAATATATAGGGTGCTACATTTAAAAATCGAAAGTTAGTGTCACTTCCGGCTAAATCGGAAGTGAAAAAAAAATCAATTGTATGTCAAAAAGGAAAAAAGGGGGGTATGCCATGATCTTGTTACACCCGGTATAAATGTATATCATAATACAATTGTTTTACTACGTTCCAGGGTATGTTATCATTGCCAGGTGCCGAGTTTTTTTGGGCTGTTAATATTTGAAAATATAGTTCTTCGTCTTCATTAATTTCCTCTATCATATATTGGTCTTGAAAATAGGTTCGGTACCAGTCATTTACCACATCAACATGTTCATATTCAAAGTCAAGGTGTGTTTTAACTGCATAACTTAGTGCAAAATTCTGAGAAAATACGTTAACCTTTTCTTCTGTGTGATATTCGGTGTTATTTTCTTCGATTGTGGTTATATTTTCTGTGTATTTTTATATTTTGATCATTATTCACTTGTTGATAGACATTCTTTTCATGTGCTTTGTTTATCTGCTTGCATGCTTCTAAACATTTGTTCTATACTGTATTATCATATTATGAATGTGATCATTTATTCACTTGTTGATAGACATTCTTTTCATGTGCTTTGTTTATCTGCTTGCATGCCTCTAAACATTTGTTCTATACTGTATTATCATATTATGAATGTTTTTGCTAAATTCATTAATTTGTCTCTTGACACCTGGACTGGGATTGTGTTGATAATCACGATACATTTTTCTCTTGGTTTTAACTAACTTAATAATGTAGGGTGGCAATTCGTGCATGATTTTTTTTCTTATAAAATTTATTTTATAATTACTTACAATTTGTAATCGAACCATTGAAAAGCAGTTAAAATTCCGATTTCATCGATATATCACACTTGCACCATTTTGATTTGGTTTCCGTGAAAAAGTTTAAAAAACAAAGCAAATGTAAAGCATAAGATCGCTTTTCATGTGACAGGGTCAATACGCGGAGCCATGCACCGTGAAACTTGTCACATCACGTGCATTCCTATTCAACAACTGACAACTTTATTGTCGCAGTTTTAGCACAATTGCACCGAAATTACTGAACTGATTTGGATAAAAGTTTCCATAAAGGTTTTTTTAGTGCACCAAGAGAGCTGAAAAGGTTATGACTGAGATCAGATTACTTTAAGTGCCATTATGACACACAATTTAGTGCCCTTTTCGACTTCAAAGATCCACCAGGTGGGGGAAGTTCCAACCGCTTTCTATACTTATATTTTGTTGTGATGTGACTTGGATGAAATTTTAAAGGAGGCTAATGTAGTTCCATTATGATGTTGGCTAAGAAAAATGAAAGTTTCATGCTTGCAATAATAAATGTTATAATGGAATGATTAGTGAGGTGATTCTAAAACAGTGTTCAAAGCATATGCTAATTTGGTCTTGTTTTTTAAATGCAAATTACCCAAATGATCCGAGCAAGAAGTAGATTCAGATTCAAATCTACCCTCTCAAGTTAGTTTCGGTCTCATTTGTATTATATGAAACAAAATAAAAATATAAAAACACACCATACAATATAGACACATCTAAAATCTAAATCCAAGGCTGACCGGAAGAGGGTTCACATTTGACGATATGCAAGCAGTACCCACCGACATTGCTAGCATTGGAGCCGGGATCGAACCCAGTATGTGACAGATAGTGTGCTCGCCACTAATGGTAACTTAGTCTACAGTGCTATAATGCGCCGATACACATAAAAATGAAACAAACAGAAAATGAAAAAGGTATGTTATATTTTTAATTACATTTTGCTCCACCAAAAATCAGAAAATGGAGTTACATTATTCAGAATGATACGAGTCGAACAGGAAACATTGTTTTGAGAACAATATAAAATGCATTGAACAATGTAACATTTAGCCTCAATGGGAACACTAAAGAATTAATGACACAAGTTGCTGTTTTTGGCTAGACGGTACTTGAAATAAGTAATTCTACACAATCAAAATATTTGCACTACAAAAGACTTGGCTGGAAATTTCTGGAACGATGTTCTTCACGTTACAGTTAGACAGAAAGAAGGACTTAGAGCAGTATTATTATGAGAAGTTGCCTAGGGCGGAGCTAACGTGCGCGAATATATTTACCAGTGACAGTGTCATCTGGAGTATAAGTACTTATAATTATTATAATCAAATTTTCGAGGTCAGGGAGCTGTGTACTGCAGTGGATTAGAACCCGTCAAACTCTGCTGTTTACATGGTTACACAGCTCCCCATTCTGTTGAAGACATTTTTCACTGAAGGTAACAATATATCACTTAACACATTCGGTGCCCTTGCGGACACCGGTGTCTGATAAGCTACAGTTAGATCAGGCCATAGCGGTCACCGGTGTCCGCCTTACTTAGCCATTAGCATTGGCCAGCGGATGCTCACATTCGAAGAATTTTTATCATTAATTGCTGGCCATGGCCCTGTATTATGGCGTATGTGCCATGGGTTGTTAATAAAAAAATTTATATAGATTTTGAAAGCTGTGTCCGCCATTGTGACCGCTGTGGCCTGCTGAGAATGACCTAAAATTATATGTATTTTAGAGGCCAGGGAGGACACCCTATTAAGAAACTAGGTTATATAAATTGTTGCTACACATGCGAAAATATACTGAAAAAGTTCGTTAAGGAAGCGTTTACTCTGCTAGTCTAATTAAAGGTGCGTATTCTGCGAAAGGTCAATGCTTACTAAATAAGAATAACAAAATGCACGTTATGATGTGTCAATCCGTATCGACAGCATAGCGCAGTGTTCGCCGATTTATTTGTTTCCACTAAAATGACCGCTGAGGTCTAGAAAATTAACCAGTTTTTCGATAAATGTGTCCTCTATGGCCTGGTGCGATAAAAAATATGTATTTTTTGATATAGGGTCAGATCAGACACCGGTGTCTGCCGAGCTTGTCTTATGCTTGGCGCTGAATGTGTTAATTTAATCACAAATGGCGAGCACAACAACTATAATGCAGCACTGCCCCTGTAACTACATGTTGACAGTGCCACTGGATTCGATGTCAAGTTCTAGTTGAGCAATCCAAATATTCAAATACACAACTTTACCCACATTTACTATTTATCTAACTATTGCAGTTTCGTGTGAGAACCGAATTAGTCATAGTCGGCAGTCATATATTTATTTATTTTAATTTTTTTCAGGAAAATATCGGAAATGCTGTTATTAAGAGACACAACATTAATTCCAAATGTTTTATGGTTTGAATATACAAATACAAGACAAGAAGTGAGAGCGAGAAGTAGAAAACTAGTAAGCATGAAGTCACAATGACGTTTACTCGACAACGGTTTCAATTTCGTTTTACCATACAATATGGTCCGGTGTTTTAAGACTTTTATCTACTGGCCCAGGAAGCGGTAATCTAGAGAGAAACTGTTTTAAGGTAACGTTTCAACAATCAATAATTTATTTTTGTAAAGCAGCTTTGTAAAGAACAAAATTGTGTGTATGTGGGTGTGTGTGTACCTATCGATATACATGAATGAATTAAAAAAATTGTCAATTTGTACAATTATCATCATTTGTAAAAGTACTGTGGATATTTACTATGATATTTTAAGAGCTCATGAAATTATTTTACGTTGTTATACTAGAGTAAGTTTAAAATTAGTATAGCATTGATGATGTTTTACGAAATTAGAACTTTTGCGTTTGAATTTTTCGCCTTACAATTTTATAATAGTAACCATGCTACACTTATTTTAATTTCACTCTATACAATTTATTCTACTGCAAATTTTAAAATATAATTTATTGTACCTACTTTTGTAAAGCTCTTAGTAGACATCAAAACAAATTTGAGGAATAATTAGATTACCCATAGTGTAATTATTATTGTGCACCATACAATGGTGGCATTCATAGGTATGTTTTATTTGTTTAGTAATAGCTATTTTGGTTTGTTTTGGATTACTCAAATAAAGTAGAATTTTTTCTTGTAATATTTCAATGTATTGTAAATGTAATTTTGTATATTACATATTTAATATGGGAAATGTTTGGTCTCAGTCATTAAATGTGAGTTGCATTTAAGCACTAAGCACTCAAACACAGATGACAAGAACTATACAGAAGCGAAAGCTGGCCGCGGTACCTTGATATTGGGGGTCTGATTTCTGTGACCTCGAAGTGGCAGTAGAGAGTCAGAGAAATGATATACACACAAAATATATCAATGTTTCGGTCAAATACACTACACTGGGAAAACTGTCTTGTTTTATATTTACTAGATAAGTACATGACTAATACCTGCTGTAGTAGAAAAATTTTGAACAGAAATAACTAGAACTTTTTTGATGTAAATGAGGAACAATGGTAATGCCTCAAAATAATTTAAAAAATGTTAAGCATTGCAAATCCAAAAACATAAGTACCTACTTTGTTTTCTTCTATATCATATCTACTCACTTCTTTGAATTTCTGTAACAGAAAGATCCACCTGCAACTGCGTCTTGTTTCAGTACATGTATAAAAATTGTCGGAACAGTTTCATTAAACAAACATTTATGTGTTCATACACAAAGACATTTTTTTTTTCCGAACATAACTTATAATTTAAATGAAGCTTATTCACTTCTATATCAAGTAGATCATACCTTAAACATACCCTCAACCAAGTTGCAGCCCTGAAAATACCAAATTCATGTTAAATAATTATGTTCCTTTATTAAGCTTTCCTATAATGTCAAAGAACCCCATATTTTTTATCAAAATGTTATTTTTAAATCATATTTTAAGTTCACCCAGATATGGTAACTGCAACTGTTAAGAAAATGTTTCCTTTCACATTACTTCTTTTCAACTGCTAGTAACTAATTATTTAGTACAGCTAACATTACATTTTAGTTGTTTCAGTAATATAAATTTGTACCTACCTTTCAGGAAATTTAGGAAATAAAAAATTGTCGAGAAATGAACGAAAATGCCAAGAAAATCACTAACCACCGTGTAAGCATTGAAAGACTGTCAATCGCACAATGTCAAGAATTATCATATGGCTTTTGACAAATATATGCCTTATCGTAGTGACTGAACAAATTTGGTCCCGCGGTAAAGGCGAGCTTTCGCTTCTCTATAGTTCCTGTCTTCTGTGACTCAAACGAAATTTTTATTTATAATAAACATGACATAAAAAAGTGATCTATACAAAATGTGGACTTTGTTTTATACAGGGCGAACTTAAAAAAAAAACAGACGAAAAATAGATTGATTTTTCCTAAAGAACATGGACTAATTCGCTCCATTGATTATATCCCGTTTCCATTCCATTACTTCTACTGCGAGTTGATCTAGCTGTTTTGCCATCCTCATACTTGAAAGATTTAAATCTACTGATTTTGCAAACCACGGAAATTATTGAGTGAAAATTCATGACACCATTTTTACTTGTACTTAGGTAATATCCTAATTTTTTTTGCTATGTATATATTTAAATATATTAATATTAAGAAAAAAGTTATATATATTTCTGCATCAAATCTCTCTCTCTTGGGGATGGCCACCTTAAGAATTTTAAAATAATTTAGTTACGTGTAGGTTGATGTGTTGGTCTTTGTAAGAAGGAAGTCCTTAGTAATGAATAATCTATAATTACCATTTACATTTTCATGTTATTTGGGTAATTTGTAACTTATTTAATGGTATAAAAGCCAGCATGCAATTACCTGACACATTTGTAGCAGCTAGAGACTTGATTAACCCTTTTCCTTAGGGCATGGCAAATAAGAAAAGTGATATGAGAAATGTTCTTAGTGATGGAAACTTCATTAAATAACTCAAAATATCTTTCACAATTATTAAGTATCAATCGAATATTCTTTTTATCGATTAATTGCCATTTGGTGATTACAAGAATACCATTGGCATACATCCCGGTGAGTGTATTCACGCACGAACGAAAAAATTATTTTGAAAAAATTTAAAAAATTTATGGTTTTAAAAAATTAAGAATGGTTGGTTGGTTCCTTCTTCAATAATGCCCCACGTTGGGGACAGCCATATTCACGCACGAACGAAAAAATTATTTTGAAAAAATTTACTAAATTGATTTTAAGTTGATTTTTTTTCGAAAAAATAAATTTTTTATTTATTTTGGCTGTTGAATTTGATCACTGTCGAGGCTTCGTTATTTTAGCACTGGTGGGTTAGATGATTTAGAAAAATTTTCCTACCTTAATTCGGCGAGCTCTCTGAAGTTCTCTAGGGGCAGTCGTTGTCGACGGGAGGGATGATCAGCCCCTCCTGGAATAATTCTGGACACTTCACTTCTGCTCTCCTGCTACCTTCCTTCGGAAATTCGCCTCTGTCTTCCTTAGTTTTGGTTCGGTTAAGGTAGATGGGTCTCAGGCGGACCAGGGCCGGCCTGAGGGATGAATTTGGATAAGGGTGAACTACCCTTAAGATTTGCTCAGCTAGTCGAGTCGGCTTTCCGTTCGTGGCGAATAAAAGAGGTTTGTTTCGTTTTATTCTCGAAATAAAAAACACTGATTTGTTTAACGAATTTCGGTTTACGAATAGATTTATTCAGAGTTTGTTACAAAGTTGGTTTGCACAGCCTTTTGGTAGAACACAATTTGTTTACTAAACTAATGACAAGGGTTTGGGTTAAACACACAACACGAGAAATCTCAGTAAGCCGTATTTATTACTGATTATTTAATACCGGTCGCGAATATGCACTTTCGATGGGGGTGAGTTTTCCGAAAACAAAGTTTTTTATTAATCGCGGAGTTCTGCCTTACTTCGGGGGTCGGTCGCCGCGCACTACTTTTTTCACTAACTACGCGTTGATAACTGTACTGTCTGCTGACTGAACTGAACTGCTACTGCTTCTGTGTGGTGGCGCGGCCGAGTTTTTATACAAAATTTAAACAAGGGTGCATTGAGCTTCTTTGTTTCTTTGACGATGAATAGTCCTTTGAGAAAATCTATTTTTTCCGCGTCAATAGTCGATTTATGGATATCGATTTATTACTTTTTCTTGAACGCGACAAAGGGTAGTCGGCACGTGGCTTTAAGAAAAATATGTTTTTTCGAAGCTGTCAGTAATTAATTTATAAAATTTATTGAGGGCGGCGGTGAATGTTTCTTTGTTACTCAAAGGGTTGTCAAAAATATGAATAGATACTTTTTGTAAAGTCGAGACATTGATGGTCACAGGGACCGACGATTCTGCGGGCTCGTTCTTGTGCGAGGTGGTGCAATATTATTATGAATAGCGTATTAGATCTGATTGTTCTTTGTCTGCACGCGCGACGGCGGTTTCGAGGGGTAATTAATAATAAAAATAGATTGACGCGCTAAGACAGGCATGAAAAATAATTTTAATTTGTACAGGGGCTACGTCTTAGCATATGATGTCCGAAAAAATACTAGTTGTGTTTTTATTTAACTTTTGGCTTTGGCGATCGAGAGAGTTCGTGATTGCACTTTTTTTGGCATAAAAATTTTTTGAAAATTCGTTCAAAAAATTTGCTTCTACAATAAGTGTAGGTCCAGCAACGGACATTCTAAATCTGTAAGCTATACTGGGTATGACAAAGAAGTATCAAGCTGATTTCTTTGTTGTCGATTATTTACTACTTAGTTATTATAAAAATATGATTAACATACATCTGGAGATCCAGAGACAGGCATATATATCGACTATTAGAGGTACAATGGCAAATATTTTGAACCTCTAAGGTGTCTACTTTTAAGCCATGATTAGTATATGCCAAGCAGATTTAAAAAAAAAATCTTTTATAAATTAAATTTCCACCAATGAACAAAATTTCATATCACTTTTCTTGTCTACCATGCTCTAAAGTAATGGGTTAATCAGGTCTTCAGCTATTACAAATGTGTAATGCACGCTTGCTCCTATACTATAATTTTTGTAAGAATAATGATAATGAATGGCATCACCTTATTTGTTTTGGTGCCTACTAGATCCTGGTGTGAATAAGAAAGTGTTTATTTTAAAATGGTAACACAACAAATAGTAAACGTAATTGAAATTTGTTGTACGATATTGTACAAGTTGTCTTATTTTTATTATATACTTACATTACTTTATATTGAATAACTGGTATGCAAGATATCGAAACAAATTTTATCTAACATTTTCAAGACAACATCATTATTTAAAATTTTAATCAACATGTTCATATACCTATTATTTTCTCAAAAGCTGTGAGAAGAGTGTAAATGCTTTTGTAAATCATTTTTGTATCATAAACAGATGTATATAAAAAATTTAAAAGTATGTTTATTAACACGTGGGTCTTGATATAGGATTTCAAAGGCAGTGGGGATCAGATAGGTCATGTTAAGGTGATAGCAGTAATCCATGACTCAATCAAATATATGAAAATGGCTGACAAATTTTTATATTAAAAATGTGTTATATTTAAGTACTTAATTGTTTAAAAAAATATAAAAATGTAAGTGTAAAATTTGCACAAAGAAAATATTTATATAGGAAAAACAATAATAAATAAGAATAAGAATTTATAAATTTGATAAGTATCCTTGTGATATATGGCTTATAAAATTTCACCGATTCTTTCTTTCTATACATGTAAAGATTAATGGACTAAAAAGAAATTATGTTTTAATTGTTGATGAAATATATCTAGACATAAGTCTATATGTGGTTTTATATAAATTCATCTTAACAGTTAAGTGTGTATATTTACGGTATTGTATAAATGGATACAATACTATAAGGTGAGTATGGCACATGTCACAGCATCTGCTGGGAGATGTGTTGCGGTTGTCTGCTAGATGTATTGCTTCAATAAAATTCAGTCCACAATTTCTCATATTCAAAAGTGTCAAAAGCCTTACAGTTCTACGAAATAAAGGTATATAGGCACATAATATTCTCTTATCTTTTCAACAAGCTGCCATAAATTTAATATGTGTTCTTTAACAAAATTGTATGAGATATTCTTCAAGATAGAATCTGTGAGGAATTGTCATTCCATCTTCCTTTAAATGATGTTGCAGACACAAGCTGCTATGGGAGATGGTAGTTTTTGTATAGTTGCCTTCTCTTCATATTTCAGTATTGCAGATGTCTTAGTCCTGATATCAATTATCTTACTCAGAATGGTCGTTTTCCAAGAGCTTTTCTTAGTATTGGCCTCGAATCTCGGTAACCTGATCTTGGTTATTGCTTAGTATACATAATATGCTTTGTATAACTTAAATACAATTTCTATCTGTTGATATCTGCATAGATACAATTCACAATGGTATTAAGAAATTTGACAGTGTGATCAGCCATTCTGTCAGTTGTAATGCTAAAAAAGTACTTAGCAAAGTGTACCGCAATTTTTTCAGAGTTTGAAATGGGAACATTATCAATTGGTAGTTGAAACTTTGCATTGTTCGTTACTACCTACAATCTACATGTTTGAATTTTAACTATAGGAGCATTGCAATGTTATGTACTGTTATTTAGATGATAGATGTTGTAGTTGGGCACCTTTTTGATAGAATGATAACTTGGTAATCGAGATACACAAATATTGATAATGAGTAAAATACTACATATATATATATACTTATTTTTTGTGATGAAATAAAAATGGTCATATAAGAAACATTTCGAAAATCTAGAGTAATTGCAATCTGCTGATTTCATTCACTGTCATATCCCACTTTCAAACTAAGATAGAGCGAGTACTTCAGTTTTCCAACCTGTGAATATACCCTCTTCCACCTAATTAAATAATCTTCAATAAAAAATGTAATGTTTACGTTTAAAATAAATAATACACAAAATATCTTAATGAAAATTGGACACCCTGTACAATTAATATCATATGAATACTAGCACTTTTTAGTTCATGTCAATTTGCTGTGTTATTTCTACCTATAATTAATACTGTTATATAGAATAGAGCAAGTAATACTCAAGAGTTCAAGACTCAAAATGTAAAACCACTTTCAAGATGTACGTCAGTCGTTAGGTGAGAAATAACAAAATAATTCTTTAACATGTGTTATAAATAAGAAAAATTGTTTGTTAATTTTTGAAAGAGCATTTGTTGAATGAAGTAGTATAGAAAAATGTAAAAAGTAAATATAAGGAAAAAATGTTTTAAATAAGAGCTTCCCTGTGTATCTCTAAATAACCTTAATTTGTAGCTCTTACATGTTAAAGGATTATTTAATTTCCATTCAATAAACATTTATCGACTGATGTTTATTTGATTATTCTGTCCAATTTCCGGTTTATATATGTGTAAGGAACGGACAGTTTAAGTGAAACAACCTTTATATTTAAAATACTTGTAGGCCAAATGACTGATATCAGTTTATCTGATTTTCATAACAATAAGACTACAAAGTAAGCCTCTAGAAATACATGACAAAATAAAACACCATGAGAGGCAGTAAGATATTTTAATAAAAATTTTGAACATAATATTAATTGGTAGCTGGATTTTTATATTTTAGTTGAAATTCCTATTATGCAGGCTGTGTAATATGATCTTTATATTTTAATATTGAGTTTTTTTTTATTTATCTAGAAAATTATTGATAAACCTTTGATTAAAATTAGATGTTTCAATTTAATATTATATACAATGTGAGTTGGTATTTAAAATAAAAATGTTTGTATTTTATTCCTTTTTTATTATTATCTCCTTTAAACAAGTATGGATAATACTATTAAAATATAAAGAGGTCAACCTGTATAAGAACTAATGCTTTGATAGAAGAAAAAAAAAAAGAAATGAAAAATGAATGACAACATACAATCATAAAAATTTGTATATTTTGTAATCAAATTTTAATATAGTAACGAAATATTAAGGTATGTATATACCTACCTATGGAGTTATTATTTTTTATGTTTGTTGATTAGTTTTAATAGCCCCTATTGACATTATTAGAAAGAAAATTATTATTATAATTGTGTGATAGAGTATGGAGTATACATTATGGAAAACAATGTTTATCTAACTAAATCTGTCAGAACATTATAAAAGGCCAAGTAGTGTATGTTAAAAATTAGGTATAAAAGCACAACCTTTCTTTAGAAGATTGTTTAGAGAAAACTTTGTCACATAAAGTCAATTGATGAATGACAGATAATTGCCAAGATGCTGAAGATGCTGATTGAAGAATATGTTAAAATTTATAACCATTTGGTTGTTGAAATACTCCATATGTTTAGATGACAATCATTCAAATGATCTGTAGCTAAGGAGAGGTGAGACAAGCGTAGCGAGTCATTAAAAAAATGTTTGTTTATTTATTTATTTATTTATTTATTTATAACTATCCAACAGTCAGGGACCAATTACAGGATAGGGAAAGTATAACATACAATACTTATAATTACATTCTAATATAATTTACAATAAAGTAGGGAACATACATTTCAGGTAAAAGACAAGAACATGACGTGACATTATGATAAACAAAGATCAAATGACCAATAAATACTGTCTAGTGATGGGCGATATGTCACGAACTGTGATTTAATCATTGATATTAAAAAATCACAGGTAACGACTGTTAATAAAGTTGGTAGAAAAGCGTGACGTGATCACGACTTTCCATATACCAATATATTTTTTACGATATACGTCGCTTTGGTAATTTGAGTCTATTTTTGTTTATGACCTTATGTATTAACAGGTAAAGCAAGCGATTCTGTGCCTTAGCGTTATTAGATAGATACGCATTTTATTGGAAGTAATCAATTTGAAGTTGAGATTAAGGATGTATAGTGTATTGCATAACAATGGATAATAAATGAAATTATTATTTAAAATAATCAATTTGAAGCCGAGATTAAGGATGTATAATAGTTAGCTTGTTTACCTTAAAAGTGCTGCCTGCCGTTGAACAAAATCGAATGGAAGTGGTACCTACCAAATTTTTGATAAATATTCGAATGAGAGAAACACTTGGACTCCATTAAATCAAATTTATCCCATTGAATGATAGCAAATATAAGAACTATATAAATAAACATTATATTCACTATTTAAGATGTGATGTTTGTAAATACAAATATACAATATTAATGTATATCCTATTTATAACGTAATTGTAAATATCACTTGCTAGCTAAATGCAGTCTTTATTTTAGACACAGAGGTGTTAAATACATGAATATTTTGTTGCACTGACGTATAGTTGGTACACATTGTAAAAATTGACGACGATTCAAATAACCGTGTTCAAGGAGTAGGTGGATTGAATGTTTGAAGATGTCTAGAACTGGGACGAAGAACATTAAATTAAGCTGGCTTAGCACTTCTTGGCAGTCAATTATGGAATTCAATAATTTGTATAGAAAAATTATGGAATAAGCTTTTCTAAGTGTATCTAGAGAAACCATGTCACATTCTAGGAATAAGACGGCATGGGGGTAACCAATTGGAGGGTAGGTACCAGTTAGTTTAAAGGATACAAATATTAAAAACTTTCTCTATACGTTTTCGAGCAAGTATACTTGATGTTCATATCTAGGACACCAATATTAGGGAGGTATACTCTAAATGAGAACGAAGAAAAGCGTAATAGAGAGACATTAGTACTTCTCGTGAGTGAAACTCTTTGGAATTACGTATGATGAATCCCATGTTCTTAATAATAATAATAATAAATAGTTTATTGTCCAAAATGTCAAATACATTTGCACAAAAGGATTAGATACACATAAAGTGTTATTAACCTAACCCTAAAACAAAAGGTAATAGGACAAAACGAATCAGATTAAATTATTACAAAACGTACATGGAATAAGATTAAAATAGGGCGCAGCACACATAGTGGGTCTGCAATCACTAAAATAATTGGTGATTTAGGAAAGAAGGAGTAGGGACTTCAAAATAGGTGTCAATTTAGCGGGATTAATACTGCAAAGTTGAACTGGTAGGTTATTATAGTAGTAACAGGCTAGAAAAGTAAATAAATTGCGGAATGCAGCACTGTTGTTTCGAGGAATTGAAAGAGATATGCCAGTTTGTCTTAATTCTCTTTCATGAACATTACTTCTTTCTATTATAGCAAATAGGTATTTAGGGGATTTATAAAGTATAACATTGTTAATAAATATGACGGTATGAAGTAAACAGCGATCGTCAAGTTAAATATTTGTAAATCTTTTAAAAAGGGAGTCATGTGATGAAATGTTGGGACATCAGTTATGAACCTAACTGTATGATTTTGCATTTTTTGAAGACGATACTTATCTTCCTGACTAAGACACGGCCTGTATGCTACGTCGGCATAGTTAAAGTGGGATAGGACCAATGTCTCTGTTAACATTGCTTTAGTTTTTTAATCTAGTAGGTTTCTATATGGTGAAAGCTTTTTTAAGTTAATGTAAATTTTTTTGACAGACATAGCTGACATGGTCAGTAAATTTCAAATTATTACTTATAACAAGTCCCAGATTCTGTACAGTATTGACGCGAGGAATTGTTTCACCATCTATTGACAGTTCAAAGTTGGCCGTTGTCTGCAAGCTACTACTAGTGCCAAAAGAAATGCATTAACTCTTTTTAGGATTGAGTATCAATGAGTTTTGCCTAGTCCTTGTTAATTAGGGAAAGATCGTTATTAATCTTTCTAGCTGCTTCACGAGCGTCTTTCGGATTAAAATGAAGGTATAACTGAATATCATCAGCATACATGTGAATTTGACAGAAATTTGCGAAGTACTGTAAATCTGCAATGAAAGTGATAAAAAATACCGGGCCCAGGATAGAACCCTGGGGTACACCTAATCTTATTACTCTTCTTTCCGAGGTATCAGTTTTGTTGGACGAGTTTATACAGACATACTGAGAGCGGCCCTGTAAGTAATTCTTACACCACTCCAGTGTGTTACCAGTCACATCATAGTGTTGGAATTTTGCTAATAAACATTGCGAGTTTATACTGGCAAAGGCTCTTGACATGTATAGGAATGTTAAACATGTAACCATAGATTTGTCAGAAGTGCGGAGAATTGGCTTTGCTGAGAATTTCATGAATATGTTTACTGAGATTTAATTGGGGGTCAAAGGTGACTTCTAAATCTTTAACTGAACTTGGATGTTGCAGGCCGACGTTAAATAAGTGAATAAAAAGACAGGTGTGGTCCAAACTATAAGAAAATATAATCGCGTTCCTCTTGCGATAGAATGACAAAATATTACACTTCTTATTATTAAGTGACAGATTATTTTTTATACACCATCCACCATGCTGTCAAGATCATGTTGTAGGTTAATACAATCCCCTATGTCCGAGATTGAGCAGTAGATTTTCATGTCATCTGCATACAGTAGATGTTTCGTATTAAGATTGTGTGTGGTGTCATTTATGTAGATATTAAATAGCAGAGGACCCAAGACCGACCCTTGTGGAACTCCGGAAGTTGCGTTTAGATTTTTGGATTTGTAGCCTTTGTGTTCAACAAATTGTACTCTGTTGCTGAGGTATGACTTAAACAGAGTGATCAGATTGAATGACAAACCAACACCATCAAGCTTGTTCAGAAATACACCATGATCTAATCGATCAAAGGCCTTTGAAAATTCAGTGTATATTATGTCTACCTGACCTTGTCGATTGAGAACACATCAGATTCGTGGTTGTTAATCTACTTTTCATAAAACCGTGTTGATGGGGTGTAATGATTGTCTTTATCGGATCGAACAATAAAGAATGTAGCATTATTTCAAAGACCTTTGCAAAGTTTGAGATGATGGCAATAGCTCTGTAATCGCTAATTTCATGCCTGCAATCCTTTTTAAAGACTGTGCAAAAGCGAGCTGTTTTCCATATTTGGGGCAAAGTGGAAGTTTTAAGAATCAGCTTGAAAATAAACTTGATTGGCTCAAGAAATACTGAGGCACAGTCTTTAACTAGGAAGGCAGGGATGCTATCAGGACCTGTAGTCAATTTAGGTTTGATGCTCTTTAGTGCTACCAAAACTTCTTTGTCAGACACATTGGTAATATATATTGGGTTAGCTTTTACGCTAGTAAGGTTAGAGTCTGTTATATTACTCGTTGCATACGTAGTAGCAAAGAATTCACCAAAATCTTCTACAATATCTTATGTACAACTAAATTCAGAGTTATTTAATTTCCTCATTGATGGAATACTAGAGGTATTTTTCTTATTATTGATATAAGTCCAAAAGGCTTGTGGGTTTGTATTTATTTTCGACTCTGTTGTATATAGGTGTTGTGTGATATATCTTAATATCCAATTTAATGCGAGATCTCAATTCTTTGAATTTACTAAGTGCCTCCTCACAACCAGGTTTCCTGTACTTGCGGAATTCTATGTTTTTCTTGCGTATATTAATTTTAATATCTCTGGTAAGCCAAGGGAGATACTTATTCACAAATGCAGGGGCGCGTTTAGGTAAATTGGGGCCCTAGGCGCTGTGAGATTTGAGGGCCCCTCGATTAAAAAAATATTATGCAAGATTTGAAGGCAAGTATATTTTTACAAATACATATTATCATATTATTTTTTTCCGGCTTTATATGTTAGCAAACTTGTCAATTTGAACGTTTGATATCACAGTTTTGTGTTTTCTCTGATACAGTATCCAGATGAGCCAAATTTTGAAGTCGGTGTTGCCCCGAAGTACTTCGTAGGTAGTTATTAATTATTTTGAGCGTCGAAAAAGTGCGTTTACATGAGGGATTACTGACAGGAATGGTCAAGTAAATACACAAAAGGGTTTCAGCATTAAAAAATGTCGCCTGCAACACATTGAGAATAAAGGACAGTTTTTTATAGTAAGAATAGGTTTCAGTCGAATGTTCTGAAACTTGGGGAAAATATTCTCCTGGATCCCCTGATTAAAATTCTCTCTGACCACCAGTCCGACCGAATTCGATTTTTTTATCTAGAGGCGACTGAAACTGTGAACATCTTCGAAGGTCTGCGTAAATGTTCCATAAAAATTCTGAAAATATTCATGCTCATTTCTTGAAGAAAAATAAGCATAAGCATATATTTTGTCTCTTGGCATTTTTTTCAAAGTGCTTCCTTCTCCCGGAAAAAAATGACAAACAAGCAAAAATATGTTTTGTATTTTTTTACGGGAAAAGGAAGCACTTTGAAGATAAACACCAAGAGACAAAATATGCTTATTTTTGTTCAAAGAACACGCCTACCGGTTTTCAGAATTTCTTAGACAAAAATAATTTCGACCAAGAATTTCCCTAAAATTTTATTTTTTTCTACTTCAGAAAAATCTCAAAATATTCAGGCAAGTTCTTTAGGTAAAAATAATCAGCTTATGCCTCTTCAACTTTTTCTTCAAAGTGCTTCATTTTCCCGTAAAAAAATAGAAAAAAAATTTTTTTTTCTGTTTTATTTTTTTCCGGGAGAAGGAAGCACTTTGAAAAAAAAAGCACCAAGAAACAAAAGATGTTTATTTTCTCTAAAAAATGAGTCTGAATATTTTCAGGATTTTTATGGAACATTTAAGCAGACCTTCGCAGATGTTCACAGTTTCAATCGTCTCTAGGTCAAAAATCGAATTCGGTCAAAGGGAATTTTAATCAGGGGGCCCAGGACAACATTTTCCCCAAGTTTCAGAACTATCGACTGGTCCTTTATTATATATTTCAGCAGGCGACTTAAGCCGACATATATCAAAAATTGATGCAATTTATCTGGAGATAGCTCGGAATCTATGTCGCCTCTATAGGTTGATACTAATGCATTGATCATTGCAGTGCACTGATTATTAGCTTGTTTTGCATGCTCATACTCTTTTTCCAAATTTTCTTTATTTTCAGATTCTTCTTCTATTTTTTCATCATCGCCAGATTCACTAGAATCGTTTCCTAATGGTTCTTCCTGTTCGCAGTCCTCATCACTGGTTTCGAAATCAAAATTTTCTCAGTTATTTTCTCGGGTTTTCTAGATTGTTTGTCTCAGGTTCTTGAATTTTCGCATCATCATTATCAGTAGATTTATTTTCATTAATGTGAAAAGCTGATTCGTCATCTGGCACGTGGTGCTGACTGCCGAAACTTAAATAGTAACGTCTGAGGAATTGCCAAATTGGTCTGTTAATTGATTGCATCTTTTTTTAATACACTGAAAAAAATATGTTCAGTGAATGAAAGTTCATTGAGAATTTATGAATCTGTTTATTGATATAATGTATATGTTCATTAATACAACGTACACATTTATTGTTACTATGTAAACGTACATTATATTAATAAACGGATTCATCACTTTTCAGTCGATGAACCGATTCATTAATATTACGAACATATTTTTTTCAGTGTGATACAGTGAATAAAGATTTAAAAAAGGAATATTCAAGAATATTCAAACACGATAAACACAAACAATAAATTCCTATAGACTTCTACATTGAAATATGAAAAAATTGAAATGCAAAGGAAGAACTATAAAATGATTTCAAGTTCAAATGATATAAAATGTAAATAAACGACAAATGTTCGTGAACACATTCTCGCATGACCCATTCTTATTTTGTCATTTTTGTTGCAATTGAGATCTGATGAGGATGATATGGAAAAGGGAAGAAATGTATTTCATGATAGTTGTAAATATCATTATTGCTATCAGTAAAGCGAAAATAAATAACGACATAACAAAGAAATAAAATTTTTACATAGCTTTTTTACCTCAATAAATCGGGAAGTGGGGGCCCATGGAAAAGTGGGGCCCTAGGCGCCTAGTGCGCCTAGGCCTAAAGGCGCCTCTGCACAAATGGTGTAGTTTTGGGTACATGACAGTCAAAGAGTGAATACAATGTATCATAAAGGCATTGACAAGCCAAATCTGCATCGGATATTGAGTAGAAATCTGACCAGTTCAGTTCATGTTCCCGATTTTGTCATATAGAGGAGCGAATTCGAGACTCTATCGTGCCGTTTTTTTTTCTGGCGTAGAACCAGGTCAAACATGGTAGGTTTTGTTGAGCATGTCACTGGGCATATGAAATCGTATTTCACGACATTTTTTCGTGGTCTGGACCTTTTTAAATTTAAAAAAAAAGGGAAAATATTGTATTTTAAATAAAATGTGTTTTTTTTGTTTCCACCGTCATACCTTCAAAACTAATGTTGCTATCGACGTTGTTTTTTTTTTTCAATGAAAGTACACACAATGGCGCTTTTAACTGTACTAATGGTTTTTACACAGTTCGCATTTTCATTTCCTTAAACATTAGGAAATCTAGATATTTGAATTTTACATATTACAATTTTCAACAATCGATAAACTTTTTTATTTTTGAAAATTTTTATACACATACAGTGAAGCAAATGTAGTCCAAACATTAGAAAAGTTTTTGATATAATTATTTTTTTCCCAATGTGTATCGTTTGGCAACAGCGATTTTTTTTAAAGCGCGCTAAATTAGTCATATGTATTATTGCGGCTCACAATCTAGGTACGTACACCGCATATGGAAGGTAGGATAAGATGCGTCTAACTAATAGACTATTCAAATCTATTGACCCCTCACCTTAACCGCGAATATCTCAAAAACGGAGGAACGGAAAAAATTATGTCTATTGTAAATCATTCGCTGAAATTTGAATAATGTACATTGGACAGTTTTGAAGTGCTGCTAAGTTATATTGAAAAATGTCCTACTTTTTAAGGAAATTTTGACAATACCAGTTTTAAATCCATTGTATATTTGAAAATATGCATACTGCCTACTATATAAATAATATTTTAGATGCCGATAAGGCATGGTATTTTTTGTACGAGGAAATTTTTTCATAATTTTTTATTCTAAAATTTTGCAGTTATTCTAAAAAACGTGACATCATGTTTATTCGGTTATTTATCAAGGTATTTACAAAAATTTTGATAAAATGGTTAATTATATAAAATGTACGCATTTTCAGAAAAAAGAATTGGTATATATCAAATATTAATTTAGTTATCAAGTGCAATAGATAATATTATTGCCCGCGTTCTGCATTATTATCTATTGCACTTGATAACTAAATTAATATTTGATATATACCAATTTTTTTTTCTGAAAATCCTTACATTTTATATGATTAACTATTTTATTAAAAATCTTTTAAATACCTTGATAAATAGCCGAATAAACATGAGGTCACGTTTTTGACAATTACTGCCAAATTTTAGAATAAAAAATGATGAAAGAATTTCTTCGTCCAAAAAAATGCCGTGCTTTATCGGTATCTAAAATATTATTCATATAGTAGGCATAATTTTCAAGATATAATGAATTTAAAACTGGTATGGTCAAAATTTCCTTAAAAAGTAGGGCATTTTTCAATATAACTTAGCAGAACCTCAAAACCGTCCAATGTACATTATTCAAACTTCAGTGAATAATTTACAATAGACACATAATGAACACATATTTTCTCAAATTTTCTCTGGTCCGCCATTTTTGAGATTTCGCGGTTAAAATGAGGGGTCAATACATTTGAATCGTATATTAGTAGTTTGCGGGATTTAGAGTATACGTATAAATAATTTTAAATGAATGCGATGCTGTAGAATATTCGCAATTTAGTTTTCTAAAATAATGGAGTGCATTATTTGTAAGAAAATTGCGCAAGATGATGACAAATCTGTGGTACCAAGACCTAGGATACAAGGTTTGTTGTCACTAATATCTAGTGCTGAAAAAAGACGACATCGCGGAAATATTGTGTGAGAAAAGATAATGTTTTAAATGGCGAAATTTAATTAAAATATCATATAGACTGTCGTATAGGTAGACAAGTTTTGAAAACATGAATGTTTTTTGCAATCATACAGTGCTGCCGCGCCGCGCCGATTTGCAACAGATGCTGCACAGTACTTAATCGAATACGAAATATTAATAATAGATGGAGGATTTAAATTAACAGAAAAAGTAGTTTCACTACATAAACGTCATTCAGAAATGATCAAAACAGGAAGATACCAGGATGATTTTGCATGTAATGTACGAAACAAAATTTAGCAAACAAACATTTGTGAAATCAGTTGATATAGATGTATTAATTTTACTTACTCTCCTTTTTTCGGACTCTGACTTAAATGGAACTAATTTATTTATGCAACTTGGACACGGCACTAGCAGATAATTTTTTCAATACAGAAGGTAGTGCAAAGTTTATGAACTACAGTTTGTTCTTGTACTCTTGTTGTTCTAGTACTGTACAAAAACAAAAATAAACAAATTCAGATATTAAACGACCTAAGGATCAAATTAGCAACAACAACAAACGGAGCTTCCTTCAACTGAAGGCACCTTTTACCACCCATTCTTAAGATAAACATATATATTTAAATAATAGATTTCCTATCTAATACATTTAGTTAACTATTGCAGGTTTATGTATCAACTTAGAATATCGTACAGAAGCAATATGCCAACTACACTTATAAATGCACATGGTTCAGGACGGAATTTAAGTGACGATGTTTGGACAATATTTTCATTAAGTATTTATTGTTCAGATAAAAATTGTGAAAATCGAAAATATGATTGTGTTAAAGAAGGTCTAAAATGTTGTAACGAGTGTAAATGTCGTACTTGAAATACTGTTATTTAAAGGTTTCGATGAATGTACAGACGAACTAGAATGCTTTTAACGCAGGGCCTACGTAACTAAATACTCATTTGTCAATAGAAAAATAGTTGCAAAAAAATAAAGTTGTTTTATTCCTGCGTCTTGGTTTAATTCAATCAAAAATGTGTAATAACCTACTTATTAGGTAGGTACTTACTTTATAACCATGATTTATATTTACCTGCTTTTAAATATGTTTTACCTTAAAACAACAAAAGGTAGGTTTATACCTTAGGTTTGTATTTTGGAGCTGTTAATAAAAGCCCGATTAGTACACATGAATCCAACAACCGTAACCCGCAGGCGGTAAGCAGTATGAGAGCCGGGCGTGCAAGAATATGTTTTAGCCCGTTTTAAAAAAATCGCTTACTACATACTATAACCTGCACATCAAAAATTATGATTCTAAAAACTTTTTTCATATATTGGCTTCAATTTGTTCACAGCATGTATATACATATTTTCATAAATAAAAATTTTTCTCGATTGCTGAAAAATACATTCACGAAAATAACAACTTTAAGTTTGCTATTATTTTAACAATTAAAAAAATATATTTTACAATCACATTGTACATAGTTAGAAGCGTTATTGTGTCTACTTCAATTTAAAAAAAAAATCAGTTCCATAGCACAATTATTTTTAAAGAAATAACGGTGGGGACGTTAAAAAACATGTTTCATGGAAAAATCATTTTTTTACAGTTTTTTTCGAAATAAAAAAGTTCCTGGTTCTACGCCAGTTTTTTTTTTCTCGGAAACTAAGCGACTTTGCTTCCCAATTTTACTCGTCTAATATAATACTCGCAAATCTGCTTTGCGAAAGTTGTAGCTGATATTTTGTGCAAACGGTGTTTTATTAGTGTGCACTTCTATATTATTTAGATTAATGACTAAGGGGGGATGGTGAGAGTCCACCGGTAGAATGGGTGTATCACATTTACCGACTTCACATACGTTATTACATAGAACTAAATCAAGTAATCTTCCCTTGCTATTGAAGATATTGTTATATTGGATTAAAGGGAAAAATTGTGAAAAGTGAAAAATTGAATTAGTGAATTGACAGCAGAATTAATATTATAATCCGATAGAATTGAAGTGGAAAAGTCAGGTATATTAAATGTTAGACTAGAGCAGAGAGATTGGAGTAGACTTTCACTTACATGTGGTAAGTAAAAGTGTTCTTGCTATAAATAAAGAAAATCGAATGTGCTCATTGTCTTTGTTTATTAATCTTCGATTGGGAAAGAGTGGGGACTCGCAACGCAGCTGAAGTGTGCCCAAAATCAGTGTAGACGACATTGACTTAGTGTCAAACAAACCTTCACACCAAAGTAAATTTTTACAATACAAATGATTTAAAAGTGATTGATATAGTGAACATAATGGTAGCCTGTTCAGGATACACCATAAAAGTTACAGCGATAAGAAATTAGCACGTAATAAAATAAATGCAATTCTCACCTAACATTATTTATATAATGATCTTGTGCATGCAATGATACGAAGTATAATAACATTTTCTTCACTGAATACAGAACAGACTTATAGAAAATTTCATATATAATACTAATCACGATTATTGTACGTGACGTCATCATCTTTTAATTTTCGAATTCTGTATTATTCATCTCTAAAACGCACCGTTACAATTGGAACTTCTGTCGTAACCCCATCAGAAGTTACTTTGTGTTATTTACATTCTAATGCGGTAGTAATAATAATAATAATAATAATAATTCATCCTTAGAAATTTTACATTATAGACAAGTCAATAAATAAACACAATTTGTGCCTGTGTACATTAAATCTAGTTAATAAATTCAGTCTTTAAGTCAAGTGGATGAAGATAAGAAATTATGACACAAAAACGTCATCTACAATAAAATGGTAAATTACAAACATAGGATGATACAAACGACAGGTACATGTATTAGAATTAAAGAGAATAATAAAATTAATTTACAGTGGCAAAAATAATGTCTCCATTTTCACCGATAAGTTGAAAGAACTCCTGTATGCTGTAAAGGCAGTTTTGTGTTAATATTTTTTTAAGTTTATTTTTAAATTTAATCATTGTGAGGTTACGGAAGTGTGGTGGTAAAGAATTGAACAAACTGATTCCAAGATTGTTGTTTCTATGAAGTCTGTTTTGTGGCATTACCAGATTAAACTTATTTCGTGTATCATACTCATGGATTTCATTATGTGTGACATAACCTTGTAAGTTCTGTCTTACATAAAGTAGATTCTGGTACACAATAACAGAAAACAGTGACATAATTTTCTTCTCTACAAATATTGGTTTACACGTTTCGCCCCAATTTGCATTGACTATACTTCTTACTGCTGACTTTTGGATCACAAATAATTTTTGTAAATGGCTTTGTGCCGCATTTCCCCAAAACAATATCCCGTATGTGAGAAGTGGATGAAAAAGTGAGTGGTAGGTTGTTAAGGCTGCTTGCTCATTGATGGTGTTCCTTATCTTTCTGATAGCATATATGGATTTATTTAGTTTACCAGTGAGAACTTTGATATGTTCGTTCCATATTAGATTTACATCCATATTAACACCTAAGAATTTGACATTATTTACATTTAGAATTGAATTGTTACTTGATCTGGACTCGAATAATAAATTTACAGTTTTCCGTTCATTTAGCACCAGTTGATTTGATGCAAACCAGGCTTTTGCTTTCACAATGATGTTATTCAGGATGTGCTGAGAATCATCTTCCCTGTCTATAGTGGCCACAAATGTTGCATCATCTGCATACATTACCGTTTTCACGTTAATTGTATCTAAGGATTTAGGTAAATCATTAATATAGACAAGGAAGAGTAATGGTCCCAGAATTGATCCTTGTGGTACACCTCTTTTATTTTCCATCATTTCACTTGTGTCATTACCACACTGAACTAGCTGTTTGTGTTCAAGATAGGAGCTGAATAATCATAAGCAGTTCCCCCGGATACCATAAAATTCCAGTTTATTTAGTACAATGTTATGTTCCACACAGTCGAAAGCAGCAGTTAGATCTGTAAATATTCCTAGGCAACTGTCTCTGTTTTCAAATGCGTTTTTAATCATATTGGTTAAGGCTAAGATTGCGTCTGAAGTAGACAATCCCCTCCTAAAACCAAATTGTTGAGCGCTTAATATTGCCTTTGAATCTAGATAAGATATCAAATTGTTGTACATCACAGTTTCTATGATCTTTGACATGGATGGTAAAATTGAGATCTGTCGGTAATTTGCAAGCTGAGTGTTGTCCCCTTTTTTGTATACAGGAATCACCTTCCCCATTTTCAATAAATTAGGAAAATGACCCTGGACAATGCATGCATTAATTAAATCTGCTAAAGGTTCACTTAGTAGGTTCACACATTTTATTATTATGTATATATTGGTACCATATATATCATCAGTTTTTTTTATTTTTTAATTTATTAATTACTGTTTTGATGTCTTCGGCTGTGACAGGATTTAAGAACATAGAATTATTATTATTTTGCAAATTTACGTCCATGAGGTTTACGTTATTAATTTGAGATGTTGGTAAGTTTTGCACAATAGATTCAGCATTATTAATGAAAAATCTATTAAAATGATCAGCGGTTAAATTATCAGGGTACGTTGTATTTAAGCTGAGAGAAAAATTTCATGACTTTGAAAAAATATATATAAATTGATGACGTGAATGACAACATTCATAATTAGTATAGTACCTTCTCGTATTTTTCATTGTGTTTTAAATGAAGTAAGCTCGAAGATGCTTCTCTCGGCATTTAAAATATCTTCAGAACAATTTTCTAAATTATTTTCAGTAGCAAGACTCATTTTTATAATTAATATATAACTTATAATCAATTCGACTCACAAAAAATATACTTAACTGTTATTATATAAATAAACAAAGCCATGTCAGTTAATAGGTTACGGAAATCCTACTATGAAATTTTTTAAATCTCTAACTTTGTAATGCTTTTATATCTATCACTATTTGCTTATAATTACCTACTAATACAAAATGCGAAAAAATTATAAACAAATCTCATAAGAAAAGCGGCGTTACTAAACTCATATAGTTTTTGAGTTACTCCTCGCTGCATTTGCTTGTACTCAAAACCTATATTCTTTTAGTAAAACTTTGCCTTTCTAAACTTGTTTAATGTACTATTTCATCACATACATCCAACAGATCTTACAACATATCTGGTGAGCCATGGCACAACAAGCTTTAAAGAATATACTTCACAAAATAATAAACCTGGTAACGATTAAGTAGAATAAAAAAATCAAACAAATAAATATAAATACAGTGTAAGAAGAAACTATGTAGAATTTTTTTTTCATTCGGTGTGTGACAGTTTTTGTCTATTAAGAGTAGTAAATTATAATAGAAAGCGAACTAATGGTTATGCCGATATAACAGGAACCATACAATTGGCTAGCTATATAGTTTTTATGATAATGTAATAATTGGATTGGTAAGTAAATTAAAATTCTTTTGAACTCTATTTCAAATGCTAGAGAAAAGAAAAAATAATTCCACCCCGGGTGTTAGCGATTTACAGTAGTGTTACCACTTCAAAGAGCTACTGCCTTGCCCTCTATTAGTAAAAATTGGCAAAATTTAATACATTTTTCTAATGCATTAGAGTAAATATGCTGATTTTTTACTTTTTTCACATTTAGTATATCTATTCTAGTATGTATCATATTTTATTTGAATATTTGAGTCCCATTAAAGAATATAAAAAATTTATGATGAATTACGGACGATTGAGTGGTACGTTCGCATATAATAATCCAGAGGACAAAACTCTGGAAACTTAATTTCATTTAGTATTCAAATATAAAATATGATACAGAATAGATTTAAGTTAACTAGTTTTAATAATTAAATCAAATCTGAATTCTGTTGGTCTGTTTTTAAGAAAAATATTTTGAAAGATTGATTACTGTAAACGCGATATTTGACCTTGGTAACACAGCCTTAAGTACATTTTGAGTGATCTGTTGAAAATATATAGATTTCCAGACATCTTAGTTTCCAATGGTAAAACATTAAATAGTCTGCAGCCATTGTATATAATAATGCTCCTTTGGTATAAAGAGGTCGAATGGGAATCAGGATGAGTATTATGGTTGTGGGGAGTTATATTTTTAGTGAATATAGCTCTGTTTTTGAAAATGAAGCAGCAGACTTCGTAGATGTAGGTACCCGTAACTGTTAGTATATCTGGTTGGCTACAGGATTCTTAATAATCTAGATTTGCTAAAATTCTTATTGCAACTTTCTGTAAAATAAAAGCTCGTTGATTCTGCGCACTACTCCCCTAATTTAGGATGCCATTTCTTAGATGTGTGTATGTGTGAAGGGATTAGTAATACAATGTTTTAAGGATGTTGATGAAGTTTTAAAGAAATCTTAGTGCTTAGCAAGGCCTGCTTAGTTTCCACAGTATATGTCAATGTGTGAGCTCCATTGCAAATGGCTGTCTAGGGTGATGCCTAACATTTTGACATAGTTCGTGGTTTTTATAGGAAAACTATTGTTGAGAGAGCAAGTAGATCTTTGCGATGTAAATAGCACACACTGCGCTTTATCTTCATTTAGGAATAAGTGGTTTTGGTAAGCTCACTTCACAATCACATACTGTTCATGCAAGTGTCATGAGACTGTATATTTTCAGCTGTTATCATCAGCATACTGTGTAATCTTTACAGGTTGTATATTACTTAAATAAAAATTTAAATCATTTACAAAAAGTAGAAAAAGTGAAAGCCTTAAAATTGATCCCGAAGGACACCAGCTAATATGTGTAGACTTGAACTTACTTTTCCATTCGGCAGACGAACTATCTAAGTACGTCCCAGAACATATAGTTCAAACAATTGTAGATTTGTGCTCCTAATGCCATACCTAAAGAGTTTTGCAAGTAATAATTCATGGTTTACATTATCAAAAGCCTTAGTAAAATCTATAAAGAGCCCTAAAATTGGAATCTTATTGTCTGTTGCTCTGAAAATTTCCACAGCAAAATTAGTAATGGTTGTATCAGTGTTTTTATTTTTGGTGTAATCATGGCTAGAAGGCTAATAGGTCTATAATTGGTGATAATGTCTGGATCCCCCTTTTCGTATGAAGGATTTACAATCGCAAACTTAAGTTTAGATGGAAAGACTCCCTCCTGGAACATTAAATGAATTATAAATGTTAGCGGTTTGCGTATTAGATGATTACAGTTTTTTAAAAGATATGCATTTATTTCAATCTTTTATTTTTATGTTATGTACTTTTTTTAATATATTTTTTATTGTTATATCTATTGGATTTAATTAAGTGTGTACGTATATTATGACTAATTAGTCAAAAGTGTGGTAATAAAAAAAAAATCTACATAAATTTGTTTCATAACATACTGAAATCAAATATCGAATATTGAAAAAACACAATCATACGCATGTGTGTGTGCTTCCATGCCCGTGTATGTACTCCATGTCATGTAAACAAGACAACTTCTGTTAGACTCAACGTTTTTGTTTCAAAGAGTCTAGCCGTACCTCCACTGTGGAATTGCCCCCAGTAGGAACCTATATCCGTTGTCTATGCCATAATGTAGAGGGGGTTACTACTAGTAACTGATGCATACAGATATTTCCCATCCATCTTAATCGGTCATGGAGATAATGGAAGAAAACAGTCTGAGAACACACTCTTTTCAAATCGATATATTTGCTAAACTACTACAGTTAGGAAAATGAAACTAAATGGAGGTGTTAAGGTAAATTCTAGAATTTATTTCAGTATAGTTTCTGAAAGCTAAGCTTCAGTACAAATATTAAAAAGCATATAAAATTTCAACGATCTATTTCTACTGGATCATATTGAACGATCACTTTGATAAAATTACCGAATATTTTTTATCCATATATTATCTACACATGTATAGAGTAAGATCCCGGAGCCCCAGACCTACGTCATTTTAGCAAAGCTAATATTTTGACAATAAATAGTGTCATATGTGGTTAAGAATATAATTGCTAGCCTGAAAGCGGGGCCCTTTTATAGGTAACCAGGTGCTAAAGGTGCATAAAAACACTACGAACCTACGTTGTAGTATGACGACTGGTTTTTATATATGTTTGAGAGAATACTGTTAAAAACCAACATTCATTATTGCCAGACACTTCCCGTGGGCCATTACTTCCGCCAGATGCTTTAAAGTTTGAAAAAGACCAAGCAAGCTAGATAACTAATTGTGGAACCACATCTACTACTATGTAAAAAAATGAAACAGAGCAAAAGATTTATTATGTTTTGTTAGGTTAGGTTAGATTTTTTCGAGCTTTAGAGCGTCCACAGTTAGTTAATTAGCTAGCTTGGTCTTTTTCGAACTTTAAAGCGTCTAGCGGAAGTTAGGGCCCATGGAAAGTGTCTGGTAATAATGAATGTTAGTTTTTAACAGTATTCTCTCAAACATATAAAAACCAGCCATCATACTATGACGTAAGTTCTTAGTGTTGTTATGTACCTTTAGCACCTGGTTACCTGTAAAAGGGCCCCGATTCCAAGCTAGCAATTATGCATACATTCTTAATCACATATCACACTATTTACTGACAAAATATTAGCTTTGCTAAAATGACGTAGGTCTGACGGCTCTGGGATCTTGGTCTAGTAGATTCATTAAAATCGAAATGGTGTAACACGTTGTAAAAAAAATTAAATGTAAGTGCACGTACACTGGCGACCCTTATGTTAAGATATAAATTAAATTACTCAAATGAAATGTTAATAATGCTCCATTTTTTAATTACATTATTCCACTCCCAAATTGAATTAAAACAAGTATTATAAATTTTTACAAATAAGTAAATACCCCAACAATACAATACGATACAATACATCTTTATTCATCACATAAAGTTTATACAAGAATGTACAATACTTATTGGACTAGTCAAAAGAAATTGCAGATATAAATATGAATAAAAAACATAATACAGACAAATCCATTCTTATCAAAAATACACATTCACACAGACAATTAATTAATATTAATACTTATATATTTAAAAACTCCTCAATAGAATAAAATGACTCATCAGCCAATTAATTATACAACACATTTTTAAAAGTATTAAAATTGCTAAAATTTTTACTAGTGCCGAATAAGCTCTTGAATTTGTTGAAGCAAGCGATACCTTGATATAAATTTGAATTTTGGCCAATACTAAATCTTGAGTATGGTTAGTGAAGATTCTCGCAGCTTCGAGTATTGTGATCATGCAGTACGTTGTTTCTTAATAGTGAATATTCCTGTTTTTTTATATTTATTGTAATAAGAAATATATAAAGAGAAGGGAGTGTTAGAATAGAGAGTTTACAAAATATTTGCCTACAAGATGTGCCGGAATGAGCTCATACCATGCATCTAATTATTCTTTTCTCTATTTTATTACTGTGAGTCGATTTACCCCAGAACATTAAACCATAACTTATATTTGACTGCACTAATCCATAATATGCTAACTTAAGAATTTCCAGTGATACTGTATTGCACAATTGTCTGATGATAAAACAAGTAGTACTTAATAAGTGTGTTAATATGTTGTTCCCATGTGAATTCCTGGTCTACTGTAATGCAAAGAAATTTTATACAATTTGTTTGCTCAGTGGTCTTATGATTCACTTTTATGAGGGGACTTAAGTTATGGTTCATGTTTTTTGGTAAAAATACCATGAAAAATGTCTTACTTGAATTTAGTACTAGTCCATTTTCCAAACACCACTCATGAAATTCACTGGTGGAAATGTTAGCCCTAGTTACGGCATTGAAAGATTATTTTCAGCTATTAAAATATTAGTGTCATCAGCATACATAATTACTTTTTGGCCGTTCGTACAAGAGTGTGTCTTATCGTTTATGAATATAATAAAGAACAGTGATCCCAGAACTGAGCCCTGTGGAACACCCACACTAATAGTTTTTTTTTCTCTGATTTATTATTGTTTATAACCACTGTTTGCTTCCTGTCTTGCAGGAATGAGGCAACCCAGTCACTTGCAGATCCTCGGACACCTATACAAGACAATTTCTCCAGCAGAAGATTGTGATCAACGGTATAAAATGCTCTGCTCAAGTAAAAAAATACAGCAATTGGATATTGCTTCTTATATAGATAGTCATATATAGTGTTACAGAAATCAGTTAGAGCAGTTGATGTAGATCTTTTCTGTTTGAACCCATTTTGACAGTTATGTAATAGATCGACTTTGCAGACATGCATTTCAATAGTTGCACATATCTTCTCTGAATCATTTGTTCTTAAATATAGGCACTGATTTAGATACTTTAATCGAGCTTGGATATTGCCCTACACCAAAAGATTCATTTATTATGTTTGATAATGGTACACTTATTATTTCTTTTACAGCCTTAATTGCCTTTCCACAGATTTCATCAATACCCGAGGAGGATTTTTCGAGGAGGTTTTCATAATATTGTTTTCAATTTCATGGGGGGTAGTTGAATATAGATACAATGATTCTTGGTAATATGGAGATAGGTTTAGTTTCTCTGTGTTTGGCTTATGATTAGGTACATCAAAAAAAAGTCATTAACCCTTTAATTCCTGGAACCGGATAAATCTGCAAAAATTTTTCGTGCTCCCAGCGCGAGAACCGGATATTTACGCAAGGTCATATTTACACTGTAGTTCGTATCTGTTTTTATTTTGCATTTTTTTTTTGTGAAAGTTTGTTTTCTTATGTTTTTGAAAAAAAATAATGTTTATTTAATTGATTATTTGAATTTACATGGCTAAATGAAGCATGTATACGCGCATAAGTTTACCCGAACCGTACGGTTCCGCAAGGGCCTCCCGCTGCCGTTTTGAGGGCTCGACATGTAAAATCCAGTGCCGAAATGAAAGGGTTAAAACTGTTACATAATATATCATTTAAATTTGTTAATTTTTTTTTTTTATATTTAATTGACTAACTGGTTTTTTAGTTGATGTACCTTTTGCCTCGTTAATAATTTTCCAACTTTCTTTTACTACATTATGTGCATTACATAACCTCTCGTTGTTATAGTTATTTCTGGCTTGTTTTACCTTCTCATTATATAATGTCTTAAATTGTTTATATCTAACTTTGAGGTTCACATTGCTACTGCTTTTAGTTATTTTTGCCATTTCACATAACATTTTATGCATTTCTCTAATTTCTGCTGTGAACCTAACATTCTTACTTTTATTTATTTTAATTTTTTTTTTAGAGAAAAGCACTGTTGTAGTGATACTTAATAGTTGTATAAAATGCATCAAATTTTTCGTCCAAATTAGTAAAATTATATATTTCTATCCACTGTTCATGTTTCATATACTAAATCATAATCATAAACTAAAAAATAATATCCCAATTTTTGCTAATAACATGAAATTTACTCCATGTACACTCTTGATTTGCATTTAAATAAACACAAATAAATAATTTATTAGCAATTTAAAGAAATGCGAGCTTCACCATTAGTTTGCGAAAATCTATAAGGACTGTAATGTAAGTTAAAATTAATTGAATTGTTTCCACTCGATTGTTTCTACATCGACTTGTGTCAATGCTGTCAAATACAAAGTTAATATGTACTAATTAATTCACTAATTATTATACCCTATCTAACCTAACCTATACCATCAATTACGAATGGGCTCTAGGATAAAATAAGGACCTGTTGTCACCCAGAGGTCTGTCAGAGCATTATGTAAAGACATACACAAAGAATAGGACCATGGAAAGGAAGGAATATGTACGATGGAATAAAAACAAAGGGGGAAATATATATACTGAGTTTGATGTCTAAGAAATTACCTCATAGATGTGTTTTTTATTTAGCGCTAATACTGCCATGCTAAGAACAAATGCGGTATCTACAGGTAGTGTTAAAATGAGTAATAGACTCTGAAAGTTTTTCTCATGGCCGAGGAGGATTGTATCAGTTTTCAACAAAGTAAAGGTGATTTCTACTTCAAAGCCACGTGAAAATTTTATATGAAGAAAAAATAAGAAAAAGATTATCACTTTGTACTAAAACGCAGATACAGCTTTTTTTTCTAAGATAAGCTTCTTATGCATGCTAATAACACTTATCGTATCTGCATTAGTTGTTTGATGCAACTTTTTTGTGCTTCTTGCTCATACCAACAATAGTTGTCGTATCTGCATATTTGATTATTAAAGATAGGTGAAAGGTGGAACATCATAAAGAATAACTTTATCCAGGTTTAATTTACATGTTTGAATAACACTTGACAATTCTAGAGTTATACCCTAATAATAACATATAACATAAATTCGAAAATGTTGTCTTTATAAATGTTCACAGTTTTTGTTAGTATAGGAATTTAGTTGAAACTTAAAAATTGACAAGCTACACTTCGCCGATTTACTGCACTTTTAATATAATTCTTGCACATTCTATAGGATACTCTTCGCAGTTTTTTTGTAAATAATATTAATTTTCGACATATTTAGTTTAATTACAAAACAAACAAAAAATATGATTTTTTTTTAAATTTAAAATGTATAATTTTTTTATTTATCGATCGATTTTATTAAAAAACAATAGGGTTCTTCCTCTAGTTAACACTAACTTACTGTCCAAATTTCATTACAATTGGACTTTTCGTTCTTAAGTTATCGTGCTTACAAGAAACGTGACTGGCGGACATTTTGAAAGTTATTCAGAATTCGATCACCAACATAGCGATATGAAAATTTTTTCTCTACGAGCAATAATACCTGTTTTAGAAATGTGCCGATCAAATGCAATATACTCTTCGTTTTATATTTGGGAAGACTAAAATAAGTTGAGTTCATTAAGCATGTAAAATCGATGTGACTAAAAGCAATTATCCATGGATGTCAAAGAAAAACGATAACCCTCAAGACACTTGTTATACTCTTCGTAAATACAAAACAAAGAGTATATTGCATTCGATCGGCACATTGCTGGTAATATTGCACGTAGAGAAAAAATTTTCATATCACTGTGTTGGTGATCGAATTCTGAACAACTTTCAAAATGTCCGTCCGTCCATTTGTCTGTCCATCTCACGTTTCCTGTAATCATGATAACTTAAGAACGAAAAGTCTGATGGTATTGAAATTTTTAGCTATAGGAAGAACTCTATTGGTTTTGAACAAAATCTATCAAATAAAAAAGTTATTAAATTTTTGAAATAACCTTTTTTTTTTTAATGTTTTGTAATTAAACTAAAAATGTCTAAAACTAATATTATTTACAAAAAGAAACTGCGAAGAGTATCCTATAGAATGTGCAACAATTATACAAAAAGTGCAGTAAATCGGCGAAGAGAATAATGGTTAGCTTGTTTATTTCTACTACTTAATCATAATTAATAACAAGCTAATCATTATACTCTTCGCCGATATACTGCACTTTTTATATAATTATTGCACATTCTATAGGATAATCTTCGCAGTTTTTTTTGTAAATAATATTTTTTTAGACATTTTAATTTAATTACAAACATTAAAAAACATTTTTTTTTTAAATTGGTAACTTTTTTATTTATTGATCGATTTGATTCAAAAAAGTCCATAACTGGAAATTATTTTCGAATATACGGGGCGAGCCAAGACGATTTTTACTGGACCAAGTGCCTATTTTTTAAATGAAATGCTCTGTATATCAGTACATTTTTGAAGCCTCTTTCTAGGCTCTATTCATTCCTATATTAGCATTAAATATCTCCCAACCACTTGGATGTAATGAATTTTTTCGTTGAAATAATGCAATCTGCAGATGGATATTTAAAAAATCACCACAGTTACAATTATGGGTTTTAAGAAAAACTTATGTGAATACTAGTTTCGAGACATCTAATTATCACCATTTTCATTTCCTAAAACTGTACAGGGTGGCCAAAAATTATTTTTCAATTAAGAACTTTTTAAATTGATTTTCTCAGTATTTTCAAATGGAACGCCCTGTTATATTTTTCAACGATGTGATGTAGAAATGAAAAACGAACTTTTTTGTAAGTACTTCCCTATGGCTAATTGCAACCAATTTCGTTTTATTGGGTAATAATTACAAAATTCAAAAATAGACTTAAAAAAAGAGGTTTCTTCAAATAACTCAGTAGAAAAAATTATAATAAATGTTCCACATGTTGCCCATTTTGATTGACACACATCTCTATGCGCTTTTGAAATGAGGTTCCCACTGTTCCTAAAACTGCCGGTGTGATAGATCTAAAGGCAGTTATTATTCTTTCCTTCATATTTTGTACTGTTGTTGGTGTGTCTCTATAAACAATTTCCTTCACATATAAAAAAAAACCGTTTTTGTAAGATCTGGGGATTTAGCAGGCCATTTAGTGGGTCCATTTCTTCCAACCCATTGATGAGGATAGGTATTATTTAAGTGGTCTCTAACTACATTTAAATAATGTGGTGGAGCACCATCTTCCTGAAACCACATCCTATTTCGAATTCTTTCAGGGAGATTTACCAATAATTGTGGCAGATAGTTTTCCAAAAATTGAAGATAAATAGCTCCAGTCAATGTACCATAAAAAAAAGTGGCCTTATTACATGTTCTCCAATAATTCCTCCCCAAACGTTTATGGACTGTGTTGGTTATCAACTTGAATAAAAAAGTGAGGATTTTCCGAAACATAATAATGGAAATTGTGCCTATTAACATCTATTTTTGTGAAAAGTTGTCTCATAGTAGTAAATAAAACATTATTGAAGAAGTTGACATCATCTTGCATTTTACTTCTGGCCCAATAAAAAAATTGTAGGCGTTTTTGAAAATCGTCACCACAGATAATTCTTGCATTTGAATATGATATGCATGCAACTTATTTGTTTTTAAGATTCGACCCACAGACCGTCTACTTATTCCTACTAATGAGCTCATTTCTCTTTGACTAACAAGGGGATTCTCGACTGTTGCCAGCACCACAGAAAACTCATTTTCTTCGTTCACAACACATTTTATTCTTTCACTTTCTTATATTCGACATTTCCAATTTCCAGAAATCTATCGAGAAAGTTTTGCTAACATCAGTAATCTTTTTTGCAGGATAACATTGGTGATAAATTTTATTGGCAAGTAAACAATTTTTGTCTGATTCGCCCAAAACAAAAGTCATGTCTACAAGTTTCGCTTTATTAAAATTCATATTGCAAAATTCCAAATATTTTAAATTCAATACAAATTGTAATTATCGACCGATAAGTGTGATAAATGCTCCGTTGTACACAACAATTTATACCAAACTGAGGTTTCATTGCTTGTCGAATAACGAAAACGGCAAAAAAATTTACAAAAAATCATTACAGTAAAGGACCTGTTAAATACTATTTACTCATTTCAATGAATTGGAAGAAATGGTCCCAGTAAATCATTACAAAATTGCATAAAGACGTGTGTCAATCAAAATGGGCAAGTCGAACACCTATTATAAATTTTTCTAATGAACTATTTTTAACTTTTTTAAGTTCATTCTTGAATTTGACACTTATTTATTTATAAAACGAAAATGGTTGGAATTAGCTATAGGCACAGTTTAATAAAATACAGTTGGGTCACTCCAGCCCCCCCCCCCCCCATTTTTGTCTATGACCCCCCACTCTTGTCATCGACGCATAGGCTACACTCAGTACGAAACTAGTTCTCGATTATAGAGCGTGAATAGAAGGTCAATTGTTCAAAAGTTGCAAAATAAGATTACTTGTGTATGTTATTTGTTTTCGTATTCAAAAGTTCAAAACGATTGGAAAAAGTACTACAAGTTATTTAAATTATTAAGGAGTGCAATTTTCTTAGAAATCGTACAAATCTCAATGAACTATTTGATTCATTACATTAATATTATGCGTGTAATCATGACAATATTCTTAATTGTTCGAAACTGTTTCCTAATTATGAGAATTTTGTGCTAGGATTATATTACAACATAGGACATAACTAATAAATTTGACATTTAGTTCAGTACACCGCGCGCCGGTTGTTCGCTACTCGATTTTAAAACTGGCGCCATTCCCCTCTGTGCGGTGGTCTTTGCGCACTCGGTCTGGTTTAGAGCATAAAAAACGAAACCAAGTCCCATTTTTTGTACATAGAGTAGATAGGGAGTGAGTCTACTGTATATTTCTCTATTGTGCCATAGGGAAGTACTTACAAAAAATGTTCGTTTTTCATTTCTACATCACATCATTAAAAATAATCAGGGTGTTCCATTTTAAAAAATTGAGAAAATTCAGTTTAAAAAGTTCTTAATTGAAAAATATTTTTTGGCCAACCTATAGAGTTTTAGGAAATGAAAATGATTCAAAAACATTAATTAAATGTCTCGTAAAAAAAATTCATTACATCCAAGTGGTTGGGAGATATTCAATGCTAATATTATAATATCTTGGACTTATAACAGATGAGACCCTATCATGGGAAAACCATGTTACTAGGCTAAGAAAAAAAATTGCAGCTCCAGTAGGCATATTAAAAAGATTAAGCCATTATATACCGAAGCATTTGATTAGAACTGCATATTTCTCACTAGTTCACTGCCATTTGAACTATCTTGCCTTGGTCTGGTATCCAACATACTCCAAGATATTGAAACCTCTTAAAGTGCTACAAAATAAAGCAATAAAAAATATTTATTGCCACAACATCAGATATCCGACAGCCCAATTATATAGCAATTTTAATATAATGTCCCTAGAAAACATGTATAAGTATCAAATGTGCGTTCATATTCATCTAGTATTGTATAAACATAAACACTCTACTATGGTGTTTAATATAAGAGACCAAGTGCATAATTAGCAACAAGACACCACAGCGCCATTGACATACCAAGGGTGTCATCGGCAAGGGCAATGAATTCCATATACACCAAAGGCTCTTCGATGTATAATATGTTACCATGTTCAATAAAAAATATAAAAAATGTTAAGTCGTTTAAGATAAGACTGAAAAGGCATATACTACAGGTTAACAATAACTATAACTGTTTGTGCTAGAGATTTTAGTGGCACATTAGGTATCTGCCTTCTGTCTGCGATTCCTTTAAATGTTTTTAATTTTAATCTGTTTAATTAAAATTGAAAATAATGTTTATTGTCTATGCTACCTGTTCTTGTTACTGTAATTTCTCTAATATAATTCTGACACTTCCTAATTGAAAAGTGCATAAATTTTAGAATTTCAGATTTAATAACTTTTTTTTCTTTTCTCCTTTTTAATGTAATTCTGACACTTCTTAATTGAAAGTACATATATTTTAGATTTAGTATAGGACGAACTTATGTAGAATTTGTTTGTATTCTTTTGGTTCAATAAATTGCTTTCTCTCTCTCATATAGGAATGAATAGAGCCTAGAAAGAGGCTTCAAAAAATGTACTGATATACATAGCATTCCATTAAAAAAAAGGCACTTGGTCCAGTAATTTCGTCTTGGCTCGCCCTGTATGTTCGAAAATAATTTCCAGTTATAGACTTTTTTATCTAGTTTACTAGCAATTTTTTAAAAAATTTCTAGCTATCGTAGAACTCGAGATATCGAGGTCCGACGCACTATTGCCCCACCCTGTATATGATTTAAATCTGCAGTGACATTACGTGTATCGCATAAGTCCTATTTCCTTGCGCTCAAATTTTAATCTGCTTAGTTCTGTTATGCCTTTTCTAGAATATATGAAATCTTTGTGCTGATAACTATTAGGAATATCTGGTTGAATTGATGTATAGCAAGTACAATTTGTTATACCAAATTCTGTCCATAGGGCTGACCATGCTTTTGGACGTTTAATCTGCAATTCAAAATTTCTCCTTCATTAATACTTTTTTTGCTATAATGTCTAATGTCTTCATGGTGTTCTAAACCTGTATATGCCTTAACCCAAACAAATTTGACAACTTTCCTCGCTCTTTTAAGTTTACTAAAATTTTAACTTTACCAATACTAGGATTAATGTTGTAAATGACTTGACTATTATTGAAGGTTTGAGGACAGACAGTGAGTCCCATAAAATCGTAGATTATTGATGTTCATTTCATCGATGCTTTGAGTATTTCTATTTAATTTAAAAGGCCTTTGTATGTCTGTGCGACTATAAGAACACTTAATGCATTTTTATTTATTTGGTTTATTTTAGAGTATTGAGGTATGATGACTGGTATTCTAGCTAAAAGAGCAAAAAAAATCATAGTTTTAGCAGATTAATTTATTTTGATCTGTTTCCTGGAAAAACGAATATACTTGCGATACCTTGCACATAGATGTGGAGAGTTTTCTTAATCCAGTAATTGTTCACAAGATCGAATATATTTAATTTATAATTTTTATCTATTAAAAGAGATTATTTATTTTTGGACCTCAGTTTTTCAGATAGAAGTTGATGTCTCAGATGTAATGGCGGTTCTAAGACTTTTACTCTGAGCTTCAACTGGTGTTGATTTCATTGTGCCTAACCATAACCTGGCGTTATTTTGTATAACATCTAATTTATGTAAAAATGATTTACTAGCTCATTGTGCATAAGCATAATCTGAGCGTACTATATTGTGAAATGTATAATTTATGTAAAAATTTTAAAAAATTACGCAAAGTAAGGCTCGCATTTCTTATTAAATTTTTTGTTTTGTTTTTTTAAATGTAAATCAGTAGTGTAGATTTTGATTACTAATTTTTCTAATTAATATTTAATAAACTATTGGAAAAGAAACTAAATTTAAAAAAAATATATGAATTTAAAAATTTTCAAAATAAAACAAAATTTTGAGCCTAGAATAAATAATTTTTCTTGAAATTATGAAAGTAGAAATAGAAACCTACAATTTGACCCTAAGAATGTTTATATTGGTGCTCGATCCCAAAAATTTTAGTGATCGGTCCACATCACCTTCTTGAAGACACTCACTCTTACCTTCGTCTTTCGAAACGAATTTTTAAATGAAAAGAGTAAGTTGGTTTTCTTTTTTTTTTTTTTTAGTTTAAATTTTGAGGTTAAATTTCATTATTTTGAGATCGGGTTTATACACATCGATAGATAACCTTATTTCTACAACTTTTATCTGAAATATTTTTAAAAGTTATCGCGAAAAATCCTAATTTCAAAATTATTTTGACCAAACAATTGTTTATCCATCTGCAGCAAAGGGATAATACAAGATAAAATCTGATGATACCCAATTTGAACTTTGTTTTGAATTGCTACGTAAATTGAAATAATGAAAATGTTTTTGGCGATGTCCTTGGACCAGGAATTTAGAAGGAATTGTGAAGTATGGATATGGATTTGATGACTGCAGATTGGTGACCAATCATAGCGGCCAGCATGGAGGGTGTCAATATAACTAGCCAATGTGCCAGGGCATCTTTTAGTGATTTTTTAGTGCGTATCCATGTGTTTCAAAAAGCCCTATTTTCAGGGCCGCCGAGAGAAAATCGGGGCCCAGGGGTAGTAACATACAACTTCCAGCAATCAAATTTCGAAGAGAATATTTATAATTTACTTTTATTTGACTCCATTTCTTTTTAAATATCACTGGTATCAATTTTTAAATTACTAAGTATTTATTACAAAGGGCCCATATTTCTGTATCCATTTCATGTTCACTGGGTATCCAACTGGAAGGCCTACATATACATACACAAAAGTACTTAAAAAAATGCCTTGCAATGCGCAACCCATTTTACTCTACGAAGTTCTAATCTGCAGATAATATATGTATCTATATTGTATGTACATTGTTACTATGAGCTATATTATTATATTAGGTGGGGGGAGGTGAGCGCCCCTGTTATATTTTATTAAAATATTTATTTTCCTATAGCTTTGTGTTTATTTATGTTCAGTTTCACATATTAATTATGTTACCCTTGAGGCGACCCTGTCTTATTCTTATATGATACTACGCATGAGCCGGGTGGCTTAAGGGTGTAACAGAAACAAAGCGTTAGAGTTTTTAAGTCAGAACGATAATATCCTCGATTCTTACATGTACATATGTAGTGTTAACCTCACTGTATGTATTAAATAAAGTTGTTAGTTGTTTACAAAGTGAAGTGCATCATTTCATATTTATAACAAAATACAGTCCACAATAATCGAAAGGAAGAACAATACAAAGTTTGGTCCTTAGAGCGAAATTGCTTAATTAATTCGATAATTAATTAAAACAAAAACAATAAAGAAATTAGCAACTTAAAACCATCAAGAAAACAAAGTAGGTACAGTGAAGTTTTCTCCAGTGCAAAAATAACAAACGAACAGTGGAAAAGTAACATTAAAAGCAAAATTAAAACAAAATAACTAGTGTTAGCGAGCAGAAAAAACAGTATAATTTGTCGGCGTCACAAGACTGTTCTTGGAATAAGCGTGGGCATCTGGTTCTGGTATCTCGAGAGGCAACAGGTTAGCAGAACCCAAGTCTCCATCCAGCAAAACTAGGCGTTGAGAACAAGGAGAAGCGAAAGACGAGTGCGACAGCAAAACAACAGATGGAAGTTTGACAGCTAAGAAAACGATAAGCAAGTAGGTCTATTCCATTTTATCTTTCACATATTTCATTTTACCCTCGATTTGCGTTAAAATCGTCAATTTAGTACACTTTTCGTGCACTGTAAGCACGAGCTTGATACAAATTTAAAAAATAAATATATATATACAAGATTTAAAGAAACAAAATGCCAAGCGAAGCGAACGTGGACACTAACGCAGAGTTAAAAAATCTGATTTTTCGTAGAGGTCAATTAAAAGCTCATGTCACACGATTTTCTACATTTGTCGACAGTAAAGATCATAGTAAAAATGTCACGGAATTAAAAATACGGTTGAAAAGATTTGAAGATGTTTTAAATGAGTTCGAAAAGGTTCAATCAGCTATTGAATGTCTAGATACAACTACCCATCACGAGCTGGAGCGAGAGGCGTTTGAAAACATTTTTTTCGGTACAATTACAAAGGCTCAAGAAATCATTGAATCGGTAACAAGTAGTAATGATAGAACAAGTGCTGCACCAGCAGTTACAGTTACTCAAACAGATTCACAAAAGGTTCATTCATCTGGTTTACCATCTATAAAATTGCCACAATTTGAGGGTACATATGAAGGCTGGTTACCATTTTTTGAAATTTATAAATCATTAATACACGAAGATACAAATCTAAGCATAATCCGAAAATTTCAATATTTACAGTCGTGTTTAAAAGGCGAAGCTGCCAGTATTATTCAGTCAGTGGAATTTAAAGCAGAAAATTACTCGGTTGCACTAGAATTATTAAAAGAACGCTACGAGAACAAAAGGGTGCTAACACGAAGTCATGTGAAAGCGATTTATGACATGCCGGTACTATTAAAGGAATCTCACTTAGCTCTAAGAAATTTATTGGATATATTTTTGCGAAATTTCAGGGCACTGAAAGGTTTAGGCGAACCAGTCGACTGCTGGGACACCTTACTTATTCATCTTATTTCGACGAAATTAGACCCACAAAGTAATCGCGAGTGGGAAGGTTCAATAAAAACAGATGTTCCAAAATTAGATGATCTGTTGAAATTCTTAAAAAATAAATGCCAGTTACTTGAATCACTAGACAACAAAGGTTTAAATAAATCTAATTCAAAGGGCAGTAATTCGAACGGTAACAACAAGGCCTTAGTTCATGTCTCAACAGACAATCAAATGAATACCAATAGCAATACCTTTAACTGCATATTCTGTAAACAAAGAGGCCATGGAGCCTATAAATGCCAAAAGTTATTAGCATTATCGTATAAATCACGCTATTTCGAATTAAAAAAGGCAGGAATTTGTACAAATTGCTTGAGAACAGGGCATCGCGTGGAAAATTGCAATGGCAAAACATGTCAAATTTGCCATAGACGACATAATACCATATTGCATGACAACAATTTTCAACAAGGTAAGACGCAAAGCGGCGGCGGCGTCAGCAATATTAATTTGGGTAACAATTCGGTGCAAGAAAGCAATAGCAACGCTACTGGCACATCCGAAAATAATAGCGATAATACGACAAATTTACAAACAAACTCTCAAGTTACTTTGGCGTCTCATGAGGTAAATGAAAATTATCCAAATAAAATTCAAATATTATTAGCTACAGCTATAGTTCATTTAGTCGATCATAATAACAAAATGATCAAATGTCGCGCATTGTTAGACTCGGCAAGTCAATCCAATTTTTGTACCAAGGAATTATTTGAACGTTTAAATTTAAAAGGTACTCGAATAAATATGCCAATTTCAGGTATAAGCCAAACAGCATGTAATATCACTTATAGAACACGATGTCAAATACGGGCGATCGATGGTTCATATAAAACAAATGCACAATTATTAGTAATCGATAACATAACAAGCAACTTACCACAAAATTCATTCGATGTGTCTCAATTAAATATTCCAAGTGGTATCATTTTAGCGGATCCACAGTGTAATCTTTCACAAAAAATTGATCTTTTGTTAGGCACAGAGATATTTTTCGAACTTTTAAATAACAGTCAAATAAAATTAGGTCACAACAAACCTATTTTGCAAAGCACGAAACTTGGCTGGATACTAGCGGGTCCAGTTCAAATAATGCCTTATAAAAATGAAGCAGCCCCGTCTAAATGTCTTTTGTCCACGTCATTATTAAACGAACAATTACAGAAATTTTGGGAATTAGAAAATATTGACAAATCGCATATTAAATTATCCAACGAAGAACTAGAATGTGAAATAGATTTCCGAAAAAATGTGGAACAAGACGAATTTGGAAAATACACAGTAAAATTACCATTAAAAGATAATTACAAAGAACTAGGCGAGTCATTAACAATTGCCAAAAATCGGTTACATTCATTGGAAAATCGGTTATCAAAAAATCCTGACTTACGTAAACATTATGTCGATTTTTTAAAGGAATACGAGGAGTTGGGCCACATCTCGAAAATTGACATAAATTTAGACAATCCCGCGGATATTCACAACTATTTGCCGCATCATGCAGTCGTGAAGGATACGAGTTCAACCACGAAGGTCCGCGTCGTATTTGATGCATCAAATAAAACCTCTTCAGGTCTTAGTTTGAACGACGTATTAAAGGTGGGACCCAAAGTACAAAACGATTTATTCGACATCTTAGTGCGCATGCGTAAGCATGAAATAGTATTGGTGGCGGACGTAGAAAAAATGTATCGTATGATAAACATACACGATTCTCAGAAAAATCTTCAGCGAATAATTTGGCGAGACGAACCTTATAAAGAAATATCGCATTACGCCCTAAACACAGTAACGTACGGCACTGCGAGTGCTTCATTTTTAGCTACGCGCACGTTGAACGAAATCGGTCTAAGAATTAAAGGAATTAATCCCCAAGCTAGCGAAGTCATCATGAACGATTTTTATATGGACGATCTGATTTCCGGAGCGAACTCTCTAGAAAATGCCATAAAACTAAAAAATGACGTTTATCCCATTTTGGCAAAAGCATCGTTTAAGCTACGAAAATGGATATCCAACGATTTACGGGTATTCGAAGGCGACAATTTAAATTCGAACGAAGCTGACTATCAAATTAACTCGGAAACTAAAACACTAGGCATCAATTGGGACTCAAAAAATGATTTGTTACACTACTCGTTTAATATCTCGATGAAATCAGAAGAAATTACAAAACGCACAATTTTATCTAGCGTAGCACAACTATTCGATCCCTTAGGGCTTATCTCGCCTTGTATAGTAAAATTAAAAGTTATTCTTCAACAACTGTGGCAAGCACAGATCGATTGGGATCAAACAATTCCCGATTTCATGAAAGCAGAGTGGCAAAATTCAATTTCAAATATTAATTGTCTTAATGTACTAAACATCCCTCGTTGTATAGTTATTTCCAAGGCGAAATCATATCAAATTCATGGATTCTGTGACTCCTCACAATACATGTATGGCTGTTGTATTTATTTATGTTCAGAAAATGTACAGGGTGATAAGGTTTCTCACTTGATTTGTGCGAAATCCCGATTAGCTCCAATAAAAGCAATTACCTTACCAAGACTTGAGTTGTGTGGGGCTTTACTGCTCGCACAGTTAATGCAAAAAACAAAAAATGCTTTACGTATTTCAATTGATTCGGTAAATTATTGGACGGATTCAACTATAGTGCTTTCTTGGCTTAATGCGGAACCTAATCGTTGGAAGATTTTCGTTTCAAATCGTGTTTCAGAAATCCAGAATTTAACGGAAAACAGTACCTGGCGACATATCCAGTCACAAAACAATCCAGCAGACATAGTGTCTCGTGGATGTGACACTTTAACTTTAGCAAACGAATCACTTTGGTGGCACGGTCCAGAGTTTTTATTAAAGGAGCCTGACGAATGGCCAAAAAATCAAGTTATCGAGATAACGAATATACCGGAGGCACGAAAAGAAAACATATCTTTATCTTTCAAGGTTTTAAACGATCACGAAATTTTTGAAACATTTTCTATATATCATAAACTAATTCGAGTAGTTGCACTTATTCTTAGGTTCATTCGTAACTGCAAGTCAAAAAACAAAATTCAAGGTTTCTTATCATCTAAAGAATTAGAGGACTCAAAAATTAAGTTATGCAAACTTGTACAACAAGGTAGCTTCTCGGATGAAATTAAGAGTCTACAAAACAAAAAATTTGTTAACAAAAATAGCAAACTATACACTCTTACTCCCTTTTTGGACTCCGACGGTCTAATTCGCGTAGGAGGGCGTTTAGTAAATTCTAATTTGTCTTTCGATAAAAGGTACCCCATAATTCTTCCTGCCAAACATAAATTTACACGCTTACTTATAAAACACTTTCACCACAAATATTTGCATGCGGGAGCACAGTTTGTTCTATCTCAAATTAGAAGTGAATTCTGGCCAATAAACGGTCGCAATGAGGTTCGAAGCGTGCTTAGACAGTGCATAACATGTTTCCGGGTCAAACCTCCGGAATTCACACAGTTAATGAGTGGATTGCCGGAAGCGAGAGTCACAGCTTCTCGTCCGTTTACGTATTGCGGGGTAGATTATGCCGGGCCTTACCTACTTAAAGATGGAAAAACTAGAAACAGGGTATTGATAAAGTCTTATCTGTGTATTTTTGTATGCTTAGCAACTAAGGCGGTGCATATTGAGCTAGTCACCGACTTGACGACCGAAAGCTTTCTAAATGCATTCAAACGTTTCACGTCTCGGCGAGGTTTGTGTAGGCGTATTTGCTCAGATAACGCTAAAAATTTTGTGGGAGCAGATAATTATCTAAAACAGGTACACGAACTCATTGAAAACATTTCCAAAGGCGAGAAAAGTCACAATTATTTTCTTGAAAATCAGGTTAAATGGGAGTTCATTCCTGCATTGTCTCCACACTTTGGAGGCCTTTGGGAGGCTGCTGTCAAGTCTTTCAAATATCATATAAAACGGGTCATCGGCGAATTACATTTAACGTATGAACAATTTCTAACAGTTTTGACGCAAATTGAAGGCATTCTCAATTCCCGACCCATCTTACCTCTGTCCAATGATCCTACTGACCTACTGGCTTTAACCCCAGGACACTTTTTAATCGGAAGCAGTCTGGTAGCCGCACCTCAAGAAGACGTAACAAAACGCCCATTCAATCGTTTAAATCACTTCAAGCAACTGCAGCAGCTAGTTCAAAATTTTTGGGCAAGATGGAGTCGAGATTATTTACACACTCTCCAACAGAAGGGCAAGTGGTGTGTAAGCAGCGAAAATATTAAACCAGACACTTTAGTTCTACTAAAAGAAAACAATGTTCCACCTGCACAGTGGCGTATGGGGCGGGTAGTGTCCGTTCACCCAGGTTCAGATAAACTAGTGCGTGTAGTATCTGTTCGAACCAGTGACGGTGGTATTTTTAAACGTGCCATTAGCAAGATTTGTCCATTACCAATTAATGACTCTTAATTTAGACAGATCTTAATTAAGTTTATTCATATTTTTATATTTTATTCATATTTTTATATTTTATTCATATTTTTTATATTTTGTATTACTTTGAAATCGGTCATTTCAAGGCCGGCGGCATGTTCAGTTTCACATATTAATTATGTTACCCTTGAGGCGACCCTGTCTTATTCTTATATGATACTACGCATGAGCCGGGTGGCTTAAGGGTGTAACAGAAACAAAGCGTTAGAGTTTTTAAGTCAGAACGATAATATCCTCGATTCTTACATGTACATATGTAGTGTTAACCTCACTGTATGTATTAAATAAAGTTGTTAGTTGTTTACAAAGTGAAGTGCATCATTTCATATTTATAACAAAATACAGTCCACAATAATCGAAAGGAAGAACAATACAATTTAATATATAAAACATTCGACATTGAGTCCTTCTGAATCATAATCATCGAAAATAAATTGTTTATAACCCATAATAAAATCTATAAATAGTATTGTTGAATGTATAGTAATATATAAAACTCAAGTAGGTTTGTCATATTATATTTTTGTATTTATAAACTTAATTTACAAAGTAAATTTTATAATTAAATATATTCCTGCATCATTCAGTTTGATTCAGCATCAGCATCTTTTAAATATCTCCTATGGTGTTCTATAGATTTTTTAACTTTTGGCTTTTTCTGTTTTATAGACTCATCACTTTCAGAAATCTCTTCAACTGGGCTTAGTTTCGACTAAAAATATTAATACAACTAATTGAATTCAAATAAATGACATGTGTTTGGGAAAGTTTGATTGGATCCATTTCTTCTGATTAAAAATTTTTTTTTTTTATATTTTAATTACATTTTATTTATTTATTAAACAGGTTTACCCCCAATTGTACAAATAAACTTAAATAAACATACAAAAATGTGTAAAACAATTAAATATAACAGGCAATAATACAAATATAGTTGAATTTTCTTCAATTCAATTCAATTTTTATTCAAATTGGTATGTACACCACATTTAATACAATGGTAATAAACAATAGATTTACAGATTTTTTTAAATTGGAGGCTCCTAAATGACAACATTTGCATGTACCTTGATTTTTTAATTTGAATACATCTTACACTAGATATTAAATAATATAGGATTAAAGATAAACTAAAACTAGGAACCAAACCTTATGAAGTACTCAGAGGATCGAACGAATTGTATTCTATTTATTAAAGAAATAAGAAAAACAAATTTTTTCTAAAAAAAGATTCTGAATGAATCGAACTTAGTACTTATAAAATGTCTACATTCTTTATTAAACCTTTTAAGATTAATCAATTGCTTGATTTTAATTGGTAATAGGTTATGTAATTTAGGGACTAAGCATTGAAATGATCTTAGTCCAATATTTTTATTTACAACAGGTATTTGTAGGCTTTTATGATCTTTACCTCTAGTTTCGTGCTGATGGGATATGAAATTTTAGTGTGCTTATTCTTTTGTAAAAATGAGCAACAAGCTAAGATGTACAGTGAACGGACATTAAGAATCCCTTCTGTATATAGTAAATTCGTAGGATAAAGGCTAGACTTTTTGACACTTATTTTTAGGATGAAGTTTTATATTACATTTAGCTGTTTTAGTGTATTGTTGTAACCCCCCCCTAGCAATAATGCCATATCTAATTAATGATTCCACCAGTGACTTATACACCATTATTAAAAGTTTTCTCCCTAGAAATTCTCTCATTAAGTAGAATTTATGTATTAGTTTTCTTCTGTTTGATGCTAATTTTTTTAATATGATTGTCCCATTTTAAGTTCTGATCAATTATAATGCCTAGATATTTTGCTTGCGGTACTTCTAATATTACATCACATTAACTATTACACAAATATTTTTTAAGAACATGAAGACTGATATGAAAAAAATCCAAATTAATTTCGTTACAGTTAGACATCATTCACAATCTTCACAAGAAATAGAAAGATGTAAAGAAAAACTAAATCTATTAAGTATATTCTCAAAATATTCTGAAGAATGTAAAGCTGAGAACAAAAACATAAAAAAGCATTATAATAATTTGCTGAAAAACTCAAAAATTAACTCATACCAAAAAAGATTAAACTTAGCAGATAATAAGTCAAAAGTTACATGGTAAATTGTTAAAGAGCTGACAAATAGCGATAATTCACGAGCAAATCTCCCTAATGGTGATCGAAAGAAACAAGCTGAGGAATTTAATTTACATTTCGCAAATTCTGTACAAAACATCTTTCAAAATAATGTTAAGAATTACAATACATATAAAATTAATTTCAATAGCAAATCAATTTATTTGGAACCCGTAAGTGAAGAAGAATTGCACCTAATAGCAAAAAACTTTAAAAACAAAAAATGTTGTGGGGCAGACCTAGTCTTTTCCTATTAAAAAAATGCATAACATATCTAGCGTCTCCTTCGGTGGATATTATAAACACTTCTCTAAAAGAGGGAAAATATCCAAGCAAGCTAAAACACTCTATTATAATCCCGGTTCATAAAAAAGAATTTTGAATTGATTGAGAACTATAGGCCGATAAGCCAGCTGTCGTCATTTTCAAAATTCTTTGAAATGGTTTACTCTACCAGACTAATTCATTTTTTTAATTCCTGCCAGTTGTTTTCTTCATTCCAGCATGGATTTCTCAAGGACAGATCAATCGAAACTGCAATATTTGAATTTACAGAGGCTATATTGACCGCCTTGGAAAGCGGAGAACTTATTTGCTGTCTGTTTCTTGACCTTCTTGACCTCTCCAAAGCCTTTGACTGTTTAAACCATAATATTTTATTAGACAAATTGTTTAAGTATGGTGTTAGAGGAGTGGCATTATCTTGGCTAAAATCCTACCTAACGGACAGATCCCAAAGGGTGTGTTAAGAGATGGTCCTTCTGAGGTCTATTCAAGTAGGGTGTACACCAGCTTGGGCGTTCCTCAGGGGAGTATTCTTGGACCACTACTATTTTTAATTTTTGTTAACGACTTACCCACTACACTTAGCAATTTACAAAATACAATGATTAGTTATGCCGATAACAATATTCTAATTAGAGGGAAAAGTATGCCGTCAATAATTACCCCAAGCGACGAACAATTCTGTCAAACTGATATGTGGTATTCCAACAACAATCTTACTTTAAACACCGATAAAACACAATGCATCTTCTTTAGAACTACTCATAATAAGTCTGTTGTTCCTGATAAGATAAACTTAAAAAATACTGAGATAAGTATACAACCAACTGTACAAAACTCTTGGGTATTTTGTCGATTCGTGTTTAAAATGGAATTCCCATATTGAAAATACTTCAAAAAAATTATCATCTGCCTGCTATGCTCTGCGTGCCCTAACCAAATACATGGATTACAAAACACTTAAATTGGTTTACTATGGGTATTTTTACTCTATGCTAAAATTCGGTATAATTTTTTGGGGAAGGTCATCTGACATACAGCAAATATTTAAAATCCAGAAAAAATCCATACGTATAATGCTTAAAATGAACCCTACTGAAACTTACAGGGGAGTATTTCAAAAGCATGATCTGATAACGGTCATAGGTGTGTACATATTCAATGCATACTTTTTCTAAAAAAACATCCTGAAATATTTAATATCAACTCGATAAGCCACAAATATGACACAAGAGGAAAAATGAATTATAATTACTCTACACATTCTTTAACTTTAACCGAAAAGGGGAGTTACTACTCATGTATTTATTTTTATAATCATCTTCCCAAACGAATAAAAAATATAAACAATATTAAATCCTTTAAATCAGAACTTCTTAAGTATATCTTTTTTTTTTTTTGTGGCGGAGGAGGGGAAATCCTCATGGACACCAGGCGCACGTGTCTATCGCGACGGGTAGTGCCGGACTTTTACCGGCTAAAACCCCTCCTCCGTTCCGCCCCGGAACCGCTTGCGCATTACTTCAGGGCGTGGGCTTGGCTATGGCGCTCTCTCCTGCGCCTCCTTCTCTAGCCTCTCTCTTGTTTTCATGACTGTCACTATAAAGTCTGTGATTAGCTTCCATTTTCCTCCGTCTTCTAGCATTAGTGCTATTATGTTGTCCTTGGTCACAGTGCCTAACGTGTTCCGGATATTGCCTCTGTCCTCTGCCCATCTGTCACACTCGAAGATGGCATGCTCCGCGTCGTCGGGGCCTCGTTTGCACAAGCTACAGCTATCTTCTTGGGCTTTCCCTATCGCGTGTAAATAGTTGTTGAAGCAGCCATGGCCGCTGAGGAACTGGGCCAGGTAGTAATTTACCTCCCCATGTTCCCTGTTGTGCCATCTCCTCAGGTCTTTTATCAGGGTTCTGGTCCATGCTCCTTTTCCCGGTTGTCGCCACTTTGCCTGCCACATTTCTAGTGTCCTACTCCTCTCCTCCTTTATTAACCTGTCAGTTTTCTCTACTCTGTGGAGCCTATCTCTTTCCTCTACCAGCTCCTCGATGGGGACGACTCCTGCTATTACCAGCACGGCGTCCAGTGATATGGTGCGGTATGCGCTGCAAATTCTTATCGCTACCATTCTCTGGGTTTTGTGTATTCTCGCTAAGTATTTCTTCGTTGTTGTGGCCGTTTTCCACACAGGCGCTGCATAGAGCAGTATGGAGTGTATCACACTGCTCATTAATCTCCGCTTGCTTGCCCTTGGGCCACCGATATTCGGCATAAGTCTGCTTATTGCTGCCGCAACCTTCTCTGCTCTCTCTGCTGTTTTGTATATGTGCTCTCTAAAGGTCATTCCCTTGTCCAGCCATACTCCCAGGTATTTGATGGTCTTATTGATCTCTATAGTTGTCCCCTGTACAGTAATGAGTGGCATCCTATGTCTTCTTCGGCCCGTAAGCATGATGGCTTCTGTTTTTTCTGGGGCTATCCTCAGTTGCCTCTCTCCCAGCCAGGTCACCACGTTGTCAATGGCCTTGTTTGCCGCCCGTTGAATATCCTCGACGGTTCTGGCCACGGTGATTAAGGCAAGATCGTCCGCATATGCTACCATGGTCACTCCCTGTGGTTGTTTTATTCTTAGAGCCCCGTCATACAGGACGTTCCACAGGGTCGGCCCGAGGACCGATCCCTGTGGCACCCCGCATGTCATCCTTAACGTTTCTGTGTCCAACCCGTCGTCCAGGATTATCTCGCGTTCACTAAGGTAGCTGCACATGACATTCCAGAGGTATTCTGTGGTCCCCTTCCTTCTCAGCTCGTTGATTATATCTGCCCATGGGGCCGAGTTAAAAGCGTTTTTTATATCTATTGTTATTAATAGACACAAATTTTTGGTCCTCCAGGTCCCTGTGTTGGCTTCCCTTGCAATTTTTAGAACTCTGTCAACCGCGTCCACTGTGGACCGACCTTTCCTGAAGCCATATTGGGCGTTAGATAGTGTCACGCTATCTTTCAGCCTCTTGGCTAGTAGGTGTTCTGCCAGTTTCCCCAGGCTATCCAGTAGGCATATGGGCCTATGTTTGTCCTCTCCGTCGGTCGTCTTTTTGGTCAGCAGCACAAGTCTGGCCGACTTCCATATCCTGGGATATTCCCCAGTTATCAGTATGTCGTTCATTATGTCCGTGACAGTTTCGGGTGTCGCTTCTACCATGGCTTGTACCGCTTCGGCATTAATCCCATCTGGTCCTGAGGCTTTCTTGGGCTTTAATCTCTTTGCGGCCTCTTGTACTTCATTTGCACTGAAGATCGGTATGACCTCAGCGGGGTTAACGGCCCATTCCGTGGGTGGGTGATTCGGGAAGAGTTCGTCGACGATTTCCTTGGTTCTTCTGAGGCTGACTTTGGCCGGGCCAGCTAGTTTCAAGTTTTTAGTCATTATCTTGTAGCCTTTGCCCCATACGTTGTTGTCTATTTCTTCACACAGGTGCTTCCACTGTGTGTCCTTCGACTTTGCTATGGCATCCCTAAGCGACTCTCGTGCCTTTCTGTACTGTTCCATCTTATCTGTTTCAATGGCTCCTGTGCTCTTGTTCATCCTGGTTAGGGTCCTTTTTATTTTTAGGCATTCTCTTCTCTTGTATGCAATGTCCTCGTTCCACCAGTATATTGGTCTTTTCTTTATTAAGGATTTTTTCTTACATGTCTCCTCGCATGCCTCTTTGAGGCGTGCCACTAGTTCCTCTGGATTTTTGGGTTTTCCCCCTTGTTCCTTCCGTCGGAGGCAGTGGATGAGTTTTTCTCCATCTGCGTTACTCCATATCCAGCTTGTTAGTTGCTTATGCGTTCTCATGTTGTCCTTGGTCCTGTTTTGATATGTATTGATTTGGAACTCTATACATTTGTGCCCGCTCAAGGTTTCCTCCTCCCTTACTCTCCAGCCTTCTATCATTCGAGCCATGCTGGAATTCGCCATGGTAATGTCTGGGGTCGATTCTTTATCTCGCATTTGAAAGGTTGGGGTATCCCCTATGTTCATTGGTATCAGGTCTAGTTCCGCCATCCAGTCCGACAGGTATCTTCCTCTTTGGTCCAATTTCCGTGCTCCCCATTCAGGAGACTTAGCATTAAAATCCCCCGCGATCAGAACTGGCCCCTCTTTATTTTTTATACTGTCCGCGAGGTTGTCCAGCATCCCCCATACGTATAATGCTTAAAATGAACCCTACTGAAACTTACAGGGGAGTATTTCAAAAGCATGATCTGATAACGGTCATAGGTGTGTACATATTCAATGCATACTTTTTCTAAAAAAAACATCCTGAAATATTTAATATCAACTCGATAAGCCACAAATATGACACAAGAGGAAAAATGAATTATAATTACTCTACACATTCTTTAACTTTAACCGAAAAGGGGAGTTACTACTCATGTATTTATTTTTATAATCATCTTCCCAAACAAATAAAAAATATAAACAATATTAAATCCTTTAAATCAGAACTTCTTAAGTATATCTGTGATGCTGAACCATACACTGTTAGTGAATTTCTTTTAATTAACTAACGCTCATCAATTTTAGCTATTTGTGAACTCTATACTTGTCTACATGTTATATTAAATGTAAAGTAAGCCTGTCCTGTAGCAGATACTTATATATGTTGTAATTTTATTTTAAAATATTTACTTTACTATACCTACTATATTTTATGTCGAGTAAGAAGTTTTTTAACTTGTTTCAAACTTTTGTTAAACCAAAATTTGTTTTGAAATAAATTGATTTATCTATCTATCTATCTACCTATTAATAGGATTATTCATCTCATATAGAGTTCTGTGATGTTCCAGAGCAAAGCTGTAGACCATGCGAAGTTGTCTTTGTGAAGTATGAAAGTTTATTAATGCTAACAAATCAGGACAGCCAATGTAATTATTACTATTATTTATGGAATAGAATGACATCGGTATTGTATCTGCATTTCTCAAGACTTTGGATGCTTAACCTTGACAATGTAAAGTTATATAGAGGTGTTTCAGAATCTTATGAGCCGCGAAATGCGCAAAAGGCAAAGTTTATTCTGTGTTATAAGTATTTTTTTAAAGACACTGGCGGCTGCCTTGCTGTATACATAAACAAGAGCTCAGGATAAATGGTAAACAATAAATATAATATTTTTAAGAAATGTAACTGAGTCAATGGGAGGGATACGAAGGTCACAGCTCATGAGATTCTAAAACACCTCTACTATCAACTCACTTGGTATACCCATTTTGAAAGGTATAAAGTTTAAAAAACGTTTTTGGACCCTTTCTACTTTATTCATCTTTATTCACCAATAAGGTGCCCATACACTGCTACAATTTTCCACGCATTATCTAACGTAACTAATATATTAGCAGGCCCGACGAGAGGGGGGGGGTTGGGGGGTGTTTTTGAGGGGGCCCGGATTCCACTCGAATGTCTGAAATCAGGGAGAAGTTGGGAGATGCATGTGCAAATTGCTAACCCCAAAAATTATTTCGAACAGCGGGGGGGCCCCGATTTTCTCTCGACAGCAGCCCCGCATATATAAGTTTCTAATTGCACATGTATTTGTGAAATCTTTAGTACTTCTCGTAATAAAACCGAGAGTCTTCAGGGCCTTGTTGCATATGTATAATCTATATGGTATTGGAGTTTAGAATCGAAATATATTCCTAAGTCTCTTATTAAGTTAACTTTTTCAATTAATGCATTTCTAATAAAGTGTAAATTGAGTGAGTTACAGTTACCTTTCCCAAATTGTATGTATGTATTTACATTTTTCAGTATTCAACACCATACTTTGCTGAGAACACCAGATGTCAAACCAATCAAGGTCGTCTTGTAGTTCTAGAGATGATAAACTATGCTTTATTTCATATACTATCTTCAAGTCATCGGCATATAGAATTACCATACTATGCACAATATAGTTCTCAACATCGTTGATGAAAAGGTTAAACAACAATGGAGCTAAGTGTGCCCCTTGCGGCACTCCAGAGGTGACTTTTATTATAGTGGAGTAAAAACATTTGATTTTTACTGTTTGTGTCCGATTATTAAGATATGATTAAAGCCATGATAATAACTTACCACTGATATAATGAGAAAGCACATCTATTGCTTTGTCAAATGCCTTGGAGAAATCTGTATAGATTGCCTCTACACAGTTTCCTCTCTCCAGGGCACTGGATACACTAGTTTTCATATAGTAATAAATCAGTACTAATCGAACGTCCTTGAGAAAAACTATGTTGGTTAGTGCTGATAACGTTTTTCAATTGGATTTTTAAGTAGTCATTAACTAAGGACTCTTAAGAATTTTGGAATGTGGAAGATTTTCGTTATTGGTCTATAATTCAGAACAGAGTCTTTATCGCCTGCTTTTTTATATATGGGAACCACATAGGATTTTTTCCAAACTTCTGGAAATATTCCAGAGGATACTGATTTATTAAACAGAATCCACAATGGCCTAGACAAAGCAAACGCACAATTTTTTAAAAAATGAGCTGGTATTTCATCAGGTCCGGGGCCCTTTTTAATATCGATTTTATTTAATTTCTCTAAAATCTCCATAATTCCTATATACAATCCACTAATATTAGTAGATGTGAGACTGTGGTCTAAAAAATTTACTGGGTTATTATAAACTGAAGAAAAATGTTTTGCAAATAAATTTGCAATTGATTTTCCATCAGAGGCCACTTCATCATAATAGTTTAATGATTTAGGAATACCATGTTCTTTCTGTTTAATACGTATATAATCTCAAAAACATCTCGGGTCAGACATTATACTATTTTCAACTTTATTGATATAATTATTATAACGAATCTCCGATTGCTCTTTACACAAAGCTCTTCGTTGACTAAACGTGTTGTAGTCATCTTGAGATTTTGATCTTTTGTATTTTTTATGTGCACTTCGCTTTGCCTTTATATTTTGTTTTAAGTTTGCATCAAACCATATGGGAAACTTAAAATTATTTTTTAATTTGATTTTGGGACCAAAAATGTCGGTGTAACTGTTGATAATGAAACATATTCTTTATAGGATTTTGCAAACAGCGTAAAAAAACTATCTATGAGAACTAAAAGAAAAACTATATGTAAAAATTATTAGTTCTTTTAGTTCTCATAGATAGTTTTCTTTTCCGCTGTTTGCAAAATCCTATAAAGAATATGTTTCATTACTATAAGCAAACAAATAAAATAAATAATTCACTTTTAAACTGTTGATAGCTTCCATACATTTGGGAAAACCCCCGTTTCAAGTGACAGTACATTGTCCCCCACTTTCATCTCAATTCATCATAACTCACTGAATAGGGACAGCCCCACCCAACTTTCATGTTAAGATAAAAGTGTTTCATGTCCAGACATGCGCTTGGCAGTATTATGGAGAGCCTGACTTAAGAGCTCAGTTTCCTTTCAGCTACTGTAGTGTGAAGAGTGTTTGTGCAGTTGTGTTTCTTAAAACTATGGTCTTTTCTAAATTGTTCTAACCGAAAATATATTTAGTTGTCTGCAATAATATATTATTGCAGCATAGAATAATTTGTTAAAGTGGCTTTATGTCATTACTTTAAACTTTGTTTAGTGCACTACCTTCACGCTGATACTCCAGTAAAATAAGGATTTAACCACGGAATGGAAGGGAATAAGCTGTGAATTAGATTAAGCCTTTGTTTTGGCATGTTTGAAGACTGGTAGAAAAGTCTCATATTATGATCTCGTGTCTAAAAATCAGTTTTTCCCAATTATCTCGTTTCCTATGCGAAATACGTCATTTAAGGTTATTATAAAACTTGTAGATCATAAAGTTACCTACAATTTTCATTTCAAGCATTTTTTCGTATCATTAACCATTCTCGAGATATCGCGGAGAGTGGCAAGCATGCATCGGTATACAGGATAATGTAAACTGCGGCATCAGGTATATAGTTCATTATGCGAAGTTAATAATAGAATTAAAATAGGACTATTATTCTTATTATTTTTATTATTATCAAGTTTTTATAAACTATATAAATTTATTTATTTATTTATAACAAATATTTAAATATGTTATTTATAAGTAAGAAATTTATATGATAATGTTATGTAAATGTTTAAATTAAATATGAATTTGATCAGCCATGAACAAGGTGACAATGGACAAGAGGAATCTTGAGCCATATATTACAAATAATTTTATGATCTACAAGTTTTAGAATAAACTTAAATTACGTATTTCACATAGGAAACGAGATAATTGCAAAGAAACAATTTTCGTGACCTTTGAACCTGAATATCTTGGGACGCAGACATGAGATTATGAGACTTTTCTACCAGTCTTCAAAATACCAAAACAAAGGTTTATACTTTACAGGTTGTCTCCGTCTAGTCCGAGGTTTGCCCCTTATTTTGCCTTATTTGACTGCATTACAATGCACGACAGATGGGCGATATTGCCATTACGCAATCACTCCGTGAGCAGTGATTGTTACTGTTAGAGATGCTTCTTAGGCACAGTTAAATCAAGGAAAAAACAAAACAAATATAATGGATATATTAAACAAAATAAAGCAAAATACAAAACATGTGCAATGTTTTAATGTTCTACAAGCTGGCCCAAGGATAGGGCGACGCGCACGAACACAGAGGGCGCGCGCATGCGCACAGCGCCGGAGTGCGGAAGCGAACAACCGTGGCGCGAACTTTAAAACTAATAAATCACTAACAGTTACCTTTCATTCATGGTGATTTTGTGGAAGTGGTGTTAGTTTGCTACGATTTGCTTAAATTGTAGAAAATAAATGCAAGAAAATCGAGAGATTTGTATATTTTAAAGTAACTTAGTGATGTTCATCCATATACCTACATCAATATGTAAATAAATTTGTGGCTTATTATTAAAAAAATTACGCAACAGAACAAGTTATATTAGGAGTACTTAAAGTGAACTAGAAGCAACATTTATCTTAGTTTTAGTGAAAATAATGGCCGGGTGCAATATTCCATCGAGTAAACTGAACAGTTGGTTTTCAGATCATTCGTGCCAAATTGCATGCGAGGGAAATGAAAATGTTAAGAGTTTCTGCGGAATCGACGAAAAGATCTGTCGCGGTTGCATTCAATGATGTATTCGATATTTACAACATCAACTTTTATTACTGTTCCACCACGAATGTTTTGTTCGCGTTGGTGAACATGCGTACTGTTGTACGAGCAGTTGTATTTGTTCATAATAATTTTTTATTCAGTGTAAAACGTACGAAAAAATGTAACTTCAGATAGTAAAGAGTCTGACATATAGCCTCCATTTCGAATTATTCGAAAATGTTAAGTACAGAAGTCTCAAAAGTTCCAAAACTAAAATCGTTGATATCTTGGCTTAAAAGGGTCCACAAAAGGTGTAATCAATGTATTTTTTTCGACGAATCTAATTCCGTTTAAATCTCATTAAAATTTGCATAATATATATATAATTTTTGTTACTTGCAAATTTTATTTTTCTAAAATAAATAATGTTAATTTATTGATTTTTTTTAATACTACTAAGTACTACCTGTTACTAACCAAACCATGTAATTTCCCGAAAAAATCATGATAAAATAGTGCCTTGGTCCAAAGTTATAAGCAAATTAAATTTCTTTTTGCAAAACGTAATGTTTTGCAAAATTCTGTACTTGTGATAAAACAGACACCGGGAGTCTATTTGGTAATCAAGTGTAAAAAAAATTTTGAGCAATCTACTGAAGAATTCGTATAGTTATGCAACTTTGAATACGGAACTCAAAATTTGCAAAAATTCGCCAGTTTTTGCTATATAAAAATAGTATTTATTATTCAAGCATAATGGAACCAATTTCCTTTAAAAGTACATGTATTCCCAAGTAAAATGAACTTTGGAAAGTTCAAATCGGACGATTAGAACGGAAGTTATAAAGAAAAAGGCTTATAAACAATTATCAATTTTGCGGTAATTTTGCAATAACAAATTTAGCTGTGGGTGAATTACATCAATAGTATTTTTCCTGTAATGTGGCTAATTTTTTACTATTTTTACAAAAAAAATCGGCGTACTAAGAGCAACAACACGTTTAATTTATTTTTTGGCCTAAAATCACTAGTCTAGTATGACTGTATCATTATTGCACATGAAATACATAAATACAAACCGATAACATTATTATGAATGTGTCTGAGTCCGCCCCTCATAAATCGTGAAATGACACTATGGCATCCGAAACTTGCTAATCATTGATTGTGTGCCAGTAACTCAACAGTATAATCATTAAAACTCACTCTTTTGTTATTAATTTTTCTGCAGGGCTTCAGCAGAGCTAAATTCGGTTTTTTCCCAACGAGCATTTTAGTAACTTCGGTGGTAGATATTTGGTTATCAAATATGCTCTGAAAATTTTGTTGGTCATTTTTCAATTCCGGAAAAAGAAGTAGTAATGGAGGACCCTCTTCTTGCATGTCTAAATCTATTACTCTAATTTCACTTTCCTCATCTATAAGGCCATTCATATGTTCAACATTTTCATCCTTGGGAACTGTAAACTTTATTCCATTCCATTGTGAATCATTAGCAGCAATGGGTATGTAATAATCGTTTTCACAGTCTATACTATTTACACTTGAATTCTACAACAAGGAACTGTTTTAAATGTTCACTTTCAAATTAATGGAATCGTACAGGAGATAATAATCGAGGTTTTCTAACTTTTATTTTCTTCTTAGAAACACCTTGTGTATTTTCATCCATGTGATGTAACATGAATCAAACCGAAATTATTTGTTTTAATTATGAATTGTAAATTTGTATGTAAATGAATACATTTTGATGAATGAAATGTCATTTTGACAAACAATTACATATATGAAAAAAATACTAATATATTGCAGGAAATAGAAAATTGAGGAAAGCTGGATTTTTTGCATGAACCTTCCTTTTGTGGTTCTAAACAACATCCCAAAAGTCCCCATCGATATGTGTGCCACTAAAAATATTACTCGGGGTCAAAGGTCACAAAAATCGTTTTTCGCGAAAATCTCGTTAATGATCACTTTTATCGAAAAAATAGTGGTAATCAAATTTGTAGCTTTGAAAATTGTCTACAAAAAACATTGTATTACTTTTTTTCGTAAGACTGATGGTTTTCGAGAAAATTCTATTCAAAAAATTTTAGCTTACAGTATGCACTATAGAGGATCTCAAATTAGAATGCAGTGGGGATTTGCATTTGTAATGAGCTTTCATCATTCTATTTTTCAAAAAAAATTTATACAGTGTGTCCACGGAAAAGCGATATTATAGGTGTAAATAACAATTATTTTTTCATTATGAACACAATTTTCTGCATTCTGCTCTTGGTTGACTAAAACCCATTTTCAGTACGTTAGAATTTCAAAAATGTATAGAGGGCGTTGGTGGCTGCTTAAAAATTAAATTCCCCTTTTTTTTTACACATGAACACGCATGAACACAGTATTATTATGCATTCTGGTCTTGCTTGATCCAAAACCCATTTTCAGTACGTTAGAATTTCAAAAATGCATAGAGAGCGCTGATGGCAGCTTAAAAAAAAATTCGCCTCAGGTAAACTGCCATTGCTGTAGTGTTAAATATTGAAAAATTTTATAAGTAAACCTGCTCAAAATTAAAGAATATGACGGTGTACCGAATTTGATAATTATAAGCATATTTTTGTATTTATTAATTTTTTTAATCAAGGTCTGTCATGTAACCTAAAATGAAACGCGAATCACTTTGTATAGTTATCATAGGAACCCGCACCAAATGCATGGGTAATTTTGTTGTCGACGGAATCGTTGCAAATTCAAGGCATAGAAACCTTAGATCATTCTGAATGAAAACTATTATAGACGAAGTCCCAAAATGTCTTTATTTTAAAAATACAGCAGGTCGAAGCTCCAAAATTCAAAATTTTAAAAACGCGATTTTACGTATTTTTTTATCGAAACGGACTTATGTATTGATTTATATGAAGCAGTTACATGAATAATATATTGTGTATTTATGTAAATAAATATATAGTGCTGAAATAAAAATTTTTAAACTAAAGAACTTTTGTTCTGGTTTGTATTTTGTTTGTTTTGCTGGTTTCCATTGTAAATTAAATATTAAACGTATTTACCATTTTGAAAAAAAATGCGTAAAATACCGTTTTTAAAATTTTTAATTTTAGAGCTTAGACCTGCTGTATTTTTAAAATAAAGACATTTTGTAACTTTATCCATAACAGTTTTCATTCAGAATGACCTAAGGATTCTATGTCTTGAATTTGCAACGATTCCATCGACAACAAAATTACCCATCCATTTGGTGCGGGATATTTAGTACGTCATATTTTTTAATTTTGAACATGTTTTTCTTATTCAATTTTTCAATATCTAGCACAGAAATGGCAGTTCACCTGAAACAAATTTTATATTTAAGCTGCCATCAGCGCCCTCTATGCATTTTTGAAATTCTAACTTAATGAAAATGGGTTTTGGGTCAGGAGAGCAGAATACATAAAACTGTGTTTATAGTAAAAAATAGTGAATTTCATTTTTAAGCTGCCACCAGCGCCATCTATACATTTTTGAAATTCTAACATACTACAAATAGGTTTTGGGTCAAGCAAAAGTAGAATACAGAATATTGCTTTCTTAATTAAAAAAATTGGTTATTTACACCTATATTGCTTTTCCGTGGACACATTGTATATAGGTGTAGTAATTTTTTAATAATAATGATTATAATAAAATCTCTATACTACGTATGGTCGCAGCAAGAATTACTGCGGAGGGGCCAACCAGGGAAAACCGGGGCGTCAAAAACCGTGACGATAAAGCAACTAAAGCCGCATGTAGTCTAGTGTTGTTGCCACACCTAGTCTAATAGTGTTATTGTTGTTCAATGTATTTATAAGAAAGCCAAATGTCAACTGAAAGCCAATTTAAACCGTTTATTTTTATTTTGTGTGTCAATAAGCTTGAGACGGCTATGGGAAGATTCCACTTACTTGGTAATTTCTATGTGCCGGTGCCTGTGTAAATTGGGCTCCCCTCATAATGTAAACAACTGTATTCTAATCTGAGATATACTTTAATGCTAAATTTAGTTGTGGAACTAGGTCTGACATGATCATTGAGCAGTCTCATGAAATTCATCACTAGTGCATTCTGTATGCTACAATTTTTTAATCGAATTTTGTCAAAAACCATTAGTCTTACGAAGAAAAGTAATACCACGTTTTTTGTTGGCAACTTTCTAAGCTACAAATTTGATTACCACAATTTTTTCGATAAAAGTGACCGTTAACGAGATTTTCGCGAAAAAACATTTTTAAAATTTATTTATTTTTTTAATCGTCTTATTTATATTAACGTCCTGGCGGAGTTTAGCTAATGATATTCCACCATTCAACCAGAACACGTACACACAGACATGAACACAACCATTCCCTGTGATATTGCCATCTACCGCGTCTGAGACTCGAACTCAGAATAGATAACAGCAACTAGACATGTTATGCCACCCGACAGCGGTCTAGCTCACTGCTACCATCTCGGTAACACATTAAAAACGCCACTAAACATCCATACCCTGGCCAGGATTTGAACCCGGGACTCCGTGGTCACAAGCCATCATCATAACAAATTTAATATAGAATTAAAATACAAAGCATTGCCTCCCCGGATCGAGATCCGTGGTCAACTGCACACAGTTGTGTTGGTACGGTTGGGCGGATCACAACCGCTTCGGCTCAATAAAATTAAATAAAAGTTAAAACTCCTGTGGCGGCCAAACGCCTTAGCATTGCTCCACTGAGCCGATATTTTGTGACCTTTGACCATGAGTAACATTTTTAGCGGCACACATATCGATGGGGACTTTGGGGATATTGTTTACAACCACAAAAGGAAGGTTCATACGAAAATGTAGCTTTCCGGGAATTTTTCTGAAGTTTGACCTTTTTCTTTTGTTTTTATTCCCAGAATTAAATAGTGCAGTAAAAAAAGACCAAAAAAACGATGAGATATGCAGTTTTTTAACAGCAAAATTATGATTTCATACCTTCAGGCGTATCACCAGTATATATCTGAGTTTTGGACTTCCAAAGCCGATTGCGTTTTTTTTTTGTAAACAAACAATTTAGTTTTTTGAACGGCGTCTTTTAGGTAGAAAGGTGAATATCTCCGGTTCTAGAGGTCCGATCAGGACAAACTAAAAACCAATATCTTCGTAATTAAAATTCCAACAAATCTGCGTTGGTTTTAGTCTGGATGGTAACCTGCACGAATGGATCCCACTTTGCATTTTAAGCTCAAGCGTTAAAATTTGGTACACTTGTTCGTTAGACCCTACCCTTTGATATAAGAGCCACCATGGGGGCCCTGTTATAGTATGGCAAATCCGCATTTTCATTTGTAAAAAGTGTCGTAGAGGACTAAAATTTGGTACCAATGAGGCATTCGGGATACTTAAGGTCACAAGCAAGTGGTTAACGGCTCTTTTTTTTCAAAATAACGGTGGGGAAAGTGCACAAAATTTTTCGAAAAAGTTTACTCTACCGCAATTTTTCGAGTGAGGTCTCATTTCATATGTTTTCGGGGTCACTAATCTCGAAAAATTATGTTTTGATTACGTGGAGTCGAAAATAATGACAGGGCTCATATAGAATTACTACACTTTCAGATGTGTCACAACTGCATTTACATAGATCACAGCATGTCAGATTGCTTTTGAGACATTTACAGCGATTTGCAACACAAATCTTTTTACAGCTATACTTAACTACAGCTTCGCATGCTTCTGAGGCTACAGGCTTAGCGTGCCACACAGGTTCCCAAATACTACATTTTTTCCATCCAAAATATGATGGACCTGGAAGGTACTGTCTCAAGACTGTCTCCATATTTGGCTTTGAAGGGATGCGTGCCTGGCATGCAAAATTGAATAAACTGGCTAAGAAGTGTTTATTTTCATTTTAACGCCCAGGGACGTTAAGAGTTCCGATCGGCTTCAAACTTTCAGAAAATATACCTTTTGTTGAAAACAAAATACCCTGAAATTTTGGTGACCAAATATTGAACCCTGTGGACACAAATGAATTTGTTATCTAGAATTTGAATTGACCGCCATTTTATGCTATTAACTCCCAAATGGATTGATTTTTTTTTCCAAAACGTAGATCTCGATGCCAGTTGACATTAACCCGTTGGCTGCTGTGATAGATTTTTGTGGTTTCAATATTTATGCCGCACATGCCTCTGGAGACACGTGATTGTCCTTAACGCATGTACGTCACATGCCACCAATGGCATGTGTGCCAAGGTAAGTGTTTAGTGCCATCTGATAGTGATAGATAACAATAATAAATGTAAACAGTATTATTGAAGTAGAAATCTACATGCCTCCAGCGTCTCATGCAGCACAGGGGATAATAAATTTTCAGGTGTATGTGGAAAATTGATTGAATTTCTGACTACTCTTTTCTATTAGAATTAGCGGAAAACTTAAAGAATCTGCGATTATTTTATTACACGAGGATAGATGCGTTTCTGATTATTCAATAGATTTTTGTACTAGTTGGTTGTCCATCCTTAGAGACGAAGTAAGTAAAAATAAGATAAATATAATTTAATGTCTCACGTGACTATGGAAATACATAAACAAAGAACTGTCATGGTTCGCGGCCAAAAAAGTTTTGAGAACGGAAGTAGATTCTCTTCCGAAACGTTAACTACCTATAGCTTTGATTTTCAGTTTTTAGTTTATAACATTGTTCTAGTTTATATATTTTTAGGTGTGAGACTTTTTGAAACAGTCAAGTACTCAAGAACCAACCTCTGTCTGATCCGTTTGGCGCAGAGGTTTTTTCATTAAAATTTTTAAATATTTTTCAGTGGCAAAATACCCAATAAAAAGTAAGAAAATCTGAATATGCCACAAATAAACAATTACAGACAATATGTTAATATTTCTTATAATGAATTATGAAGTCGATAGTTAAAATGCGATTTGCTCGAAAACTGTCAATTTCTAAGATTTTAACTCTCTGTTAGTATCAACTTTTGTACCAAGGTAAGTTTAGTTACATCGCAATATTATTGTACCACCCTGTATATATATCGTATAAAGCGGCTGTGTTAAAGGGGCGCCGATGGGGGGAGGCTATCGCCGTTTCTCTCTCTTCTATCCATTCGGTAACACATTTTATTACAAAATTAAAATAAAATGTATCTTCACTCAAATGTTTAAACAATTATAAAAATAATATAACGAACAATGAAATTTAAAAAATATGTGTAACAACTTAAGGTTCTTATTCTTAAAAATATTCAAGGGTGCCAAAATATTCCTGGCATGCGGGCGCCGAAAACCCTTGAGGGGGCCCTGGCTATACGGACTATTATCAAAGATTAAAAATTTAACAAGACAGGACAGCCGGAAAAAAAACCTTTTATCTCTTAGCAATGGCGCCATTGACCTTGACATTTATAGTTTAGCATAATTGTCACAATGTGTCAATCACACGGAAAAGGCAAAATTAGATAGAGGCCTATAGTGAAAAATTGACAACAATGTCCTAATAGAACAACCGAACTCAGCTGACTAGCAGAACCAAGGGGCCACTAAAGAAACAGGATGCTTCGTAACATACGTCACATTAGGATAGAATTATTCATTGACAGAAGAGTTCTGAAACTTTCTTCTATAATTTATTTTATAAAATGGAGAAAAGACAGCCACACGCTGCTGTCATCGAGGGCTACACAAAGTCTATAGGGGAAGATGAAATACCAGTAAAACTTCTGAAGCATGTTGCTGCAGAAATATCTAATTTTGAGTCATATAATAAATTTGTCGTTGCAAACTGGAATATTCCCAGAAAAGTTAAAGATTGCTAATGTAAAAGCTGTAGATAAGAATGTTATTAACAATTATAGGCCTATTGCTTTACTTTCAAATATAAGCAAAATTTTTGAAAAAATAATATACTCAAGATTAATAAACTATCTAGAAAGTCAAAGTTTATTAAGCAATACACAAAACGGTTTTAGGAAGAACAAATCCACAATTAGAGCATGTTATCGAGCTCTGTATGAAGTAATTAATTCCCTGAACAACAAGGAACATACAGCTGTCATCGGTTTAGATCTATCAAGAGCATTTGATAGTGTAGACCATCGCATTTTAATTATGAAACTGGAGAAATACGGAATTAGAGGCATTGCTTTAAAACTATTAGTATCATATTTAAGTAACAGATTACAATGTGTAGTTGAAATAGACAGTAATAATGGTGAACTACAAAAATCAGAAAAACTAAAAATTAAAAGGTGTCCTGCAAGGCTCAATCTTAGGACCGTTACTGTATATTTTATACACTAATGATTTAACTATGGTACTTGATGAGCATGCATTTCAATATGCTGATGACTGCACATTATAGTTATCCACTCATCTGACTCTTTAGCTCTAGAGGAAAAGGTCTTTTCATCATTACATGTTTTAGAAAAATATTTCACTTCTATAAATCTCAAATTAAATACAGATAAAACCCAAGCTTTATTATTTACATGTAACTCATCTAATATTGAGAAAACGTTTGACAGCGGTGTTAGTATATTGACAAGTATCCCAGCAATGACTTTCTTGGGATTTAAAATTGATGCTAGACTTGACTGGAAAGCCCTTACTGATGACCTCGCAAGTATAATATAGCCAAGTATTGTTATGCCCTGAAAGTGATATCGCAAAATATTAGTGTTGAAGCAGCCCTTATAGCTTTTTATGCCTATGTGGAATCTAGGCTCAGATATGGTATTATCTTTTGGGGTGGAACAAGTCATATGTATGGAATATTTGTACTACAAAAAAGGTGCTTGAGAAATATATTCAACATTAAACAGACCGTTAGTTGCAAACCACTATTTGTAGAAAAAAAAAATACTCACCTTAGTCAGTCACTATATATATGTCCGTTATTTTTGTTGTGCGAAATACTTGTCTGTTTGCAAATCATGACGGAAACCATGTACACGACACAAGGAACCTTTAACAAGCTTTACTTTTATCCAAAAAAACATGCCATATACCATGATCAAAATTTATAATAAGCTTTCACATACTCTTAGAAATGGTACAATTAAAGAACTACAAACTAATTTAAAGGCCATACTTGTAAAAACAGCCTATTCCACTCTGGACGAGTATTTTAAGGATAATCTGTAGAATGTTTAAAGAGTTTTTAATTTGTATGTTGATATGTGTATGTTTGTAAATTTAATGTAAGATTTTAATCTTAAGTTTTACCTTTTATCTTTTTTATATTATACATACATTATGGAATATTTTATACATTGTGTTAGTTTTTCTGTGACATGTTCCACACCCTTTTGGGTACTTGAAAAAGAACAAATAAAGGCATATCTATCTATCTATCTACACATAGCGAGCCAACTTGTCTTTTATTAAGCTTGGTCAAATTCATTTAATGCGTACCTGACAAATCACGAAATCGTTTCCACTAGAAGTTTTGACCCTTTAATTTGGAGTTAACAACAATCTTTGTCTATTTCGTCTTCTCTGTCTGACTGTTTCATCTTGTTAATTCTCTATCTAATCTTTGCCCTGGCTACAGGCTTGATGGGGATGAAAAAGACAAAAAAACAAAAGTTTTTCGAATATCTTGTTTTACAAAGATTTTTAGGTACTTACAAGTTCTTTAGATGATGCATTCTTACAGTGCACGCGCTATTTTGCCCTCTTTTAGATTCAGAATTTTGATCTGTAAACTAATTTAAACGCCATACTTGTAAAAAAAGCCTATTACACTCTGGACGAGTATTCTAAGGATAATCTGTAGAATGTTTAAAGAGTTTTTAATTTGTATGTTGATATGTGTATGTTTGTAAATTTAATGTAAGATTTTAATCTTAAGTTTTACCTTTTATCTTTTTTATATTATACATACATTATGGAATATTTTATACATTGTGTTAGTTTTTCTGTGACATGTTCCACGCCCTTTTGGGTACTTGAAAAAGAACAAATAAAAGCTTATCTATCTATCTACACATAGCGAGCCAACTTGTCTTTTATTAAGCTTGGTCAAATTCATTTAATGCGTACCTGACAAATCCCGAAATCGTTTCCACTAGAAGTTTTGACCCTTTAATTTGGAGTTAACAACAATCTTTGTCTATTTCGTCTTCTCTGTCTGACTGTTTTATCTTGTTAATTCTCTATCTAATCTTTGCCCTGGCTACAGGCTTGATGGGGATGAAAAAGACAAAAAAACAAAAGTTTTTCGAATATCTTGTTTTACAAAGATTTTTAGGTACTTACAAGTTCTTTCGATGATGCTTTCTTACAGTACACGCGCAATTTGGCCGTTTTTAGATTCAGAATTTTGATCTGTAGTCTCCGCTTACCTGAGTAATATTGCAGTGGAGAAGCTGTTAATAAAACTTTCATAATTGCGATTTTCTAAAACATAACTTCACATGATTAGAATATTTAGTCCAAGCAATAGGTATTGGTAGGTTTTATCTTGCAAAAGTTTAAGAGCAGTTTAAACTTTTATAGGTCTTAAGTTTGACACACAAATTAATATTCTGAGTTTTTGACCTTCAAGCATTGGCGATCGCGTAGCTATATTGAAAGAATGGAACAAAAAATAATTTTTTCGCTAATATCTCATTTTCGGTGTGAGTTACGTGAAAAGTATAGCTCATTATCAAAATGTAGCCTCTACAATTCTATAGAACTTCTACTTTTACAATTTATCAAAATATTCCATTTTTCTCTTGACATTTTAGTTAATTATCAATTATACAGCCCCACAAAAAAAAAGCGACCAGCAAACCAGACCCGTGAGGGATACATGTATTGGTAGCTGAATCCAAATCCGAGGTCAAAAAAAATCGTACACCCTCAAAATCATTAGCTAGAGTCAAAAACATCCTTGGGAGGGGGTAAAAAGAAAATTAAGCTACGAGAATAGTTGTTACATCTTAATCAATTGAATTATACAAATTAAGGTTAAACAGCAGCGTACATACAATAGATATGAAACACAACCCCAGGGAGTGGCGAAAACTTACTTCCGATACATAAAAAATCGATCCAAAACAGCAATGACTGCTGAATAAGCTCGAAATGACCAAGTTTTGTTAAAGCGATAAGAAACTGCATCAGATCCGACGTATTCTTCATAAACTGCCCCTACAGGGTTGAGAACAACCACCCCTAAGTTTAAAGGACACAAGAAAAACAACACAAAACGTAAAATCCCAAAGGATTTCTATTTTCATGGATGCTATGATGGCTGAAATTGTGTAGTACTTTAAAATAGAAGTAAAAACTTATGTACCATCAACGTCCTACAGTGTCAACCCTCTGAGGGTGTGAAAACGACCCCCTAAGTAAGATTTAACTATAAAAACTTACAGTAACTTCTATACAAATTCGAAACACCTGCGTTGTGTGGAAGTGAGAAGAAACTAGACTATGTTCGATGCTGTGCTTGAAAACTACCCCCATGGGGTTGCGAGATGCTACTCCTATATCTGAGGGATGCTGAAAAAATAGAGAGAAACCGTACCGGATAAAAAAGTCCGCTTAAAAAGCCTTTATCTAGTTCAGATCGCGAAGAGGAAGGGGCTCGCACCTATCGGATTTTATATATGGATTGGTATAAATATTCTGGGTTGCTTATAAGCAACACTAAAGTTTTTTCAGTAGTCACTGCAACATTTTTTCGTTGCATCTTGAATGGCGGTAGTTTACATCCTGTCTGAGGTATTACTTAATAATATTGATAGGACATGAGTTTCAAACTCTAAATGTACAACACGATTTTTGCCAATTATAGCATCCATAAAAATGTAAATCCGGTTAATTTACATTTTTATGGATGCTATAATTGGCAAAAATTGTGTTGTACATTTAGAGTTTGAAACTCATGTCCTATCAATATTATTAAGTAATACCTCAGACAGGATGTAAACTACCGCCATTCAAGATGCAACAAAAAAATGTTGCAGTGACTACTGAAAAAACTTTAGTGTTGCTTATAAGCAACCCAGAATATTTATACCAATCCATATATAAAATCCGATAGGTGCGAGCCCCTTCCTCTTCGCGATCTGAACTAGATAAAGGCTTTTTAAGCGGACTTTTTTATCCAGTACGGTTCGACGCGGGACGACGACCGACATTGCGCCGTATATGTGGGGATGCTAATTTCTAGAGGATTAACTTCTTAATTAATCGATTAAATTCGACCATCTCTTTCTAGGCGTGCTTTTACAACCCTCAAAATTATTCGCGATGCTCCAACGTGTGTCTACTAATTTTGTTAAAACGTCAAATACTCGATTAAAACATCAGAAAATTCCGATTTTCGTTCGCTCCTGTGGCACCGAATTTTCGATTTGCACCGTGCAATTTACGATGTGGATCAGCTAGAACCATTCTTCTTTCCGTCGCGATGTCGTATGGTCCCTCCGAAGGTGTATTTCAAACAATATGAACGTTTTAAGATCACACGTTTTCGAACTTTTTTCGCCTTCGAAGAGCCCGTTTTATTTTTGCGGTTTTTCGCCTATATCTCGGAAGCCGCTGGAGTTAGCTCGAAAATAAAACATTTTATAGGACGAGTTCATTTTGTGAGCGATCGTCCGGTTTCATCTGCATTTTCCAGCGGTTATTCGTTTCGGAGATATCGGCCGAAATATGCGGCGGTGTAAGGCGGGAAATTGGACATATTTCTCTTTAAACCTTCATAACTGCTAAATGGTGGCTCCTAGAACGGAATACTACGACTCCAACGAAATCGTGTACAATTAAACGATCTAAAAGTTGTTCTCTTTATTTTCGTCCCGCTCCAGAAATAAGCGAGCAGCAAGTGGTCAAAGTGGAGGACCATCCCGACAGTGATGGCTGAATTTGTAGAGAAATCAATTTCATGATATACAGGGTGTGCGAACAATTTACCCAAATTACATAATAAATTTCAGTTATTTTATATTTGAAAAGTTTAACTCATTTTATTTTAATGTGGCATTTACATTTTGCGACAGACAAGTCAGAGTTTAATTTTATAGGTTATTAAATATTTGACATTACAAGTCAGTCAGTTTAGTTTTGTAGGTTGTATGTAGTGTTGACATTACTTAATTCTGTCATTAATTTGAAGGTGTCAGGTTTAGATAATTTTTAAACATAAATTTTAGAAAAAAGTGAAGAGAGAATCGGGGTGATGGAATATTTTTAGTTTTGGACAGGAGAGATATGAAATTTGAGAAGAGGTGAAAAAAATTACATAATAATTAAAATAAGGAGAGAGTCCCGGAAAGTTTTTTCAAGTAGTACATATATTTAACGAAACACGAAACAAAATAGATCAAGGGCGAGTTGTATCCGTCAAGATTCATTAAAAGCAAATTCTATAACATTAATATCCAAACTTTGATCAAACCAGTTCCAAAAGAAAATTATATACAAAATTAATTTGATATTTCTAACGGTTTCCCCATGTGTGTATAGAATTACATGTGACCATAGTAATGTTAAAGCAATAATGACAAGGAACTTCGTTTATAGTGGAGCAGATCTGGAGAAAAAACAGGGTCGAAAAGTGACTACTCCGAATGAACAAAATTTTTTTGCCAACTTATAAAGTTAGGTCCCCTCCATCACTCCGACAAGTTTTTACAGGGCGGAGTCGGCGGGGGGTGGGGGAAACGACCCATTAAAAGTACAGGAAAGCAGTTTTTCCGACGCATCTCCGCAGGTGTTGGTGCTACAAGAAAAAACATATTTACCAAAAATAAAGAGCTTGACAAAACACGTAAGCTCGTTCTAACCCGAACCCGATCGCATAATTAGTTCGCGAGATATCGCGATTGAAGTTGCGAAAAAACGAAAAATTAAATTAATTATTTCTTGAGAAGGAGTGGAGTTGGGGCCTCAATTTTTTCTGAATAGAAGGGTATTGATGAACACTTAATGTGGCCAGAGGGTGGGAGAGCTGGGACAATTAGGACGGGAGATATGGGAGGGAAACCGAAATTATTAAAATGCTGATAACTCTGTTATTAATGGAGCTACGGCAATCTGGCTGGGACCAATTTACGTATTTTTTTATTTACTAAAAGATAGCGGTGGCAGAATTTTTTTTGTTTCCAAACAAACGCCTGGCGCGCAAAATGAAAAATTGCCGATTTTTTGCCCGTCTTTTTGGGCATGAAGGAAGGGGGTGGGGGAAATAATTTTTTCACCAGTTAATAGATTTTTTTTTTATCTTCAATTTGCGTCCAGCAAGATCGAGATCGGATGATTAGCAAGGGAGATACAGACCGGCAAAGTTTTTGCTGTATACCGGGATAACGGGGAGGGGTGGGGGGTTCGAGTCGGGATCAAAATTTTCTTTTGACTTTTTCATTTTTTTTAGTCCCCGATGTCCATACATTGTCCGCCCGCATGAATTACAAAAGGATAAACAAAACGAAATCGGGCGAGCGAGTCAGTTGAGCGGCCTGGGGCGAAGTTTACGATCTTCCGCTCTCTCACTCTCCTTGAATTGTCATCATCTGTCAGTGAACTGTTTGTAATGATGTTGACTGATTTTTAAGGGTGTACGAAGATTTCTCTCGCTATATATAATATCGGAGGGTGAGTAAATATTTTATATCTTTCATATATAAACATTGCATAGCTCTTCACCGAGACGGTTGTGGACAATGAGTGTATTGTGAGACGGAAAGCACATTCTGATTCTGGTCTTGTTATCCTTCTTTCCAGAAGCTGTTAACGTTAGAGATCTGAGAAAAGTCTTGCTTCTGGGTCATCAAATCCAACACTTCAACCAATTATTGTCTGCTGATTGATTGACTGTTCTGATTCCACGCATTTAACGAAACTGCTGCCTCAAGAGATCGAGGAGAAAAGTCGAATACCTGTTGGTTGTGCAAGAAGAGGATTGTATCTCGGCCGAATTCATCAGCGTGTATACCACCAGAGATCCAAACCTATCATGGCCGAACCTAAAGTTTGTCTACTGTGTAATCTCCTCATCGACGAGAAACAAACTAGTAAAGCTGTTAAGAGCAAGGGTTTGGCTACATTGCGCACTACTATAAAAAATTGCAAGAAATTCAATCATGTAACTATTCCACGTAATTCGAAAGAGGAATTTTTCCATGTCAAGTGTTATATAGCCTGCATAAGGAACACCAATGACAATACCGGCATCGAAGATCCAACCCGCTTCACCCTGTGCTGATACTAGTCAAACACATGTTTAAGTACGCCAACCCTTCGCGCCGGGGGATCTAGTTAGATTTACAGGAATAAAGTAGTTGATTTGGAGAGGATTCCAGAAAATATATGTAACAGTCTTAGTAAAAACTAGATAGGCCAACTAAGGTATATTTTTTGTCCCCATGCAAAAGCAAAATAATGGACACAGGTGTTTTTTCATCTGCCCTACTGGCATAACTGTTAGATAGGGCAAATTACGATAATAAAATAGTAGGGATTCTTTGCAGCATCATATGATGCACATAGTCATGTGTCGCAAATCCCATAGTAATTTCAAATTGGGGTACGGTTTAAAGTGGGGAAGGTTTTAATTGGTAGAGATTTCAGGGTATACCGCCCACATTTGAGAAGTCTTATTTTCTGTGGGGGTGAATTTCGGTACTTTCTCGGTTATAACGTAAATTCATGTCTTGTAATTATCCTAAGAGTGTTCGGCCCGCGATTAGTCTAAAGATTTGAAATTGCTGTGGACCGCTTCATTTTCTTATAATATAATTAATTGCTGTTTGTTAACTTATTTAATCGTTCAATGTTTGTGTTTCTCATTTTCATTTATTTTCAATTTCTCTGTAAATAGAGTGGTTTAAGTGTTTTAAAAAATCATGTGTTTTATTGCTTGTTACGTAGATGAGTTCAATACAAATTCAGTAAAGTTTAATTGTGAGGTATCCTGTTTGGGACGTACAGAGGAAAGGATAACCACCTAGAAAGGTACTGAGAGGCTTATAACTTGATTTTTAATCCTCAGTCACGCTCTTGTAGCTCGGCAGCCTTTTGTCTCTGCTTTCTCGGGATGTTACGCCAGCCGGCCTGGGTCCATTAAAACAATGGCAGGTAATAAATGAAAGATGCTATACAAAAGACTGTCGTGATCTCTTCAAGGTCAAGCGACGTTGCAGCGCATGTGCTAGCATAGAACTGCCTGAGAATGATGAGGAGGAAAGGAAATATGAGAAAGAAGTTTCAGGAGCAGATGATAGATCTATTATTAATTTCATTTGTAATCACTGGAGTTGTTTTCCCTTAGTTACATGAATTAAATTGGACATTACCGTTTCTAGGATATGGAGTGTCTTAATTACTTTTGCAGACTCCGTCGACATTACAGTACATCAATCAAAATCGAAACTGTGCTTACCTTCCTAGGTGGTTATCTTTTCCTCTGTACGTCCCAAACAGGATACCTCACAATTAAACTTTACTGAATTTGTATTGAACTCATCTACGTAACAAGCAATAAAACACATGATTTTTTAAAACACTTAAACCACTCTATTTACAGAGAAATTGAAAATAAATGAAAATGAGAAACACAAACATTGAACGATTAAATAAGTTAACAAACAGCAATTAATTATATTATAAGAAAATGAAGCGGTCCACAGCAATTTCAAATCTTTAGACTAATCGCGGGCCGAACACTCTTAGGATAATTACAAGACATGAATTTACGTTATAACCGAGAAAGTACCGAAATTCACCCCCACAGAAAATAAGACTTCTCAAATGTGGGCGGTATACCCTGAAATCTCTACCAATTAAAACCTTCCCCACTTTAAACCGTACCCCAATTTGAAATTACTATGGGATTTGCGACACATGACTATGTGCATCATATGATGCTGCAAAGAATCCCTACTATTTTATTATCGTAATTTGCCCTATCTAACAGTTATGCCAGTAGGGCAGATGAAAAACACCTGTGTCCATTATTTTGCTTTTGCATGGGGACAAAAAATATACCTTAGTTGGCCTATCTAGTTTTTACTAAGACTGTTACATATATTTTCTGGAATCCTCTCCAAATCAACTACTTTATTCCGAAGGGTTGGCGTACTTAAACATGTGTTTGACTAGTATCAGCACAGGGTGAAGCGGGTTGGATCTTCGATGCCGGTATTGTCATTGGTGTTCCTTATGCAGGCTATATAACACTTGACATGGAAAAATTCCTCTTTCGAATTACGTGGAATAGTTACATGATTGAATTTCTTGCAATTTTTTGTAGTAGTGCGCAATGTAGCCAAACCCTTGCTCTTAACAGCTTTACTAGTTTGTTTCTCGTCGATGAGGAGATTACACAGTAGACAAACTTTAGGTTCGGCCATGATAGGTTTGGATCTCTGGTGGTATACACGCTGATGAATTCGGCCGAGATACAATCCTCTTCTTGCACAACCAACAGGTATTCGACTTTTCTCCTCGATCTCTTGAGGCAGCAGTTTCGTTAAATGCGTGGAATCAGAACAGTCAATCAATCAGCAGACAATAATTGGTTGAAGTGTTGGATTTGATGACCCAGAAGCAAGACTTTTCTCAAATCTCTAACGTTAACAGCTTCTGGAAAGAAGGATAACAAGACCAGAATCAGAATGTGCTTTCCGTCTCACAATACACTCATTGTCCACAACCGTCTCGGTGAAGAGCTATGCAATGTTTATATATGAAAGATATAAAATATTTACTCACCCTCCGATATTATATATAGCGAGAGAAATCTTCGTACACCCTTAAAAATCAGTCAACATCATTACAAACAGTTCACTGACAGATGATGACAATTCAAGGAGAGTGAGAGAGCGGAAGATCGTAAACTTCGCCCCAGGCCGCTCAACTGACTCGCTCGCCCGATTTCGTTTTGTTTATCCTTTTGTAATTCATGCGGGCGGACAATGTATGGACATCGGGGACTAAAAAAAATGAAAAAGTCAAAAGAAAATTTTGATCCCGACTCGAACCCCCCACCCCTCCCCGTTATCCCGCTATACAGCAAAAACTTTGCCGGTCTGTATCTCCCTTGCTAATCATCCGATCTCGATCTTGCCGGACGCAAATTGAAGATAAAAAAAAATTCTATTAACTGGTGAAAAAATTATTTCCCCCACCCCCTTCCTTCATGACCAAAAAGACGGGCAAAAAATCGGCAATTTTTCATTTTGCGCGCCAGGCGTTTGTTTGGAAACAAAAAAAATTCTGCCACCGCTATCTTTTAGTAAATAAAAAAATACGTAAATTGGTCCCAGCCAGATTGCCGTAGCTCCATTAATAACAGAGTTATCAGCATTTTAATAATTTTGGTTTCCCTCCCATATCTCCCGTCCTAATTGTCCCAGCTCCCCCACCCTCTGGCCACATTAAGTGTTCATCAATACCCTTCTATTCAGAAAAAATTGAGGCCCCAACTCCACTCCTCAAGAAATAATTAATTTAATTTTTCGTTTTTTCGCAACTTCAATCGCGATATCTCGCGAACTAATTATGCGATCGGGTTCGGGTTAGAACGAGCTTACGTGTTTTGTCAAGCTCTTTATTTTTGGTAAATATGTTTTTTCTTGTAGCACCAACACCTGCGAAGATACGTCGGAAAAACTGCTTTCCCATACTTTTATTGGGTCGTTTCCCCCACCCCCCGCCGACTCCGCCCTGTAAAAACTTGTCGGCATAATGGAGGGGACCTAACTTTATAAGTTGACAGAAAAAAAAATTTCATTCGGAGCAGTCACTTTTCAAAACCCAGATCTGCCCCACTATTATAGAAATACAAGGAAAAATCAGTGTGTGCAGCAAATTGACTATGATATTAACAGAATTAAGGATCCACCTATTTACCTCACGGTTCTATTTACAGTTCTTCCACATGAAGATATGATTCAGCATCATCACTCCTTCCTTATTTTTCCGCACTATTGTAAATACATATTTCATGAAATAATTATATATGAACACGTGTGCATTAATATGCAGTAATCTGAAAATAAATTTACTGGAATTTACATAATCAATTTTAGTTAGTCATTTTAGATTTGAAAAGTTTAAGTCATTTTATTTTAATGTGACACTTTCGACATGCAAATCAAAGAATTTAATTTTATAGGTTATTAAACATTTGATATTACAAGTCAGTCAGTTTAATTTTATAGGTTATATATGTAGTGTTGACATTTAATTTAGTTATTTTATATTTGAAGTTTAAGTCATTTTATTTTAATGTGATATTTACACTGTTATTTCTGATAGGGAGTTTATTTTTATACGTTTTTAAATATTTGACGCTTTAAGTCAGTCAGCTTAATTTTATAGATTAATTCGCGAAAATAAAACAAATGAACCAATACGTGAGAGCGATTTAGATATTATGACTTTCCGCTGTTACTATACAAACTTTTCCTTATAGGTGAATTCCTTTGTATCGAAGGTAAATCCCCATTGAGTTCATTTGTTATATTTTCGCTAATACGAGCGTTTAAGAAAAATCAATAATTTCATCATATACACGATGTGTGAACAATTTACCGGAAATTGATTTTAATAAAACTTCCTTATTTGTCGTCCGATTGGGCCAAAATTCGGTACTCTGGGGTTATCGACAACGTTGATAATATGACGTCAAAATCACAAAATTCAAACTGGCGGGCGAATTTTGTCATTTATGGTTCCATCCCGCTCAAAATCGGTATGTGGAGTTTTCGACGTAGCTGATGACGAATCTGAAATCGAAATAAAAAATTCAAAATGGCGGCATGAGCTGAAGGACAAATTTTCTCATTTATGGACCGAAAAACTGATAACTGGAAACTGAAAAACTGGAAACTACAAATTGACTGCGAAAGCAGTCAATATTGACTGCGTAAGCAATCAAATCCCTCCGGTAGGAGCTAGGAAACGCGCAGCATTTTCTAGTAGAATGGAATAAAATTTAAAAAAAATTCTACTATTATTGGTATTCATAAGGTGCTGGGAAGTGGGCCGTGTGAATCTCAATGATCCCACTTAGTTACAAATGCTACATTTTTTTTTTCGCTTTCAGGTAGACGATGACGCTTTCTGATTCCTTGATTGTCAAGCCAGCGCACATAGTGTGATTCCCATGCTTCCCTCAGTAATAGACTAAATATTGGTTACTTTTTTATTAAGAGGTCTATAAATCTAACGAAACCCTTTTTTCATAAACTTTGATATAAAATAAGAAGAATATCGATCTTCCACCTTTTTTTTATCATCCTATCAAAAATTGTTCCAAATGAGGTGTTTAATGTAAGAGCAACCTCACTGGTACTGTTTTTAATTTAATGTCTGCTATACTGCGCTATATTGAAACAAATCTGTTCTAGAAATGAATTGTCAAAAACTTGTACGTCACATACTGCTTCAGGCAAATTATCCAACAATTCTTTCTGAAGCAAATGTATTGCTAGTGTTGATAATTTAAATTAGTAAAACAGCTGACAGGTTGTAAACATCAGTTTGTAGTAGCATGACTAGAATGGCGAACAGCATTCTCGCAATCGCTTGGCAGTCGGGATGTAATTTACTATATTTATTAATGCAATATTTTGGGAGCAAGTATAGTGCTTACTAAAAGTTTTTATTCCACAGATGAAGCATTTCACACTCATTAAAACGTCAAAATAATTCTTCATTTGGAATGTATCGACAGAACATAGATATATATTTATTGTAACTTCACTATACTATACATTTTCAAATTGTCACTGGGCTGATGTTGCGACCCAGTGACAGACCAGACTAACAGAATTTGAAAGACCTTAATGTTCGTAATGTAAAAATCTGAGGAAATCTTGGAGGGTGTTTTTTTATGATTACAATACTTCTCCTTGGTAAGTGAGGGAAGTAAAAACAGCACGAAACATTCTGATATGAAATAAAACCCATAAAATGCATTATTTTACTTTAATATTAACAATTAACAATTAAATAAAACTGTTTAAATTCTATTACTACAGCAATAAGAGACTTTTATATACTATTTTTTAAATACTTTTAAAGCTTTTCAAAATTAAAAATACATAGAATAATTAATTGCACCTTCTTTACATAAAATTGACAGTAATTATTGCATTAAAAATTGCATTACATATTCTATAGGGTCATGGACAAAATTCAATAAACAACATTAAACATATACATGAGTTCTCATATCTAATAAAATTATTTATGGCAATAAATAAGTTTGACACGCAGAGGTCAGAGGTGTTTTTTATTTACATAATTCATAATATTGTCTTTAGAATATCATGGAATCACATGCAAGAAAATCACAAATTAATATGTTATGAGATAAATTATTTTGAGATCAACAAAGAATCCAATTGCAGCGTACTGAAAATTTTATTCTACATTTCTTTGTTTGATAGTAGGTCTCCAAATTCCAGGACCAAAAATGTTTTTGGGACTTCAGGACCAAATTCAAATCCCGGGACTAGTCCCAAAATCGAAATAATGCTTCACTGCAAATTTTAAACGTAATTTGAGAAGAAAATATTAAATTATTGATGAAATATAAGAGAGAATTTAAGTGGGTCTATGTACAAATTGTTAATAAAACAAAAATAAAACATATATGAGACACATTTAAAAAAATATGTGTATTGTAAACTGAGCACAAACAAATACAGGTGTAAATAAAAAATAGACAACCCCATTTTGATATAAAATGAGACCTTAGAACTAGGAGTGCTTTTAAGGCTACATTTTTAATTTGAGGTTGATTTTTGAGTAAGAACCTTCTATTGAAAATGCCTCCTCTAATTCTACCCTGGTGTTGGTTAGTATATAGATTATTAGGGGGTCGCCTGGCTCTTTCAACCCTTCCTCACATCGACCTGAAAGATCCTTTGTGAATTACCCTACAATTAGTTGTTGCCCAGGATTCCCAAGCTTTCTACAAAGCTTGTGATTTTCTGGGGGCTACTTTCCCTCTGTCTTCAGGCATTAATTCCACCTGTTCTAGGTACTTTAGCCTAGTGCGGACTAGCATCTTGCATTTGCAAAGAATATGTTCCACAGTTTCTATTGCAGTATCACAGTATCTGGCACATATTGTCTGCATTACCCATATTTTTAAGATGATATCTGAAGGGCAATGGCCTGTCAAAGAGGCTTGTTATCAGCCTTAAGTCGGACTTTTCGAATTCGAGAAACCTTGTGGCAATTTTTGTTGAATAAGTGATGAACTTTTTCTCTTGTCCTTGGCCTGGAGTATCCCTCCAGTAGGACTCTTTCTGTTTCTTTTCCCATTTTAGGATCTCCTCCACTTGGATAAGCCACAAAACAGTTCGGGCCCAAAAATTGGAGTTTCAGCACCTTTTTTTGCAAAAGCGTCGGCTAATTCATTTCCTTCTATTCCCTCATGCCCTGGAACCCACATCAAAGTTGTTTTTTTCCCATTGCTTCAAGGATTGTCTGAATTCGTATGCAATTTTAGACTTAAAGGTATAAGACCTGAGAGCTTTTAACGCTGCCTGGCTATCTGAAAGTATATAGATCTTTGCCCTTCAAATGCCTTTATTTATACATTCCCGGGCACACAGATCTATAGCATAGATTTCTGCTTGGAAGATGGTTGGGGCCTTGCCCAGGACTCTAGGTAGTAGCCTGCAATTATGCCTCGCTATGCCTACGTCAACCCCTTCCGCCATCTTAGATTCATCTGTATATAAGATGTGACCCTTTCTCCAACTGCAGAGCTTCGACTCTGCTCATCTGACGGCTCTTAATTAGCACATCAAACAGACGGTCAAAGTCCTGCTTGTTTGGCATTGAGTGGGTGGGTTTGGTCGTGGATTCTAATCGAATTAACCCCAGAATCCTTAAGTGACCAACCCTGATTATTACATAGTTATGACATCAGAATATTTATTTTTGGGTTCAGCAAGGTAAAATTAATAAAGAAACACTTATTGCTCAAGTATTTTACGAAATGCTCCCATAGTTTGTTTGGAAATGAAAAAGAGTAACAAAATCTAATATAAATGCAAATCCACAAAAAACCTAGTCAGTCATAAAAGTAGACAGACAATATAATATGTAATATATAATAGAAAGAAATTAGAATTAAGCAATGTTTTTTGTGGGTCTGCATTCATAAAGAGCTTTTATTACTCTTCATTTCCTAATTGAATACATTGGATCAAGCTGGCAATCACTTACATAGTGTATAAGTACTAAACATAGTTATCATATTACAATATATTAGAAAATATATCTAGTGTTACCATCAATTTCGGGACATTCTTAAGGTCCTAAGACGTCTCCTGTGATCAGATCTTTTCTGTAGAATCCCGGATAGTCCCGGTACCAAATACCGGGATTGGAAACCCTAGTTGGAGGATATGTGATAAGGTGAATCTCAAAATTTTTAAAATGCCACCACCAGAAAATTGGCAGACATCACTGCTTGTTATAAAATAATAAAAAAACATTATATTTTATATTTATTTCCTACCAATATATTAAATGTTTATTATTATAACTTTTTGTTGAGGTGCATGACTTCATTGTGAAGTGATTACTAAAATTGAATACTTGGTTTAAAAGGTTAAACAAAATTCATAGGCTGTTGCAATCAGATTCTCTATTGACCTTGTACCTAGTTTCACACCAAACAAATTTGAAATCTGGTAAAAATTTTTAACTGATTTTGCTTTTAAATAAATGGCATACTTCAAATAATATTTACCATATTATTGTGTAATGATTCTATATTATCTAATGCAATTGTACAACGTACAAAATTTCTTTTATTGTTGTCTTAAATTCTATTATATAAGTATAGGGTTTAAATCATTACAATTAAATTATATAAAAACGATACATAATTACAGATCAATGGGTATGTTTAGAGAATGCAACTGCTGAGAAGAACCACTCAACTTGATTGCTTTTTGACTGTAGTAAACTGTTGTAATTGCACTAAATGATGTAAAGCAAGTTGCTAGAAGTCATTACAATTGAGGTTATCATTCCACAGGAATCTTTTGTTTATTTATTAATATGTTTAATATTAAAGTGAGGTTAACTTTCACCGGTGACTAAACATGATTTTTTTCCGCTAACTAAAACACTCGGCAGTTGACATCCAGTACATATCAGCGTTGTTGTTTAGAGAACCACTGCTTGGAAAGTTGCCAACAGCAGCATTCCCTAAACGCACCCAATTACTTACTTAGGAGAATATCACAAAACTACACTAGCTACCCAAAATTAAAGTTAACATCTGTTATGGCAATAAAATCAAATATAAGGATTTCCTTTGTGAAACTAGGATGAGTATTTTAGAGGGATATGGAAGAAGCAAACAAATTATGTCAAAACTTCCAAAAATGCTTTCGGAACTTTGCCTTCCTGACTGCCTCGTTTGCCCAAAACATAATCTTCATTGGATATATCCTTGATCAATAACACCTGTTAAAACAAAATGTTTATTATACTAGGATTACCTTTACTTGTCACATTTAACTAGAAATGTCTTTTATAGTTAGTACAAATATTTGAAGCAACCTAATTTTTCTCTAAACGATTACTTACCACTTAATAAATACAAAAATACAACTGACATACATCCCGGTTAGTATAGGTCTAGAGGTAGAAATTCTGGACCTATAAGCTTAGTAGAGTCAATGAAGCCGTAAAAATGTACATAATCATGAAATGATAATGTACATTTTTTTTTAAAGTGCTAATGTCAACTTTTTTGGGAGGCGGTTTACCAACCCTTCTAGGGGGGGTGAAAAAATAATAAATAAAATTGTATAAAGAAATATTTTTAAGAAAAAACTTTTATTTAAAAAAGTAAAAAATAATTTTTTAAAATTCATGCATCTGGAAACCCAAAACTCTTTTCTGGGCGGTCATATAGCACTATTGAACAGTTGATCAATTTACCGCCCCCAAAGCTTTTGGTTTCCAGATGCATGAATTTCAAAAAATCAATTTTTACTTAATAGTACCTACTTTTTTTTTAAATAAAAGCTTTTTCTTAAAAATATTTTTTTATATAATTTTATTTTTCACTTTTTAGTCTTTACTTATTTTACAGAAAAACAGACATCATTTGATACCCATGTCAAAGGAGTTGTGAAGAAAACAGTAATCCGCCTTCCTAGTGCATCCGCCATCTTGGATTTAGAAGGACGTTACATAATTTATCATATTTTACTAGCCAATCTCTTTCATTTGATACCCATATCAAAGGGGGTGTGAAAAAAGATAATCCGCCACATTGGATTTAGAATGATGCTGCATAGTTTATCGCATTTTACTCGTCAAACCCTTTCATTTGATACCCATATCAAGGGAGTTGTGAAGAAAAAGATACTCCGCCATCTTGGGGCGTCCGCCACATTGAATTTAGAATGATGTCCCATGGTTTATCGTATTTTACTCGCCAAACCCTTTCATTTGATACCCATATCAAGGGGGTTGTAAAGAAAAAGGCGATCCGCCATCTTGGGACTTCCGCCATATTAGATTTAGACCGATAATAGATACTATGTTGCATTGTCACCAGACTTATACACGTATGCCAAATTTAAAGCTCTAGCTTAATTAGAAATAGTCGAAATTTTGATTGCAAGATTTGACCCATACATACTAAACAAAGCAAGTTAAATAAATAAAAGCTTTTAAATTAAAAACGAACTGGTGGATCTGATAGAGAATTAAATTGCAAGAAAAAAGAATAGTATATAATTCTTCATGCAAATACCAATTATTCAATGAAAAAATAGAAATTTTTAAATGTTGCAGTTAAGCCTCCCGCTTATTTCTGTTCCACTCACACATATAATAAATATTTCATTCGAGCTGGGTAGCGTTGCCTCTCTATGGAAAACATCCACTGTAAAGCCAATACCAAAAAAGAGTGATCCTGATAACTTAAACGATCTAAGGCCAATAAGTCCATCATCAGTTCCACTTAAGATCTCAGAAACTGCATTACATGAACAATTAGCGACTAACTACAAATAAGGTCCTGCCACATAATCAATCAGGCTTTTGAGAAAAACATAGTACCACCACAGCATTGACAACAGTCGTAGATGATATTCTCGGCGCTACATAACAATAAAAAAATACGTCCTTAATACTACTTGATATGGCGAAGGCTTTCGATTCCATAAGTTTTGATTGCCAAACTTAAATATTATGGACTTTTTAATAACCTCCTTGGTTGGATGGAATCATACCTGAAAGGTCTTCAGCAAATTGTCTGCTTAAACAGTCCAGCGGGTAAGATATATTCAGAACCAAAGAATCTTATCTCTGGGGTACCCCAAGGCTCAGTCCTAGGGCCCCTACTGTTCAGTATATTTACCTCAGATTTGCAAAAAATACCTATTTACTGTAATATGCAACTCTATGCAGACGACATTTAGATATACTATAGTTTCTTTGCCCAAGATACTATGGACGCGCAAAACAAAATAAATTTTGATCTCTCAGAAATAAGTGATTCGTGCAAGCAGAACTCATTAATATTAAACCCGAATAAATGCAAACATATCGTATTTCACAAACAAGACCAACACCTAGCAATAAGCCTGAATGGATCACAATTGGAACCCGTAGACAGTGCCAAAGATCTTGGTCTGATAATAGACTGTAAATTAAAGTTCACTGAACATGTGAATAATAGTCTAAGAAATGGTTATCATAAGTTAAAACATTTATTTTCATTTAAATCTGATTTAGACACCAAGACCAAAATTATATTAATTGAATCTTTAATTTTCTCAAACCTAAACTATTGTAACACAATAGTAGGGCCATGTCTAACAGCAGATCAAAAAAATAAATTACAAAAATTGCAAAATTTAAGTATGAAATTCATCACTAATATGCCCCGATTCGCTCATGTAACTCCTTACATTCGTCAATTTGAACTTATAAAAAGGCAGGAACGAAGATTCGTTAATTTCTGCTGTCTGGTATATAATATTTTAAAATTCAAATTACCTACTTATTTAGATAGTAAACTTGTAATACGCAATGAAATTCACGAACGTATTCTCAGGCACGTTCCACACACACTAGACTTGCCACACCATCGCACTACTGGTTTTTACTCTAGCTTCTCCTACTTGGCACCACACGTATACAATTCACTTCCGGTTGATCTTTTTCAAATGTCATATACAATGTTCAAAGTAAATAAATAAATATGACTAAAAACAATGAACCTCTTTTGATATTTTTATTTTTATTTATTTGATATCACTTTGTTATAGTATTGAACATTTTAATTATTGTTTTAAAGTATTAATAAATTTTATGTGGATATATATTGTTGCAGTTAGGTTTAGGTTTAAATATCAGTTGCTACTGTACCTAATACCCTTTGTGTTTTTGTATGTATTTTTTAAGACACAATAAACTTTTTCTATCTATTCTATTCTAAATCTTTATAACTTTATAAAGATTTAAAAATTACGATTTTTCCATTGAAAAATTGGTACTTCGAGACTGTCTTTCGTAAATAAGTCGAAAAGTGTCATATATTATGATACGACACGTAGCACAAAGAAGACTATAAAATGCTGTGTGGTGAATTATTCTAAAAATACAAATTAAACATGGCTTTATAAGATTTATTTTTGCACGCATATTTTTTTTTGCTTATAGTACGGCAGCTGTTACCAAAATTTTCCAGTTACTACAGCGAAGATAAATCCAGCTTTTCTCATAAGTTCTGGGAGAGCCGAGAAGAAAAATTCAGGGTGACGGAACTTTTTACCTGTCCTGAAGGGTTCAAATCAAGCTTTGAACATGTACAGAAAAACCGGTCATCTCGTTCTTTGCAGCGAGGCAGTTTCTTTTGCCTTCTTGTCGAGGGAAGTAAATAATGGGGAAAAATTGAGAACACGTGTGCAATACAAAATTGTATTCAGCAGTTTCTTTTAATGAAATTTTATTTGCAAAATTTGTAATTGGGAAGGCCTTTGCATGGTAGCTATGGTGTTGATTGTTATCCAGCATATATATGCGACTCCATTCGATTTCGCGCATCTGCAATGCAGGCTCCAGATTTTTTTTAATGCACGATAATGGAACGTAGCGACACATAAGAATGGCTTGCGAAGCATGCGCGGTCTCGGATGCGCTACACTAAATTTGTTGTAACTTTTAAACTTAAATTAATAAAATTGAGTTGAGTTCAACAAAGCTTAAATGAAACGAGAAACATGTGGCTATTGGATTATCATATTTTCAAATATATAATGATTGTATGTAGGAATAGTACCTACATATATCAGGGTGGTCACTTAAAATTGCTCCTCAAATTCCCTGACTTTTCCCTGATTTCTGTGACTAATACACTTTGGTTTTCTCTGATCAATTTAATAACCAGGGCCGTGGAACATTTTTTGATGAGCAAAGGGGAGAAATAGCTTGAGGAGCAGAGGGCGTAAAATGGGCTAGAAAAAAATGTATACACCGGACCCTTCAAACCATTCTGGACCTCCTCAAATGAGCCCTGGAGGAAATCATCCTCTTATCCCCCCTTTCACCGGGCCTGCCAAAAGTCAATTTCAACTGCTTTTTACACTTTATTAATAAAGATTGTGATTGAACATAAAAATTAACAAAGTGAATTAGATAACAATACCATCTAAATGATCCTCTAAATGTGAAGTGAAAATACATGTATAAACTTTAAAAAAGATTTATAATAAATGAAGTAAAAATATAAATTCTGTAAATAAAATATCACTCAAATACACAACTTTGAGGAAAAAAAAAGAAATATTTATTTCTTTATATTTATAAATTCTATAAACATTAGGGTGGTCCTTAGATGTAGAGATTTTTTAAAATTCGATTCCCCCCTACCGCTCATGTATTATAATATAAGAAAATAAAATCACTAAAATTTTTAAGTGGTTAGCTCAACCCCTCCCAATGCCTCTAAAGGGGTAAATTTTGATGAAATTCAGAATTCTAAAAAAAAGCAAAAAATGTGTACAATAATATTTACTTCCCAATTAATGATCTATAAAAATTGCTTAATGCATTTTCTTTGTAAAATATATCAATTCCTAAAAAAATGCATAAAGATATTTTATCCAATTTTTTCATTCAAGGAATTCTCACTTCGTTTATAAAAATATTTTCAATAATCACTTTACTTAGCACAAAAAAGCATCTTGGATAAATTTCAGGGATTAGAATAAATAAAGAAAACTGAATATTAGGGATTTTATGAAAACTTACCCCTTTACAGGCACGGAAAGGGGTTTAGGTAGTCACCCTAAACTTGGTGTAAATTTTTATCTTATAATAAATTGAGCGGATGGGACAATCAGATTTTAAGTTAAGAAAAAATGAAAACCACCCTGGAAAAATGAAAACCACCCTAATAAACATATACAGGCCGTCCATTTTATCAGGGCGCTCGAGGATATCTCATTTAATATCATGAAAAAAATTGTACCGACTTTTACAAGTTACAAAATGGTTTAGACATTTGAAAACCATGGCCTACTTTAAGAGTTATGGCGGAAAATATCGAAAATACGGAATATGTCTAAGCAAAATATCTTCGCGGTTTGAAGAGATGTCACGAAAATTCTAAGGCGACATTTTTTTGCAAAACAGAGTATTTTGTTTTATCTAGTTTTTTTCAAAACCGCTGCATTTTGAGATTTACTCTTTAGGGTGTCAACAAATTTTTTTGAAAGGCGGTATCAAATAAAGTATTTTCCTCCCTTTCTATAAATATAAAAACATTTTTAAACCAACACATTTTTTTTTAAACAGCATCATACTTGCCGTGGAGGAGTATGATTAAATAAAATGATTAAAAAATTCAGTAATTTCTACAAATCTTCACTATAATGAAATATTAACACAATTAAAAAGAACAAAGTTAATTCAGCCAACAAAAAAGTAAAAATAAAAATGAATATAGCAGACCGAACATTAATATTATTTATCTAATCCTCAAAATAATGTTTAAAATATCATATCAAAGGACCCCACGCTTTTCTTTTGGAAAGTGGTTTTCCACCAAAGTTCAAATTACAGGATTTTGTAGATCTTGGCATTCTGATCCAAAGTTCTCATGGGCATAAGATCGGAAAATGGACGGTTTTCCAGATATCGGGGGTGAAAAGGGGATGTTCATTTCTTGTGGGAAGTGGCCTCTGCCCCAGTGAAATTCGCTGAAATTGATATATAGTATTCCTCTCGAGCTCCTGATCAAAAGTTCTTATGGGCAAGGTCGAAAAATTGACAGTTTTTCAGATATCGGGGGTGCAAAGGAGTGCTCATTTCTTATGGAAAGTGGACCTTGGTGAAATTCGCTGGAATCAATATATGTTATTCTTCTCGACCTCCTGATCAAAAGTTCTTATGAGCACAAGGTCGGAAAATGTACAGCTTTTCAGATATCGGGGTGCAAAGTCGACTTTGAAACTCCCGATATATAGGAAACTGTGCATTTTCTGACCATGAAATTAACTGGTTCAAAAAATGTTTTTATAATTACTTGTTTAGTTGCAACGAATAACTATGAATAGCATGTGACATATCGTTGAAAAGAGAGGAAAATACTCTATTTAATGCCGCCATGTCCCGCCCATTAAAAAAAAATTTAAATTAGAAAAAGAGCAAATCTCAAAAGACGGTTTTCAACCTCATTGAAATACTCTGTTTTGCAAAAAATTGTCGCCTTAGAATTTTCATCGTATTTCTTCAAATAACGACATATTATGCATGTTCGATATTTTCTGCCATAATCCTAAAAGTAAGCCACGAATTTCAAATGTCTTTTAACTATTTTGTAGCTTATAAAAATCGGCAAAATTTTCATAAACAATTTTTTTGCACGACCGATTTTAAGTGAGATATTCTCGAGCGCCTTGATAAAATATATTTAAAATCGTACGGACCTGCTTTAAAGCTATTTAAGACCTGTTTAAACTTGTACATGCCTGTTTAAAATTGCACAGATCTGTTTTAAAACACCTTCTTCAGCCTCTGGACACTTATCCTTCGCACAACCACCCCCAGCCAACTCCCATGGTCACTCTAGATGGACACATGTCATCGAGGTCCTAACTCTCATAAGGAAAGTGAGCTAGAAACTTATACAGTATTACTACTACTCATGTATTTTTAATGTCAAACTGATTATTTACATGATACTACTTGGGATTTAATTATTGTACTTTCACTTATAAATGCTCGCCATCTTTAAATGGCAATATTCTTAGAACAATTCACCATACAGAAATAAAGAAAAAACCAAAGTATTTGTCATTTTATAGTGCTCTTTTTATGCTTTGCCACTTTCTCATTATTATTATAATTCTTTTTATTCACTTATTTAACGTCAGCTTATTTCCACTATTAAGGCCAATCACCGACACCAGGAGACGAGCTACCCCACCTGGAAATTTTGTCGAACCTCTTCTCCACTGAAGAATAATAGGCAAGGGACCGACTGCTTTACAACCCGTCTGAAGGATGGTATATCCGCTATATCACCTACTCCTAAAGTTACATACTGTCTACGTATGTAGCTGATATGCAAGACGTTAGAAGGTGGAGTGAGGACGCTGTATTTCCCTAGAGAGGGTCACTCATTCAAGTACTAACCGCATCCGACGTTGCTGACAACTTGCAAAATATCCATTTTCATGAAAAATTGTATACTATCTTTTTTCTTACAATTTAATTCTCTATCAGAGCTAACAGTCAGCTTTATTTTCTTTTTCCATCCCCAAATAAACTCAGAATTGGGAGTTTTTTATTATTAATTAAATTACCATTCAGTAATTACAAAAATACGATCGCATACATCCTGGTTAGTGGAGGTCCAGAGGTAGACACTTTGAACTTGCAGAGGGTGTCTATTTTTGAGTCATGACTAATAAGTATCTAGTTGAGTGATTGATTGATTTTTTTTTTTACCAATTAGTTTAATTTATTAATCAAGTTTACACTGACAAGAAAAATTCTCATATCACTTTTGTTGTGTGCTATGCTCAAGCAACAGGATTATGTTTCTAACTGATACAAATGTGTCAAGTAATTGCACGCTAACTCCTATACTAATTTACATGTATTATAATCTTATTGTGAAATACGTCTTTTCGTGAAGAACCTAGTTAGTACATGCAATGCTTTGTCCAGGTTCTTGGTTTTACATATTGTTTATCAACTGCTGGATGTCAGTATTAATTTATGAATCCTGGATACCTAAATCATGGACGTTGTGTAGTGACTTGAAACAGAGTGTGCGAGATGAGGCTGGTATTCCAAAGAGTCCCAGCAGATCGTGTAATAAAAGTTTGATAAGCTGGCACTTCATGTATTATATAAAGGTGAGATACCTAAAGCTCTTCATAATATGAGGTAAATATTATTTTTGACAATGGCCTGTGTTTTAATTGAGGAAAAAAGGGCTTGACCTTTAGAAGTCATTTCGGTGTAGGGATAAAGTGATTAACTCTCTCGAACCCTGCCCCGAACTTTGTCATGCCATTATAAGTGCTTTGTCAATCAAGTTAGCTATAGCTAGATGCAATTAAAACTGGTATTAGCATATGTGATATAAAGATCTTACCTCATTTGCAGTCAGATTAAGTTCAGTAGAATCCTTAGCTTCATAGTCATATAGAACTCTCGCCCTCATCATATCATTTTCAACTGGAAATTCATCAGTATTTGTGGAATTATTAGGAGTGGGAGGAACACCGGATATACTACGAATTTAAAAAGCAAATCTAAATTTATAATATAAAAATAAACAAAAAAATAACTGTATTAAATGGTTTAAAACCGACACTAAAATTAAAACAGTACAGGTCAGTGAGGAAAAATAGCAGGAAAAATTAGAAAGTTGAAAATTCTCAGTTGTTGACTTTGATGCGTCAAATGATATTAAATGTTCAATTTTGAAGAAGCACTGCTTGCGCTAGAGGAGGGGGAAACGGATTTTTGATATATTTCCAAAACAGAGAGATAAGTAATAATTCATAAAAAATGAAGTTTGTTTCATTCTCCCATAAAAAAATTTGATGCATTAAAGGGAAGTAATTTTTCCCTAAATAAGGTTAGAATGTACGATATGTAATATTGAAAATTCATAAGTGCAATTTATATGAACACAATTGTTTCCGCAGCACATCATATTTAATAAGAAATTTGCATATTAACTTATGTGAACATTAATCATTAATCTACAGGTTACAGTATATCAGTATTTATAGGCAATGGATGTCCTGATATCTTAAGCAGTTCAGACAGAAAAATTACCGAAACGTTTCAAAGTGTTTTTCATAAAGGTTAATTGATATTATGAAGAAAAATGTCTAAGAAAATAATAAATGAGGTCATTCAAGAATCAGCAGAAAAAGAAATTGCAGGATGTCAATTTAGAATTAAGAAAAAATTTTCAGCATTACACCCACTCGTAATGTTTGTGTTGAATATAAATGAAGCATATGATAGCAGGTGGTATATGGGTGTATTATATAAGTTAATGACATTATGGTGTCCAGATTACTTAATACACTTAAAAAAAATTATTTGAACACAAAAATCGACAAATGCCTTTCCAACAAATTAACCTAAAAAGGGGTTCTAGTCCCTTCTAATTAGCAAAAAAATTAAAGAAATTTTCCCACAGCTATGAGACCTGTAAAAAGTGAAGCATGGGTTGTCTGCACATGATGTTCACCCCCCACAGTTCTAAAAAAGGGTGGATTTTGGGAAATATATACATACTGCTGTGTATCCACACTGTGAAACACTACCTAAGCATTGTGTTTGAAATCATAAATAAAATTCACAAATTTGTATGTATTTTAGATAACCATAACAGTCTTACTTCAACAGAGCATAAAGAAGCAGGAATGTCTGTAGTTTATTTAATTGATTCAAGTTCACTTGTTCTGAATGAGTAAGATGCAGAGAAACTTGGTATTGAATTCGAACAGAATATTTAAATAAACATAAAATGAAGTTAATTTAGTTTTAACAAGGTTATTCTAAATAGCATATTATAAAATATGAACTTGTAGAGACTTTCTGTCTTATTTAAAATGATTTAGAATGAACTTGAAAAACAATAAAGCAAAATTTCTAAAATCTGACATTCATGTCAAGAACTAGGGCTGAAAATCTATAATTGTGTTAAAACATTTTAAACTAACACAAAATGAATTTTAGATCAGAGACAATTACCAGTAGTCACATTGCAGCGTGATTACTTCAGAAATAGTAAGTCCATAGATTACAAAACACTGAATGACATTTTAAGTTTTCAGATATTTTCAAATATCATTGCATAAAGGTGTTTTGTGAATGATATTTCACGTCATGCAGAAAGAAAGGACTAATAGTATGATGTTAAATGTTTGTTGACGTATCAATTTCTTGTTTTTAGTTTATTATATCAATATTCTGTCAGTATGAAAACTGCAGTATGTTTTTAGCTACTAGCATTTTTTGTTTATGATTGCTATTCATCTAAATGTATGAATTAGTATTTATTTGAGTTTGGAATTGTTAACCGTAGTTATAAGTAGATTTTAAAGAGTACATGTAATATGTCAATATATTTCGAGTAGTTACAATCATTCACTGGGCCTGTGTAATTTGCAGGTCAACAAAAAAGCTTGCAGGTCAACCCGTTTTATTGCTACGATCAACTTGAAAATCAGCACCGTTGGTAAGAAAGCATCCCACTTTCCATTTCCGGCGTCAAAACCGACCTACCCCTATTTTTAAAACTACCCCTCGTACGAAAGCTTGCAGGTCAACCCGTTTTATTGCTACGGTCAACTTGAAAATCAGCACCGTTGGTAAGAAAGCATCCCTCTTTCCATTTCCGGCGTCGAAACCGACCTACCCCAATTTTTAAAACTACCCCCCCTACGAAAGTCTGCAGGTCAACTCGTTCTATTGCTATGGTCGTCTTTAAAATCGGCACCGTTGATTAGGAAGCATCCCTCTTTCCATTTCCGGCGTCAAAACCGACCTACCCCTATTTTAAAAACTACCCCTCCTACGAAAGCTTGCGGGTCAACCCGTTTTATTGCTACGGTCAACTTGAAAATCAGCACCGTTGGTAAGAGAGCATCCCTCTTTCCATTTCCGGTGTCAAAACCGACCTACCCCTATTTTTAAAACTACCCCTCCTGCGAAAGCTTGCAGGTCAACCCGTTTTATTGCTACGGTCAACTTGAAAATCAGCACCGTTGGTAAGAAAGCATCCCTCTTTCCATTTCCGGCGTCGAAACCGACTTACCCCAATTTTTAAAACTACTCCCCCTACGAAAGTCTGTAGGTCAACCCGTGCTATTGCTACGGTCATCTTTAAAATCGGCACCGTTGATTAGGAAGCATCCCTCTTTCCATTTCCGGCGTCAAAACCTACCTACCCCTATTTTTAAAACTACCCCTCCTACGAAAGCTTGCAGGTCAACCCGTTTTATTGCTACGGTCAACTTGAAAATCAGCACCGTTGGTAAGAAAGCATCCCTCTTTCCATCTCTGGCGTCGAAACCGACCTACCCCAATTTTTAAAACTACCCCACCTACGAAAGCTTGCAGGTCAACCCGTTTTATTGCTACGATCAACTTGAAAATCAGCACCGTTGGTAAGAAAGTATCCCTCTTTCCATCTCCGGCGTCGAAACCGACCTACCCCAATTTTTAAAACTACCCCCCTACGAAAGTCTGTAGGTCAACCCGTTCTATTGCTACGGTCATCTTTAAAATCGGCACCGTCGGTAAGGAAGCGTCCCTCTGTCCATTTCCGGCGTCAAAACCGACCTACCCCTATTTTTAAAACTACCCCTCCTACAAAAGTCTGCAGGTCAACCCGTTTTATTGCTACGGTCAACTTGGAAATCGGCACTGTTGGTAAAGAAGCATCCCTCTTTCCATTTCCGGCGTCAAAACCGACTTACCCCAATTTTTAAAACTACACCTCCTACGAAAGTCTGCAGGTCAACCCGTTCTATTGCTACGGTCATCTTTAAAATAGGCACCGTTGGTATGGAAGCATCCCTCTTTCCATTTCCGGCGTCAAAACCGACCTACCCCTATTTTTAAAACTACCCCTCCTACGAAAGCTTGCAGGTCAACCCGTTTTATTGCTACGGTCAACTTGAAAATCAGTACCGTTGGTAAGAAAGCATCCCTCTTTCCATCTCTGGCGTCGAAACCGACCTACCCCAATTTTTAAAACTACCCCACCCACGAAAGCTTGCAGGTCAACCCGTTTTATTGCTACGATCAACTTGAAAATCAGCACCGTTGGTAAGAAAGTATCCCTCTTTCCATCTCTGGCGTCGAAACCGACCTACTCCAATTTTTAAAACTACCCCCCCTACGAAAGTCTGTAGGTCAACCCGTTCTATTGCTACGGTCATCTTTAAAATCGGCACCGTCGGTAAGGAAGCGTCCCTCTTTCCATTTCCGGCGTCAAAACCGACCTACCCCTATTTTTAAAACTACCCCTCCTACAAAAGTCTGCAGGTCAACCCGTTTTATTGCTACGGTCAACTTGGAAATCGGCACTGTTGGTAAAGAAGCACCCCTCTTTCCATTTCCGGCGTGAGAACCAACCTACCCCTACTTTTAAAACTACCCCTCCTACGAAAGTCTGCAGGTCAACCCGTTTTATTACTACGTTCAACTTTAAAATCGGCACCGTTGTTAAGGAAGCACCCCTCTTTCCATTTCTGGCGTCAAAACGTACCTACCCCTATTTTCAAAGCTACCCCCCCTAAGAAAGTCTGCAGGTCAACCCGTTTTATTGCTACGGTCAACTTGAAAATCGACACCGTTGGTAAGAAAGCACCCCTCTTTTAATTTCTGGCGTCAAAATCTACTTATCCCTATTTTTAAAGCTACCCCTCCTAAGAAAGTCTGCAGGTTAACCCGTTTTATTGCTACGGTCAACTTGAAAATCGGCACCGTTGGTAAAGAAGCACCCCTCTTTCCATTTCCGGCGTCAGAACCAACCTACCTCTATTTTTAAAACTACCCCTCCTAAGGAAATCTGCAGGTCAGCCCGTTTTATTGCTACGGTCAACTTGAAAATCGGCACCGTTGGTAAAGAAGCGCCCCTCTTTCCATTTCCGACGTCAAAACCGACCGCAGTAAGCAACGAAGTGGACTCCACTTCGTTGACAGTAAGTTGCCATGAACAGTGAGTAGCATCGGATTTAGAAAATTGATAGCTGGAGGTAGTATGTGAAGTAGACAATACTTATGCATAGTAGAAAACAACTATGCGTAGTGGTCATGTTTATGGCTCTGTAGTAAAAAATATTAGCATTAGATTGACAGTTGGTGAGTATATATCAGTAGGCATCGATCGTGCTTAATCGCCAGGTAGTTATTTATACTTTAGCTACCCAGTAACTAAGATTGGCTCCAGAAAATGCACTTGGGGGGCAGTTGACAACAACCACACCCAATCCCCAGAGAGCAGTGCTATAGCTCGACAGTAAGTGTAATTGTTTTGCAAAATCGTTTGTTGTTGAATGATATGCGAAATAGACTATAATCACACGCAGTAGACATTATTCATGCGCAGTGGCCAGTCAATGGAATTGGCTTCGCAAAATTTGCAGTTACTGCGTGTATATTCAGTAGATAATAATCATGCTCAGGCGACAACAACCATGCGCCGTCACCAGGAAATGGGCTATAGTTGCAGTGTGATCGGCATTGACTTTTTAAAACTAGCAGTTTTTGTCGTTAACTTATTTGCGCAAAGGAAGGAGAAACCCAACTGTAAGGCAAGGAGGGATAGATTAAAGAAGGAGTACTTAATAAAGAACTAACCAATCAAAAGTCAATACGTAAAAATCGTCACTAAATCAGTTAGGTACACCATGACAGATTTGTTCAAAATTGTTGTAATATCTGCACAAATGTTGAAATACTATACTGAAAGTTTGTTCAGTGTTCAGTAAAACTGATAGAGCTGCCATAATTTATTTGGTGTTCACAAATTTCCAATGTAATACATCTATATGTGCTCTATATAGCCACACTTTTACTCCGAATTGACAAAAATTGATAACTATATAGTCATACACACCATGCAAGCTATCACCATCTGCATCGCACTGCCAGGAGCAAAGTAAACTATACTGCAATGTTTAAAAGTGAATTATTTATTAAGAAACTAAATGAGATATTTCATGAAAATGTAATCCATTAGAATGAAAAATTTTTAAGACAAGGTAGATAAATAAATTAATTTTAGGCTTTTGTTCTCATTTTTAACTGAATTTTCACACCGTAAGGTGTAGGTCGGTTTTGACGCCGTAAATGGAAAGAGGGGTGCATTCACACCAACGGTACCGAACTTCAAGTTGACCGTAAGCAATAAAACGGGTTGTCCTGCAGACTTTCGTAAAAAGGGTAGTTTTAAAAATTGGGGTAGGTCTGTTTCGATGCCGGAAATGGAAAGAGGGGTGCTTCCTAACCAACGGTGCCGATTTTCAAGTTGACCGTAGCAATAAAACGGGTTGGCCTGCAGACTTTTTTAGGAGGGGTAGTTTTAAAAATAGGGGTAGGTCGGTTTTGACGCCGAAAATGGAAAGAGGGGTGCATCCTCACCAACGGTACCGGTTTTCAAGTTGACCGCAGTAATAAAACGGGTTGACCTGCAGACTTTCTTAGGAGGGGTAGTTTTAAAAATAGGGGTAGGTAGGTTTTGACGCCGGACATGGAAAGAGGGGTGCTTCCTAACCAACGGTGCCGATTTTCAAGTTGACCGTAGCAATAAATCGGGTTGGCCTGCAGACTTTCTTAGGAGGGGTACTTTTTAAAATAGGGGTAGGTCGGTTTTGACGCCGGAAATGGAAAGAGGGATGCTTCCTTACCAACGGTGCCGATTTTCAAGTTGACCGTAGCAATAAAACGGGTTGGCCTGCAGACTTTCTTAGGAGGGGTAGTTTTTAAAATAGGGGTAGGTAGATTTTGACGCCGGAAATGGAAAGAGGGGTGCTTCCTAACAAAAGGTACCGATTTTCAAGTTGACTGTAGTAATAAAACGGGTTGAACTGCAGACTTTCTTAGGAGGGGTAGTGTTAAAAATAGGGGTAGGTCGGTTTTGACGCCAGAAATGGAAAGAGGGGTGCTTTCTTACCAATGGCACCGATTTTCAAGTTGACCGTAGCAATAACATGGGTTGACCTGCAAGCTTTTTTGTTGACCTGCAAATTACCAAGGCCCTCATTCACTTAATCCTGAAAAGTAGAGTAAGAAATTTATCAGGGAAAATTAAAGAATTAGAAACAGTATTCAATTAATATGAAGAACAAACAAATCTGAATAGTTTAAAAATTAAATTAAAATTAAATTTTGAAACATTGGAATCTAATCCAATTAAACGACTTCATATTACTAATCAGTTGATCACCGACCGCTGAACAGTGAACAGCGAAAAATATTCATCCAAGAATAATAAATAAATTTATAATAAAAGAAAAGTGGTGAATAATTGAAGGTTAGAATATTACAATCCAGATAATTGATATCAAGAAATAATTGTACAAGTATATTAAATATAAGAAGTGAGTAAACTTTGAAAGTATTACGAAGAATATCATCCTGAAAGCAGATTTAGAAGAGGGAAGTATTTGTTAATCCAGTTAGCCATTATTGATGGTGAAGAATTTCAAACGTCAATCAAGTAATAGAAATATTTCAAGGAAATTTTGAAAATAATTTGGAGGTTATAAACAAACGTCAATCCAGTAAAATAAGAAGAAGAAGAAACCTTGAGAGGTTATAAAGTCAGTCAAGTGACACAGTACTTCAAGGATATTGTCATAACCAGTTAGATGTTATAATTTAACGTTACTCGAGTTATAAGAACACTAGACAAGGTAAAGCTTTATAATATTCCAAATCCATGGTACATATTTTATTTTAAATAAATTATTTAAATACAAGGCCATATTTATCAGTTTTAGTTAAGTTAGATTTTGTTATTTAAATTTGTTAATTATATTCCAAGTTCAAATTTATTAATAAATTAATACTTTGTTCGTTCAATATTGAGTTTGATTTATATTGATTGTTATCTTGATCCATGAGCATTTATTGAACCGACTTCGTTGAACCTTGAGTAAGAGTCATTCTATAGATTATAGATAGTCATGCTAATGGTGTTCTATAATCTATAATTTTTAACAGTTTTTAAGAAACTGTTTGGCGTCCAGTAAAATCATTTCAATTTACTTTCAAGAAGTAAATTCGGACATATAAATATACAAATAGATTGAGAATATAGAACAATATATATGAATAATAGCGCTTTTTCGCCCTTTTTTCTATTTTGACGAAAGATTTTGCTGAAAAATATCAGGAGAGCAATGTTGTACACCATAAAACTTCCTACAAATTTTGTCTCTACGTTTTTGTCAGAATTCTGCATAGTTTCGTCACTGGAGCGTGTGAAAAAGGTATATACATATATAAACTTTTGCGCCTTTTTAAAGATTTTCAGCCAAAATTATGTATTTTGGTGAAAAGGAGAGCAAAGCTGTAGAGAATAAAATTTCCTACAACTTTTGTATCTACGTTTTAAAACGTAGAGACAAAACTTGTAGGATTTTTTTAAATTTTGCATAGTTTCGCCACTAGAGGGCGTGAAATATATATAAATAGACTTTCGCGCCCTTTAACGACGAAACTATGTGGAATTCGAACAAAAACGTAGATACAAAATTTGTAGGATATTTTATGGTCTATAACTTTGCTCTCTTCGCATTTTTCACCAAAATGCATAGTTTTTCCTCAAAATAGAGGAAAAGCCAAGAAAGCGCTAAAATTCATATACATGTATATATATTTCAAAAACCACCCTTTTTTAGAACTGCGGAGAATAAAAATCATGTTTAGACAATCCAAATGCTTCACGTTTTACAAGCGCTTTTTTTAACCAATTTGAAGGGACTATTCCTTCAGTAATGGCATTAGGGTAGGGCGTGGTTATGTGATCACTCAGGGCGCCAGAGGTGAAGGGGCACCAAAGGCAAAGGATTTGGCCAAATAACTTCAAATTGAACCTGTCTTTAAGACCACAAAAATAATGAGACATGTTGCCAGGTTGGTGAAATTGCCCACGATGAACCTGTCCAAACCCCAGAAAAGAAATTTGAAGTTGAATCTTCGGACACTACCTTAATAGCACTCAATAAAAGATTTGTACACTTAGATTACTCAGAATTTTGGTCTTTTTTATATAATAAAAAGATTCCAGAAAAACCAGAACTTCTCAAACTCTGCCTCTGTGATGATCTTCAATTGAAACTAACTGTTGGGTTAAAATCAGATATAGATGGTTGTTTGTTGTGTGAAGAACTCATAACCTTGAAATCCTTTTTATCCAATCAAGATGATGTTACTCAAAGAAGTAGAATTTCATTAAAGATCGCAATATTAAGAAACTGTATCCAAATGTATGAATTATATTGAGAATATTGATAACGATACCTGTAACAGTAGCTGGTAGGAAGAGAAGTTTTCTAAGCTTAAGCTGATAAAAACCTTTCTGGTATCGATAATCTCTCAATCCAGATTAATTAACTTGGTAACTTTATCAATAAAAAATGAAATTGCTGAAAATATGGACTTTGCTGACTTAATAAGAAAAGGGTCTAGCCGGATTTGCACATGAAAAGTGCACAGACATCTATTGGTATATTTTAGCCTTTCAATTATTGCTTTCACCTATAAAGAAGATATGGCGGTATGAGAAAAAAGGTCCGAAGGAATAGTTTGCTCACCCTGTAAGTATGTCGTTTCTTTAAAACAATCGGTTTCAATTTACAGTAATTATTTTCAGCTGCAGCCTTCCAATTCTGGGTATTTTCTATTTCATTACCTAAATTTTTTCTCTGTTGTGTAATAAACTGTCCTGTGACAAGGGTTAATAATCCAATAAATCTACTACAATCTTTGCTGAGCTGACCGCCAGCTATTTCAACAAAATGTCAAGCTGATCATATATAATCATCCTTCCCTAACATCACCCATCAACGGTAATACCAATATCATTAAGAAAAAATTGACATCAAAAGGCCAAACATTTTAGAATATTAATCTACAAAAATCAAGGAATTAAAATATCATGTCATAGATAGATAGATAGATAGATAGATAGATAAATTTTATTGGTCATAAAATGCACCGTGGTGCTTTGACAAGTCAAATAATACAATAAATATAATAACAAATAATTTGTAAAAAACTTACATAAAGGTGTATATAACAAACACTGAACATAGATAACAAATAACACTAAAAATTTAACCATAAGTCTAGGCATAATTAATTTAGTATAATTACAAATCTGTATAATTAAATTCATTGATGCTATAATAAGCCTGACTATAAGATGGATTTTCAGTTTTTGTTCGAATAATGTTGATGGTGCATGTTTTAGTGATATCGGAGAGAATTAAAGAGTGCAATTCCGAAATTGTTTCTTTTTGTATATATTAATCTTTGCTGTGGTATCTGTATATCATTTCTATTGCGGGTGAGGTAACTCTGGTTGTTACAATTTCTAGAGTAGTCATCAAGGTGATCTTTGATGTATACTAAATTGTAATAAATTATGCAAGATGGCAGAGTCATTATTTTATACTCTATAAACCACTGTTTACAGCTGTCTATCTGACTTATTCCTGATAAGGTTCTAATTGCTCTCTTTTGAACAGTAAAGACTTGCTGAACATGATTAGAGGTGCCTCAGTTAATTAGACCATGTCATTAAGCCATGGAATAGCGCATGGTATGCGACCATTGCTGAGGTTAAACCAATTCTGATTTTAAGTTGCTTTATAGCATGTATTTTTTTGGATAGTTTCGTTGACAGCATGTCAACATGTGCATGCCATGTTAGCCGATTATCCAGAATTAAACCTAAAAATTTAACGCTTTCAGACGCAACTGGTTTGGTAGAGAATATCATTGAATTTGTCTTGCTTTGATTTATGCATAGCATATTCGCATTAAACCAGTCGAATGATTGTAACATACATCTAATTCTTCCTTAATGGTTTCCTCATCCTGTTTAACACCTGCAGAAGACTAGCGCCTTGAACAATATAGAAGTGGCAGAGAGAAACAGTCTACGTAAAATAACAAAATTCCGTCATCCAAATAATCCTTTCCATAACATATCCAATAACTTACTATATGAAAAAACTGGTATCCAACCTGTACTAACATGCTTCAAAGACCTTACAAAAAGATATTCACAATCCCAAAACCTCCTTACCCTAATTCAACCCTTTATAATTCGCCTACCAGAAGATACTATCAGAGGAAGAAGAAATCCTGAAAAAACACTGTTAGAGGCAATTACAGAGGGCAACAATGAAGAATAAAGCAATGAAATACCCAATTGTTAAATTCACTGTTATATATGTATATATGTGTGTATGTGTATATGTATATTTAAAAAAATTAGATGTATAAAGTTTGTAAGACAGGCTGAAAGACTTCAGTCGCTGGCCTTTTGGAATATTTTACCCAATAAATATTATTCTCTCTCTCTGGTTTCCTCACATCTATTCTTTATCTGTTCGGTAACAGTTGTATCGTCAGCAAATAACACCGTAAAAAGTGGTAAGGCTTCAGGTAAATCGTTAATATATATATTAAAAATAATAGTGGGCCCAATATACTGCCCCGTGGAACTCCATACTTTATAGGTAATAAGTTACTTATTCCACTGTTATGAATTACACCCCCTTGGAACTGGAGATAATACGCCTATGCCTACTAATAGTGACTGGAAAGACTCCAGAAGGTGCCATGGACTTTTCTAGAGTGTGGTTGGAGAAGATTCTGGTTTAATCTAGAGGTAATTTCAGAGTATATAAGGCGCGATTACCAGCGCGGAAGAAAAAAGTTTATTAAGAAGGCAGTTTATAAAAGTGAACAAGTTGAAAAGTGAAAAGTGAGGTTAAATATTAAGTAAACAAAGTGTAAAGGTTATTTTGAATTTGAAGTATTGTATAGTCAGTAAATTGTTAAATAAAGTGTTAGTAGTGTTTATCTCTTGTTGAAATTATTTTAGAACCCACGGATTCATACAGGGTGTTTCCTAAAAGGTGGAAAATACGCAACACCACTTTTGCCCATTACACACTGTTGTCTATCAAATTTATAAAATAATATGCAATAATATTTAGGTTGCTTGCTTCCATGTTTTCTTCTTCTGTATGGTATCTCAAGTTCCAAAATTATCTACGTGAACAGTGTTCGAATTGGATCAGGAGTTGCCAAGGTAGTTTCCACAAATTGAAACATTTCAATCCAGCTGTCTTGCACCCATAATCTGAATTACACTATTTTTACAATTACATGAACATAACAAATCCAGCAAAGGGTCTATTGTTTCTACATAAAAGAAACATGAATTCTTAAAATTAAATTCTACATCTACGTTTGAGTATCTCTTCCAACGATTGTGATGCAGAACGGCATTATCCAAACTCATAAAATCTGTCCATTCTCACAATGCTTATTTGCCAATTTTATAGTTTCCAAGCTTCTATGCCTCTGGCAAAGTAGTTTCTACAAACAGCAAAACTCTCGAAAACAACACTTGAGTACCAACATTCAATGCGCGTTTTGTTAACCCCATTAGCATCATCTGTTTGATTAAAACAGGCAGTTTTAACCACCCCCCTCGTTTTGGCGTTTGTGGAAACTGCATCTCCAGAAGGTTCCAGCCCCTTTTAGGACCAAGGTTCTATGTTTAGCTACTGTAGTTTTTTACGGGAAAACTATTGTCACATAGTAAGTATAGCTCCGTGCCTATGAACTTAAAACAAACATCAGTAGGTTAGGTTAAGTTAGATTAATACGTGAGTGGGCTCCACTGTGACCATCAGGTCTATTGTAGCTCAGACATTAACATACACCACAATCTGTACTAAATCCAGCAACAGATTAGTGGTTATGAGGGTGGCTATTCTCGAATCTCTCAAAATACATGGAATGAAAGAAGGCGAAGTTTTGCGTCACCACCAAGTGAATAGCTTTATATCATATTATTGTACATTCTAACCTGATTTACAGAAAAGTTATTTAAAATAGGAAAAATTGCATTTAATTTTTTCAGTAAAGAGTTAATCAAGCTTAATTTTTTACAAAAACTTCCATCATCCTATATCTGTCATTAGAAGCATCAAAATGAACAACTCTTCGAATTTTTAACTATTTTTCTTGCTAATGTTCAAGCCATCTAGTCTAGCATGATAAAAAAACTGAAAAACTACGTTGGCACACAAACACTTTTGTATCAACTAGAGACATTATTAATTGTGTTTCTTAGAGCATGGCAGACAATGAAAGTGATATGAGAATTTTTCTTATGAGTGGAAACTTCACTAAATAATTCGTGAAGCTCGAAATGTCTTATAGTTGGTGCAAGTATTAATATCAAGTTAATATTTTTTTTATTAGTTACTTACCATTTAGTGAATACAAAAATAGTATATTGTATACCTAGTAGGAAAAGTCTAACATTCCCAGGCGACTGTGAAGATTTTAGGATTTTAATTGCTAGCATAACCAGAAGTCAGGTTATCGAAAGAATGGAAAGATTGTAAATCAATAATTTTACAAATAGTTTTTATTTTAGTTCTCATAGATAATTTTTTCTGCTGTTTGTAAAATCCTATAAAGAATATGTTTCATTACATTAGTATAAGCAAACAAAAAATAATTCACTTATTAACATATTGGAATGAATTTTTTTGTCATCGATTACTTACCAATTAGTAATTACAAAAATAACATCAGTATATGCCCCAGTTAGTGGAGGTTCAGAGTGCACATTTTGAACCTTGCTACTTTTAAGCGATATCCAATGAGAAGGAATTGATGTCTGTTTACTAATTAATTAATTTATTAATAAAGTTTCCATTGTTAAGAAAAATTTTCATATTAGTTTTGTCTGCCATGCTCGAAGGCAAAGGATTATCATGTCTAGCTGAGGAAAATGTGTCAGGTAATTGCACGCTAGCTCCTATACTATCAGATCAGTGAGCAGTCAATTTTAAGATATTTTGGGGGTAATTGGGAAAATTACTATAGTCTGTTTTTAAACCAGGAGGAGCGTTTTAACGAGCTAAATTATGCATCTGTGATTGGACAGCCCCTCGCCAGGTTTACACAAGGCAATAGTCGTAAATTTTGACATATTGTAAAAATTTTAATCTCATGTCATAAATGATTTGGTTATAATTTCTATTTTATCCTTTGCACATTGTATATCAGTTTTAATCTCGTTTGTATAAATCTGAAGGTAAAGGTGGCTAATTACTTGGTGCCTTTGTATTGCGTAAATAGTATGGATACTATATAAAATATCTAGTGGTCAAATAGAGGTCGGTGCACTCTTATATAATGTAATACAATACACACAAAAACACCGTAGTCGTGTAGTGTTGGTTGCCCGAAATGCCAAAAAGGTTTTAGTGTATTTTCTAGTTACTTTTATGGTGCGATTGGAACTTTCATGTTTACTCCTCCTGGTTTAAAAACAGACTATAATTACCTATTTTTTCAAAGTAATATTTGTTTTGAAAAATCATATTTTCATGTCTATTTAACTAATTAAGCAAGTAAGTATAAATAAAAATGAACATATTTAAAATATAATTGGTATTGAGGTAAGTAACCTGAAATGTGACTGATAAAAATTATATTATGTAATCTTTATATACCGGATGTCCAAAAAGCCTGGACACAGTCTAATATTTCCAGGAAAGTTTTTGTGAAAAAAGTTTACGACAAAAGTTGTTTGGTTTTGAGAATGACATCTTTTGAACACCAAACCACTTCTCACCCCCTCACGGGGGGTGGGGTGACTTCAAAATTTTAAATGGCAACCCCCATTTGTTTGCATGGATTATTATTTTCTGAGAAAAAATATCCAACTTTTGTCTAAAAGATTTTTTTATACGAAGCCATCCCGACCCTATAAACGTATGTTGTCAAAAACCCTCGTTCTTGCAACTTCAATCACTTCTCAATGTCTCAACGACGGACTTAAGGAAAAAATTGCACGAGACAACAGTTGTTTGGTATTGAGAATGACATCTTTTGAACAACAAACCACTACTCACCCCCTCACCAACTAGGTAGGGGCAACTTCAAAATTTTAAATGGCAACCCCCATTTTTTTGCGCGGATTATGATTCTTTGAGAAAAAATATCAAACTTTTGTCTAAAACATTTTTTTATCTGAAGCCAGAGAAGTGAGAAGTGGTTTGGTGTTCAAAAGATGTCATTCTCAAAACCAAACAACTTTTGTCTGAAACTTTTTTCATGAAAACTTACTTTCCTGGAAAATATTAGACCGTGTCCAGACTTTTTGACAACTTTTTGAAGGTCAGGATGGCTTCAGATAAAAAAAATGTTTTAGACAAAAGTTTGATATTATTTCCTAGGGACTCATAGTCCGCGCAAAAAAATGTGGGTTGCCATTTAAAACGTTGAAGTCACCCCACCCTCCGCGAGAGGGTGAGGGAGTGAGAATTGGTTTGGTGTTCAAAAGATGTCATTCTCAAAACCAAACAACTTTTGTCTGAAACTGTTTTCCGAAAACTTAACTTTCCTGGAAAATGTTAGACAGTGTCCAGACTTTTTGGACCCCGGTATATCTCTAAAGTCACATAAGGTTTGAATGGGCATCCAGGATTGCCATGGTAGTTTTATACGAGAACATATAATTCTTTATTTACCACTTGCTATAGACAACATTGTACTATTGATTCTTGTGGTAATATTTTAGATTACTTAATTTATCTACTTATACAATTTATAAAGTTCCAATTTACAATTATAATGGAATGCACTATAATCTGTATTTGCGGAACTCTTGCAAAAAAATAATATGTTTATGGTATGAGATATTTTAGAATGGTAACAACATAATAGTATTTTCATGTCAGAAAAGCTTATCTAACCCATATCTCTATATTTCCTACATCCATCAACTGAATAACAAATTTTCATTTTTCTCTCATTTTCTATTGACTAATAAAAAATGTCAGTTTAACATATTAAACACAGGCAATATATTTACGAATTGTTTGTCATGCCATGTGGTCTGCACTCAGCCAACTTGGATTCGTTCATATAATGTTGCTAGGTCTACAGATTTTTCAATGATTCGACTGCCGAATACTTTGGTATTATAGGAATGATATTTGCTTAACATGGCTGGCATTAAAAGAAGCTTTGATATATATTGAAAGTAGAAATATCAAGGCTTATTGATGCAATTAAATAAAAGCAGGCATTATCTATTTGCCACATGGACGGCAAGCAACCCATGTGTTCATTACTGGGATACTACAAACATAACTCAGTGGCGCTAAATGAATACTAACGTGTGGATCGCACATGAGAACCATATGTATTGCAAAATACATTAGTTTCTACACTAAAAATGAACTATATGCAGCTAAACAAGAGTAAAGCAAGTGAAAAGCAGCAGAGGAAATTTATACAACAGAAAAATTATTGACATCAGCAGAAGATATATTAATGGGAGTAAAAGAGTTGTCATAGGAGTTTTGATTTGGGTTAATTGATTCAAGTTCTTCACTGTTAAGTCTTAAGATAGGTCCAGGTTTCACAGAGCTGAAACATTTACATGCAAAAGCAAAGAATTAATTATCGAATTTTTAAGTTTTTTTATTTTAATTGAGACGAGATTATCTTATCTGCAATTGTTAGTGTTATTAAATGTTCAATTTACTTATATTAAATATAGTAAAATAAGTCCCAAATTTGTAATGCAAAGAAAAAAATAGGGATCAATAAAATTTTGCATACATATTCATTTTTACCTACAAATAAATTAATTTTTTATGCTCTACTTTCGGAATTTATTTAAAAATGTGTCAGTCTTACATTAAAACCCTCTGAAGGATTTATTTGTAAATGCCATACAGCAGGTTAAATTAATATTCTAGTTGTCTAAGATCATTACAGTCCGGAATCTAGGTGGCTTTTTTGAAAACACATTACATGAATTTTGTATTAATTAATTTTATCGAGCATAAATCATGACAAAATAGACTTCCATCAGTTTGGCCATAGTTCAAGATATACGTTTTTTTTTCGTAAAATCGTACATTTTTCGTTTCTAAATATATAGACACATTATTCTGATGGAAATTTAGTCTTAAAATGCAGGAAACTTATAAACAAACTATTAAAAATAAGAATGACCTTTTAATAATGACACAATGCACTTGAGATCTGGTAAAAACTCAACATAACACAAAATGTAAAATTTCTTTACAGTTGAGGGAGTGTAGTACTTTTGTTTCCAACCATCATAACTTTCTCGGAAGGTTATTTTTTTGTTAAAAAAGAAAAAGACAGTGGGGCGCTCTTAATACACAAATAGTTATTGTAGTTGGAGAGATAATCATTATCAGCAACAAAGTGCAATACATTATAAATAGTTGCTGAAAGTTATAGAATGCCGTTTATATAATTGTTTTTACAAATTGTTTAATTGAATGACTTGTATTGTTTATGTAGTAAATTATTACCATAAAGCACAGAAAGTCACATTGACCAAGTGCAAAAACTATGTACCCGGTGCTCACAGAAAATTTTTCAACTTTGCGTGGCTACTGCTCGGAAACTATTGATCTGAGAAAAAAAAGGTACATCTTTTTTATAGAGAATTTGATTACCAACTTTGGATATTACAATTTGGAATGTAAGATCGATAGAAAACGAGTTATTGCACAAAAACTTGATTTTGGTACCTAATTTGGATAATTACAGATAGTACCTCTACCTCTTTGGATTTATATCAATGACCTTTGGTGTGATATTTTTAAGTAAAACAAAACTTATGTTTGTCAGTGGGGTGTATTTTCATTAACATATGTCATGAGCGTTCATACATTTCTCGCTCTGTGCCGAATAAAATTTATATGTTTCCTGCAATTCCGCATTATTCTCACACTATTTTTGCGACATCAACGGTCTTTATAAATTTTCCGTGTTTGTTTTGTGGAGTATTTTGTACGTTGATTACACTTTCGTTTACATTATCTTCATTTTCATTTAAAATAAATTCGTTTATATCATCTACAGTTTCCTGTATATCAGACAAGTTCCAATCATCGATAAGGTCTTCTGGAAAATCTCCAAACTCTTCTTCATCACCATTCATTAATAAATCGTAAAGTTCGCACTTAGTTAACCCTTTACTGATAAATTGAATGCCACTCTGCTTAACAGTTGTGATTACCGCCATCTAGCAGTGGGGTTCAAACTATTGTAATAATCTGAAGTTTGATACCTTATGAATATAATACAATGTTATCATTGGTGTCTCACAATTAACTACGCCTTTAGCCTCGCATAAAAATCCAGTTAACACAAAGTGGTCACGTCACGATTTTCTTTTTCAGTCTTAGTTTCCCACAATGATAGGGTTAAAAAACAGCGGTCGATTCCTCAAGAAATCATATTAGACTTTTACAACATTTTGATGAAAGGTTTCTGAATAACGGGTACACTTTTACAATCGTAAATAATTTAAAAACTTCCACATTTGTTCTTTTTGAGGGGTGACATTTCAACCTAATTAATAATTTGAGCAAGGTAGAATTTCTCTTTCTTTCAATGGAATGGGACATTGTGTATAATACTGATCATAAAAAAATATTAAAAGTTTCAATTCAGGCCAAAGCATGAAGAGATTCATTTAATTTATGGGAAAACGTAAATTAACCACCTACGGAAATGTAATTTTCCTGTGACTTTGAAACTAAGTTTTTGGTAACATTAAAATTATTCACATAATTATGCTTGTGCTTACTATGCAAAAGTTTAACATTAACCATTCAGACAATTTATTATTGCAGTAATAACATGACTTCACTTTGAACCTTTCTTTAAAAACATGTGTACTATAGTCTGTTTTTAAACCAGGAGGAGCGTTTTAAATTTAACGCGCTAAATCATACATCTTGGATACACCCTCGCCAGTTTTACACAATAGTCGTAAATTTTGACATATTGAAAAATTTTAATTTCATGTCATAAATTATTTGGTTATAATTTTAATTTTATCGTTTGCACATTATATATCAGTTTTTAATCCCATTTGTATAAGTCTGAAGGCAAAAGTGGCTAATTAGTAATTACTTGGTGCCTTCATATTGCGTAAATGGTATGATGCTGTATGTATAAAATACCTAGGGGTGAAATAGAGGTCGGTGCATTATATAATGTAATAAGATACACACAAAAACACTACTCGTGTACTGTTGGTTGCCCAAAACGCCAAAAAAGTTTTAGTGTATTTTCTGGTTACTTTTATGGTGTGAATGGAACTTTCATGTTTACTCGTCCTGGTTTAAAAACAGACTATAATTATGTCTGTTTTTAAACCGGGAGGAGTAAATATAGAAGTCCCATTCACACTACAAAAGTAACCAGAAAATACACTAGAACCCTTTTGGCATTTTGGACAACTGCACTGTTTTATGTGTATTTTATTACATTATATAATGCATTGACTTCTATGTATTTATTTATACAGCATCCATATCATTTATGCGATATAAAGATACCAAGTAATTAGCCGCTTTTATTTTCAGATTTATACAAAAGGGATTAAAAACTGATATAAAATGTGCAAACGATAAAATAGAAATTGAAATAAAATAATTTATGACATGAAATTAAAATTTTTTTAATATATCAAAATTTACGACTATTGCCTTGTGTAAAACTGGCGAAGGCGTATCCAATCACAGATGTTTGATTTAGAGCAGTAAATTTAAAACGCTCCTCCTGGTTTAAAAACAGATTATAGTTTATTTTAAATAAGGCAAGTTAACAGTACAAGATCTGAATGGCCTTTTCAGCATCTCGCCATTTTATGCTCGATCAGATATTCTTATCTTTTTTTGGATTATATTGATTCACAATGATTCTTGTTCTCGTAGCCCAATCAATAGGTAGAAGTGTATACTAAAATTAATATCGGAAACAAAAAATATGGTTGAATAGAAGAATACATTCTAAGAAAGATTCGTTTCGATGGACTCGATTTGAAGTGGCGAACCTAAAAAATTGAAAACAGTTTTTCGTAAATAAAAAAAAACTATGACTCTAATCGTAAAAGTTGAATGAAAAAGATGTAGGTGCTAAAAAGATCTTTCAACTGCTATTTTTTTAAGTATCAATTGCGATAACACCTTTCAAGATATATCGAAGAAAAAAAAAAACGTAAAAAATCGATTTCTTTTGTTTTCCCTGTATCTTTTTCAAATTTACGTTTAAAACTTACTGACCTTACTGTCAACCGCAAGTATAGCTCAGGGCAACGAAAAAGCACGTTTTTGAAGAATTAAAAAATATCTTCTATTTTTCGATATATCAATTTTTCGAAAAAAAAGACATTCTCGAAAATCGTCTAGTCTACAGTAATGATCTTGGGCACATCTTTTTTTTATAAAGAGTTGTATTATCATACTTTAAAAGAATTGAAACGGTTTTGTTAATTTTAAGGGTAAATAAATGGCTTTAAAATAATTGCATTTTTTAGGTTATTTTTTAAAAACAATTTTGCCAAGTTTAATTTCTTCTGGTCTCCAGAAAGTCGTAGTACAAATTTTTTTTTTAATCAATTTGTGTAAAAAAATGTTAGTAATCGAATCCCATGTCAATTCTGTAAACTTATTTAAAAAAAAACATAACGTAAAAAAATGCTATTATTTTAAAGCTATTTATTTACAATTAAAATTAATAAAACCTTTACAATTCTTTTACAACATGCTAGGACAATTCTTTATAAAGAAAATAAGCCCAAGATCATTACTGTAGAACTAGCAAGACTAGCCGATTTTCGAGAACGTTCTTTTTTCGAAATATCGATATATCTCGAATATTGAAAGATATTTTTAAATTCTTTAAAAACTTACTTTTTCAGCTTGCCATGTGCTATGCTAGAGGGTGACAATAAGCATTTAAACGTAAATTTGAAAAAGATACAGGGAAAACAAGAAAAGCCGATTTTCTACGGTTTTTTCGATATATCTCGAAAAGTGTTATCGCAATTGATACTTACAAAAATAGCAATCAAAAGACCTACAACTTTCTCATTCAACTTTTTTCGATTAGAGTCATAGGTTTTTTTTATTTACGAAAAACTGTTTTTTCAACTTCTTCAATTTTTAGGAAGTTCGCCACGTCAGATCAAGTCCATTGAAACCCAAATTTTTGTTACAATTTTTTCTTCTATACAACCATTTTTTCCAAGTATTAATTTTGGTAAACTTAACATTAAACCGTGATTAGGGCTATTAGGTACGTCATAAGTTGTCAAAGTTGTAAACAAAATTGGAGTTATAGCTCGTAATTTTACAAGATATATTTTAGATTGAGAATATTTATTTAAACATTTTGAACATAGAAAAATATTCCCGAAAGGAAACTCCTGTCAGCTGACTAGTCAGAAACAAAATTGTTTCCAAACTGAGAAAAAATTCGGTTTAATTGTATATTTCAGAACTCTAAACTTATCATTACAAGTTTTTTTCTCTTTTTTTAAAACGTAAATATATGCTCCCTTAACAACAAAATAACCTTTTCAGAAAGTTAAATTGTAAACAAAAGTACTACATACCCTTGATTGTAGAGAAATTTAACATTTTCTACTAATCTGAGATTTTAGTGCATCTCAGATGCATCGTATCATTATTAAAAGATCATTCTTATTTTTTATAACTGGTTAAAAGTTCCCTGAATAAGAAATTATGCATCTCAAGACATTATACTAATAATAATTATTTCTGTACAAATTTATGAACGAGAAAATATATAAATGTATATTATGGGAATAAAACATAAACACATCACATATAGTAGACCACCCCCAAATCCAAAGCCTAGGCTGTTCGAAAAGGGGTTACAGATTTGAAAAAATGGAGACAACATCCATTACCCACCAGCATTGCTAGTGTCAGGGATGGAATTGAACTCAGTACCCTCAGATAGTCTGACCAAACGTGCTCACCACTAACATGTCTTAGCGTGCCGGTAAGGGTTAAACGGACATGTTGTAATCTATGTTTGATAGAAGTAATTAACTTACACAAACTTCATGTAATAATGAGTTTTCAAAAAAATCACCTAATTCCAGGCCAAAATAAATTGTGGGGGGTGCTCATCGGATTTCAGCGCCAATTTCTTTATAATTTAGGAAGATATGCAAAACATCAGTTATTGCCAAGCACGCTTGTCTCCACAAACCAGAGAGTTTGGCTTTGGTCGGTAGCCGAGAGTAATGGTTTCCAGTTTAAGCTAAACTATAGAGTCCTAGGTTACAACGGGCCTGTGTGCCTAGTGAAAGATAGTAAGTACTATCCACTATTCTATAAAAAAATTTGACATATTTCAATCAATTTATCAATTTAAAGTCATACCCAATAGTTTGCAGCAATATAAACCAGTAAATAGAGTTTTTGCACAATAGGGCAATTAGACATAATTACAACAATAGTAGGTTATTCTTCTACTTTTCTTTTTGGGACTTCCCGCCACATGTCTTGACTTCTAAATAATGTCTTAGGAATCTATTCAGAATTGAAGACACATGTGGCAGGTAGTTCCTAAAAAAGAAGTAGAATAATTAAATAATGATGGGATCATTCGAGTGAAAATACTCAATGTATTCTATTATTGAAATATCTTGAGTATTTCGAGAACCTTGAATTAATCATTCGAATGACTGATATCTGAGCAATGAAAGTTGTCAATCTTATTGCAATGCTCTGACGACACAGACCAAATCAGGCTCGGATGTGTCTGTCATTCGAATGATTTATTTATTAGTTGGTACTTAAGCGATAAAATGTGAGTTCTCAGACTCAGAAAAGGCTGTGGTATTTCGCATATCTATTTCAACTTCAAATAGCTTGAAAATAAAATAGTATTGCATTGCCGTGCATTAACGTATAACATATACACTGTATTCAAAAACATGCAGTTATATAACTTCCATTGTTGCATTATAAAAAGAAAATTTAATAAAAAATAAAATAAAACTGAATATTTTCATAAAATGAAATCATAATATGAATTTAAATATTAAATATATAAATAGTAAACATAAAAATTCTAATATAAAATAAAATTGATACTTTGGTATCATATACAATAAATATAATATTCGAGCCGTGTAAGCTGTATTGCAATTACTCGTTATGTCAGAAATAAATCATTCGAATATGAAAATCATTCTATGATTACCATTACTAGAATTAAGAGAATGCTGCAACTAACGTTGGGACAATAGTAGGTTATGTTTACACAAATTGCTCATTGGTAAGTAAATTACATACCATTCAGAAAGGCAAAAAAAAAAAAATACTGACATTAAATGCAGTTTCTGATTGGAAACCTTGGTTTGGTTAAGGCTACAATAACTTAGTGAATCTTAATATATTTCTCTCTTACTCTGACTTTACATATCTGTTTTGAAAAATAAACCATTGCCAAGTTAAGAATTATTGATTGAATACCCATTTAAAAATAAGTAAAACAATCATTTTCAAATTATTAATTTTTTGCAATAGAGTAGTGCCATATGACCAACATCAAATTTTACTTTCTTATAAGTTTATCCTCGTTTTTGATGTTTTATTCGCATTTCTAAATTGGAACCAGTGTAATATAAATAAACCCTCTCAGATAGAATACATATAATTTTCCAATCTCGTTGAATATTATAGGTTACATTTCCAACCCGTAAAGTGACTATTTTCGGTTGATGTCACGCTGTCAGCACAGAGGGCAGACAACACATTGTTTTTGGAGATGGGTAAAAGCTGTTATTTTTTAAAAACAGGTTTAAACTGTTTCTGCTGTTTTGAAATAACAGTTTAAGAATAACGGATCGCTGAGAAGTACTGGCATTCACATACCACAGCGTACAGTTTGTAGTTTGCAAATGTTATTTTACACGTTATTTTGTACATCACGCGCTGCCTTTCAAAGTAGTAGTAAAGTATCTTGGCTACCGCTATCTGTTATTTTCTCGCCTGTTATTTTCGAATAGAAATAACAGTCTGTTAATGCTACTTACAAATAACAGTTATAGAATAACAGGTTGTTAAATAGCAACTCATCTCTAATTGTTTTCATTTGGATTCCTGTGTTACTGAAGTGTGAATGTTATATTTGCAAAAATTAAGAAAATGCCTTTGTTTTGTTCAGTAGTGAATTGTGAAACACTCGAAATACAGTCTGAAAACCTTCTGCACAAAATGATAAACAAACAGTAAATGAGATTTTGTATGCCCTCCAGACAGCGGCTTCAAAGTCACGTGACCGAAAATGGTCAATATCAGTTCATTTTTTAAAATCAACAATAAATTCTGTGTATAATATTTTATTAATGTTACACTGGTTCCAATCTAGAAATGCGAATGAAAACAATAAAAATAAGAATGAAGTTACAAAAACGTAAAATTTCAGGTTATGTTAAGTCATAAGGCGCTACTGCTCTATTGGAAAATGAAGCTTTATGGGTCTTGTCATTCAAAAATTCTTAATAAAAATGTTCTTTAGAATTATGTAATGACATTTACACGTATCATATGCCTTGTATAAACAAGGAATTACTATTTTCTACAAATATCTGATGTCATTGGTCCAGATGGAAATCGAATAACAACATAGTAGACACTATGTGTGGTGTGTTTATGTTTAATATGGCGGTGGGATAATATTTAAAATTGGGACAAGCTGTAGATTTACATAAATACATTTTGCATATGAGGGCGATCGAGGTCACATTTAAATGAATAAAATAAATATATGTATAATTAAGTACCTGGCCAATTCCCTTTGCAAATCAGTCATTATTGTTGTACACTGAGAATAGAATCGAGCCTGAGTATCAACAAATTCATGTAAACATCGTAGGTGTGTGGCATGTGAACTACTTATCCCTTCTAGAAGTAATTTTGTTATTTCTGCTTGTCTATCGAACTCTGACTGCGCAATTCTTAAATCTCTCTCTGCCTGTAAAAAAATTGATGAAATTTAATTGATTATATCTTGCTTGTGTGAATTTTGTTCGTCACAACACATAGAATTACTTTTACTTTACAACTACTTTTCATGCATGTATGGTCTTGACATTGATTGTGTCAGATTTCACTTTAACTTTGCAGTGATCTTCAGGGAGCAAATCCCATTTAATGTTCTAAATTGTGATGATGACAATATTGGTAACCAACACCTCAAACTTAGATCAAGTCCGATGGTTGTCTGTACAACTCACTCTCAATAATAAGCATCAAAATAACACTAATGAATGATAAACCTTGACAATTCAAGTTTTTAAAGCTAATAAGTATGTTGTGAAAATTAGGGTAGGGTTTTCTTTACTTAAGGAGCATTGTCTAATTAACAGCTGTATATCGAAAAGACAGCTGACTAAGGAATCACTACTTCCACATCCAGTAATCTTTAAACAAAAACATTTTGATAGTATATTGGCACTCCAGTACATGGACATAATTGCTCATAGAATTTTAATAATTAATATTTGAAATTGACGGCCCAAGGTGGCTGATGTCCAAAAATTATTTGAGAACTTTTGTTCTAATACACACACTAAAGTACAATTTTATTTTGATAATCCTTCTAACAATGGAGTGGGGATGTTCCTGGACTCTTACTAGCTTGATTTACTTATTTTCCACTCAACCCTTCAACGGAATTATCTTAAAGTAAGTCTAGTTCCATCAAATTCCAAGTTTCTGGACTCTCACCATAGTCTGCACTAAATCATACATCTGTGATTGGATACCTTTCGCCAGTTTTACACAAGGCAATAGTCGTAAATTTTGATATACTAAAAAAATTTTAATTTCATGTCATAAATTATTTAATTTCAATTTCTATTTTATCGTTTGCACATTTTATATCAGTTTTTAATCCCTTTTGTATAAATCTGAAGGTAAAAGTGGCTAATTACTTGGTATCTTTATATGGATGCTGTATAGTTTTACACAAGGCAATAGTCGTAAATTTCATGTCGCAAATTATTTTGTTTCAATTTCTATTTTATCGTTTGCATTTTATATATCGTTACAATACATATGTGTACCAAATTTTTAATAGTGCAGTGGAGGGGTGGCAAATGTTATAAAAAAAATTGTGTTTCTGGACTCTTATACTAGCTTGCTTTATTTATTTTCCCCTATCTACCCTTCATCAGTTGGGGGGTAACCCCAACCCTTCATCGGAATCATATCAAAATATAATCCAGTTCCAGATGGCATTATACTACACACGTGTACCAAATTTCAAGTGAATATTTCAATTTCATTTGGTGAGGGGTTGATTGAGGAGGGAGTTTGAAGGGTGACTAAAAATTAAAATCAATTGGTTTCTTTTTCTCCGCTGACTGACAACATTTTTTAGCTTTTCTCTCGTTTCCATGTATGTATTGTATTGTTATTTCAAGAGTATAGTTATTTTGCTTAAATAATTGAGTGTTTAATCCATAACATATCTAATAGGTTTATTAAAAAACATATTTTCCATGTAACATATAATATAATATCTATTTGTAAAATCAATTTCTTTTTTATTTCATTTATCAAAATTATAAATAAAATATTCATTGGTTCTGTAGTAGAAAAAGAGAAAATGAATTATTTTATTAATATTATCGAAAAAGAACATATCTTTTTCGTACTTCTATCATCATAATTTTCATTTTAACTGTTATACCATCACAAAACAAGCAGGGCCAAAATCGGAATAGGCTTAGCGCGCAATCTAACTTAAATTCGTCTCTGGATGGTGAGGGTGGCAAATGTTATTAAAAAAAATGAAGCCTTGGCTTCTAGTATATATGCCAAATCCCTGAACTCTTACTAGTTTGCTTTATTTATTTTCCCCTGGTTACCATTCAACACTTCATCAGAATCATCTCAAAATATAATTTATAGTTCCATATCTCATTATAATACATACATATACCAAAATGCAAGCAATATCTTAACTGTTCCAAAGAGAATGTGTGCACAAAAAGTTACAGACAGATCGAACGACAAAATTTTTCCCCCGCTCAAGTTTAAAATCTCGACGTTTTATGTCACTGTAAACCTATTTTAGCAAAAAATCTACTATGTGGATGTGGAAATATAAATATATACAGGATGTCCATTTTATCAGGGTGCTCCAGAATATCTCACTTAATATTGGTTGTGCAAAAAAATAGTTTTTACGAAAATTGTGCCGATATTTATAAGCTACAAAATGGTTTAAAAACATTTGAAATCCATGGCCTACTTTAAGAGTTATGGAGGAAAATATCGAAAATGCGGAATATGTCTAATAGCTTAAGAGCCAGTGTGCAAAATAGTCATTTTGTACCCGTATTTATGGGCCCCCTGGAGACAAATGGGGGGAGGGGCAGAAAGGTGTAACTTTTACGTATGTCATTTTTTATGATATCCCGAGGTCTATGTCAATTTTTAGCATTTTCTGTCGAGAACTTTCCATATTATAGGTGCTTTGTGTAATTTTCAATTTTTGTTTAATTCTGTGACGAAGTGAATTTTTGCAGACAAAAATTTTATTTAATTTAATCATAAACTTCGCCACTTTTCCCATCTTACGGCCGAAAGATTAGAATTTGTTCTATTTACCCCGCGACATGTAGATTTCTGTAGTAAAATAATGTAAGGTTCCATAGCGATGAGAAGTTTTCTAAAATAACATTTTAATTAATTCCGATAAATTATTCCCGATGGCGTTAATCGCAGTTAAATTATTCCCCACTTGGTATTCAACACCAAGTTGGAGGGGATTTTACTTTCTGGGGGAACCAGCTAGTCAAACAGACACAGAACCGGGAGTTGGTTTCTGCGAGCCTAAAGGATTACCACGTGAGGATCTAATATACCGTACCGTACCGCTCACCTGAAGATCACCACGTGTGTAATCCGATAGTCTCTGCCACCGCCGCAAAATATAATAGCAATGTAAGTTTTAAAACATTTCTTGATATTTCCGTAAATTTCAAAATTAAATTTCATCTTAACAGTTAAATGAATTAACACGTGGGGGTTCTAAAACACAGCACCGACCGACCGCCCGCCGTGGACCACCACGTGGGAGTTTACTTAACTGTGCCCCGTATATCAGCAGTGTAAATTCAAAATTTATTTTATTTGATACACTTCATAAGTAATATTTTCATGATAAGCTAGCAAATCTCTGTTAAATATTCATGGTCCGATTTACCTATATTAGAGAAGTGTACAATTATAAATTATCTGATCCGAGATAAGAAACTGTTTCTTGTCCGACGTTTTTATCCGCTATTACCAGATAAGAAATAAAACATTGAAACGCGTGGTTTAGCAATAACACTATAAAACGATTTCAAATTTGATGTATCAGAGTGTAAATATACTTTTCCGAAATACCGATGCACATCATAGACCTAACAAATTTCTCCATGTTAATGTTTGTCCAATCGGGACTCTGTTAGATTCTCAAGATTTAATCCAGATAGCTATGTCCCAAATAATTTCCAAGGGAAAATGGACATAGAAGATATTTCGAGAGAATTATTATTTTGTCTCAAACTGTTTAGTCAAAATAATATCCGCCAAGTTGGTTGGGATGATAGAAACCCGCCGTCCATAAATTTCTGTTTTTATTAAACCGAATTTTGCCGTGTAAAACCGTTCCAAAGCCTATTGTTTTAACTTAACCGTTGTTTCGTAATTTATTGGGTTAAAATAATATCCGACAACATCCGACATGTTGTCGGATTGGTAGAACTCCGTTTTCCGGCTCTGTTATAATTTCATTTTGTTTTAAATGATTTTCAGTAATTTGTTATAGTCCGAGAGTTCAGGGGAAAATCTAGGAGATACTCTGAATGAATAAATTATATTTATATTTTGATACATACACCTTTTCACTGTACATCTGGCAAGAAACACGTGGCGAGTCTTAATTCCGATCCGAATGCAATTAGAGATACTCACCTATGTGGTTTGAGGCGCTTGGCGAATCTATCCGAACCGAACCGACACCGTGGAGATTAATTCTGGCTGTCCGTCCAGGCAGAATGATCTTTACCAAGGGAGCTGATACCGAATCCGATTACCACTTTATTCGGTATCAGTTTTCCACAATTTCACCAAGTTCTTTACACCACATGCTGCCGACTCATATCTAACATGTATGCAGATATGATAAATTCTGTCCGACAAATAGTTGCTTGCTTTTGCTAATAATTTAATTGCTTTCTGCTTTACTGCTAACTTGTTCTGTCTTAACATCCACTGCTTGCTTGCTTGCTGTTATAACCGACCGTACCGCTTACTACCGTTTTACCGCTTTGCCGCCAAGCCTACTATTATTTTGCACACTATTTGCTTGGTTTTGTTGATAACCGAATTAATAAGAAAATATTAAAATCAGTAGTTTAATATCTTCTCACCGCCTGGTTCCTTGTCTTCGTAGCTTCATTTGTTTTTCATAGTTTCACTTGCTTTCATAGTTTCAATTGTAAATAAACCGAAATGAAATACCTTAAGTTTTACTTGTAAAATTTTCATAACATGGTATATCTTAAGTTTGATATTATTTTTTTTTATGAACTCTATAAGAGTATTTTGGTACCTGACCGTTTATTTATTTTCATAATTATTGTTTGTTGTTGAATATTTAATATGTTTTAATAAATGTTGTTATTTTCTAAAATGTGCGTTTTACTGTTGTGTGTGAATGAAAATCTAATCTGCCGTCCAGACCCCTGGACATACCGTGTCTCCACTGTAGCTATCCCAGCCCTACTGCAACAGGCTGCGTTTAGGAGGCTAATGTGGGACCTTTGCCCCACTTAAAAATTGCAAAGGTGGCGCTCGAGATAACCGAATTTGACCGAAATGCAGCTCAGCGCTAAAGTGACGCTTCCGCTTGTTTATGCGCTAGGCAACCGGGAGAAAGCACGTCACAATTCTGAGTCTAAAATGGCCTTGTAATTTTTTTTTAGACCATGGGAAAATTGTAACGTTTTGTACATGGTCTCAAATCCTTATAACAAATGTTTTGTCGCAAAGTAGAAGTGGTATTCATTCGGATGGATCATGATCAATTTTTAAATGCCACGCTTTTTCCTGTACCAGCAAAAAATTGTAACTTTTTTTTATCAACTCAGAATTGTACAGACTATCATATACCACAGTTGTTAGCAGGTATTCATTCGGTTAAAAAATATTTATTATTCCACGGCCCCGGGCCCAAAATCAAACCACTCTGGGGACTTGTGACACGGACTATGGTGATTAGTAGAATATTTTCCTCAGTAACCACAATTGTTAGCAGATATTCAGAATAAGTCAATTTTGCACACTGGCTCTTAAGCTATAAGCAAAATAAGAGATACTACGAAAATTTTAAGGCGACATTTTTTTGCAAAATAGAGTAGGTATTTCAACCAGGTTTTATCTAAATTTTCTCAAAACCGCTGTGTTTTGAGATTTACTCTTTAGGGTGTTAAGAATATTTTTTGAAAGGGGCGGCAAATGGAGGCAACAAATAAAGTATTTTCCTCCCTTTTCAATAATATGTCACATGACATATTTATTTATTTATTGCAACTCAGCAAATAATTAGGTGTTTTCACTATGTGCAAATTTGCTTTTTTGATATTATTAAAATGAAGTACTTGTTATACTAAAACACTTATTGATATTTAAAAAGCATTCTATCGCCCATCAAATTAAAATTTCAACAAATATATAACATAAAGTTTTAGTAATTGAACGAGTAGGCAAAACACGCGGTGACGTCATCGGTTATATTAGTTTCTTAAATCGCGTTTAAAAATTGTTAAACACAACATTTTATTCACGTTATTTACGTTTTACATGTGATTAAATAAGTAACGCCTCCTAATACGGGATTTGTAAAAGCTACTTTAGGAAATTCATCTGCAAAATAACATGTTTGTGACTCAAAATGACACTGACAATATAACTGATAGCGTCATGAGTGCGTAGTGAATTAATGTAGTTTTTGGTGAAAAAATTTCAATACAAAATTAAAATGGCTTATTTTAAGGTATTATTCGACTGTTTCTCAAAATTCAAGTGTTTTTAACTATAGTAAAGCATTATCTTCACAGTGAAAGTGAATTTAAAATTTGTGAAAACACCTAATTATGAAAACATTTTTAAACCAATAATTTTTTTTTACTAGCATCATATACGTGCCGTGGAGAAGTATGATTAAATAAAACGATTAAAAATTCAGTAAGTTCTTCAAATCTTTACTATAATTAAACATTAATACAATTAAAAAGAATAAAGTAAATTCAGCTAATAAAAAGAAGTAATAATAAAAATGAATGTAGCACATAAAACATTAATATTTATCTAATCTTCAAAATATTGTTTAAAATGTCATATCAAGTTTAGTAGATAACATTAAATACAGACAAATGGATATTGTACTTAAATTAATTGACAAAGATATTTTAATTTTCTGAGTAAGGAATGACGTTTTTATGGATGACCTCTATACACTGGCATAACTGTGAATACTCTTGGCATAATTATTGCTCCATGTTGCTTTCTTGATTATTAATTTTTTTTGTTAGCTGAATTTATTTTATTCTTTTTAATTGTGTTACTGAATTGTTTAATTCTTATATTTAATCATACCTCTCCACGACAAGTATGATGCTAGTTAAAAAAAAATGTATTGGTTCAAAAAACGTTTTTATAATTACTTGCTTAGTGCAATGAATATATCATTGAAAAGAGAGGAAAATACTATATTTAATGCCGCCATTTCCCGCCTGTTTCAAAGATATTTTTTTAACGCAGTAATGAGTGAATCTTAAAATGCAGTTTTCAAAAAATTTAGATACAACCTCGTTGAAATACTCTGTTTTGCAAAAAACTGTCACCTTAGAATTTTCGTATCTCTTCGAATGGACATATTTTGCTTAGACATATTCCGGATTTTCGATATTTTCGGCCATAACTCTTAAAGCAAGTCATGGATTTCAAATGAAGCCATTTTGTTGCTTATAAAAATCGGCACAATTTTCGTACACACAATTTTTTTGCATGGCTGATACTAAGTGCGATATTCTTGAGCGCCCTGATAAAATGGAGAGCCTGTATATTAGCAGCAGAAAAATAGTTTAATTCTTACTTCGTTCTTTTTTTGGACGTAGTTAGTATCATTTTTCCTAACTTGAGCATAAAAAAAAATCAAATTTATTTATTTCTTAAGACTTAAAACTGATCTACTTTTGAAGATATTCACAAATTAATACTTAGGTATATATCAGTACATCTTGACCAAAATTTAAATCATCATTAATTTCATCCTTAACTCTTTCAGATCGCCGGTATTTTTCCATGTACTATACCCTCAAAACAGCAGGTTTTTAGCCTTTCGCAAACACACGCTTCCCGTTTTTCACACTAATTTGCGGTTCCCGATGTGACGCTTTTATGCCCTTCCCAATTTCTAAGCTAAGCTAAGCAAATATGAAAATTTAAAAAAAAATCAAAACAATTTAGAAATATTAACTGAACTTTACCTATATGTCATTTTCTTTTTCTAGAAAAAGTGTTTATTGAAAATTGTTTTAGGATAGTACCCGTGGTGAACATCTTTAGACACTGTATATCAAAATCGGTGTTTTAACAATTAATATTAACTTGATTGGGTTTATAGTGTTTGATGTTATAAATATTAATTTATTTGAAAGGCCAGAAGTTCTATATACAAACAACCAATACCGGATTCCCCAATAGGCAATGTAGGCAGCTACCTAGAGCGGCAACTTCTTCAAGGCGGCATGCCGCCAAAAGATTTTATGACTTTTAAAGAATAATGATTATTACCCATTTTATGATTTACAATGGAAAATACACACACACAGGCCCAATGATAGGGGGGGGGGGTGTTTTCCCCCGGGACCGGCGGATTTTGAGGGGGCCCGGGTTTCGCCCGAAGTTGGAGGTTAGTATTTTTTGTATTAGGTAAAACGAGAGAGGCATACTTGTATATGCTTAAGGAATATCATCCTCCGCTTTTCAAAACTGCTGACAGAGATAAATATTCACTTGTAAGGAATGTTGCCCCCCTTGCTCTTCAAAAAAATTTCTTATGGAAGTAAATAGGTAAATAATAGTTCATTATTGTGAATATCCCCCGCTCCTCGAAATTCATATTGAATGTTGGCTGGTGTTGTAGTTACAACCCCCCAGAACCCAATTTTCTCCCGACGGCACTGCACATACACATTTAAATACCCATTTAGGGTTTTGTCTGAAAAAGGGCGTCAGATTCAAATCTGCCTACAGGCGAAAAATTCCAAAATCCGGTCCTGCAAACTAATTAGGACAAGTCAGAGTCTACTAATAAAAATTCATTCAGTAACTCATTCATTCAGTCAGATATTAACTGTCTGTTTGTCTTATTGTTCACCACTGCAAAGTTATGTTAAAATCCACAATAGATATATATATAATAGTAGTTTATTTTACTATATGCCGTATTTCTAATATACCTGGTCCAACGCAACTTCAGGGGAAATTCCATCCTTCTATTTGACGAGTGCATGAAAATTTACTTTCCTTATTATAAAATATCAAAATTGTAACACAATTACTTAATTTAAACTTATTACCTAAATAAAATTTAGGGAATTACAGGGAATATGTAAAGTTAATGAATGTGCATAATTTTGTGTCGAGTAAACTTTAACTTGTCTTGTGTACGAGTTAATAAGTGTGTGTACGATTCCATTTTCTCTTGCACACAAAGTTAAAGCAAAAAGATTGTTCACGTATGTCGACAAAGCCTAGTTCAGCCGACGAAGCGACCTTTGGACCAGCCAAGTTAAAGTAGACTGGACTATATGATAAAACGATTAGTTATCAACACTGACCTCACAAAAATATACAGAATGATTAAAAAATAAACCCAGTTCCTTCAAGAGAAGATCCCATTAACAAAATAATATAAAAGTTCAAATTAACATGGGTTCAAAAATTCCTATTGAAATAAAGAGCTTTTTCTGCTGAAAGCGTCTAAGGTCCAAGTGATCAGAAATCGTCCCACATGCGCATAAGTGCTGCTGCGATGAACGAATAACGCTTGCCTATTGTACCGCCTCTTCAACTATTCTTCCATGCTATAGAGCTGTTTGTCAACTGGATGAATGGTGTATGAGTAACGTTCTCACTTAGGATGCGAGAGGTTCCCGGTTCAACTCCTGGACGTGCTGAACTTTATATGTTTCATTTTGTAATGATTAACGTATTTTTTTACAAATTCTGGTTTGATTTGACGGCAGAAATAATGTTTTCCTTCTTTTTCCTATACTGATTTCATTCTTTAATGTGATTTCTTTAGAAAAGGTTAGTTAGGTTGATTTTTATTTTCCTATCTAATTGTTAATAATTATCAGCGCCGCAGACAAAATAACAAAATTAACTTGAAATCACTCTATTTCACACAAGTGCTTTAAGCCAAGTGTGGGCGCGCACTTGGGATGAATTATGATAACTTAGACCCTAGACGCTTGTATTAATTTGCAACAACAGAATAAACTTAAAACATAAAATATGTTATTTTTCAATGTAAGAATGTTTAGGTAGTTTTTATAAAGCCCTCATCCCCCAATGTTCATTCTTATATTTTCGGTAACCCCCTTTTCTCCCTAAAAGGGAATGCTTCTACTAAAATTACGTGTGAATGTATGAATATTTCCACTTTAAAATTGGAAACTTAGTTAACTAAAGTAAGAACTTACAGAAGGCTGTCCTAGCATACTTCTTGCTTTTCTAACACGATTTTTACACGCATCTAAATCCAATCTGCAAAGAAAAGTATATTTTAAAACATAACTCTTTTAAGTATAGGTACCTACAGTACATACCTTTTCATTTCTAGTAAATTTTTCTCTTTAATAATAGTCTTCATTTCAGTTTCTAAAAACTTCCGTAGAGGCTGTGTAAAACACATACCTGCAGATCCAATAAAATCTCGCTCTGTTTGGCCTAGTTTCTGCTCCCACTGACCAACTTTAATCAAAGAACTTCCATATGCAGTGCCAGGTCCAAACGTGTTACCAGCCTCTACCATTTCAATTCCTAGATATTCTAAATTACTCAATCTTGCAGGACGCTTTTTCTCAATTTTTTCGTAAATATAATCTTCAATTCTGTTTCCGGGATTAGGTATAAGAAATGCCTCGGCATTTCGTACAATTTTTTCTGTAAAATTTTTGGTGTTTTCAGATCTATCCCATAAATTTTCAAAATGGGCATCCAACTCAGTCTTTTCTGATGTACCCAATTTTTCCTCAGTCAACTAAAAGTAGGAACATTCAAATATCAAAACTAATTTACCAATAACTTTTTATAAGCTACCTGAACAACTCTGCTTAAGGCTGCCCCTGCATCTTTAACAATTTTTTTCATATTAAAATCCATATTCATTTCTTGCAGTATCAGTACTTAAACTGGAAAAATATAAATTTTCGCTTCTATTGATTGTATTTTGATTTTGTCATATCATGATGTCAGCCACGAGTGAACTGTCAGAGACTGTCAATTGTCTAAAGCACAGTAGCCAGAAAATATCTAGAGAAGTTAGCCGGTGGATTTACATTGATGTCAAGGCCACAGAATAATAAAACAATCAGAATGGATCGTTCGGGAAGGGGAAGTTTCGCGCATCCAATTCTCCATGTCCCTGGGGTAATTTTGAATGAATAAACTAATAAATAAATATTATATTTTAGAAAGATCTTTCACCCTCGGTGTCGCGACCTTTCGGAATATTAAATACGTATGAAATATTGCCTGCTCTTCAGTCAGGTTTTCACAAAAACTTTAGCACTACCATTTCATTATTAGCAGTCACAGATGAAGTTCTTCGAGCTTGAGATTCTAATGGAGTTACAGTCTTCACACTGTTAGATATGTCGTAGGCATTTCACAGTGTCAATTTTGAGCTTCTCCTTAAAAAACTAATACGGATATACGGGTCAATGTTGTCCTACTTCAGTGGTTTAGAAATGATCTCTATCAAAGGTGCTAAATAACAAAACTAATGTTAATCTATCACAAAGGTTGGAGTTGCATGCTGGCATCACTGAACTGTACCATATAAATGTAGAGTTCAGTGGCTGGCATACCACAAGGCTCCGCTTGGTATTGGGTCCCCTTCTTTTTAATTTAATTTATTTACAGCTGACCTACAATTTACCCGACTTTATGAGAAATTACATTTATATGCTGACGATATGCACTTATTCACATCATCAACATCAAGCAACAAGTAGAATGCCCTACATATTTTTGATATCTGACTACTAAAAGATAATTGTGAGTCAAATTCACAATTCACCAAGATAGAACCTTGGATTAAGCTGTGTTATAGTATTTATTCTGACTTGAGAATCTAGTAATATCACTCTACTTTTGTTGGGGTTCATAAGGAGACCATTATTCTGAGACCATTTGAGAGATCTCAATGCAACCGATAAAAGAAGACTCCAAATCATGCAAAATTGTTGTGTAACGCCCCTCTTGGATGGAAATCACATATCTCCATACTATAGAGACTAAAATGCTACGATTAGATGAACGTCGGTTTCTCCATTACGCCTGTCTAATTAAGAAAATAATTGAAACTCAAATACCTAGCTACTTGCACGATAAGACAGAATTCCGACAAGGCGCTCACGATAAAACAATTTGAAACAATATCACTATACCTAAGATCAGTACTGCTGCGTTTCAAACATCATTCTCTTTACTTAATATGTCATACGTGTATAATCAATTAACACCAGCCATGTTTCAGACAAGTACTACATCGATAAATTACTGTGTAATGACTTGACCTCCATTACATTAAACAAATTTTAGCTTCGAATTTGCACATTCTTGTATGTTCTTATTTCTACAATGTAATTATTTTAAATTAGTGACGTTATATGATTTTATATTTAATACAGGCAATAGATTATTTACAAAACTACTTCATGTTTTAGGATAAGGTTAATATATCAATTCTCTGTATCTTATTCATTTGTATATTTGTAACCTGTTTGTTATATTTCATACAATAAATTATTTATTACTATTAGAGATGTGAACACCCATGCAGACACCTGGTCTCTATTATATGTCGACTGTATGACGAAAACTCTGTTTTAATGAAGATTGACAACACTAATTAGGACGAATGTAAAGTTGGCAAAAGTGTCGGACTCATCATGTCATCACTCCTCTTTAATATCTATAGTGAACAAACATGTGATGCGACGTGTGTTGGAGGAGTAGTTATAGGAGGAAATAAGGTTTCTAACTTGAGGTTTGCGGATGATACCAGCTTGGTTGCAGCTAGCGAGGATGAGCTCATGCTTCTATGCTGAATACCTCCACACAATCTCTGAGTACGGTTTAAGTAAAAATTTCACTAAAACAAAAATTATGATTGTAGATCGAGCAAATGGAAATCTAGTAAACAAGATGGTCTACTTTGGGGCCCTTGTGGGCAACACCGGAACCTGTGAGTATGAGATTCAACAAAGAATACAGATGGCAAGATCGGCAACCTCTCAGTTGAGCAAAATTTTGATAGGAACATCGCAAAGATCAGACTTGCTAACACCCCAGTTTTCTCTATCTTTCTTCATGCCTCTGAGACATGGACCATTAGGGAGGCAGATAAACGACAAGTTGATGCGTTTGGAAATGTTTGCTGCGGGTTCCGTGGACAGTCGATCGCACCAATATTTCAATTCTCCAAACAACACGTCCCACAAAACGACTCTCCAATATGGTATTTTCTCGAATCATCTGATTTTTTGGCCACATTAACCTGAGAAAGGATATGCTATACAACAAAGGGAGGCAAAATTGAACATTACATGAATCACAAGATGTCTGCCAAGACGTTGCGAATAAAAATTCAATCAAGAAAAGTTTAAATAAGTTAAAAACACTAAATAAAAATTTGTACATGGTTTTAATAACACAATATTAACTACATAGTAAACAAATTAGGTCAGGTGTTCCTCAAGGAGCGCACTTAGCACCTTTGTTGTTCAATCTGTTTATTAATGATGTTGTAGAATGCTTCCTACATAGTCAAGTACTAGTGTATGCAGATGATCTTAAAATATTTAAAGAAATTAAAGATCCCAACTCCATGGTTGAACTGATTTCAGAATTGGTGTGAACGGAAAAAGCTAACACTGAATACTTCCAAATGCAAATATATCCAGTTCAGTAAAGAGATATCCCCATCTATAAATAAATACGTAATTAAGGATACATCAATTAAATATGTAGATGACTTAGGCATATATTTTGACTCTAAACTGACACTTGTGCATCCCATTGACTTAATATGCAATAAATCTCTAAATTCCATATTTTCAAACACATAGATAAAATAGAAAGAGTGCAAAAGATTCTTATGCTATGCTACATATAAGACCAACATTGCTACTGAAGATACTGATTATAAACAAATTTTACATAACTTATATCTTTGTACCTTGAAGCAACGAAGAATCAACGCAGATGTTGTCTTGGCATTCAAGATTAATAGTGGCATTATTGACTCTCCAGAATTACTTTCTACAATAGACTTCTATGTTCCACAGAGATATTTAAGAGAAACATATATGTTCTCCATACAGAATCACCGAACCTTATATGGTACAAATCTAGGCATAAGTAGAATTGTAAAAAATGCTAACAATACTCAAGTAGATTTCTTCAATATCTCAGTCGATAATTTAAAAAGACACTTAAGATGTAATTATTATGGATAGCTTACGGATAACTTGTTTGCTTATAACTTTGATTTTAAGTAGTATAAAATCAAAGCTTATAATTAAGGATATATACCCTCATGATCTGTACCATTATTTATGTTGTTCTATATACTCTCATTGTCGTATTTAAAGTGTATGTTTATTTGTCGTTTTATTCTATTTTTGTAATTAATTTATTAATAGTCATTTAAGCACGTCTCCATGCAATAGGGTCGTTTCCTTCAACAAAATTTATAAAATATTATTATACCATCAAAAAATACACTAAATATATATTTCATATAACATATTAAAGAAAGTCCTAATAGTCACATGCAAGAAAAAATTGGTTTTCAAAATAACAAGGCGGTAAATGACGACGTATTTAATGAGAATTCAATTTTAGAGATTTTCATGTTTTCTCTATCATGTTGGCGGTAATGCTTGGTAGATTTGTTGCGTATTTGTTGTTCACATTGTGTTTTTTCAGTAAATTATAACCTAAAAATTTTAAATTTTATTTTCTATTTTAAAACATATCTGCAACAGTATATTATTAATAGAAAATCATTTACACTTACTTTAGCTTACAATGTACTTCATATTTTAATCAAGTTAAATCCTAATAACAAAAACAATAATAGTTTGAAGACAAGTAATATGACAATGACTTACGTCGATACTATAACCACACTACTCTGTGCTGTAACAGTAAACGTACGACGCCCGTCGATTATTCCTCCATTTGTTAACTGCGCATGTCCTCACGTCTGACGTCACCATAGGCGCCAATTCAAAATTTCGTAAGTTAAATAATTAATTTCACTATTAAAATGAATTTGGAATGTAAAATAAAAAAATGCGGGTCAAATAAAATTTTATAAATTACTTACTTGAATATAAATTTTTTTTTAAATGGTCAACCTATTGTAATGTGTAATTGGGCAAACCCGTGAATTAAATAAATAAATAAATAAATAATTTGAATTAATTAATTTTTCAATATTAGGATACCTAGGAAATAAATGCAACTTAAGCACTGTACAAGAAATAAAATGCTTTTAATTTGTTACAATCTGTTTTGCTTGAATCTGTTTTCAAAACATTCTAATATTATTTGAGTTCAAGTATTCCAATATTATTCGAAAATAAATAATTCTAATTTTTCTTGTTTTTTTAAGTTGTTGGTTTTGATTTTAAAAAGGTGGACTGTGGGGTAACTTTAGTCAAAACCTTTTTCTAATATCTCATCAAATAGCAGTTATAGGTGCTTCAAAATTTGTACTTTTAAAATTTTTTGTCTGTAAGTTGTAAAGTAGGCTTTGGATTGACAATTTTTTTCCACAGAATACCCATTCCAATGAACTACAGGTTCCATGGCAACAAGCGACAGAGTACTGTAACTCTTGCTTTAGTGCATCTTAATTATTTCGTTTATTTTGAAATTTTAAATCGATCACAGATAAAATCATGTGTGTAATCCCTCAGAAACTGGAGTGGCCCTATACCATTCCTCCCAATACCGTGGCGCGAGAATTTCTGAAAGCAAATTTTTAAAAATTGTTTTGCAAGTTAATAAATGTACTCACTTAGTAACATCGTAAAACTGCCAGCAGAATAATGTTTTTTTTTTTGAGTGTAAATTATACAGGCACCCACAAAAAAAAAGTCGAGTGCGAGAAGGCAGACCTATATATTCCCCTGCTGAACACGAATCTGATGTCTGTTTTGCCGGATTGACTTTTGAAGTTTTCCTATAACCTCCAAAAACACCGTCAGAATGCCCGAAAAATCTCAAACAAGTAAATAAAAAGCTTAAATGAGCTGACCACCATTTCCATATGTATTTTGGAGTGTTGAGACCGAATGTGGATGGCACGATGATCTATGGGCATTTTTAAGGGAGCTACACACCGCCAAAGTTAACGGTCCAAGGATTTTGCTTCTCCATTTATATGGGTCCAAAGTCACCAGATGGAGAGCCTCTTTTATCCCTCACTCGGAAACTAAAAAAGCTATAGACTTCTGGTTTGAGCCATTCGATTTATCACATCTCCTTACATACTCCTGAATTTAGACAATTTTAGGGTTCCTCGTTTAGTACCAATGGCCCACGAAGTTGGGTCGTGTCATTCGAGAAGCGAAATCCTCGGACCTCTTACTTTGGCGGATTGTACTTCAATAAAAATTAATCGTAGATCATTGTGCCATGCCGCCCACCATGGGATTGAAAATTTAATTTTGAATCAATTAAGCACAAAAAAGGGGGTCATTTTTGTCTGGAAAAAGTTAGAGCGTGAAATGTGAAGAGATGTCGAAAACACGTACATTTTTTAGATTCAAATTTTTGGAAAAAAATGAAAGTATCACTAAAAATCAGAAAAAATCCAGGGCTGTGTTATTAAAGAGAACTAAGAGTTGCAATAGATTAACATAAAAAAAATGAGGACTTTCTTTTGGATAATATGAAAGTAATGAAAAAGGGACAGGTCAGTGTTAAGAACATGTCAAACTTCATTTCAAATGATAATGTAAGAAATATACATATATTATATAAAATCATTCACAATGATATACAAACAAATAACAATTAAAATAAGTACTGAATGCAAAATTTAATGATTTAAGGATGTTACATTAATTGCATCAAAATGTGGTTTTATATTTTTTCATTTCTACCATAATAAGATGTATATTAACAAGTTGTGTCCTAACAGGAGGACATAGAAGCTTATGAAACCTATGATAATATTGTACTAGTTGAGTCAAGGCCAACTGAAGTAAACTTGACCCAGTCACCAAATTTGGAAATGATAGTAGTACTTCTCTGTTTAATTCTTCCAAAGATTTTTTCCAATTCTCAGAGAAATTGTGCACAATATCGATAGATTTATGTTCCATTTCTTTTAGTTCCTTGATTTTGGCATGCTCAAAATAATGTTCACATTCCTTAACATATTGTATCATTTCTCCAAAATGTGGAAACAGTATTTGTTCCACATATTCTCCACTTTTTGCGGTTAGCCTTGATTTAAATGTTTCTGCCTCTTTTGAATTATCTCTAGTTCTTTCCATAATAATATTTAATATCATGTCATAATTATTAATGAGAAATATAAGCTGATCTTTGCGTTCTGCAAAAGCACCAGCCATTCGTAAAATAAACATTTCAACTTCTTCCTGGAGTTCTGCTAATAATTTATTGACTAGTTCATTTGGAAAATTTTCACTTAGGCTTACCAATGCTGCACTAAACTCTGCATAACGTCTGGCAATCTAAAAAAATGTATAAATTATGGAATGATTAATTAATGATCTATGTCTAAGTATCTCATCTCTTTTGTATTAGAAGTTAATGGAGGTACAAAAGGTCTTTGTGAATTGAATACAATTTAAAAATACTTGGAAATATTAAGTTCAAAATAATGATTTTCCATATTCTTAGAGACCGATTAGCCGTCCGTAGCATATGGCCCTGGGTGACTAATTTAAAATTGTCTTTATGGATTTAAGATGAAATGTTTAAATATCTTATACAATTTCCACTCATCACATTCATGGGAAATGCATTTTTTTCTGTACCATATTGTGACCTCTAAATCCAGTAAAGTAACAAAAATTAAAGCAATAACCAGTCTGTGAACAGTATCAGGTTCTGGCCTGTGGTCAACAGCAATATAAGTTTCGGCACTTCTTTGTCGTGATACAAAAAATCATCACCTGTTACTGTATACAGGGTGTCCCAATAAAAACTCCCAGGCCGGATATATTCTAAACGAATACAGATATTTTAATTCTGTAAAAACCAATTTGTATAGCATAAAGAGAGCTTCATTTTTGAATATAATTGTTTTTTTTAATATATCAGTACATATAGATGGCGCTGTGCTCTAAAGAAATATTTCGATGTGAGAAACTTTTAAATGGGGTTTATGTGAAAGAAAATGCATCTCTAAGCAGATTATGTTCTAAAAAAAAATACCATAAAACTAACCGTTTTCGAGACATTTGAGTCCAAATGTTGGCATTTGCCAATATTGAATAATTGTAATCTCTTCAACATTTCAGTCCTTTAAGGGGGACAATCTGTATTTAATTTACAAATTTTAGAAGAAAATATTTAAAGAATTTTTCATATCTTATGAATTAAATATATTTGAAGTAACCTTTGGAAAAAAAACTAAAAATATTATTTATCATATAATTCAAACATTTAAGCAATAAAAAAACAATTACGAACAGAAAGCAAAGTTTACGAACTAATGAAATTAAAATAACTATTTTAATAGGTGTTCAAAATTATTGCCATTTTCATAAACACACATCGTAAATCTATTAATTAGTTCAGATCTACAAACTTTTAATAATGTATGCCAATTAATGGCGACAACACTAGCATAAATTTTATTATAAAGATCTGCCATATCTTCTATTGGTTCTTTGTACACTCCACTTCTTAAAAATCCCCATAAATAAAAGTCTAATGGAGTAATGTCAGGAGATCGAGCGGGCCATCTAAGTATACTCCATTGGAACCAATCCATCTTCCTGGGTATGTTTGATTTAAATAATTAACAACTTTGTGATGATTATGTGGACCTGCTCCATCCTGATGAAACCACATATTATCCAACTGAGCGGGCAAATTCCTTAATAGTACTTGTAAATCATTTTGCAAAAATTGTAAATATCTTTCACCTGTTAAATTCTCATGGTAGAGGTATGGGCCAACAATGTAACCATTAAAGATACCACACCAAACATTTACTCCAAAACGATTTTGGGATCTGGTATGTCTCACCCACCTAGGATTCTCTTGAGACCAGTAACGAAAATTAGGCATTGTGATTACTTCATTGTTGTGGAATCAACTTTCATCACTCCACATAACTGTATCTAAAAGATTTGGATTTTCTTCTAAGAGAATTGAAAATTGCGCCAAAAAATCTAATCTCCGCTCATTGGCCCCTGGAATCAAATGATGAACTAAATGAACTTTATATGGAAAAAATTTGTTTGTTTTAAGAACTCTGTGGTAGGTGGAACGTGCAATATTTGTTTCTTCCGTCAACTTGCATACTGACATGTTTGGGTTATTTTCTACTTGATGTAATACCAATGCAATATTTTCATGAGTTGCAGTTCTTTTTCTTCTTGTTGTTTTTGGTTTCTTAAAACCTCCATAATTTTCCAAATTAGAACACAAACTTACAAAAGTTTTCCGATCTGGTAAAGGTCTGTCAGGAAAACGTATTTCATTTAAACTTACAGCTCTTGAAGCATTTTTACGACATTCCCCATAAATTAAAATCATGTTTAATTTATCTTCATTTGTATGAGAAACCATATTTAATAATAAATACTCACAAAGAAAACAAGAATTAGGTATAATAATACATTTCTATTGACACACCAGTAAACAAAATGTGATTGAAATTGAGAAATGTCAAAACTATTATTCTAAAGGTAACTTTAATTGTATTTAATTTATAAGGTATAAGGGTTATTATACTCACTAGATATAAAATATTTTTAATTATAATTTAACCTAATAACAAAGCAATTGTATGAAAAATTCTTTAAATATTTTCTTCTAAAATTTGTAAATTAAATACAGATTGTCCCACCCCAACTAGCATAAATAGTCGTGGGAACGTAGCAATGACTATTGTAGGCACTTTAAAGTGTTTTGGCACTAGTCACAGACACGTAATAGGAACATTCCTAATACGTGTTTATGACCAAAATGGGGAATATTTTTTGGTGACGATAACGTTCCAGCCACGTTCCTGGAACTTGTCTGGCTACGTTCCAATGACGTTGTTGCTCCGGAGCGGCGACGTGGCGGCGTAGACGCCGCAACTAGAAAACTTTACCACACCCTACTCTTTCAAATCGATGTTGCCCCTTCTTTGTCTTGCAACCGATTTTATTATATTTATGTTTCATTCTTACATATGATTCTTATTCTTGTTCATTTCCCTAACTCAAAAATTTAATAGAATATCAGAAGGTAATATTAGACAGCAAAACTTATGCTATTTTCCAATGGTTTAAGGGTCACAATTAAAACGAATGCAATTTTACTGACAAACATAATGATAAAACGTCCGAATCTAACCACGCGCCTTTAAAATTTGCATTTTTTAATAAAAATATTGTTTTTAAAATATGTAATGTCATGCGAGAATATGACACACTAGATACCGAAACCTATTTTTTATTGTTCTTCGGAATTTAACATTACTTTTTATGTATTCATTTGTTGTATTTGGTGAAGAAATGGCGATAAATTAAGTTTATTAGTCAATTGTGAAATTATGGTTCATGTGTTATAACAATGGCGTCGATAATTTTGGCCATCAACATGGCGTATTTTAGAAAATGTGACTTTAAGGTCGTTTTCACCAAGAAATGCTACTTGAAAGTAATTGCTACTTGGCGATAGTGACGAAAACTGCAAATACGTAACTTTAAAGTTTTATTTACCACAAATCTGCGAATGGAACTGTAGCATCACTTCAAAGTCGTAGCAAAGTTGTGACTACCGCAAATTACCTCTTCAAAGTTACCGCTGCCACTTCATGGTTACATTTTTCCCGATATTGATTCGGAACGTACGTGTTAGCCCTATGTTGAGGTTTAGACTGAACGCGTTCCTAGCTTTTGCTGTTTATCATTTACCTAACTTCACATTGAAAAACCTATCAGCTGTCGCAATTTACTTGTATGCAGCCATATATCAACGACTTAATAAACATAAACCTTGTTGGTATAATATACTATTATAGTGATGATAACATAGAAGAAAAGGTAGGTGTAATAAAACTGTGATGAAATATTAAATTTTGTTGCCTTATTTTGAACATAAAATGTTGCATAGCATAATATAGCGGTATATAATTCTAGTCTAGGTTAGGCAAACATATTTTATAGGTTAGGTTTGTTGCATTAACTTTATCTATGGTCAACATTGGGAACTAGATGGTGAAATTTACTTCATGGTAAATTTCAGAGGTGATGTGCACTTTGCAGTAGCCGTACACAGTTCTGTAGGTAGCAGTAACGTCATTAACACGTATGAATATTACTTACAAGTTCCACTACTTTAAAGAAATAGTGAAGGTTCCCAGAACGTCGCGGCAACTATAGTTTACTACCTTCAAGTTCTGAAAACCCGAAAGTCGTCCCACTGGTAACTACCACGTTCCCATGTACCACGAAAGCTACGTAGAAGTTGCATAACTATAAAGTAATCATTAGTGGTAGAAACTACGAGGCAGGGACTGTAGACTTGTCAAATGAAGTTATTTTTACACCAAAGTCGTAAATTTAGTCGCAATTACGTAATGGTTACTCATACGAAGTTCCTATCTCGGTTACTGTCACTTTGGTGCTAGTTGGGACTGAAATGTTGAAGAGATTACAATTATTCAATATTGGCAAATGCCAACATTTGGATTCAAATATCTCGAAAACGGTTAGTTTTATGGTATTTTTTTATAGAACATAATCTGCTTAGAAATGCATTTTCTTTCACATAAACCCCATTTCAAAGTTTCTCCCATCGAAATATTTCTTTAGAGCACATCGCCATCTATATACAGATATATTAAAAAACAATTATATTCAAAAATGAAGCTCTCTTTATGCTCTACAAATCAGCTTTTACAGAATTAAAATATCTCTATTCGTTTAGAATATATCCCCGGCCTGGGACTTTTTATTGGGACACCCTGTATATTTATTATTTATCTACTTGATTAGTACTTCAGAAGTAAATCCAAATTTCCAATAATAGATTTAAATAACCTTATACCTAATTAGAATTACACTTTACACACATAGATGAAAAAAAAAACAGAGATGAAAACAGAACCGGAGCAAACATAAACATAATAATTGACCATTTTTGGTCACCTGATTTTGATACCGCTATCTGAAGGGCACACAAAACCTCATCCAATAACACAGGAATGCAAATGAAAACAAAACAATGAGTTGCGTGCCCCTCACGCTGACAGCGTGATGTCAACTGAAAATGGTCTATAGCACATTTTTTCGCAACTTTTGTTTTTTAAGGCTATATATGTTGGTGCCACATAAATCACATTCAGCAAAATTTTTACTGAAATTGGCTGCCATTCTGTCACAAAAAGCTTGCTGCTCATTGTTAGTCTTACAGAATCTCATGAAAAATAGCATCCTCATTAAATATTACTTGCTCGGTCCTACTTTGCTTTGGTTTTACGGACAACTTTAGCCACCATTTTTAGTTTACCAATTTTCATTGAGAGCTTGAAGTTAGTCATTAACTAGTTGCAAAATTTATCTGGAAAGGCCTAAATAATTCATGAGGGCAAACAGATATAACCTGTTACATTGCTATATAATGTCATGTATCATGAATTTATAACTGAACAGGGGATCCTTGAAAGTTTCTCACTATCACCACTATTATACAACATTTATTGTTTTGACTTGTAAATCTGATGTGTATATTACAATATGTTGATAAAATTGCTGTAATTTCATATGAATGTCACATAAATGCTTGATTACAAAGGCAAGGGACAAACTTTGAATATGTTGAATAATACTGTAGCATGCAGAAACAAATGGAGACTATAAATCAATCTGCTGAAATCGTAATTCATTTTATTTCATTACTTAATATTGAATAGTTCTCTCAATCTAAACAATCACTAAATTCGTTTTAACATTAAACATAAAAAAACTGCAGCAGCTGCCAAAATACACAAAACTATTTGTTGAGCTATTGTAGACTATAGACATACATTGAATATGAACTGCAAAAATCCAACTACAGAAAATTAAAGAACATCACTTTCATCAACGAAATTGAGTGCTGGGCAATGAGAAAGTATAGAGCATATATCCATCAGGAATCATCAATAGTCTTCTCTGGAAGCAGCATCGTAGCTAGGGTCATGAGTATCACTGGCAAGATTTTTGCACCAGGACTTATTTTCTAGGAGAAACAACACAGTTACTTTGAAAGTGTAATTTAAAGGTGCGTATAAGCTTGGCGAACCGAACATGTAATGTAACATGCAATGCAACAGATTCGTCAAATTGGGACGGTCTTGCGAACACGATACGAATGGCTATTTCGGAGCGCGCTGCGAACCACCGCTTGTCGGTTTTTCGACGAACACAAAGGGATTCGCAGTGCGTAGTGGGACGGCATTCGTGATGTTTTAATGTTTTAACGAACATGGACTAATCGGAGGAGGCGGCTTTGCTGTTAATAGAAATTTACAAGTATCATAGTGTTCTTTGGGACCAAACGGACCCGAATTATTTTAATAAAAACAAAAAGAAAGATGCGTGGATGGAAATTGCTGCTTCCATGTAGCAACCAGAGGAAGCATATGTAAAAAAAAAGTTCATTATTATTGTTTTATTATATAAGTTGATTATCATAAAATTTTTATATTGGCCGTTACTGTGCTGGAACTTCAAAACTCCCAGTAGATCGTAGAAGCTTTCGTTTTTTACTTCCCTCGCATACCGAAGGGAAGTATTGTATTCGAGAAAAAATCACCCTCCGAGATTTTTTCGGATTCTGACGTTACAGATCACGGAGATTACGAAAATATAGGTTTTTCAATTCCGTTAGTCTGTCTGTCTGTTGGTGCATTTACTAAAAAACTACTTGACGGAGAGCAGTCAAATTTGGTAAGTAGTTAACCCCACTATTAGCGAAGAAATGGTAGAACTTTCACTGGAAAATATACAAGGTGGATCGTCTAAAGAGAATAAATAATGAAAAAAAATTTTTTTTGGTCAAATTTAACATTTCTACGTTTCATGACACGCTAAACCTATTTCAGAAAAAAAAAAATTCAAATTTTTTTGAAAAATTTTTTACCACTAAAGAATTTTTTTGTCTTTGTTCAAATTTAAAATTCCCACGTTTCATGGCATTCTAACCAATTTAAAAAAATTGCCACTGTAGAATAGAAGGAAACTTTCCTTTTTGCTCAAATTTAAAATTTCCACGTGTCAAAAATTTTGATTTTTTTTTTAAAACATTTTTGAAAAACTGAAAAAAAAAATGAATTTTTTATCCACCACTGTATTTCCACTCCACTACGTGTATGTAGAATTGAAAATGTGACAGATGGCAATAATATTAGGCATATGCACCTATTACACTATTATTGAAAAATGTACAGGGTGGTCATCCCGAGAAATAATTCAGTCATGGTGGACATTTATAAAGGTATTTGGCCAAGCCTTCCATATTTGGCACCTGTTATTTAGTATTGAACTTTTGCTGTTGGATGAGCACTCTGTATATTTTTTTGACCAAAACTTATCAGGTGTTCTTTGTAATAATAGTGATAACTATATTCCGATTATTATTTTCAATGTCACTTCGTAATTATTAATTTTTTAGAGTGACCGCCATGAACAAATAAAAAGGGGAGTTCTGTGTAAATACCTTTACCGATTTTTTTTTTAATATTTGCGATAATTAATAAGGCACTACTGCCTAAAACCAAAGCTTCAGCTTTACCGTCGGACATGCTTTTGGTCTGTTACCATCGGATAGACTAAACAGTTCACCTCGCTTGCTCGCGGCGTGTTCGTCAAATCGCACGGTTCGTAAGATGTTCGTGGCGTGATCGCGGGAGACAAATTTCAACGCGCATTGCATTGCATGTTACATTACATGTTCGGTTCGCCAAGCTTATACGCACCTTAAGAAGTGTATACATTTAACCTAGTGCGCCCCCCTGAGGGTTACGCCCTGGCAGTCGCCCGCCTGGCCAGCCTCTAGCTATGACACTGGCTGAAAGTTTATCATTTTTACATACACTGCATGTACAGGAGTTATTGTGCAATTTCCTGACACATTTGAATCAGCTACAGACATGATTAATTCTGTTTCTTAGAGCATGGTAGACAAGAAAAGTGATAAGAAAATTTTTCTTATTAGTGGAAACTTCACTAAATAAATTAATTAGTAAAAAAATTAGCTTGATACTTATTAGTCATGGTTTAACCCTTCCAGGACTAATGTCGCGACAGAGTTAAGATGCTTCGTGGGCCGAATATTATAATAATATAACTATGTGTTTAAACTGTTAGAGAAAAATACATAATGTTGGTAATACTGCCTTTAATCTGCGCTTGTTGGTTCAACCTAACTTTATTAATATTCCCTCGTTTATTAGCATCTGTTGTGATTTTGAGGTTAGTTAGTAAATCTTTTGTGCTTCACTTACCGGGTTTTATTAAGAAAAGTAAGTATTGCATTACATTTTTGTTAATATCAGGATATTCTTTAAGATTTTGGGAACATATAGGAGCAATTTAAAGGATATCCAGTGGTATTTATAGAGCGAAGGCTAGTGTATACCCCCCATCCCTCCCCCGTGGGAATTTCTGACTCACATATTTTTTTTGTTGGTATTGCCATGTATTTTAAGGTTTTAGTAGTTTGCCCCTTGTAAATTACAGCATATCCCGGAAAAACATGGAGAACTACGGAAATATGGAGAAAATTATTTTTTACAAAAAAACTTTATTCTTTGCTCCTAATATTCCCATTTAACTTTCATTAATAAATTGATTTCTGTTTCAGATAAACTGTAACCATGTGTGATGAAAAGCCTTTAAGTTTGAAGCGAGATGGAGAATCAACAACATCACAGGGGAAGAGATGTATCATCCATTTTAATGAAAATAAATCAGTAAATGTTCTCCGATCATTTTCCGTACAATCATTTTAGAAAGTTCGTGAGTGTGTTGAAGTGCGACTGAAGGAATTCACTAAAAGTAATAGATTTGGAAGTGTGTGTAGATAGGTGCTGGTGGATCTCAATGTAGATCGTGATTTTTACCATCGCTGGTGTTACCAAAAGTTTACGAACATATAAAAAATTACGAAACATGTGCGGCCATAGAGCAATGAAAGTGACACATCAACACCAAAGCGAAGCCACATTTGAGCTCCTACAGGAAATTATTTCTGAGCGGTAGCTGCATTTTTGCCACCAGAATCGAAAATGGATGTCTTCGCAAAAAAGTACAAGTTGCCTACCAAATGTGTTACTGAAATCGCGGGATTGTCCATAATACAAGCTGCAGAAGCAAAAGTAGATGACAAATTGTTATGTGACCTGAAAGATGTGGATTTTATAGCTCGTGAGGTACACACATCATAATCACGGTCGTATGGAATACACAAGACATCCTGGTAGGCGACCCCATGCCGCTCCAGAAAGTGAGTCACTTGTACAGCAATGGGCGCAAAAAGAAGCATTTGAACATTTAACGAACTATTTTCAAGAAAATATAATTGTTGATGGTAATGTTGAACGCATGGCAAAGCTGCATGAGAGATTTTTTTCCTTCTTCAATTCTTTGGGACTTCCTGCCACATGTATGTTTTCTTTTTAAGCGGTGCTCGGGGAATCTACAAAATATTACAATTAACCAGTAAGTTACTGGTAAATAACCTCTACGCCTGTGACTTTTACGTCAAAGGATCAGTTAAAGGTTTCTTTTTTTAAATAAACAACACAAATAAGTATAAAAACTTGAAGATTTTTGTTATTCATGACAGAACCTTCACCAGAAATTTATAATGAAAATTATAAAATTGATAAATTAAAAGAAAAATTAAGAAACCATTTTGGCAATCATATATCATTTTTGCAGCCAAACTACAGGAGTGGACTTATGTACTCGTCATGGATAGAACCCGGACAAGCCGTAGAAGCTGGATTTGAAGCTGCTTCATCAGATATGCGAAGAATATAAGAGGCTGCAATGATTTTGAGACGGCATGTCCAGCAGTCATACGAAAATTCACCTGCAATGCCTTGGCCTCCTTCAGCAGAATTCCTGGCGTCAGATGAAGCAAAGGCTCCTAATTTACTATGTGAACTTCTTTTGTATGTAACGAGCGGAAAACCACTACAAGTTGCTAATGACAAAGTCAAACGCACAGTGAATTCCTATGTACAGGGCTTATGCTATAGCATTACTAATGGTAAATGGAAAATGCCAAAGTATTTGAGTTTAGGAATGACTATAAGGCACCTTACTAGAAGTGCAGAACTGGTAACTTTGGCAAATAGATATGGTCATTGTGTGTCGTACTCACACTTATTTGAGTTAGAGACTGCTACAAGTAACATTGTGTCGCACTTATGTTGGGATAATTTCGATCTAAAATGAAGACACTCCATCGGGTAGTGGTACGATTTGTTCACACAAAAATACTCTCCCACAATGACATCTGCACTGCCAAATGCACAAGGCGTCGAATTGAGTCCACTCCCTCCTTGCAAATCTTCACTTGAAAACCACATCAGCCGTGTAAACTACCAGTGCTACATATGGAACAATGCTCATATCGCTAAACCCATAACATCAACTCCAGTGGGACATGGTTAGAAGTTGGAGAATGGACATCTTAAGTTCGATTGAATTAAAGGGGATCCGTTGCCACATGAACTAACTGACCCTATGGAAAGATTTGATCCATATGAGCCTGAAGATCAAGATGACACAGAACTAGATACCTTAGCCGATATAGTAAATGAGGATGAAGAAGAAGAGTGCTGATTACAAATGCTGTCATAAAATTAAATGCTGTTATTTGATTTTAAGTTTAAAAGTTTGAATGTTCATTATTATAACTTGAATGTTTTGTATTGTACTAAAAATAAGTACTATATGCCTTTAATTCCAAGATAAAACTTTTTAGCTTAGTAATATAAATAGCTGAACTGTTCTATATCAGTTCCGCTATTGCAGAACGTGTTATAAACAAGGACAGTATTAGTTAAAAAGCTAAAACTTTCAATATATCAAAACTAACAAATTGCTTTTCCTTAGGACGGCAGATTTATTTTCTATGAAATATACTTTTTAAACCTAATATTTCTAATCTCTGTTAAGAGCTTGAATTAAACGTGCAAAAGGTATCTGTTGATGCCCTGACACGTCCTATACATGCTGTTGAGAATGGAAATTTACATGTTCGCGATGCTGCAAGACAGTATAATGTGAGGAGGATAACTTTGCAAAATTATTTAAAAAAAAAGTCCCTGGAGAAGCTTTTACCTACCAAAACGATTGTGATGTACGGAAAATTTTTTCTACTGATCAGGAAAAAATGTTATGTGATTATTACATCTAGTAAAATGCTATATGGTCTAACAAGAAGAACAGCAAGGAAATTGGCATATGAGTTTGCCAAAGTTAACCATATAAATTATCCACATTCTTGGGATAAGAGTGGACAAGCGGGAAAAACGTGGTATTATGGTTTCATAAAAGTAATTTTTACCGGAAAATATCTATAATTTAGATGAAAGCGGCATTACTACAGTACATACACCTTCTAGAATCATTACTGTTAAAGGTATTAGGCAGGTTGGAAGTATGACATCTGGCGAGAGTTCCCCTCTCGCCAGATGTCATACTACACTCTTTGGCTGTATTAATTGGAAACTCCATTCCGCCAGCAATGATTTTTGCTAGAGTCCATTTTAAAGACCATTTGCTCAAGGATACACACACATCCAGGGACACTAGGAATGGCCCATTCAAATAGTTGGTCAAATTCCGAAAATTTTTTGGAATGTTTGAAACACTTTTTAAGCATGTCAAACCATCAGTCAATAACAAGGTTTTATTGTTGATGGATAATCATGAAAGCCACATAACTGCGGAAGCTATTGATTTTGCAAAAAATCAGGAATAGTAATGTTCACAATTCTTCCTCATACAAGTCACAAAATAATAACCGCTCAATCGAGGAGTATTTAAAGCATTTTACAATGCAGCAGCCGATAACTGGCTCCACTCGCATCTTGGAAAACCTATTACATTGTATGATGTAGCAGAAATTGTTGGGCATGTCTATCCTCAAGCATTTACACCTATAAATATACAGGCAGGTTTTAGGGCTTCTGGAATTTGGCCCATAAATGAAAACATCTTTCGCGACGATGAATTTTTAAGTTCAAACGTAACTGACCTCTGGAGAGTTTTGTAGTATCCAGGAACAAATACATTTCGAAACTGCTACAGCAGGAACGTCCACAGAAAAAAACGAGGAGCTAGTCGATGGCAAATAGGTAGTATTTAAGTCACCAGATCAACTTTGTCCATTTCCCAGAGCCGGTGTAAGGACCAAAGACACAAGAGGTAGATACAAAGCTGGAAAATCGAGGGTGTTACCAGATACACCTGAGAAAGAGAAAATAGAAGAATATGCAAAAAGAATTGCTAAAAAAAGAAAAACTATCCAAAAAGTAACAAAAAATATAATGCAAGAAAGCTCGTCGTCATCAGAAGAAGAAATAATAGAGTTAGAAGGAAATAGTTCAGATGAGGCCGATTGGCCACCTAGAAACGACGAATTTGAAGAAGAAAACCAACAAATTACGAAAGGGGATTTTTGGCTAACAAAGTTGGAAGGAAAGAAAAAAATCCACTACTACATCGCAGAAGTTATTGACATTGTAAACGACGAGAGTACCATTAAGTATCTCAAAAAAATTGAGGGTTCAGTCAATAAATTTTTGTATGAAAATGATTGAACTTACGTCATATCAGAAAAAGACTTTATTATGAAATTGCCTGCTCCGACTAGCATTGGTGGCTTACTAGGCAAGTTTTACAGTTAACTTTGTTTGTAAATTTTAATTGTTATAATGTTGAATAAACTTTGGTTTCATATTAGCACTTAATGTTTTTTGACAAAGTAAAAATGACTACCGACATAAAATATTATCTTACTATACTTATGTCTTGGTTTTTCTTTGTAATTTCCAATAATTACCTTAATGTCCTTAAAATCCAATAACCATATTAGAGCCTAAGGTACAAGACGGTCTTGTACGTTGGGCCAATTGTTGATATTTTCAAAATGTTACATATAATAATATAAAAAAAAAAATCATCATAACCAGTCCAGGCAAATACTACGTACTATCATATGTTAATTAAAGTTCACATATAGTTTTTTTTTTAAGATACTGTTAATTTTAAAAAGTGACCCAAGGTACAAACCTCTCCCCTATATGCGATGCATACCAAGTGATTCAGTTTATGTCCATTATGTGTATTTTAACAATTTTATTAATAAACTTTTATAAAAAGTAATATTAAAATAATAAAATTTACTTTAAAATGGCCAACGTCTGCATTGTCAGGGAAGCAGCATGAAAGTGAAAATTTAGTGATGCATCTTTTGAGGCTTATAAATTTTTCATCATTAATTCAGCATGAAAAAGTTATTGAAAAGAATTTTCTCAATCAATGTTATTGATGTCCATAACATTTAAGTCGAAAAATACAATGAGAAATGAGATTGAGAAACCAAAGGCTGTTTAATTAATCTTTTAAATTAACATTACATTGAAAGTGAACTTACATAATGAGGTCCCAATTCCAGGTTAAATTTAGTAACATCACATTCTCTAACACTGTTGATGTTTAAACGAAAAATGTATTCAAATCTTTGAAGTAACAATTTTTCCAAGTCTTCCCAATACTCATCTAATGCCGGTACACATCTCTTGTGACACATTATTTTGTACCTTAGAACTAAGTGAAAGCTTAAAAATATCGCAATTGAGTCGTAACAACTTGACGTGTACGTTTCAATATTTTTCTAAAAATAGAAAGTATAATATAATCTCCTATTGTAATAACTATATATACCTGTAGTAAATTTAAAGTTCTTCCCATAATTTTCTTAAACAGGTCTAAAGCTGATTGAGCTTTTACCAAAAAGTATTCACATATAAATAGGTATTCACGACATGCATTATCAATTAGTGCATATTGAACACTTCTGAATAATGCCTCAAATGGAAACTAAAATAAAACGTTATTACATATTTATAGTTCTTGGACAAAACAATTTTATTCTATGAATATTATTTATCAATATTGCCGAACTATATTAAAGATAGCTTTTTGACAATTTATGATATCTAAAAACTAACGTATTAAAATGAGGTAATTTAATACCCTATTTTTTGACTCAGCATGGGGCACAATTATAGGAGCCTCAAGTTGCTGTGCTAATATTTCACCTCTCCTTCCAATTGTAAAAACAGTTGCTTTATGTTTAAGAGATTTGTTGAAAAGTCCCCTAGTAGCTGTATCTTCAATACCCATTAAATCATCCTTACTGGTAATTTCCTCATACTGCAATTTCATTATTCGACTATCATAAGACTTAAAATATGAGTAATAAATTTTACTCATAGTATCTATATATTCATTGGCAATTTCTTCTGCTATATTTCTTTCATTTAAAAGTAAAAATTCATAATGCCCTTTGTGTTTAAGTAGGTTATTTTGTGGAATTTGATAATTCGTCATTGGCTTGCGAAATTTAGAAACCTGTTCCAAGAGATATCCTCTGATCTTTGACATGGCTTTAATTCGCAGTTTTTCAAGGATATCTCTTACATCTTGACATGATTTTGTGTCTTTAAAGCTCTGTTCTTTTATGAAACTAATTTTATGATTTAATATTTGCAGTTGTGTTAAAAATTCTTTATCAGTGGCCGATAGATCCATAATGCCTATAATTAAGGTTTCAGGTACAGAAATATCATCTATAAACTGACTTAGCTGTCCTCTTATAGCCTGTCGATTAGTCAACTCTTGACTCATTGATATTGATTTACGCTGTAAAATGAGTATTTCGGAGCTTATACTTCCTAAGTCATTTTGAAAATCTAAAAGCATATTTTCCATTCGCCCTAATATCTGATCACAAGCTGTTATTTGATTATGTAAACTTGCTATATTTTCACTTTCTTTCATATACACCTTAATAGATTGATTTTCTGTAGTTTTCAATTCATTTTCTATTTCTCTCGAGTAATGTCTAAGATCTGTGAATGTATTTAAAATATCTTGTACTACTTTATCACTACTTGTTAGCCCTGTACTGCTGCCAGCGACTTGAATGTATGTATTGGTATTCATTATTGTTATGACCTAAAAGTTACTGGAAGATTTAACAAAATTTTAATTGACACAAAAACAAATGATTTGACAGAAATGAAATTAAATATTGTATAACCTTACTTTCTCAACCGATAATTACTATGGCGCAAACTTTGTTATCCACCATTGTCAATGTCAAAACCAGAAAACATTACACTTGTTGGCAGCACTGTTGTGGTGACGACTTCTTCCTTTCTCTCTCTTACGCAGGCTCTCGCGCAAGTTACTAACTAGCAGCATTGCCAATGTCGTGTATTTTACCCTAAATACGGGTATTTTAGACCATCTGGTGGGTAAAATCACAGAGGGTAAAATCGGAGATTTTGGAAATGTCTACGCCAAATTTCCACATTTTTTTAAAAGTTGATAAATGCTTTAACAACTGGACATAATGTCGGTTTTCGAACCTTTTTTCGTCCTGCGGATATTTTTCGGATATTTTGATGACGATGGCAATATATAGTAAAATAGATCAAACAAACAACTAATTTTAGGGTTTTACCACTTTTGGGGAATTCAAATTGAGACCAAAATAATGTTTTTACTTCTTAGTAACAGTAATTCAACCCTCTCAAGTCATAAATATCAAGTATAAAATTTCGGGGAGTTTCATTATGAGATGCGGGTAAAAGCGGGTATTTTGTCAGGTTGGTAGGAGTATTGACAATTATAATCCTGGCAACGCTGCTAACTAGTCTTGTCTCTTATCTCGTCGTTAATTATTTGTTTCGTTTCTTTTTCTTCCTTTAGTGTCCCGCGTTTGACAAAATGGTTTGTATTTTTAGTTTTGTTATTTAATCTCTCAATATTTCAGCAATCTTATTACAAAATATTGTTTAGAGGCTAATGGTCTTTAATTTTTGTGTGGTTTTAGGTTTTTTATGTGATATTAATGTAAAATAAAAAGAGAATTTCTCCTAAAGTACGTATCATAACCTAATAAATTTATATTTTGATTTTCAGTCTCTCGTAATACCAGAAAAATTTCAACATATTCTTCGTATCTTGGGTACGAATATTGATGGCAAAAGAAAAGTAATGTTTGCACTTACAGCTATTAAAGGTGTTGGAAGGCGTTATTCCAATATTGTTTTAAAAAAAGCTGATGTAGATTTAGATAAACGCGCTGGAGAATGTTCTGAGGAGGAAGTGGAAAAAATCATTACAATTATGTCCAATCCTCGTCAATATAAAATTCCTGACTGGTTCCTTAATAGACAGAAAGATATCATTGATGGTAAATATAACCAGGTAAGAATATAATTTTTATTTAAATTATGGCACAGTAAAACGGCTTTATCATTTCTAAATGATGATAGTAGCTGGTAGCCTGTGCAAGATTATAAAGCAGATAGAAAGGTTGAATAAAATGCTTGGATTTGTGTATCGGTCACCAATTATGTGAATTCTGAGAAGCATTTTTAAGTAATTTTATTCAAAAAACTTCACTGTTAATTTGCAACATTATTTTAAGAAATTCTTTGGGTAAAATCTTGCCTATTTAACTGAAATTTGGTGTTTCTGAAAAGTAACTCCGTTTTGTGGTAGTAGAAGTCAATATATATTTACTTTACATCTCTAATATCCCGAGAGCTCACGACACCGAAGGTGAAAGAGCTTTGTAAAATCTAACATTTATTTATTAGTTTATTAAAAAAATAATGGTCAGCCTGCGCGTTGACAGAACAGCTAGCAGTCGGCTCATTTTCGAAGTGGACCCATGTCGCTGGAGAAGCAAAATCCTCGAACCTCTTATTTTGGCGTCCGCTATCTCACTTAAAAATTACAGGAACATATCGTGCCCTACATCATCGGATTGGAAATTTAATTTCCAATCGATCAAGTACAAAAAAGGGGGGGTCAATTTTGTCTAGAAAGAGTTAGAGCGGTTTATGCGAAGAGATGTCGAAATCGCATAAATTTTTTTGATTTTTCAAAAAAATGAAAGTGCCCGTAAGAATCTGAAAAAATTCAGGGGTACGTAGGAAAGCAAGAGAAATTGAATGACACAAACCGCAGCTCTGTATCTCTTCGTTTTCGAGATTGAGCCATCGGAAGTAGGTAAAAATCGGTATTTTTACATATTTCCGATGAGTTAATCTCGAAAATGAAACGAGATACAAGGCTGCGGTTTGTGCCATTCGATTTCTCTCGCCTTCCTACGTACTCCTGAATTTTGTCAGATTCTTGCAGGCAGTTTCATTTTTTTGAAAAAACCGAACGATGGTATTACGAAATGTATGCTATTTCGACATTTCTTCGCATAAACTGCTCTAACTTTTTGTAGACAAAATTGACCCCCTCTTTTTCGTCTCGATCGATTGGAAATTAAATTTCCAATCCAATGATGTGGGGCACGATATGTTCCTGTAATTTTTAAGTGACATAGCAGCCGCCAAAGTAAGATGTCTGAGGATTTTGCTTCTCCAGCGACGCGGGTCTGCTTCGAAAATGAGAGCTGACTGCTTGCTGTTCTATCAGAGCGCAGACTGACCATTATTTTTGAATAAACTAATAAATAAATATTAGATTTTACAAAGTTCCTTCACCCTCGGTGTCGTGGGCTATAATATAACTACCGATTGGTTCTTAATGAGTGGTTATGAGTAAAACAAAATTTATAAATTAGTCTGCTGCACTTGAAGTGAAATTGTCACACGTGAATCAAACAATTCAGATTATAGGTATAGAAAAATTGTTGAACGCTCGGTTTTGTCTGATTTTAAGGGAAAGTAATTGCCATTCAAGCTAAAAAACCATTGGCAATGCAGAGCAAAGAGTACCTATTTGTGGAATTTAAAATTTGGAGCTAATGATGGGCATAACCAAAGAGTTTAATAAGTAGAGAAGACAAGCCGTGGATTTGCCGGGAGCCGCGATTTGGTTGTAGGCTTTTCGTCCTTGTCGCAGACCTCGTACCCTCTCTCTCCACTCTGTTTTACAAAGCAACTCAGCCTTACTAGGCGCGCTTTGTTTTCACAAATACCGTCAATTTTTAATCTTTGTTTTGAATAGTGGTCTGCTTTATTTACAATTACACGTGTTTTCTCAAATTTTTCTTCTGTTTATAACGTTTAATCTGTTTATCACGTTTAATTTGTATATTAATTAATTATTTTTTGTGACAATAGTTTATACTTGTAAAGTTTGTAGAAAAACTAAGTCACCCGTAAGTCCCAGGTACACTGAGAAAAAAATTTAGTAGTGGTAAATGAAAATTTAATTATGGCAGCTAAAAAGTTGCATACTATATGGGACAGGTAAACAAGTTAATTGTCGTAGGTAAATGAAGATTTCTAAAAGTAATGACTTGCCACAAGTGAACAACTTTAATTGGAAATAATTCGAATATTTTAATAGTAATAAGTGAAGTTGATTGCTGGAGTCACTAAACTATGTTTTATTGGTATTAAACTTTTCAGCTAGGGTAATTAAACTATTTTCCGTGGTCAGTAGAAGTAAGTAAGCATTGCAGCTGCTGTGATTAAACTGTTGACTTATCCGTATTAATCTGTTTGCATACCATTATGAAATACTACATCTGTCCTAATCTAAGTATTCACTTGCGACTATTATAGTTTCGAATTAATAATAGGTGGGAAATGTACAGTTCACTTACCTTCATTGAACTAATTAACTTGTGGCTAATAAAAAAAAACTAACTGGAATAGGTGCTACACTAAAGCCGATTGCACATCTGCATACACCATGGTGACGATATCATCATGCGAGTTATCATGGAACCCCGGCTAATTATTTTAAATGCAAGTTCGCTTACTAAAGCCTCCAATATTACCTCACATTGTGATATCGTTACCACGGCATAGTGTTGGGTGTGCATTTTAAAGTATCCCATATTTTCATTTTCAGTAAATGAGAGCCAATGTAAATCTCGCAGAGCTTATGTTATAGACTTTTGTTTCTATATAGGTATACAAATTCTATAAAATATATTTTTTTACCAACGCCGTATAACTTTGAAAAATATATATATACATACAACATATACCTATATATAGAAAAACTTCTTATGTTCGAAACTAAAGAAAAATTGAAAAAGACACCACAAAATAACAAAGATTTTTTAAATAAAATTGGCAGATAATATTACTTGGCACACTTATATATAGAAAGAAATACTTGCATGTTAAAATACAGGTTAGTAAAACATATTTAGACTTGAATTTGATTTAGATTTTATTTTCCAAAGTGAAGATATTGTGCATCTTCAAAACTCGTATAAGGAGAGCACAAAAAATGATTCTAAATGTATAAAAGATTTATTATAATATAATATATATATACATAAAAATAAAGGTAAACTAATAAAATACAGAAGTCGCCATATTTAAAATAAGTCCCAAATAAAATACCTAACCTTTATGCAGTTTTTATATGGTTAAAGTATATATCTTCAAATCTGTCCATAAGGTTTGATAAACCCCACTCATTTAATAAATTCTGATAATCCATTTAGGTATGTAAGTATTGAAATAATGAAACAAATAAGGCTCACAAAGCACATACACACAGGAACACATATTAGACAATTGCATAATTGCAACAATGGCATGCTAAATGGCGGATTATAATAATAATAATAATAATAATAATAATATGCATTTATTCGTCTTTAAATATTGTACAATACAAATTATCAGACTTGTCGACAGAAGGTAAACACTAATCACTAAATACTAACATTACTCAAAATTACTAAAAATTACTAAAAACATATAAACAATATACACTGAAAACAATATACGCTGAGAATCAAACTGGACATTACAAATTAAAATCAAATTAAACATTACAAGTTAAAAACTCCTCGACAGAATAGAAAGCCTTGCTTAGTAGGTACATATGTAATTTATGTTTAAACATCTTGTAGCTTAGTGAATCTACATCATCTAGTATTTGGCTGAGCTTATTGTAGCAGGTGATACCGAGATAGACATGTGAATTTTGGCTCACCGACAATCTTGAAAAGGGAGTGTGTATTTGATTACATGTGCGGGTGTTGTAGTTATGTACAGTGTTGTTCCGTTGAAACTGATTAGTTTGTTTTTTTATGTTAAGTGTAAGACTAAAAATAAATAATGACGGTAATGTCAGTATGCAAAGATTTATAAAAAGGGGTTTGCAGTGAGTTTGAGGATGGACATTCATCATACATCTAATTATTCTTTTCTGAATAATAAACACTTTATCAATATGGGCCGAGTTCCCCCAGAATATCAAACCATAGGACAAAATAGATTGTACCAATCCAAAATATGCACTTTTTAACACCTCAACAGAAACAGTGTCACGAATCTGTCTCATAACAAAGCAGGCAGTGCTTAACTTTTCAATCATATTTTCTGTGTGATGCCTCCATGTCATTTTTTCATCTATAGTAACGCCCAAAAACTTTGTAGACGTTACACGTTCTATAGTTTGGTTTTTAATTGTGATAAAAGGACTACAGTCCTGTTTGTTATTTTTGGTCATGAACTGCATATATACTGTCTTTTTGGTATTTATTTGTAAACCATTACTTGAGCACCACATTTCAAACTCATCTGCTGACAAATTTGCTTGATGTATGGTTTCATTTAGTGTATTTTTCGAAACAATATTGTTACTATCGTCTGCATATATAATCGTCCTGTCTGTGGAGCGGCATGACAGAGGCATATCATTTATGAAAATTATAAAGAGTAAGGGGCCAAGTATCGAGCCTTGAGGTACTCCCATGTTTACTGTTCGTGGTTCCGACATACATTTGTCTATAACTACTTGTTGTGTTCTATCATGTAGGTACGATCCAATCCACTGGTTTGCAATTCCCCTAACACCGATGCAGTTTAATTTTTCTAGTAACAATTGATGGTCTAAACAGTCAAAGGCTCTACTTAAATCAAAGAATAACCCAAGAGGATGCTGTTTATTATTTAGGGCATCATAGATGTAAGTGCATAAGTCAGCCATTGCTGTAGATGTTGATTTGTTTTGTCTAAAGCCGTTTTGCGATTGAGATATTAGGTTATTTGTTTCAAGAAAGTTGTTTAACCTAGTACTGAAGCTAATTTCAAATACTTTGGCCAACTGATTTTGAACACATATATTTCTATAATTGGAAATATCGGTTATTGACCCTTTACTCTTGTATATTGGTATCGATTTTGATAGTTTGAATACATCAGGATATCGTGCAGTAGTAAATGATTCATGGATGATATATGACAGTGGTGTTCTAATAATATTACTGACAGCTCTTAGTGCCTTTCCACAAACGTCATCAATACCTGCTGACGTTTTCACAGTTGTTTTATGTATAAGTTTTTCTATTTCCTCTGGATTTGTGGGATACAAATAAAATGTTTTGGAGGAGCTACTTGTTAGATGAAGTTCTTTAAATTTTGGTTTAGGACATGTGAAATTCAGGAAATATTCATTGAAATGATTACAAATTTTACTAAGATCTGTTACTCTCTCATTTGTATCTGTCAGAGTCAGTTCCCGTACATTACTCCTAGTTGAGGTGTTTCTCGAATCATTAATTATCTGCCAGGTAGTTTTTGTGATATTGTTTGACTCGGTTAGTTTACGGTTGTTATAGTTTAATTTTGTTGTCTTAATTTTTTGTTTATATAGCATCTTTAATTTATTATATCTTTTTAATATTATTTCATTATCTGTGTTTTTACTAAGTTTTGTAAATTCACATAAGGTTTGATGAAGCTGTTTCAGTTCTGATGTAAACCATTTTTTTTGTTTATTATTAATTTTTATTTTTTTATGGGTAAAGGAGTTATTATAGTGATACATGAACGTTGAGTAGAAACCTTGAAATTTATCTTCAAAATTATTACCATTATACATTTCTAACCATTTTTCTTCTTTTAGTAGGTTTTTAAAAGTTGCTATATTGTCCTCAGAGATGTCTCGTTTAAATATTACTTTATTTTTATTAGTATCTTTCATATTTATGTTACAAGGTAAATTAAAATTGCATAACTGGAAAGTATGGTCTGAAAAACACGTGTCTTTTACTAAAACTTGGTGAATTTCAAGATTAGAGAATGTGACATCGATACAGGTGGAAGTGGTTTTTGTTATACGAGTTGCATCGTGTATATGTCTTTTTAAGTCAAATTCGTTAAAAAGGTTTATTATTTGCCTAGTTTCGTTTGTGTTTATGAGAAAATTCACATTCAGATCACCACATACTACATAGTAACAGTCTTTTCTATAAATGTGACACATTAAGTGATAAAGTTCAGCGACAAACATTTCAAAGTTACTGTTGGGTGTTCTATATAGTGTTATGATAAATACCTTGGATTTTATGCTCCTAGAGTCGATAGAGGCAATGGTTACTTCGAAATGTTTCTCGACTGATTTTTTATATAGAACAGGCCGTATATTATTGATGTTACTCGCAAAGATACAGACCCCACCATGTTCATATATGGTGCGACAAAAGCTATTTATTAGAGTGAAATTATTTATTTTTATTTGAGATATTTGGTTATATTTCAGCCAATGCTCAGTTATGCAGAGTATGTCTACATTATGTAAGTCTAAAAGTATATCCAGATGTGTAGTTTTGTCGATCAGACCTGCGATGTTAAAATGCATTATTTGTAAATTTTCTGTACTTGTAGCTTTTGGCAGCTGAGTGTCCTGTTTGCTCATTTGTTTGTTGTCGTTGTGTCTCTTTGTTTGTTTGTTTATACTAAAAAATCTGCCCCACTTCCTTGCTGATACTCTCTGTGTTTGGTGAAATCAAATCTTTTTATACCTACTCCCAAGGGCCAAAAATCCGTGTTGTACATTTCATCCTTTCTTGATAATGGAGCTGTTACCACGAAGCATTTTAATCTATTCGGCAAACTGGAAAGTTCTTTGACTTCAATAGGAAGATGCTCATAATCTGACTTTTTTGTTATAAATTTCTTTATCATATCTGCATTTACATGGGGTTTTACCCTGTATACGTAGAGCCATACCTTTCTTTCTTCCCCAGCAAAACCTGTATCATTGTCATTTACTGTTGCTGTGCCAATTCTTTTGTTAACTATTTTCCGCTGACGCCTTTGGCTCTGGAAACCATCATTGTCTTCCTTGTATTGTGTATTTTTCTCATTACTTTTTCCCTTCTCTAGATTGCTACTTTTACTCATTTTTTTCTTCTGAACTCCTGTAATTCCATCATTGTCTACCCTATATTGTGTATTTTTCTCATTATTTTTGTCCTTTGTGAGATTGATAATTTCACTCATTTTAGTCCTTTGAAATTCTACAATTTCTCCATAAGTTCCTGTGGTTTCTAGTTTTTTAGTCCACCCTGTATTTCCATTTGATGTTTCTGGCTTATCTGTATCTGCTGGTTTCATTTTTTGTATCACAACTTCACTGTATGCTTTGTTTGTGTGCGTTTTTGTTTTGTTTTTATCTCCATTTTTATGAGCATCTTTTTGTATGGTTGCCATTTTTTCTTCCAGCAGCTGATTATTTTTATTTAACAAATTATTATTTTCTTTTAATAATTTATTATTTTCCAACAATAACTTGTATTTTTCTTCACTTTCTTTAAGCAGCTTTTCCAACACTTCTTTTTCAAATTTCAGTTTATTTATATCTTCCTCTGGTCTCACTACTTTTGACTTACAGCATTCGAATCTTACATCCCCTTTTATATTGATTATTTCAGGAAAATCTCTTTTTATACATGACCTGTGGTAAACATTTCCACAGTTCACACACACTACTATTGTTGTACTTTTTGTTTTGCAGCACTTAAAAGCCTTTTTCGGAGCATCCGGATCGTCAACGTCTTCGTTGCCGGCCATCACTATAATACAGTGTGATATTTTTCACTTTTATACAAAAGATAAAGAAGTCATTGAAAACATGTATGTAGTTTAAAAGTCACTGAGCCTATGTGGATGTCTACCACGTTTGGTTAAAATTTGATATGTTTTTTCTTAGTTAAAATCGATTTATACTAAGCACATGCAAACAATGTGTCATTTGACTTTGAGGTTAGACTATTCTCGGAATATTTCGGATATATTCGGAACCCGAGGTCGGTTTAATTTTACAAATTCATTTACAACAGATTACCGTTCGTTTGTCATGTGGTAACAGTGCACTTAGAAATGGTACTTACTGTAGTAAACTTTTTCCAGAAATTTTAGTTTAATAATTATAGGTGACTGTTTTGCTATATCAGGCGTATTAACAACTCCCTGCAAGTGAACTTATAGATCTGGCGTACTAGTTTATTAATGACAGAAAAATTGTTCACTTGTGACAATATGTCATGTCGAGAAATATCGATTTACTTGCTGTTATTGTTAGAGTTACCAGTAGCAGGCAAAAAGTTACTAGTACCAATTAAACTTTTTTCAGAAACATAGGTTAATTGGACGAGTTTTCTCAGTGTAGGTATACACATATATTGTCTTTTGTCATACTGTCAATGTATTGCAATCGTCACCTCCCCTCATGTACTGTGAGAAAGAGAGAACGAACTGTGTGAAAAGGATGAAAAGCCTACAGTCTACCGCTGCTTATACATTACGCCTATGGAGCTTGTCTCCTCTATGTGTTAAACTCTTTGGGCATAACCAATTCATTTCTATAACCAAATAGGTTCTAGGTATTTGAGCGATTTCAGTAACAGAAATTAACTGATGGGTACTTGAATGTTAGGGATTTGGTATTTTTGTTTCCTTAATACTAAAAAGAATTGCTCGAATGAGCCCATCACTATTTGAACAAGTGATTTCTTCTTGATAAATTAGATGTGGAAACTGCAACAGCATGTTTGATTGACTTTAACATAGCCAAAATAAAAAGAAAGTGGGTAAGGAAAATGTAGTAGTTTACCATGAATACTGATTGAAATTGAAACAGTGAGTGTAAGTAGATAAGTTCATCCAGAAGGAAAATATATGAACTTCTCCTGCAAACCTTTTTCTTATACACTAGAGACTGTGTAATACGGGGCGAGTCAGGAAGAAAGTGAAAAACTCTGGCTGTGTGCTACACAAAAATCTATGACTATAAAACCCAAGAGTTGTTATCCGATTTTTATTAAATTAAGGTGTTAATGTTTATTAACAAGAAAATGTTGAGCTCAGAACAGCTCATATTTCTCTTTATTAGTTTAATCAAGTATGGGAGAAAAAATATTGTTTAATTTAAACAAATTATATTTAACAGTAATGAATAAAAGTGCCATATGTACACAACTAAATATATATTTTAGTCAAATTAATACTTTCATTGATTATCAACATAAATACCTCTTTTGATCAACAAAGTGTCAATTGATTTCATAAATCATTTTATTAAGTGAAGAGAAATATGACATTAAATTGGTACTCTTTTAAAATAAATCAGAAGTTATTCAATTTAACAATATTCATTCGTCAAGTCATATGAGTGGAATCTAAATGCAACCCATATATATTTTGTTGAGAAGTTTACATTATTTTATTGATTTAAATAACGCCTACTATAATATTGGAAAAATAGTTGTTTGTTGTAACTAAATAATTGATTTGTGTTTGTTTTTTATTTTCTTTTAATATAGGTGCACAGTTTAGTTTAACTTAAAGAATGTGTTAATGGTCTTTACCAAATAGTTTTGTAATCTCAATTATAAAATTATTTTATTGTAATTTTCATATCACTCCAATTTCGACACTAAACATGTCATTTTCAGACAATTCAAAAAGCAAATCCTTGTTTTTGAATCGTTTGAAAAGTGCACGTTTAGTGCCGAAATTGGAGTAACAAAAAAATTACAATAAAACAATTTAACCATTATACTCTTTGCCAATTTACTGCACTTTTTATATAATTGTTGCACATTCTATAGGATACTATTCGCAGTTTGTTTTGTAAATAATATTAGATTTAGATATTTTTAGTTTAATTACAAAACATTAAAAAAATATATGTATTTAAAAATTTATAATATTTTTATTTATGGATGGATTTTGGTCAAAAACAATAAGGTTCTTCTTCTAACTAACAGTAACCAAATTTCAATACAATCGGACTTTTCGGTCTTAATTTATTGTGCTTATAAGAAACGTGACGGATGGGCAGACGGACAGACAGACATTTTGAAAATTGTTCAGAATTCGATCACCAACAAAGTGATATGAAATTTTTTTCTCTGCGAGCAATATTACCGGTTTTAGAAATGTGCCGATCGAATGCAATATACTCTTCCTTTTGTATTTTCGAAGAGTATAATAATTTACAATGGGCTTGTTCAGCATTTTTTTTTATTTCATAAATCGAAAGTGCAAGTATAAATTAATGGATCTGCAAAAAATCAGAATCTTATTCGCACGTTTAGTATCTTAAAAACTATTACAAATCTCCATCTCGCGAAAATGGGGCGTGGTCAGGCGCTACGTCACTATACGCATAGACTCGGCGATCTCAATAGACTGGATGCTCCTTACTTGTTATAATTATAAGCGTTTTCGAAGTATTGTTTGTTTTGCTTACTACTTGACAGTAGGGGAGTACAATTTGGTGAAATGTCAAAAAATTACAATTTTCTCTCGCTCCTGCCGGGACGAATTTTCGATTTTGACCCTGCAATTTACGATTAGAATTCATCGCCGACCTTCTCCTTTCCGTAGACACATAGAACGAACTTCCACTCGACATATTTATTTAGTTACCAGCGTTTAAAAATTTCATGTTTCTCGACTTTTCAGGTTAAATTTGAAGGGTCCCAGAAAGCCATTTTTCTTACGTCACTTGCGTATAGTGACGTCACAAATGAGCGCTCGGTTTTTGCAACCATTACTAATTTCAACTCCTTATATCTCGAGAACGGAAAAAGTTAATAATACGAAATTTCAAGTGTATAATGAGAATATCGAGTACTATATGAAAAAGTATAAAAACCATATAAAAAGAATATCATGGAACAAGCCCATTGAATTATCTCACTCTGTTTTAAACTACAAAACTATTTGGTAAATATAATTAATGACATAAGTCATCAAATACAAAGTGTAATTTTGAATACATGTTTTAACTTATATCTCAATTAATTATCACAAAGTAGTAACAACTTCCACCATTCAATTTTAGAACAAATGGTATTAATTTCACTAAAATTGTCGACAATGTTTACTAATATTTTTGCTTGCAGACTACTACTACTACTATAAATACTTATACATAATTATATTGATAAATCGAATCAGTATGTTTCCTTTTCCATTTTTTATTTATCTTCTTCAGTATGCCAAATATTAAATTAAACATTAGTTAGTGTTAATATAAAGTTTTCATTCAGCAATATAGCATATGTGACAATAAATTATGTGAGTAGGTATCTAATATAAATTTATCGGGGATAGAATGTTATATTTTTCAAATCAAAACACTTCACCATGTTTGATCCCTACTCCAGGGCTGTTAATAATCTAAAAATTTTTAGGAAGCGGACCAATCTCTTGGGGTCTTGCCATCCAAATGTGGAACTTGACCAACGGTGCTTAACATCAATAATTGAGTATTAGAAACTAAATTGGTGACCATACCCCATATGGTGATGGTAATTTAGGATGCCAAATTTTAAAGTAAAAAGGTCATAGGTTTTACAATTATTTTAAAAACTTCTCTATTTTATCTTCTTTATGTGGTATTATCATAAGTACCATCAAGATTTGCCAGGTACAAAAAATACAAAAGAAAATATTAATCGGCAATGATTTTTGATTAATTGAAACTTAAATATGTGGGATTTTTCCACAAAAACAAGGCTGTCATTTCAAAAAATTTCACTCAAGCAAATGCACGGGACCAAATTTCCAATCCCAGGATTAGTCTCGAAAATGGTCCCGAAATAGTGTCCCACTGTAACTTTTAAATGTAATTTCAAAAAGAAATATTAAAAAAAAATATATGTATTATAAACTAATCACAAACAAATGAAGGTGTAAATAAGAAATAGAAACATATTTTAAAATAAAATGTGACCTTAACTTTCTATTGAAAATCTCCTTTCTAATTCCACTCTGATATTGGTCATTAAATAGTAAGAAAATGCTTGTTGCTCAAATGTTATACAACATACTTATAATATTTATTACAGACGCTTTTTCCTACTCTACATGTTGAATATATTGGATAGAGAGATATCAAATTGATAGTAAAAAATAGAAGTGGTGTTACTATCAATTTTGGGACATTTTAAGGATATGTGGTCTCGGGACCAGATATTTGTTGTAGAATCCTGGGATGGTCCCTGTACCAAATCCCAGGACTGGATACCTTAATTGAATTACCTACCTAGACAACTTGAAAAAAAAAAAAAATACAAAACTTAAATTCGGTACCTTAAACTATCATTAAAATTCTTCCATATAAATGCATTTTAATTTTTTTTCATAGCCAACAGAAACTTTCAATTTTTTGCTTGTTGTACGTATTTATTTTGAATAACGAAAAAAATATTTACATTACACTTTAAACTAAATTCCAAAACCTACATAAATGATGAACAATGGATATTTTAAAAGGAGCACAAAACCGGCATTATAAAAAAAACCATAGCATTCTTCATATAGGTATATTTGTTCATATAGATGCAAAATGCCCTCTTATATCTCCGCCTTTAGGATCAGCATCCCCTTACCAAACACCCTGTATACTGTTTATAGATGAAACTATATTCACTTGTGGGAGTCAACAATACCTGTAACTCATCGATAGCCTGAAGGCAGTAGAAACAGGTTTTCAGCGTCTTTTTTCAGTTAAAGTGTGGTGTGGTATTGTTTTAGTAATTACCTTATTGGTCCTTTAATTTTTGTGAATCGCCTAATAACAGAAAACTATTTATTATTTTTGCAAAATGATTACAGGCATTATTATTTAATGTTTTTAAACATAAGAAATGCTATGCCTCATCAGCACGATGGAGCTCTTCCACATTCTATTGATGTGGTTGCGATAGGTGGTCAGTAAGGTCTCCAGATCTGACACTGTTAGACTTCTGTTTGTAGCAATGGATCAAAAGTGAAGTGTATAAATCAAAAGTGGAGAATCGCCATACACTAATTCTTTGTAGTTAGAATGGTGCAACTTAAATAGAGGAATTCGGGAAAGCAATACACTCTCTTTGTAAACGAGCAGTAAAATGTCTAGGGGTCCATGGAGACATATTAGAAAAATTATGCTTTTATTATTTAACTTTTCTGATTTTTTGTTATTAATCATTTAATACGCCGTAATTAGAAAACAAATAAAAATCGAATTACAACTATTGGGTTTTTTAGTAATACATTTATGTAATGTTCATACCACTGACGCACTGACCCACTGAGGGATATTATGTGATATTGATAATGTGTGTAATGATTTACACTCGTATTTAAAACAGAAGCAACATTGACATGATTAAAAAATAGTATATAATTCATTATGCTAAATTATAAAGTAATGTACTAATTGTAAAATATAAAATCAGAAATTTAAACTAAAAATGTATATTTAAGAAACATTGATTATTATTATAATACCAATATTTTAAATATTATGCAAGGAATTTATCTAGGAGTAAATAAAAGCCGTTTATATATCAAGAGGGCATTTCATTCATTGAAGTATGAGAACCAATAAAACCCTAGAAAGGAAAAATTATGGCTATATATACTTGTAAGTTGCAATAGGTGCGCAACCAACAAACCATCACAGAACTAAAATAATTGGACTGATTAAAACCTTCTGGGCATACGTTTGGTACAGGAGCAATCATGCTCATTTCACATCTGCCACAATGGAGGCTGAGCCATTTTATATGCTTTTATCTAACTTATTTTTTAATTAGCTCAAATCTTGTAATTCAACGCTTACACTTTCCATGTTGAAATTTGATCATCTTTAACAGATTATTCTGTTGTAGATGATTTCTGTTTGTCACTAGTTACAGTATGTTTCACTTTTCATGACTCCCATGTCACAGCTCTCTTATTAAAAATGCGATTTCTTTAAAATTTGGGTGGAAGATACTTACCCATCAGGAGATTGTGTCACGGTAACATATTTTAAAATCCTCCAGTGGCGTCCGTCGTTATTAAGAAAGATGTACCTAATTTTTCAAGAAAAGATATTAGGCAATGTTTTAACTGTAAAACAACATCATAATCTTGTTTGTTGTTATCAAAAACTCAGTAATATCGAATTTCAATAAGAAAATAAAATTTTCCCGTTTTAAAGTGCCAATTTTTAGTCAACTTTATTTTCGGACATAAAAGAGTTCATTAAGCTTAAAGAAGACAGTTGTTCCATTTAGAATTAATCATGTGATATGTTGAGTAAACTGTGATTTAGTTATCTATGTAAATTTTGTTATTTATTGAATTGTTGGTGAATCAAATTTGTTTAAAAGTGAACTTTTTTATTTCCCACTCAATTATTGTTTGATTTTCACTGTTAAATAAACTGACTGATGTCACATGATTAATTCTAAATGAAAAGCCTGTCTCCTCCAGCTTAATTAACTCTTAATTACGTCCGAAAATAAAGTTATGACTGTAATAATTGGTACTTTAAAAAGGGAAGTTTCATTTTCTTATTACTTGAGCACCAAGTACACTATCTTATTAAAATTCGATTTTATCGAGTTTTTGATAACGAATAAGATTATGAGATTGTTTTACAGTTAAAACTTTGCCTATTATCTTTTCTTGAAAAGTTAGGTACATTTTTCTTCACAAAGACGGACGCCACTGGTGGATTTTAAAATATCTTACTGTGACACAATCTCGTGATGGGTAAGTACCTTCCACCCAAATTAAAAAAAAATCGTATTCATAAGAGAGCTGAGATATTGGAGTCATGAAAAGTGAGACATACTGTATAATAAAAGGTTTTAGTTGGTAGTGTAGACAGTTTACTCTAGGAGTGGACTGGCAAGGGATAGGCCGATGAGGCTTCAGCTCTAAAGGGCTCGTTGATAAATATTTGTGGACTTACCTTACGTAATATTGAAAATTCGGGAAATACAGACAATATCCAGAAGGGTAGTATCAGAAATTTAGTTGTCTCTTAAATACACAGCAGTTTAAAACCTTAGAGAACAACGCAGATGATTTTTTCTCACTGGTCATAATCGTAAACGTGTCTAATAAATACTATGAAAGAGCCGCCTTTAATCTAGATTTAATTATTTTAATTTGCTAAATGTTTTTTCACAAGAAACCTGCATGTAGTCAAGCATTAGTATATATTTGTATGTTAAAAATAAAATTGAACCTGTAATTACATCAAAAGACACTTCTATAGGTGAAATTGACTTCCGGTCAAATTATGAATTTTTGATGTGCTGTAGCCCGAGTCATTCTGATCCAAAATCATTGAAAAGTTACTATCCTCTACAGGTTAATTTCGGCGCTAGAGGGCACCGAAGAAAAAAAAATATTTTTGAGAAAAAAATGCAACTTTTTCGACAAATAAGTGGCGCTACCTATCCACGCGAGTTGTGAAATTACAGTCATTTGACATTTCGTAATGACACTTTGACATTGCTCAACATCATCGAATTGCAATTGCCTCAAATACCAATTACGGAACATACAAATTTTGGCCACAACTGTGATTTGAGTTTAGATGCAGAAGTTCAAGCTTACGCAGAGGATCCGCATCCAACTGTACTCAAAATATTGCTTGGAAAAACTCGAAATTCATGTTTCATATGTGGTGGACTTGAACATCTCATCAGATTTTCTTTAAAAGGTAAAGTTGATATCTTTCTGAAGATTGGCACTTTATATCTAAAGGTGTAAGAATTTGTGGAGGTCATTTGGCTGATGAAGGACTTCTCTTGCCACCATTATTCAATGGACTTGAGGTATTACCAGACCATTTAATTTAAAAGGAAGTGATTTAAAACATTTTCTAAATATAGTGTGGAACACTGCCATGAAGTATAAATCTATCAATACATTTTAAAGTGAAAATAATTTTTCCGATCAAGAGTTTGAAGCATTAACTCCAGTAAACAAAGTACAGTTTAGGGAACTTTCTGAATTTTGCGATCGCGTTAATATTTACCAAAAAAATAGGATAATAACCAAAAAGGATTTATTATGTTTCTTGTGCAAATTGCTCCAGTCGCCCAATTTCAAAAGTGCGTGTTTCATTAATAGAACAATTTGTGCCAAATAATCTCGGTTTATAGCACATAACCAGGGACCAATACGTTGCTCAACTTGTAACGTATTTCGTAAACACTGTACAATCCCGAACCAGGAAATCGAAAAGCAATAGCGTATATTGACGGTACATACATAAAAATTCCCAAAAGCAGAGCTTTCCAAGTGTTACGTCAGTCGTATTGCACACATAAGGGATATCATCTTCTAAAACCAGCATTAATTGTTGCTCCCAATGGAGATATATGTTAATGGTCCTTATTTTTCGGACTGTACAAATAATGACGCGGTCATGTTGAGGCACGAATATAAAAGGAATCTGGTTGACTTAAAAAACTGGTTAAAAGGTGATATTTTTGTGCTGGATAGGGGATACCGCGATGCCCAAGACTTTTTGGGTAATCTAGGCATAGAAGTCAAAATGCCTGTAGTCCTTGCTCGCTGGCAGCATCAGCTTACCACTAAAGAGGTCATCCCGGTTGGACACAAAGACCAGATGGATCGTGGAAGCAAGAAACGGCCATATTAAGAGTATTTTTAAATTCTTCAGAGATGCGGTACCAATGCCATATTAGAGATTACATCAGAATAACGTGCGATGATTAATAGATATCATGAGCCAATTAATATGGAGAGAGCAAATGCTGTGCTGGCTCGTAGAATGTTAGACCGGGCAAATGAAATTAATACTCTTCAAGTTAGAATGGAAGAAGAGAGACTCCTCCAAAGATGGGGTAGATGGCTCCCTATAGAGGAAAATCAGGTGCTCGATTTTCCACGTTTTACATTGGAATATCTGAGAGATCTAACATTCGGGATTTTCCAGACTAAACTTGTCCCATCCTATGTACAAGACAACAGGCAAGATATAGGGAACTTTTTATTTCAATTTGACGAGTGCATAAATGAACCAGGACTCTTAAGAATCAGAATAAAATCAAGGCATCGCAACACTGTTAATATCAGCTTTGGATTCACTACAATGTCAATGGTGAAGATGAACCAATAATCTCTTACTACTGTACTTGCAAATCTGGAAGTCGTACATTGGGTATATGTTTGCATATAGCTACCGTACGTTGGATATGCTCGCCATGAAGAAAATGTAAAGTATCCTTCGACACAGCTGTTGTTCGACATTACTGATGCTGCAAATAGACATAATTCGAACCAAGAGCCTATTATTGTATAATATATTATATATATGTACCTACTTATGTATTACCCATTATATAGTGTCTTCCCATGTTGTATTAATTATATTAGGTTACACTAAGTGGTATAATTATGGCATAATTTCGTTGGCTGACCCTATATAACTATCATGTAGATTAAATATTGAACCTTAATCTAAACCAAACATATTTACTAATATCAAAAAGTTGCATTTTTTCTCAAGAATATATTTTTTTCTTCGGCGCCCGCTAGCGCCGAAATTAACCTGTAGAGTATAGTAACTTTTTAATGATTTTGGATCAGAATGACTCGGGCTCCAACATATCAAAAATTCATACAATTTGACCGGAAGCCAATTTCACCTATAGAAGTGCGCGGTGTCATTTACGTTACGTTCCATTATTTTCTCTAATGTGAAAAAGAAACAGGATACAGACAATTATCACCTGAGACTATTTCCCCATGCCCATTACTGGTTCCTCATTTTTTTGTCCAGTCGTAATGTCTCTCACATGCAACAGATAGAGAGCAAAGTCAAAGAAAAAGTTATGCTCATGTGGAAGCCTTATTTACTATTTGGAACTTTCATAATTGCATATTCATTTGTAATGAATGATGAATGATTACTCCTGAAAATTTCCGTTTTATTGATTAGAGATTATGAGTAATAAGTATCGAGATTTTGTACTCGCAGGCCCAATTTGCCTCTCTGTCCCTTAGCCATTCCGACCCTGGTCTACTCTCATAGCTAATTATAAATTTGAAAGTTACAGTGGACAGGTAGTTATATTTGTCTCCATTTGATTAGTGCCATAAAAACCGGCCATTTAAATATCAAAGTTGGTACAATTACTGCTGACAAGAGTACTACAGAGCCACACTTCAAATGTTTGCGTATTAGAATGAACAAAATAATATTAGTTTTAAAAATCGCGTTTTTGGTAGAAACTTAACTCGGTTTTGCGTCAAGATAGGAATATTTTATGCATTGGTATTGGTGGACGCATTGCCTGTCGTTCGTGACACTGACAGATAAAGTATGGTTCTGTTGATCTGTTCCCTGAGTATGACGTTCTCGTTAGAGATGATTGTGTAACTATATCACAAGAGTTAGAAATTTTAATTAAAAGATCCGTGTTTCCGTTTATTTCTTATCTTAATAATCATGCCAGAATATACTTTACATAAGAGCTTTAATGCTTTATCTATTAAGTAATATATTGTATTTATTATTTAACAGGGACAAATAAAGACTAATAAGTCTAAGATGAAAATGTAAAAAAAACTTTTAACAATATGCTTTTATCAAAAATATTAAAAAATAAATAAATAAAAATTCAACTCCTTAGTATTCTACAAGCTTATATGACTAAAAATAAATGTATAGGGAAAGTTTTTACAAAGTTTTGGGTACTTATCGAAAAAGTAAAGTGAAATTTTATAATGAGCAGCCCAAGCAGCCCAATCTGAAAATTCTGTGATAGCTGAAAGAATTATTTTATATTTTTAGTGCATTTTCAAAAACATGTTTTTAATAGTTTTTAAAAAAATATTGATATTCATCTTCTATTTGTATATAAACATGCAAAGAGATATGAAGTTTGTTTTATTGTGAGGGTTGCATAATATAGTTTCGTGAAATATCACACATCTCTATATGCAACTCCCACAATAAAACAAATTCTGTAGCACCTAATTGGTCCAATTTATCTTTGTAAAATAAAAAATACATAATGGCTGATAGTGTGTTTGTATGATCAAGATGTATGCTCAGAAGATTCATAATTTGGCTGTTTATTTAGGACTGTGCAAACTATATTAGAAATTGCTGTTAATTGACATTTTGTGTATAAGAACGACATCATAAACAAGCTCTACAAAGTTAAATTCTGCTATGTGCTTCCTTAAAAGATATATATTTTGACATCGTATAGTGGCTATGTGACATAAATGTGATTAAAGTGAGCATATCCGCCGGGTGCATGCGAAGAGTGGGGCGAACAAAAACTACATGAACGTGCCTAGTGGCAGTTTGAGAAAACATTGTTAAGTATTTGCACATTAGAGCATATGGATACTTCTCATAATAAAATAGTAAATATGGGTGTTTCAACTTGTTGCGTAGTTGATTGTAAGAATAGAAACGTGAAAGGGAGTAATTTTATATTTTACAGGTTTCCGAAATTGTGGTACAAATTAGAACAGCGAAAAAAGTGGATAGCTGCTCTTAAAAGGTTGAAATAAGTTCTTTAACCTCAAATTATCCATGTGACTATTATAAACAATATTATTTCACGTGTTTACATTTGAATTAAATTAAATTTTAATATGGATCTAAACACATAGGATCTAAATTTGTTAACTTTCGTTTATTGCAGTTATCAGGAAACATGTCTTTGAAGTATTCTCCCTTTGAATACTTAGCACTCCCCAGCTGTTTTGGAGTTGGTTTGCCCCAAGTTTGTTCAAAATCTGTTTTTGACAAGCTGTCATTATTGTTTATGTAATAATGTAATAAATTAAAGCACAGATGTGCTTGCATTTTCCATTTTTATTGCTGACACATTGGCAGGATGTTCCAACAATCTCTCGTGTTTCATTCAGCTGAAAAAATATTTTCGCAATTAACATTTTTGTATCTCAAATTTCACATAACCTTACATTTACAATCATTAAGATAATTTTATTCATTAATGAAATTAATGTACTTACGTGTAATTTTACCTCATAAGGGCTTGATGTGACTGATGTTTGTCGAATTAGAAAACACTCAATCTTATAACTGAGTCCATTTCGCCTGTACTCTTTTACGTAACAGACGTGATTGGCCTCCTTTAAATCTTTGCTTTTTTAAAGTTGCTGGGTTAAATTGTATCGATTGAAATACATTTTCAAACCCCGTTTGAATAATAATGTCCATTCTTGATATTTTCAGTCAATATATACTATGTACATTATAACTATACCAAAAAATCATAGATATTTTTCATACTCCATTTACGTCAATAATAAAATGTAAACAAGAAGCTTGACAGTGTTGCCAATTCTCGCCGTTCACGCCTGGCGCTAGCAGTCATGCACCTAGCGAATATGGAAAATGAAAATAGAAAGAGCCTTTGCAATGATAATCATGTGCATTTATCACATATTTTGTATCAGATTGATTGATACTGACTGAAATGTTTTACTAAATAGTACATTTTATTTAATGGTTGGTTGAATCTTCAATTAATTTTGAATAACATTGTTTGTTGCAGTTAACATCATCTACATTAGATTCCAAGCTGCGTGAAGATTTAGAACGTATGAAGAAAATTCGTGCCCACAGAGGTATGCGTCACTACTGGGGCCTTCGCGTGCGTGGTCAACACACAAAAACTACCGGACGTCGTGGACGTACTGTTGGTGTATCTAAAAAGAAGTAATAATCTTACTTTACAATAAAAATATAAAATACTTTATAATGTTTTCTTCCCTTTACCCTTATTTAAATTGAATTAATACAAATATAAAAACATTTTTAATGGTGAATTCAATTAAAAGCATAGATTTTGATTTATTCACTCAAATTAACCGACCAGAGGAAAGTACCAAATTCATTTTGCAATATGTTAGTTAGGTTTCTAACCTTTTTCGTCGGTTTACTATAGTTTTTATATTTGTTATATTATTATATTTTTATATTTTCTATAGTACCTATATTTGCAGTTTTTTCCAAAAGAAATTTGTTCAGAATAATTTTTAATGGATCATATTCCCGACGATGGCGAAATGGTCCTCGGTATATTTTACGTTTTTTGTTCTTGTAGAATGTTATTAGTAAATATCGCAACCGTCTACATTTTCTATATTAAAATGTTCAATAACTTATTTACGGATTCACTTTTTTTTTACAAAAAACAATGGATCTTCATTCAATTGATATTAAATTTGTGAATTTTAATTGAACTTTCCCTCGAAAGTCGATATGCTCTCAATGAACGCGGCGCGAAGGGTGGGTGTTTTGAAAGTTACTAGAAATTCGGCTATTCAGAAATATTTCTGGTTTTAGAAAAGTTTCTGGCAAATAAAATTTTCGCGAAGGAGTGTACTTATTACTAATGATTTATTTAAATATTTCGAAGAGAATTTTGAACCTTTTCATCTTATTTGAATAAATATCAAATGAAGCGTGGTAAGAGAGAAGATTAAAATAGGTACGTTGGTTTAAAAAATTACAAGAGATAAACACTAGTCTGTTTTTAAACCAGGAGGAGCGTTTTAAATTTAACGCGCTAAATCATACATCTTTGATTGGATACGCCCTGGCCAGTTTTATATAAGGCAATACTTAGTTGTAAATTTTGACATGGTAAAAAATTTAATTTCTTGTCATAAATTATTTGGTTATAATTTCTATTTTATCGTTTGTACATTAAATACCAATTTTTAATCACTTTTGTATAAATCTGAAGGTAAAAGTGGATAATTACTTGGTGCCTTGATATTGCGTAAATGATATGGATGCTAAAATAGGGAATTATTGGAAGTTTCAAATACTGCCACACAGTATTAAATGGCTACCTTATTTTATTAGTGCATCATCCTTATTTTATCAACGAAATGTTGATATTGGAACACCTGCTTCGTTTTTCGTATCATTATTTCTGTGCAATTCAACGCTTGCGCACTCATTCCCTAACCTTACAAAATTAATAAGCAAATAATTTTAATATATATTTTTTTCTATATTTTGTGTTCTGGTGCGTGTATACTGTTTTATTAAAATTCAATATGGAATCGGATGCAGATACTTATAGGTTATATTATCTATGTATTATTGAAAGTTGCCAAATGTCAAAATACTGTAAATTTAACGCCGTTGCTATATCCACGTCAAACGTGGATTTAATTCTGAAATTAAATCCACGTTGATGACGTCATGACAGCACAGCGTCGGCGCGGACGTTGACAGATTTTGACTCAAAGAGCGACAAGCCGCCAAATTCTAGGTTATGTAATATGTACATATACATAATCAAGCCGAGTAATAATGTTTAAATTAAAAAAGGGAAATAATTAGATGATAATTTGAACTGTAGCGAAAATATTGTCAAAATGATACATAATAACTATTGGAAGCCTCGAATGAAGGAGGTAAATAAAATTCGAGATTTCAAATAAAAATGTACTGGAAGTAGCAATCATTTCGCCAGATACATATATTATATATTAAAATTTTCTGTTTGTTATAGGTACAAAAAACAAGAATATCAAATTACATTTTGACAGCCCGTGGAAAGCCAAATTATTTCTTGAATTGTTTGTGAAATATCTTGCTGAATGTTCAGCCGAATCAACAGCCGAAAGATTTAAGTCTCAAATCATTAAATAATATGAAAGGATATGTGAAACACATTAAAAAGGGGCTGGTAGGCCAATTATGCATGTTGGAGAAGTTGTTAATGATGTTCATCATTGTGTGGTACAAGAAACTGTAAAACCTTTGAAAAGTCTCTCTCAGAAAATTGGACTTTCTTATGGAACATGCGGTAGAATTGTAAAGAAAGATTTGGGCATGCATCCATGTAAGATACAATCATATCAATAAATTTTACCGACAGACCACTTCAAACTTCTTGTGTACTGCCAGTAGTTTGTCAATAATTTAATAAATGCAGACCTGCAAAATTTGTCATTTGGAAATCCTGGAGAAACAGCTAACTGCTGGGCCCAGGGCCGAACCTGACGATAGAGAATGCTAGCAGAGGTATTTTTGGATTGTTCTTGACGTCCGGTAACATATATTAGGTACATTGCAAGCAACAAGTCTCAACAAAGCATAGATTTGAAAGTTCAATTAGAATTTACCAGGTCACATGACCGCATCCACCGCTCGGATATAACAAGTCTTGTTTACATCCTGTCCCTGCACCTATTGATAAAAAGCAAGCAAAAAGTCCAGACCGGTCAATTTTTTTGTAGCGAACGGAGTGTCTAAGCTAAGATATAGCAGTTTTTAATTCCATGATCATCTGTGACCAAAATAATTTGATATAGTACAAGTTTAAAAAAATCCATTGATTTCTATGTCCCAAGCAGCACAAACATGCAATTTAGTCAAGATAACTAAAATTTAGTCACAGAAACGTTTTAATTCCTTTCGTTTAGTTGCATTTTGGTCATATGATTTTAGTCATGGTGTAATATCGAAATTTAAACACTAAAACGTTATGATGGCCTATTTTTAGTTATATACTGGTCATATTCTAGTAGCCACAATATGGCCATACAAGTTTGGTAACACATAGGTCTTCGATAGGCAAGTAATTAAATAGCAACAACGCGTTGTTCTAAAACAGTCATTTTAGCTATAAAAATGGCCAGAATATGTTGACATGGTTTTAGCTATTAATTTAGGCGTCGATAACCGAACTATTGTCAAGAAAATATCCATAATATAACTAGGCTCTATTTTGGCGAGTGTCTTAGCTGATATTTCCGCAGTATGGCGAAAATACAAACAAAAAAAGTAATTACTAAATTATCATTTTTAAGACTATTTGGTAGACATAAGAACTTATGTTGGTACCAAGGAGACTGTTATTGCGGTCGAAGGTTGGTAATAGCAGGATAGGTTCTCATAACCTTATAACAACATAAAAAACAGAAATAAAAATAAAAAATAGAGCTAGTTCACCTTGTGAATTAAATAGGATTCGGAGTGATAATTCGAAATTATTGGATCTGTACCCTGCCTTAAAAAAATAAGAGCCATAATCAACATGAACAAGAAATATTTTTCAGGCAAATAAGGAAAAAGTCAAGTGGTTTCTGATTAAAAATAATAAAATTGTACAAATGATATAATATGCAACTAAAAGTCAGGGAAAGTACTAAGTATACATATTTGGAGGTGATATGAAAACTAAAGAATGTTTTTTTGAAAAACCAATTCGTTCTTCTCATTTAAACATATATGTGACTGGTAGTGAAACTAATCCCTTAAAACAATTTTCATTGAGTGACATCAAATATGTAAACTTTTGTCTGTAAAATACCATAACCGGATGGTGTTTCTTACCTTTCCTTTCATACTATAATTATTTGTCGTAATTTTAATAATATGAAACTAAAGATTTAAGTTATTTATATATCTAATTTTATGCTTCCTTTTATTTGTAGGTACCTACCTACCTACAATAGGAAAAAAAACATTTATTATTAATTATATTATCTCTTATCCCATATTCTAAAAGAAGGAAACAATCAGAAATAAAGGTAAATCTATTTCATATGCTCAAGGATGTTTTTATTTACTTTTCCTTACTTAAATCTAATTTTATAGTAACATAAAAACTATTCTATATAAATGAAATCTATATATAAGCATATCACACAGATCATTTTATTAATCTGTGGGTTATAGTTTGGCCATTGTTTGGCGAGAGAACTCGTTTACCGTTTTAACTATTTTCTGGTCAAATTTTTGGTTGTTTTCTCGCCAAAATTAACAGTACAATTTACTATTCCGCTAAAAATGTTTGTTAGTCTCCTTTTGGTAATACTTCAGCTTACTTCCAGCATCATAAGCAAAAATATATGCCGAATTGTGACAAGTTGCCGCCATGACACAGAAGATTGTTGCCATGTTCCGGACGGCCGCCATTATGTTGAATTTTCAATATTTTCAAATGTGTCTCTAAAATAACGTTTTAATATGCTAATTCCATATTCTAACCATTTCTGATAACTCTACCCTCAATTGAGTGTCTAAAAACTATAAAATGTGTATATACATTATATGTCGAATGAATTTACGTCAGTTAAAATATAGGTATTATTAGGAGGCCACTTTATAATTATGAGTATTTTATGTAAGTTTACAGAAATTATGCCTGCGTTTATAAAATTGTACCCTTTATTGGTCCCAAACACACAATTTTCAATAAGTTAGTGGATGTTAATGTATAATATACTCTACCTACATGACATTAAGCCAGAACATAACCATATAGTCTACTTTTATTGTTTTATGCTTAATAGATATATTTGTCACAGTTATTACCAGTTCACCGCCAATAAGTAATATTTGTAACAATTTTATAGCCGATTTCTAGCTTATTAATTTCCATTAAAAGAACTTTAATTTACGCTTGTATACGGTCATAAAAACCATTTCGTAGCTGGCGATGAAACAGCCAGGAAATTAAAAATAAAGCTAATGTACTAATAGCCATTTAGCATCGGTTTTGTTTCGAAGGCCAGAATATTATTCCCCATTTTGGTCACTATTACGTGTTTAAAGTGTAATAATGCAGTTCTTATAGAAGCCATCATAACCAAATAGCCAATCCTATTTAGCTACTGTAACGTCATGATGTCCAAAGTACAACTTTCTGTGCTGCTTGGGGTTGCAATGTATTAACCAGAACTTTTTGTATTGGTTGATGATATACAAACAACAAATGATATCTACAAAGAAGTCATGGAGAAACTGCACCTAAAATGACATCATACAAAGGGACGAGTCACTATAGTTAATTAGGTGTTCTTAGTAGTATCAAATATAAAATTAAAATATTGTTAAATATAGTTTCACTGTTTACGTTTATTTATTATTAGTAATATATGTATTTGGTGGAATAAATTCTATCTGTGTGATTTCAAAGTTATTCTTAAATTTTTATATTTTGGCCTGAATGGAAAAGTAACGTAGCTTGATTGAAGTACTCATGAATTTATTATATTGCAAAATAAAGCATCTGTATTAGGAAATATAAATGAAGAAAATCGTGAATGCAAATCCATAAATTTTTAATTTCATAAAAAAATATCCTAATTACTCTTAAGAATTAATTCTACTTTTATTTCATTGTTATAGTACCTATACTTATATAATAAAAATTTGTTAACTTACCTATTTAGGAGATATTTTTTAAATAGCAGTCTTCTTTAAAAACACTATTTTATAAATTACTTAGCTTCTTTTCATTTATGAGTGAAAATTAATCTTTTAATAATTAATTTTTTTATTAACATACATGACACGTTAACTAAATACTTAAATGTTTTTTTTTTTACTTGATGCAAATTATTAAATAATAAAATGTGTAACTATTGAGTGCAAAAGTTTATAGACTTAAAAAGCAAATATAAATTCCAATTGACTATATAGCTACAAACAGATAAAGTTTTGAGTTTTAATTTGTGCAATCTAAAATTTTTATAAATAAAACACTTTGGATATGTATATAGAATATTAAGGAAGCCTGGATTCGATTACTGCTTGTAAGAAGAACCAAGAAGAAACTTACCAAGAGAAAAGATTCTTTAAAAATATTTTACAAAAGTTAGAAACATTTTTCTTATTAATACGTATACAATATATATATTTATAATAATAATACCTTTATTTTCATACTATGTACATGCATAGAATAATGTCAAGAGGAGAATAACAATACATTAAATATACATAAAATAACGTATTAATGCAATAAATAGTAACGGATGCCGGATGGATATATGTTTGTAAGAGTGAAATACTACAAGACAGGTGGGTACTCTAAGGTACGCTAATAAATAAACAAGTTAGAACAGACGATATGACATAAAACATAAATTATATGGCGAATGTAATAAGACTAACTTCCTTTAAAATTATATTTACGTATTTAAGTTATCAGTTCTTTTTTTATCTGGGTAGTATGTCTATTTTTCCATATTGTGTCTCTTTTGAGTTCTCTTGTCATCACGTTTTGCTTCTTTCAATAATGTTCCAATTACTTCTGTTATTTTTCTATGTTTCTCTATTGATATGTTATTTAAATCGTTGTATATGTCATCATTCACAAGTTTTCTCTGTACTTCTCCACGGAACTCGAGGTAACCTCAAAAACACTGTCAAATCTGTCAAATTCGCGCTGAATGCTTACCACTGACGTCATCAACGTGGATTTAATTTCAGAATTAAATCCACGTTTGACGTGGATATAGCAACGGCGTAAATTTAACGCATTGCAGTATTCCTTCACAAATAAGGATAAGCAATTTGATCTGTGGACAAGCACTATCCTTATCCTTAATAAGGGATCCCTTATTTGCGGTTCAAACTGCGCAGGCGTACATGTCCAAATAACGCTTACTTTGTCCTTATTGCGCGTCCAATAATGCATTATATAGTGTAATAAACAGTGTTGCCGATGATATTAGCTGTAATTATCCGCCGATTTTTAACAGGGTGAGAAAATTATCCTTCACCTTCCTAAAGTATCCGCAAATCGGATAATTATCCGCCAATCGGCAACACTGGTAATAAAATACACGCAAAAACATTAGTAGTGTATTGTTGGTTGCCTAAAACGCAAACAAGGTTTTAGTGTTTTTTTTAGTTACTTTTATGGTGAGAATGGAACTTTCATGTTTATTCCTCCTGGTTTAAAAACAGACTAAGTATAACACTATTGATTCGCTTACTGTTTATTGATATTATTTACACCTTGTATAGGGCGCGTGCAAAATCTGACAGCTAACGAGTGGAGGGCATATAACCTCAATGTTCCAAATTAATTATCGTGAAATTCGCTGTTTTCGTTTGCTTTTTTAACTTTCTTGTGCTATCAGCTATTGAAATAAACATTTTTAAGTTTAGTTTTCATTATATATAGACAGTTACGTGTTTTGTACAATAATATTTTCTTTGATTTAGCAAGATGTGCATTGTTTACCTACGTGCTTTTAGTTATTTTCTTCGTATTTAAACAATGTATGGGATTGATCTTATTGTTATGTATAGAGCATATTTAGATTATTTAAAATTTAAATGCTGTTAATTATTCTGTTACCAGTTTACCGCATCATATTGTATGGAATCTGGTTGTCATAGTCTCACCGAATGGAAATTTAAGCTTTAAAAGGTATGTAATTAATGATTATTACTTTACATTGGGATTTAATACTTATTATATATAACATATTTAATAAATACATAGTAGTATACCTACCGCATGCACGAAAATAAAGTTATAGTCGTTTCAGATTGCCATCGATTTACACCAAAGAAGATAAGTCTGTGGTCAATTAAGAGTTCAAAGTGAAAAGTGGTTAAATGCTTTAAGGCTGCATAACCCATAAATTTATTTGTTAGTCAATCTAGATGAGTTACCTTACCTAGTTCAGCAGGTTTTCCTAAAAATTAAAGAGTATAAAATTTAAATGAAATTATTATCCATAAAGATTATCCGTTAAGATGATGTCTGGAACTATGACCATATTTCATCTTTGACTCAGTAAGATCGGATCTCTCTAAGGCTCTTTTCGCTTTGCCCTTTTGATTGAGCACAAACTTTATTTCTTTTGGTGTAAATCGATGGCATTCTGAAATAATTAATAATTTTATTTTCGTGCATGCAGAAGGTATTTACTATGTATTTATTAAATATGTTATATAATAAACACTAAATTCAAATGTTAAGTAATAATCACATACCTTTAAAAGCTTAAATTGGCATTTGGTGAGACTTCGACAACCAAATACCCTAGAATATGATGGCTTTTTGTCGTAAACTGATAAAAAAATAATTAACAGCATTTAAATCTTAAATAATCTAAATATGCTCCATATATAATAATAAGATCTATCCCATACGTTGTTTAAATACGAAGAAAATAACTAAAAATACATAGGTAAACAATGCACATCTCGCCAAATCAAATGTGCAAAACACATAGTTGTCCATATACAATGAAACTAAACTTAAAAATGTTTATTTCAATAGCTGATAGCACAAGAAAGTTAAAAAAGCAAACGAAAACAGCGAATTTCACGATAATTAATTTGGAACATTGAGGTTATATGCCCTCCACTCTCGTTAGCTGTCAGATTTTGCACGCGCCCTATTCACTTCTGATTTCTAACCTTACTTTTTATTCTGAACTTCCCTTTCCGCCTGTTTACATTAGCTTATATACACTAAAAACGCCTCTAGAGCTGTTTAGAACAAAGTCCAGAAAACTTCCGTGGTAATCAAGAATGATAGGTATAGAGAGCCGGCTGTATAGATTTTCTATGAATAAGATAATGAAAAATTTTATATAAGTAAGTACTATAGTCTGTTTTTAAACCAGGAGGAGCGTTTTAAATTTAACGCGCTAAGTCATACATCTGTGATTGGATACGACCTCGCCAGTTTTACACAAGGCAATAGTCGTAAATTTTGACATTGTAAAAATTTCAATTTCATGTCATAAATTATTTGGTTATAATTTCTATTTTATTGTTTGCACATTATATATCAGTTTTTAATCCCTTTTATATATTTTTGAAGGTAAAAATGGCTAATTACTTGGTGTCTTTATATTTTATAAATTGTATGAATGCTAAAATACATAGAGGTCAAGTTGTGGCTAAGAAAAGAAGGTTTTAGTTTGCCCAAGTCGTTCAAGTGTGGGCCATCACCCTACGAGCGACGTGGTTAGTGTCACTGGTTTAACCTGGCTAGCACAGTAAAGATACGGAGAGCAAAATGGCGTTGAGTTCAAGCCCTGATAACACCAAACGTCCCCAGGACGTTCACTTAGGTCCTCGTTTGGTCTGAACGTCCCGGGTTTACATGGTACGTCCCAAGGACGTCCGTTTGCTATCGTCCCTAAAACGTTCTGAATAAAACGTTTTGAGGACATCCTGCTAGAGTCTAGTCAAGACAAACCTAAACACATTTGTGAAATAACCTCTAGGAGTGATGTTTTTTTTTGAGCAGATGAGGATATGATTAAAAAAGGAAATTAAAAACTGTAAAAATGAAATTACAATCCTTAAAAAGTTTTACTAATAAAATTTCTTTTGATAACAAAATATTTTCATATTTCATGGTCCATTTAAATTTTGTTAATTTGATTTTTCTGATTTCAGAAATCTTATATTCGTTTCAACTATTTTTTTCATGAGTTTCGGTTATATTACAGCCATTTTCACCGCAATATTTAAGCAGAGCTTATGTAATGTGACTCAGTTGCTGTCAAACTGGGAAATTCAATTTGGCAGGCATTGCATCATTTTTACAAAGAATTTATATAAATTCTTTGCATTTTTATTTCTTCCGCACACTGGCACTAGTCACTTTTAACGGCTACAAAAGAAAGTACCAAAAGCAGGTAAGTCTATTTAATTGATTTATTAATATATAAGTATTTAGATCGATATTTTATTCTAGATAAATTTGGTGGGGCATATTTGTAGGTTATAATAAATATACTACAACCCACCTTATTTGGCTCTGTTAAAATTCTATGGGAGATCACCTGTGAACCTGAGTATGTAGTTTTTAGTTGTTTATCATGGAGTGAACTTATTCACTTAAAAGAAGATTGTTGGTTAAACATTATAAATACAATATTTCCCTTCGGTATGCGAGGGAAGTAAAAATTGAAAAGAAGTACCTACTCATGCAGTGTGTTAAACGAAGTGTTATATATGGTTCGACATCTCTGATGAACAAGTGGAGGTGATGAAACTTTTAATAGGTAAGGTTTGATACATCGAGTAATAAAAACATTTGCCAGAAAACATCAACAAACTTGTAAAGTATATTTAGGGATTTCAGTAAATTAATATAAGGAAAAAACTAATAAAGGTACTTTTTGAGGAAAATTTACAAATTTGTAACTTATATGCCCTATTTCTTATATTTTTCTGAAATTATGCTGTACGTGCGTACAAAAACTTTTATACATCATCAATGTTCAACCTAATAAACCTGCTTCTAACCGTAAATCCTGATGCATCTTAACCCGTAGCCATTTTCTTTACTTGAATTCTGTAATAATATTGGCAAAAAATATAACGTTTAACTTATAATAATGTTATTAATCTGCATTAGTCACAACATATATTTCTGCTTCTCTCGGTCTATGGTATTATTTGTAGAATCGATCATTCATATAAAGAGGTGTTCTTAAAATTTTTAAATGAACAAGGGAACCTTTCAAATGCAAAAGTCAGTTAAACAAAAAAATGTTCGCATTTAAACTGATTTTTTTTTAAACAGGACACCAAGAAAATTATAACAATTTATTTTAAATATAAGCTTGCCATCAAGTGGCATATATTAGTCTTAATGTTTTTTGTCAAGATTTCATCTGAAATGTTAATTTTTCTTTTATTTGCACAGGGGCTGCTGCAGTCGCTAACGCTTCAAAGTCTTGGAAGGACACCAAAATGGCTATTACATCGTGATTGAAGAGGGCAAAAGAAAGAACAGAGGAGGGTGTCAAAAAAGAGAGAATATTAGAAAATAATATAAACTAAGATAATTATAAAAAGACGAAGTGTGCAAAACGTTAAGAGAAGGTGAGATATACATTTATCTTACGTTTTATTGCATACTTGCTAATTTCTTATAATATTCTTATAATATTCAATATGACTTAATGTATATATAACTATATTATACTGTACTATAGTCTGTTTTTAAACCAGGAGGAGTAAATATGAAAGTTCCATTTACACCATAAAAGTAACTAGAAAATACACTAAAACCTTTTTGGCGTTTTGGGCAACCAACAATACACGACTACAATGTTTTTGTGTGTATTTTATTACAATATATAACGCATCGACCTCTATTTGACCTCTAGATATTTTATATAGCCTTCATACAACTTACGCAATATAAAGACACCAAGTAATTAGCCACTTTTACCTTCAGATTTATACAAAAGGCGTTAAAAACTGATATATAATGTGCAAACAATAAAATAGAAATTATAACCAAATAATTTATGACAAGAAATTAAAATTTTTATAATATGTCAAAGTTTACGATTATTGCCTTGTGTAAAACTGGCGACGGCCTGTCCAATCACAGATGTATGATTTAGCGCGTTAAATTTAAAACGCTCCTCCTGGTTTAAAAACAGACTATAGGTATTATAATATATAACTTTTAAATCCCATAAAAATTGTATTTTTGACACTTGACACTTGAATTTGTAGAGTAAGAAGTTAATTTTAAAAAAATACAAATGCCATAACATATTTTTCAATAGCACAATAGAAATAAAATGTTCGCATAAATTTGTCATTTGGTGTTGATAAATAAAAGTATACTAAGTATTAAAATCAATCTAATTGAATAATTTTTCTACATGGTAATTATATATTGTCATTTTTTTATCTTAAGGTGTATTCACAGCAGAGGGTATTTATGTTCCTTTTTGGCTTTTCTAACCACATTTATTCCCTTCGAAATAGAATCCAATCACTGGATTCTATTTCGAAAGAAATGCATGTGGTTAGAAAACCCAAAAAGGAACATAAATACCCTCTGCTGTGAATACACCTTAAAAGTGGTGGAGGGAGAGGTACCTATATGTTTTGCATAGTATGTCCCAACAACGTTTTCAGGACGTCCTCTCTAGACCTACATTCGTCCTACATAAGTCCTGGGTGGGACGTCCTCGGGACACCCCGTTTTGCTGACACGGAACGTCCCTCAAACGTCCTCGGTACGTCTTACGTCGGTAGAGTACGTCCTCGGGACGTTTTCATGTCCTGTGAGTACGTTCTTGGGACGTTTTCGGGACGTCCATGTGCTATTAGGGAGGCTTGGGCGCCATTGATTACTTAGGGTAATCAAAGAAAATTAAAGATAAAGATAAACAAAAGACAGAAGTTACATATATACAATAGTACTATATTACAAAAAATGAACTATCACAGCATGCATCAACGATACTGTATAGCAAAATATTAGACAGAAATATATACAAAAGAAACTATATTACAAAATTTACTATATTACAATTTGGTCAACAGCAAAATAAATTTGAGGCGTATACGAGAACCAAAAATATATTACAAAAGATACGTCCCGTAACTTTCACCTCAATATTAAAATTCATATATTACAACAAAACTAGGAACTTGAGATTCTTTACGAGAGACCAAATAACTAGGTATATTACAAAAGATGTCTCGTAAATTTATCTCAAAATTAAATAAACCTATTTCACGAATAAAAATTTTTGAAAATTTTTTTGCGATTACTATACTTCCAATCCACTACGTGGATGTGGAAGTAAAATCATATATTACAACAAAATGAGGAACTTGAGATCCTTTACGAGAGACAAAATACTATACTACAAATATGTCTCGTAACATTATCTCAAAGTTCATAAACTTTAAACACTCTCGTTACCATAAAAATGAACCACGACTTTCCATGTTACCAACAGAAATGCATTGCAATACTACGATAAAATATTTACAGTAAGGAATCACGATAAAATTAACCACGAAATTAAAATACTACGATGAAATATATGCGACAATGAATTTAAGATATAAGTAACTATGAATTAATGTACGACAGATTAATTATTATAACAGCGTATTTAAAATATAATCTAACAAAAAATTCTAATAGATTTAGCTTGAATCTCATATTTTAAATTTAGACACTTGGCTTTTATCACCCAAAACTACAATCATGTGAAAATAATCCCTTTTACATGTAGTAATCAAAAGTACTTATCTTTTATTTGGTTATCCTGATTAAGGAAATTCCTAAATGTGATCCTGTTCTCCGATGATTATGGATTTAAAAGTTGTGTTTCACATGTGGCTGCTTTAATTCCATTTTGAGGTTATGAAATCGTAAAAACGTCCGTACAAGATTTGTCGCAGATAAGGGAATCAATTATTTTAATTGTTAACGTAAAAACATAGGATATAATATATATAAAAAAAAGGGAATAGAAAAATGGCAGAAACCGAAGTGGTAGTAAACTAACCCGCCGTGGGCCCAGTGCAACCACTAATGTCATTAGGGATGATCGCTAATATGGTGGAAGCTTTTTCAGGAAAAGAGGGTAAGAATTATTTTAAAAAAAATTAAAAAAGAGGATGGCAATTGGAGCAAAGATACTACTCTAGACTAATTGAATATAGGCTGACTGGGGAGGCTTACGATTTTTTTAAATGAGACAAAAATTTAGACACTACAATATGTAGAATTTAAAAATAGTTTTATAGCGCAATTTTGGCCTATTAAAATACCTGGACAGGCACTGATAAATTTGGGACGATGCTATCAGCAACAATGCAACGCGCGTAAAATTGCTAGGGAGACAAATTATTGAGGAAGACTTAGAAAATGCTGTAGTAGGCGAAGCTCCCGGGTTAGAGAAAAAAATGTAACCAACTTGTACTAAATCAATTTAAAATGGGTTTGAAAATGGAAATTATAGAGAAAATAGGGACAGTTTTTATGCGAGAGATCGATTTAGATATAGAAAAAGCAGTGCAAATTGCAACTTTTGAAGAGTTGAACCAGTTAACATTAAAATCACGAAATAAAATAGCACCAGTATATCATACCGAAATAAATTCACCCTCTTGTACAATATGTAGAAAAACAAACCATATCGCGGCCGATTGCTATTTTAAGGACAAAAAAATAATTTGTAATTTTTGCAAAAAATCAAATCATAGAGAGGAAAATTGTTGGCTGAAAAATAAACGAAATTCATATAACCAATCTTTCCCTATGGTAAATGAAGCACCGGTAGTTTCACAGCCCACAGGGACATAGGGCTATTAAAAATTGTAATTTTTGTGGAATGAAATGTCATTTGGAAAATGAGTGTTGGGAAAAAATTAAAAATGCTGCAAATACAAGTAATTACGCTTCCCAAAGTTACCGTAGACAAACATATAATGGGAACAGAGTAGAGCGTTCAAGGGGTGGTCAAGTTGATGATAGTGATAGAAATCAAAATTTAAATGAGTGTTTAAACTACCAAGCTCCTCAGTTTACGCCTCGACGGGAAGAGAGTTACTCAGTACAGCAGTAAATAAAAATCTTAACAAAAAGTTACAAGTACAAAAATTAGAGTCATTACAAATCTCCACGTTAAATTTGCATGATAAAAATCAAGATCCAAGTTGGGTAAAATTTCTAGTAAACGGAGATTGGCTGACATTCTTATTGGATATGGGGTCTGCCGTAACATTGGTACGTCGAGAGGCATGCCCCGATATTAAAATTTTATTAAATTTAGAAGATATTGAAGATAAAAATTTAACGGCTGTTAGAGGCCACACGGTAGCAATTGTCGGTACAGCAAATTTAGATTTTAGCTTAGGAAAATTGTCAGATGGGTGTACTTTTAATGTAATAATTTGTGACGAAAATTTACCAATTATTGACGCTCAAGGTATATTAGGGCGAGATTTTTTGTCAACAAATAAAGCTATTATCTGTGTTATGATAAAAATATTTTTAAAATATGGGGATTCGAAGTGAAAATTTTCGATCAAAATGATATGTTAAATAATACTGATATATGGGAAAAAGTAGGTGAAAATATAGAGATAAATGATAATGATAGTAAAAACTCGGATTTTTGTTGTCATAATTTAATGAAAGTGGGTAAAAACGAGGTATTTGTAGTAAACTAAAGAATAGTCCAGATAAACATTTATCTTTTTATGCTATTGATTCTTAGGTTGTTGAATGCAACGGAAACCATGTTAACCATAATGATACGTTTACTTGACCGAATAAAAAGTTTCATGTATTCTAAACACATAGTGACGGAAATTTGGTACTCTTTTGTATTTTTTGGAAGTCATGTGTATACAGGGTGCGTAAAAATGTACCAGTATATTCAAAGGGGAGAAATGAGCCTTAAAGTCAAGAAATATATCAACAGAAAAGAAAATAACAACAATAGTTTGTTTTTAAAAAAGGCAAGGGAGAAAAATAAATTAAATATTACCCTCTACCCCGATATTAGGGTTGATACGTATGGCGAGGTTAGTAGTGATAGTGAGCAGGAGGAGGAAAATACATATATACGCCCGTCTAGGTTAACTAAACAACCTAAAATAAATGCGGACAAAATGAGAAAGGTGTACGAAGCAGAAAAATCACAAAATAACTTAAAAACTAATAAAATTAGGACAGGGAAGTCTATCGTTGATTTGAAGGCAGTTTCCGAATGAGAAAAAATTACGGTGTATATAGGGGAAACAAAAGATAACCTACCAAAATCGAGTGATACGGGGGTTAATTAAAAAGTTGCTAGCCAAGGCAAAGATAAAGGTAAAAATGGAAGTAAAAATAATAACGTATATACAGGGGAAATAAAAGATGACCTACCAAAATCAAGTGATACAGGGGTCAATCATAAAGTTATAGATAAGGGTTTAACTAAACCTATTATAAAAGGGAATCAAGCCAAGAGTAAAAATGAATTAATATTCAAAATAATAAAACGACAGAAAATGTCAACATTACTTGAGGGAGGAACGATAATCAAAAGAATAGAATCATACGCAATGAAATATTGGGGACATGTACAAAGACGAGATATGAAAAACGCAGCAACGACAAAGGCCAACCGAAGAAGAGTGAGAAGAGTTGAAAGGGACATTACCCAACTGGTAGCAAAAACAGGAAAACCACAAAAACGACAGAAAACGTCAACATTACTAGAGGTAAGAACAATAATCAAAAGAATAGAATCATACGCAATGAAATACTGGGGACACGTATAAAGACGAGACACGAAAAACTCAGCAACGACAAAGGAAGAAGCCTGAGAAGAGCTGAAAGGGACAGTATCCAACTGCTAGCACAAACAGGAAAACCACAAAAATGACAGAAAACGTCAACATTATTAGAGGGAAGAACAATAATCAAAAGAATAGAATCATAGAAATAAATAATAATAGTAGAACCCAGGTGATTGAAAGTAATAGGGAAAAATTGACGGTGATGAATAATACCGGAGAAAAAGAAAATACCCAGTGTAAAATAAATGAAGTATATTTGAATCAAAAGCATAAACAACGTGAACTATGTTCTTTGGAGGATATTATGGTTTCACCTAGGTGTGAGATCTTTATAGAATGTAAAGCAAATAAAAATATACCGGATGACTTGGTGCTGATAGAACCATGAGAGATAGGTACGAATGGGGTTACAGTAGCTTCCTCGCTGGTGAGAAATGCGAATAAGGTGCTTATGGCTCGGCTTGTAAATACGAACCAGTTTGAGGTGATGGTAAAAAGGAATAATATTGTGGGGACGGTTACTAATAATTTTAAAGTAAATTCATGGATGTATAGTAACACAGATAGGGTAGATGGAGTAATAAATACTATAATGAAGTCGGAAGTAGATTTTCATGGTGAATTCGATATATCACATTTGGATGAACGTAGTCAACAACTTTTGATTGAGTTTTTGTCTCGCTATAGCGATATTTTTTGCGACGATGGGGACGTGTTAACTAGTACCACAAAAGTAAAGCATAAGATCATTACAGAGAATGTTCCAAAAGTTCCATATCGAGTGCGATTTTATTTGCGACCAAAGTTACAAGAAGAGATTGATAGGCTTTTAAAAACAGGGGTAATTAGGCATAGTAGCTTACCATGGTCAGCGCCAGTGGTGATAGTCACTAAAAAGTTGCCAAATGGGGATGACAAGATGCGTATGCGCATAGACTACCGAGGTTTCAACGTGGTTACTAAAAGGGATTTTTATCCTTTACCAAATCTTCAAGAGACATTAGAACATTTCGGAAATTCAACACTTTTTAGCTAATTCGATGTTACCGTATCTGGACGATATTTTGGTTTTTAGTTCAGGGGGCGTAGAGGATTATATTCAAAAGTTGGCAAGAGTATTTGAACGGCTTCGGGATGCGAACATTAAGTTGAAGCCTAGTAAGTGTAAATTTTTAACGTCAGAAATTAAATATTTAGGTCACCTGATAGCACGAACTGGAATTAAACCGGACCCAGGAAAAATGGAATGTATTGTAATTTACCCTGTACCAACAACAGTACGCGAAGTTAGGGGATTTTTAGGACTTGGTGGATGGTACCGGAAATTTATTCCAAATTTTGCTGATATTGCTAACCCTTCAATAACGTTAACGAGAAAAGATGTAGAATTTAAAATTGACTCTAAATGTCAGGACTCTATAAATAAATTAAAGTTTCCTGTCACATCAGATTCAGTGCTGATTTACCCAAACTTTAACGAACCACGTATTCTATCTACTGACGCTAGTGGGGTGGGTTTGGCCGTGATTTTGAGCCAAATAAGGATGGTTTCGAGAGGCCGATTGCGTACGCCAGTCGCAAATTAAATGCGGCTGAAAGAAACTACACCGTTACAGAATTAGAATGCCTTGCGGTCATATACGGGGTCAAACAGTATCGTTGTTACCATTATGGGAAGAAATTTACGGTCATAACAGGTCATAGGTCATTAAAATGGCTTTTGTCCTTAAAAGATTGCAATTCAAGATTGGCAAGACGGTCAATGCTTCTTTCAGAATACGATTTTGAAGTCAAATATAGACCTGGGAAAAACGGAAGGAACGTCGATGCATTGACTAGGATGTACAGTATTAAAAATGAAACTGACTATAAGGTATTTATGAATAATTGATAAAGGGGATATCATCTCTAACCCCAATGTAAGAATGTTGGTAGGAAATCTGTTCGATGCTCCGAAAAAATTTTCTTTAGCTCATTGTGTGTCAACCGATTTTGTTATGAGTCAGGGGATCGCCTTGGAATTTAGGAAACGTTATGGTTTAATAACCGCCCTAAAGGAGCAGGGAAGACAATTAGGTGAAGTAGCCACCTTAAACCTACCAGAAAATAATATACACTATCTAATCACTAAAAGTAAATACTACCATAATCCATCATATAATACATTATGGCAATGCTTAGTATACTTCAAGGAGTATTGTTCGCTTAACCATGATCAATTCTTGGCGATGCCAAAGTTTGCATGTGGACTAGATAATTTGAACTGGGATATCCTTTTTCCTATGATCAAATATATTTTTCAAAATTCTGCTATAGTTATTAATATTTATTGTTTAGAATTTGACCATAAGGATCTATTTAAAATAAATGTCGAGAAACAATTTATACCCGTTTGGGATAGAGGTAGTTAAACGCGAACAAGATTTTGAAGTCTCTAAACCGTTTCAGCGGACCAACGACATAGTTGGTGCGCTATCCACAACTCTTAAGGGAAACAGATATTTGTTAACGTTTCAAGATTACTTTTCGAAATATGTCGAGGCAATACCCTTGGCGGATCAAAAGGCTGACAGAGTTGCCAGAGCATTTGTTGAAAATATAATTACAAGGCATGGTACGCCAAAACAGTTACTATCGGATCGAGGGTCAAATTTTCTGTCAACGCTTATGAAAGACTTGTAAATTATTAAAAATAGAAAAAATTCAGACAACGCCTTACCACGCTCAGTGTAACGGCATGCTCGAGCGAAGTCACCTAGGATTCAAGGATGTTTTGTCGCAGTATGTTTCTAAAAATCAACAAGATTGGGACGATTGGGTACCATTAGTATTGTTCGCGTATCGTACGAATAGTCACAGTTCTACCGATCGAGATCCCGTACTGCCGTTAGACGACTTTATAAAAGCAAATAGAGTAAAGTATGATTTTGACGAAAATTGCGTTTCGGAATTAATGTCAAAATTGAATCAAGTATTCGTACATGTCAGGGAAAATCTAACAAATACGACAGACAATATGATACGGCAATATAATAAAAAGACTAAAGATAGAAATTTTGTACTAGGAGACTTAGTTTACTTACATGACCCTACCAGTAAAATGGGAATTTCGAGAAAATTAGCGAAACCGTGGTTAGGACCATATAGAATACTAGAAAAGAAGGGAACTGTAAATTATAAAATAAGAAAAGTAGGAAAGAGAAAGGATAAAAGGTTAAAATTATTTAGAGGGGATTTGAATCGTATCAGGAACTATCAAGTCGATGAGGGGTTAGAACAGGTACAAGACGCTATGGTAGGGGTAGATGAACCTTATACTCCCGTCCAAGAACCTAATCAAGAATCAGACCTCGAGGATGTTGCTAAGAATACGGTAAAGTTAGCCCAAGTGGCTGATTGGATGTATAATTATAACGTTCCGCGGGAAAATGTACCCGTAGATAGGTAAATTAATCAGCCTAGACCCGTTAGAAGGTCTACAAAGGCACAGACGTGCACCAAAGCGATATGGCCATTAAGATATTTGTCGTCATTTTAGTTAGTATTCACGTGTGACTTCAATTACTGTAATATGAATTTACATATGATTATGATAATTATTTGTTTTCTGATGATCTAGATAAACCGTAAGTGAAAGGAGCGAGATTGTGAAAATAATGAACGGAAACCATACCTATATGTATAGGTGTGTGTATATACATTTATCATTTAAATATATAGTCAACGTTAGTTTTACTAAGTTAATTAAGACAATGAAAATAATACCAGTGGATATTGGAAATGTAATGGACATTTCATGGATATATTACTCTTTATTTTATCTACTAGTGTCCTGATAATTAAATAAATGATTAAATAATGAGATAATGAACTCGAGCATTGTTGTTGTGAAGGGTAAATGGAGAGAAAACAATGGAAAAAAACAAAATTTGAATAGAAATATGTGTTTTCTTAAAAAAAAAGAAGAAAATTGTATCTTAGAAATCTTTGTACTTCCAGATTAACGCTCCTCAACTAGGTGAAAATGTCTTGGTTGTCCGTAATTGGTTTGCTGTGCTGTCTGCAAGGCGGTATTGCGTTAATTGCTTAGGATTGTGACACCCCCCATATCAATATCTCTTCCATCTCTATAAATAATGTCCCACCATGCGTAGAACCGGAGTCAGGTTATACACTAGTGAGATGACAAATATCAAAATTATCCAATGGAATGATATAAAGTTACAAATGGTCAAAACTTGCTTAGTGGAAGTAAATCGTCATATATATTATTGTGGAATGCATAGTCATTCATCTGCAGTATCAGGAGGCATTGCCGAATATGTTGAACAGATTGGAGCAGAAAAGTGTCAATATGTTCATCAATATAAAATTTTGCGAATATACAACCAAGATATTGGACAAATTATTCTAAATGGTACTACGTCCGCGTCAATCACGATGTTAGGGTCATTGACTAATGACGGAACTTGTAGCGGGGCGACCTACCATGAAAATGGACAAACGTGGCATAACGTGGCAAAACTGGCAGCTATAAAAATAACCACAAAAAGCTACTGCGCTAAAGTGGAACAAGATACTAACGAATTAAGCCTAATTGGAGGATATACATGTCCGTTTTTGCAGCAGTACTGCATCGATACTGTTTTTGGCGAAACTACCTGGGAGATCTCATCCGCAAATTGTGAGGGTGGATTAACTCTAATATACGAAGGTTGGGCGAGCCTTGTCACTAATAGCCCAGGTAGCAACGTCACGTTATATTCACGTCTATTTTTGGTCATAATTGGTCGTTAACGTCATGTGCCCTAAAAATCACGTCTTTATTGACGTCATAATGACCAATTACATACGTGATACTTGTAACGTATTAAAGACGTCTTATAAACGTCATTTTTATCATAAAATTTTCGCGTGTACCAAAAGACAAATTTTTACTTCGTGGCATAGTGTACAAACACGCGGTGTTTATTTATACATTAAACCTACCCCCTTCACTTACATTTTTATGTTTTATTATTAAATATATACTTTTTCAAATTTACGAATTTTTTTAGAAATTGTGCATCTCATTAGTCAAGATTCAATATTCTATCTTTTTATGACATTACGTTTTAATTTTCAATATCAGACAAATAATTATTTTGAGTCATTCTATGATTTTGTCTTTTGAATTTCCCGGCCTCTCCCACTTAAAAGAGATTACACGCCCCAATGGTCTGCGCCCGCGCTGTGAACGCCCGCATCCACTTGTTGTCGCCATTGTCTTGTCGGCGTCATTTTCTGTTTAAAACAGGTGTTTAAGATCTAATTTAGTTAAATATCATTTCTGTGTGGCGTTGTGATAGTTAAAAAAAGGTGGTGTTGTTAATAAATCTTGAGATTCGTTCAGGTAAAATTATTATTTTTTACTATCATATTCTTGACAAAAGTTGGAATATCGTAACCTCACATTTTCACTTATATTTTTCATTAAGTTTGTATTTCAATGAAACTATTTATGCAACAAAAATAATGAAATACACATACCTACCCATCTTACTTTCTTCATGACGTACCCTAATAATTGACAATTATTATTACTCTACAATAAACGGCACTTAACTGGATAGCGGTAGGTACCCCTTAAGAAACCTGTAGAAATTCATTGCTGGTTATTTAATTGAATTTTTTAAATCTATGGTATTTTCCTTGCAATACCTGAAATACCAAGAGTTATTCTTCGATTATACAATGTATAAACAAAAGTTAAGAATATTTATGCTAGGTATAGGTAGGTAGGAAGGTAGGACAAATATCTTCATATCCGTTGTTAAGAGCTGTTTATATAGACAGTGATAAAATAACTTGAAACCAAATAGACCATAATAGAATGGTCTGTTATATATATCATTTAAACTTCACAGGTATGGCTTTCGTAGGAATCGAATTCCAAGAAAACGATGGTGGTGGTATCGCGTTAGCATCACAGGAGTGGATAACATCCCGAAAATCTGAGGTATTTTGACCCCCATTCAAAAACAAGGAGAGATATTATGAGGCTTTGAAAAGTGGGGAGACTCCAGATTAAAACACTTGGAATTTATACAAGATATCGAGAAAATTTTTTGCAGTTGGTTAGTAAAAAATAAATACTTATTAAAGAATTTGTTGCCAAATGTTTATTTATATTAGTAAATATTTTTTTCAAATCGAAGTAGTAGGTAGTATTATTTATTATTTTTTATTAATATAAAATTATTTGTTTCTCTATTACAGATTTGATTTAATTTATTTGTGTTTCTTATGTAGATGAGTATGAAAAAGCACTAAAAAAAAATAAAAAATGCGGAAGTAACTTCTGATCTCCAATCAGAATTAGATGAGAGAACCTCCCAGAGACCAAAGAAGAAAAAAAGAAGTAAAAAATTGGATGACAGCAGTAGCAGCGATGTGGATGTAGTAGGCGGACTTCTTGAACGTCCCCCCAGCAATAAAGAAAAAAATCCATTACAATATTTTCTGGTAAATAATATTGTTTTTAATGATAGTCATTGTCCAACTTAATTTTTTGTTCCAGACAAGTGTGTACATTCACCCAAAACATCTTTTTTGAGCAGTAAAGCAACACCAGCTTATTCATCGCAGCAGAAATTCACCTATTTTTACGAAGCTCTGGAAGGGACACCTAAAATAAAATAATTTCTATTTTTAAAATTCCGTGTTATAACTGGGAATTTTACGTAAAAATTCCGAATTATATCTCAGAATTTTAAAATTCCGACTTATAAGTCGAAATTTTATTTCAAAATTCCGAATTAGAAATCGGAATTTTAAAATTCCGAGATATAACTCAGAATTTTAAAGTAAAATTCTTAGTTATAACTCGAAATTTTAAAATTCCGACTTCTAACTCGGAATTTTAAATTTCCGACTTATAACTCGGAATTTTAATATTCTGAGTTATACAGTGTCCGCCAAAAAGTCTGTACCATATGGAAAACTGTTTAATTCAATTGTTTTTAAACTGGTTTTAACATAATTAATAACCTTAAAAGTGAATAATACGAATTTATTTAATAACTTTCGAAAGGTAATCAAATACGTTTTGAAAACAAATGCTAGGCTTTTGACGTATCGATGCCTTATTAATGTCTCCAATAAAATCACATTTTTTCTATTTGTTGATCGTTTAAAAAATTCAAACTAAAGAAAAAATTGAAATTATTTTAATTCGAATATAGAATCAATAGGGGACGCCTGATATTTTTATCCAAAAATATCCCTAAGAATCTGTTTCCCATTCAGCAGTTGGGCGTACTTACTAAAAATTCAAAACAACCGGCTCAATTGAAAATCGTTACAAAAAGCCACACACGAATTATTGTAAAGTTGATAAATATAAATAGAACATTTTGCTTGAAGTAATAGAACATAAACAAACTTTGATTGCCACAATTTCCGACAGAACTGACGCAGGAGGAACTACTAATAGTGTAAGGAGAATTTTGAAGAAACAGAAATTTCGTCCGTACAAGCCAAAGTTTATCAACAAGCTTAAAGGACGAGATCTATCTGTTGCTACACAGATTCTATTCACAGACGAAGCAACTCCTCAAATGGGGTAGTAAGTTCCCAAAATTGCAGGTGGTGGGCTGACGAAACCCCAGGATTTATGATTAAATGTAAAGACCAGTACTCTTTAAAAACCAATGTTTGGTTGCGGGATTTTTAATGGTAGACTAATTGGCCCCTTTTTTTCGGCATAATCTCAATTTGGAATTTGAACTTTCTATGAATGAAATTACTGAACTAATTGACGACATGTGGTGGGAGGAAAGATCCGTTTTGTGGTTTCAACAAGACAGCGCTTCAATTTACAGTGCTATTAATGTAAGAAATTATCTGGACAACTTGTTTAGAGGTAAATGGATTGGCAGATATTCACAATACCCATGGCCAGCAAGATCCCCGGACATAAGGCCTCTAATTTATTTTTACGGGGTTACTTAAAAAATAAAATTTACCATAGATGACCCTTCCAAAATATCGATCATTTAGAATACACCATCAGGGATATCTGCCTTGAAATGCCCCCAAGAATTTTGAGAATTTTGCAATACGATAATAATGTGTATGGAAAGAGAAGGAAGACACTAACATGGCTTAAGGTTAATTGTATTATTCACCTTTTAGATTATTGAAGTATATTTAATTTGAGTTTTTGGTTTTATTTATCTGATCTAAATTTGATTTAAATTAACAATCGTTGCTTTAATATTTAAGCCGATTATCGTGCAAAATTCACACACACAATAAGTGTTCAGAATTACTGAAAATAGTTCACGATTATCCTACTGTTTTTTGTAAAAAAAATTCTTTGTCATTATTAATTACATTTAAAACAGAATAGCAACATTTAAAGTATAATTTTTCTAAGATGACACTATCGGCAATAATTGAATTCTTGGTTATAACTCGGAATTTTAAAATTCCGAGTTATAACTAAGAATTTTAAAATTCGGACTTATAAGTCGGAATTTTAAAATTTCGAGTTATAACTAAGAATTTTACGTTAAAATTCTGAATTATATCTCGAAATTTTAAAATTCCGATTTATAACTCGGAATTTTGAAATATAATTTCGACTTATAAGTCGGAATTTTAAAATTCTGAGATATAATTCAGAATTTTAATGTAAAATTCCTAGTTATAACACGGAATTTTAAAAACAGAAATTATTTTATTTTAGGTGTCCCTTCCAGAGCTTCGTATATTTTGGGACAGGTGCTTAAATTATATTTTATTACATGGAATTTGGAATTTTTTTTCTACGTGTAAATAGAGTATTTATTTTGATTATAACAATATACAGTGTGTCCCAGAATAGATGTAACAAAAGGTGTAATGGACCAAAAATTTTGGAATTTTGGAATGGTATTTGGGGATTGAGTCCTGCTTGTTGTAAAACTAAAGTATACCAAAAATGACTTGATTTGGTGTTCTACAGGGTGTTTTATAAGCAAAGTTGTAAAAATCACCACTAATAAAGTACCTTTATTTTTCAAAATATGAAAAAATTCCGCTAAGAAAAATTATTTAGAATGCAATTTTATATCTCTGTACCAAATTTCAGGAATATAAAATTATTTTTTTGAAACTTCCCATTTTTTGCAAATTAAGAGTTGAATTCATATTTAAAGTTGTGTAAGAGCAAACATTAATCATCTCAAAAAGTAGGCTATTGGTAAATAAATTGAATTCTCATAGCCTACTTTTAGCTTCTACATAACTTTAAATATTAATTAAAAAAAATCATTTCTATGCAGTTTTAATTGAATGGTTCAAAATAAAATACTAATTTACTGGAAAAATGTTTAAAGTTTAAAAAAAATAATTTTATATTCCTAAAATTTGGTACAGGGGTATAAGATTGCATTCTAAATAACTTTTCTTAGTGGAATTTTTTGATATTTTGAAAAATAAAAGTACTTTATTAGTGGTGATTTTTACAACTTTGCTTATAAACACCCTGTATAACACCAAATTAAGACATTTTTGGTATACTTTAGTTTTACAACAAGCAGGACTCAATCCCCAAATACCGTTCCAAAATTTCAAAATTTTTTGTTACATATATCCTGGGACACACTGTATAATAGTTCTATTTTTTGAAAATTATTGAAATATGTTCATTCAAATAATTGATTCAATAATGTAAGTATTTAAGTATTTCCAATTAATAGTATAATAAATATTTCAAAATAGGTCATATTTGTATCATTTCACACGTCTGTACGACGTCATTAGCTGACGTTAATTTGACGTAAAAAATTGACGTCAATGGGCTGTGACATTAGGCCGTCATTTTTACGTAAAAAAGACGGAAAAAATGACGTTAATCTGACCAGTTAGTGACCAAAAAATGACGTCAATAATACGTGACATTGCTGCCTGGGAGAGGGCTAGAGAAATTCGTTGTCGTAGAGGAAGGAGATAAGTTATTTACATTAACCCTTTCAAAGGAAGTATCACTATGCTCACAGCAAGTGTGGCAGACAGGGCATCCAAAATTGACCGTATTGGAAGTCAAAACACCGAATGCTATACATCCAAGTATGAAGTTACTTGCCGAAAATACGGACTTGATGAGTTACGTCAAAAGTAAATTTCTATAAGTATATATAGAGCAAAGTTATAAGAGAGCATTGGATAAATTATACATTGATACGGTTTACCGACGAATGTCTAGTACATCGAAAAGTATTGCGGAACCGACTGCTGTTAACACCAGTTTCCTCTAACGCGGTACTATCTATATTACACAATAAATTGGGATATGCTGGAAGAATTCTCGGAGAAGTATTGTATGTAATACAATGCAACCTAAAGTGGTGAAACTAAGAAGAACGGAATATTGCTATCAGGAACTACCAATTACTGTAGAGAATCGATCAATGTTTATGGCCCTTCAAACTCACATAATCCAGAGTTACAATAATGTATGATTCTGAGAAGAGAAGCATTGGCTGTTCCGTATTTGTACAGTTCTGAGATATACACATGATAAATAGTAGGCACTATTTGCTTTACATACATCAGAGCTGTAAAAATACGAAACCACAACAACCTAGCTACCTGTAACTACGCATATTCCCATTTTTTCCTAAGAAAATACGAGTTGGCTTCTGTTTCTGACTTTGACTGACAGTCTGTGTTTTTGACAACAGCCTGGTACTTGGCTTCTGATTGTGATTTTAATTTGAATAGTGCTTTATTTGAAGGCTACTTTAAAAAATGAACTACACACCGCGTGAGTATGCAGAAATACATTACATTTATGGGTTATGTGCAGGGAATGCTCGACGTGCTGCAAGGGAATACCACATCCGATACCTACGTAGTGTACCCTTTCCGGATCATAGGGTGTTCATACGAGTACACTACGCATATATACGTGGTGAAATACCTGGTGCTGTATGCAGAGACGGAAGGCATAGATAGGAACGATGACCACGACGAGGATGTAGGATGTAGTCACCCAGCTAGCACACTGACGTCAATTTGCCGTCATTTATTCGTCATGATTTACGTCATAAGTCCCAATATAACGACGTTCAATGTATGTCTAAATGACGGTCTAATGTCACATCCTAATGACGTCACATCCTGACGTCACAGTCACATTCAATATGACCTTAATTTGACGATATGGCCCCAAATACGAACCACTTTCATACGTCATTTTGACGTACGATCAAGGTTTAATACTGACGTAAGCATAAAACATAACGTTTAATATGACCTTGATTTGACGAATACGGGCACAAATAAAAATCTTTGTTCACTTGAGAATATTAATTTAATCTTTCGCTTTTTATTCATTTTAACGTTTTTATTAATTAGGAATGGTTTGAATATACATATATTATTATAAATTACACTGTAATTTTAAACACTTACCTTGAAAAATCCGCGGGCTGCGGGAGTCGAACCGTCGGCCTCTCGATTGGTAGTCCATACATAACAAATTTATTCAATATTAAAATCGTATAAAACATTGCCTCCCCGGATCGTGATCCGAAGTCAACCGTACAACCACGTCGCACAGCGCCGTGGTGTTAGTGCGGTTGGGCGGATCGCGACCGGTTCGGCTCAATAAAATTAATTAAAATAGACAAAACTCCTGCCGCCTGTGGCAGCTTAAAATCGTCATTAAAATTTTACATATTTAAAACTTAAATTTAAGAACACTGAAACTAGGAAAACACTGAAAAATTTGGATAAAAACACTGATTTAATTTTGGTTGCTGAGACGGGAATAAACTCAAGACCCGTTCGAGGCAATTGTGCCCCAACAGTCTATTCGCCGTTGGAAAGTTGTGATTAGTAGAAAGGAAAATTGAGTTTTAAAAGTAGTTTGAATTTTTATAAAGTTTCTTGGCCAAAAAGGAATTTTAAAATAAAAGTACAAAATAAAAATTTACAAAAATACAAACAGGTGACAAACAATAAGAAAGAGAAAGAGGATAGGTACAGAATAAAAATATGGTGGTGAAAAGTATGTGATAGAAAGAAGTTTTGGTTAGAGATTGGTAGTCCAGTACGCTTCCCTCTGGGCTATTGTCCTTTATGGAAATTTTACTTTAAAGAGTGTATTTATTAGGTACTTGCAGTTGAGTATCCGGTTTAAACATAATATTCCCTTTCAGCCTTAACCGTGTACAATTTGTGCATTAATAAAATCAAGTGCAATGGCAAATTTCTATAAAATACTTACGTTATGCGAATAGTGAATGTGGTTCATTTAAGCAATGGATGTTATGTTCATATGGGTTTTAAAAAATATTTAAAAATATTGTTTATTCACGAAAGGGAGTTGGATGTTTTAAAATTAAAAGAAAAAAGTGAGTTTTCAAGCAGCACTCCTATTTTGCATTATGGTCAAAGATAAGAGTTAATTTTCTAATGTTTGCTATAGTAGTGGTAGACTGCCATTTTAATAATCGTTTTTTGTTTAATTCGCCCTGCGCTTTGAAATACGTATATACATATATTTATATAATAGGTATGTTAAAGTTGAGGGGAATATAGGTCAGCGGTCAGCTACCGGTTGTTAGACCTATTTCCAATAAGGTGGCGATAAAGATGTATACTGCAGATGTGATAGAGACACAGCATAGTTTGAAATTAAATGTCATAAATACCTAATAAAAGTAGAATAAAAATTACATGGCACATGTGCGGTAAAGAAAAATGACGTCATAACAACGTTCTGTCAATGACGTCTCTGCAACGTTCTAAAATGTGACGTAACTCTGACGTCATTTTAAAATCCAGTGTATGACGTCAGAAAATGACTCAAAAATGACGTCATAACAACGTTCTGTCAACGACGTCTCTGCGACGTACTATAATATGACGTAATTTTGACGTCATTTATTCGAAAAATTACGTCGTAGACCGATACTGACCTTAAACTGACGTCAGTGTGCTAGCTGGGCACTGGAGGAACCTTCTACAAGTATTCGTGCAACGAATATTGTGATGCTATAAGTATACGTGCAAGGTGTGCAAGCGCTCCTGCCCAACGACTATGCTCCTAGGGTAGCGTTTTGCAGAGAAATGCTCCGACGTTCACGGGAGGATCCACATTTTTTCAATAAAATTCTGTGGACCGATGAATCAACGTTCAATAGGGTTGAGATATTTAATATACACAATCTTCTGTCTTGGGCGTTACAAAATCCGAAAGTAATACGGAACCACCGCTTCCAACATCAGTTCGGAGTGAACCTGTGGGCGGGCATACTCGGCGGAAGGCTCATTGGACCGTTTGAACTGCCGCCAAGGCTCAATGGTCAACGATATTCGATGGATAGGGAGAGGGGGGTGATTCGCTGGCCAGCACGCTCGCCAGATCACAATCCCCTGGACTACTCGTATGGGGGCACTATAAAGATATCGTCTGCAGCAAAGAAATCCAAAACGAACAACAGCTACGAGATAAGTTGCAAACTGCAGCAGTGACTGTTCGGAACAACTATCGTGCAATGATAAATCTAAAAAGAAACTTCTTAAGGAGATATCGTTTATGTATTATGACCGACAGAAGACATTTTGAACATCTGTTGTAAGAAAATACGCAATAAATGCTTAATACATAATTTGCCTTTTTATTGTTGACCAGCTCCTTTCTACATGAAATACTACCAACAACTATGATTCAATTAAAGGTTACCAGTGAACTATACATTGCTGGAATCGGCGTGAATTGTAGAAGTTTTTAGTATGCTGGTTCACTTTTCAGTGGTATTTTTTTTCAGTAAACTTCATTAAAATTTTTATTTTCTTTTTGAAGAAATAAAAAAATTACAAAAAACCTTTTTTATTATTTTAGTATGAAAGAAAAGTTTATGAAAACACTTTCATTATAAGAACACATCAGTAGTAAGCACAACAAACAAAAAAGAAAAACATAAACAACTTGTCAATCTTTTTTTATGAATTTTTTAGGAGACGGAGTCAGCATTTCTTAAAAAACGGAAAAAATGCTGTAACTTTTAAACAACTAAGAATTGGATAACAACATATGTGGTTATTTTGATTGTAACCCACATAGCACGCGATATGAAATGAACATTCAAAACTCATTGTCTACATTCAAACGATATTCAGAACTTCTTTTACATATAGCCGTAATATACGTTTCGCGACGTACTTATATCAATATAGGAAAGATATTGCCAGTACGTTGTACGATATTCCTATATATACCTACAATATACATGAAATAATGTTGATTCTGCGGTATACAGAGAATATTGTACGAATCTTCTCAAAAATTTGCTGATGTGTCAAATATTATATAGATATACAATAGGCAATATTTATGCTACGTACTTAATTCAATCTCTTTACAATTTACAAATGGAATATTTTTACAACATGATATTTTTGTATACTGTAGATATATACAAAAAGCTATATTAATTTTGAAATCTTTAACAAATATCACATAAACATTTAATGGATAATATATGTGTACCATCATATATACCCTGATAATGTACCAGTCGAACATTTCTGCAACATGAAATTCATGTTTGTATTTTTAATATTCAAAACATTACATTCAAAAGTTGAACACATGTACACTACAGCTGTATGCAATAAAACCCAAATTGAATTTTAGAATGGGGTGTAAACATTTTGAGCCACGTAAATTATGTAAAGCCACCGACAAAGCAGTTTTAGCAACATTGCAACCGAAACTTGAAACAATATAGCCCTAGTAATATTGCACAGCAATGTTACATTTTGCAAAGGACCAACAAGATTTATGCGGTTTCTGATTGATTTTGACAGCATAATGCTGCATGCATTTGGGCCATATTACATAAAAAAATATGGTAAAGTTAAATATTAATTCTACGGCAGTCTTGTTGAAATATTGCTTTGTGCGGTGTTGGTATAGTACCTATCTACCTCATAACAAAAACAAATAGATATTTCTCTATCTAGTTTTGGTTTAAGTACATTTATAATCATCCCCTGTGGTGAATGGCATACGTTTTATAAATTTTAAATCGTTGGTTAAAATTGTAGATATGAAATATGATTTAAATTTTGAATCCAGACTTTGGACTTGTGATCGTATATTAAATAATAATGAATAATAAAAATGATAACATATTCAGCCCTTTTTCAATTTTCCTACTGTATTTAATTAATTAATAACTATCGGCATTTCTTAAGCAGGTAGTTCGTACTTGAGAAATGATTATTTAATTACATTTTATCGTTATATTTAGATTTCCGTTTTCCATGTCGTTACAATCATCCCCTTGTCGAATTTTTGAAATGCGCGCCACGGTCCTTAGATTAGTGCGCATGCTGTAATTTGCCATCACAGGCCACAAGCTGTCAAATGTCGATTTCAATTTGTTTGTGTTTTGTTTTCCCGTGATTATTAATTATTAGTCCAAGTGTAGGTACCTTAATTATTGTATTGCAGTAAGTATTTTACAATCGTACACAATACAACTACCTACCACATAGTTTTAAGGATGGCCCCCCTTGTTGTCATTTTCAGATATTTTATATTCAGATACTAAAGTTTAATGTATCCCTTTGTACTTACCTATATTATAATTGTAGCATACTTTATTAGTTGTTATAATAATGACGGCGTTTGTAGGCACCAATTTCTTGAAAAGAAACGGAGGTAGTCTAATTCGGAATGGTAACACTCTTCGAAAAGAAAGTTTGGTGGTCACCATTCAAACGGAACCAATTTGACAAATCATTGAAAACCAGGAGAAATCCCAGATGAAACTTGGACACTTTACGGGGTGTTTAAATATTATTTTTAAGAAGGTAGGTTCGATCTATTTCAATATTAAGATGCTTTTGTTTATTTAAATCACAACCATTGGTTCTAATTACAACATACGAGTTGTTATATTTATTCGTATTAATTTGCTTTATATCTATCTCAGAGGATTATAAAAAGCTGCAATTAGGTAAATGGAAAAGATCAGGAAGCACATCTGATGTACAGAGTGAACAGAAACAAATCAAGGGACTATATGTACAAAAAGCATATTAGTCCTCCGAAAAGATTATTATTTTCAGATGAACATAGTGATATCGAAAAACGTATTGGAAGCCGGCGACTTCCCAAAGTGAAAGAAATGTTGTCCTTACTAGAAGCTGAAAGAGAATATGTTGTTCTTCTAATAACGCTGGTAGGCATTTAAAATCACAAACACAAATATTTCCGAATTCCAAAAAAATACATATACCTATGTTTTGTTTTATGGTAATATCAATTTGTTTAATTTATTTTTGATTATTTTTATTTTTTTCTGTAAGATGTGTTTATATTTATTAATTTCATCAAGGACAGTTTTTAAAGTGAAATACCTATTCAAATATAATTAATTGTTTTTTCTTTTATAGTTGGAACTAGCTCGTGTATCCCCACCTCCTCTACTCAGGAAAAAAATACCTTCTCCCAAAAATTGGAAAAGCCAAAAGAAAGTATTCAGCCAATAGGAGCAATCACAGGTGATGTGTTAAGAATGCCAAGTGGAGTTTCGCAATTATAAGTAGCACCATCGGCAACACCTGGACACTGGTTTTGAAAATGTAAGCCCTCCAGTTTTTACTATTTTTTACTTACTGGCAAAATATTTTTTATGGTAAAATACGACAGTTTATAAGTAACATATTTTTTGTTAAAAAAATATCGATCAGTTCATAGGTTGCAAAGCACATTTTTTTTGTTTAAAAAATGTCGATTTAAATTCTTGGCACAATTGTTATTTATTATTGCAATTGCATTTTGTAACAAAAAATAAAAATATATTTAAAGTAACACAACTGTTTTAATTATAACTCTTCCTATTTTATAATTTAAGATACATAATTGTTACGACGATGTAAAGTAGTTAATAGAATAAAGTCATCTTTTGCTCTGAACAATTTAAAACATAATTTGAATTAGATAAAACTTTAAGGCAACATAATATGATTATCAGACTTTCGTAAATAACATGTTAATATGACTATTAAAGCTGAAGTTTTCAGAGTGATAAATGTGTGATTTTAAAATGGTTTCTAACAGATCTTATTATTAACGTAAAATTATTTTTTTTGCATATGATATTCTTGGGCCTTTGTAAAGTATTGTTATGGCAAATGCAGTTTTATTGGTAGGTTTATTTCGAGGTTTATTTAGCATTTGTGTGCTCCATTCAACAAAATTTGATCAATAAAACATGCTCGAGTTTAACTGAAAAGTAATGGTAAAAACAAATTTTCCATGCAGTGTACATTGTGAGAAGCAATAAATATATATTTCGAAATATCTTTACAATATTTTTTCAGCATAGATGCAGATCTACAAGACGTATGTGTACGATATGCTGTGGGATGAGAACAACCATTAGTATACAGGGTGTCCCAGTAAAAAGTCTCAGGTTGGATATCTTCTAAACAAATAGAGACGTTTTAATTCTGTAAAAGCCAGTTTGTAGCACATAAATAGTTCTTCAGTTTTGAATATAAATGAATGGTTTTTGAATATATCAATATGTAGATGGCGCTGGGCTCTAAATAAATCTTATTTCTTTGGGAGAAACTTTAAAATCTGGTTTCTGTGGAAGGGAAATACATTTCTAAGTAGATTTTGTTCTTAAGAAAAAAGTCAAATCTAGCCGTTTTTGAGATGTGTCCAAATATTGCCATTTATTCCTATTGAATAGTTGTAATCTCTGAAAGATTCTTTAGTCTTTAAAGGAGACAATCTGTATTTCATAAACTATGAAATTTTTATTTATATGAAAGTGCCTTAAATATGCTTTTCTTTTAAAATCACTTAAATAGTGAAATGTTTCGGAAATAATTATTTAACAGGAGCAAATGGCAACGTTTGGATACAAATATCTCAAAAACAGTTGGATTTTTTTTAAAAACAATATTTACTTAGAAATGCATTTCCCTTTACACAAACAACATTTCAAAGTTCCTCCCGTCGAAATATTTCTTGCTCAGTGTCATATATGTATTAAAAATGATTTATATTTAATACTGAAGCACTCTTTATGTACTACAAACTGACTTTTACAGAATTAAAATATCTCTATTCATCTAGAAGATATCCAGCATGGGAGTTTTATTGGGACACCCTGTATAATCTATTTTGAATAAGTATTAAACATTTATTCAATATACTAATGTTTCTTTGCAATATTGAAAGTATACATGGATAATATTGCCTATATGTAGGGAACACATTTGTGTATATTATAACTATATTGTAAAATAAATGTTTATTTCAGAATATGTTTATAATGTGTCACCAACATGTGTGTGTATATTGCAGAAATATGTATAGTATGTGAAAACCTGTGACAAAACAACCAGTATACAACTTATTTTGAATCAGTATTAAATATTTATTCAATATACCATTGTTGTTTTGCAATATACATTGTATATTGAAAGTATACATGGATAATGTTGCATGTATGTACGGAAAAGGTTTGCGTATATTGTAACTATATTATAGAATGAATGTACATTTCAGAATATGTTTACAACGTGTCAGCAACATACATATGAATATTGCAGGAGTATGTATACAATGTGAAAACCTGTGACAAAACAACCAGTATACAACTTATTTTGAATTAGTTTCAAATATTTATGCAATATACTAATTTTATTTTGGAATATGTATAGTATATCGTAGGAATATGAAAATGCTAATTGGGAAATGACCTCGCCTATCGCCCACTTTCGTTTGGACTACGACTTCTGGGACACCTTGTATATAAATATAAACGATGTGGGCATATGATACTAATAGAAGATTAGAATTTTGTGAGGTTATGATAAATGTATTTCAAATGGAGCCCAACCTCAATAATCGTATTCTGTTTTCAGTTTTGACGTACCAACATTTTGCCTCAATATGGAACCGCCAATAAACAAAATTCACGATTCTACTTGAATCATTTACGTGCAAAAGTTGTTCCAACCTTCACAAATTATTTTCCTAATTGTAATGATCCGACTACTTATACCTGCAAATAATATTTGGTTTCAACACTTGCAGTAAGAAATTATCTCAGTGCAATATTTTCAGACAAATGGATAGGCAGAAGAGGGTCTATTGAGTGGCCGCCCCTTTCGCCTGATTTAGCCTCATTGAATTGTTTCTTACCTTAAAAGCAGAGTGTACGTAGATAGGTCAGATACAATAGATGGATTAAGACAACGAATCCAAGGCGAAATACAAAACAACACCAGACGAAATTGAAAATGAAAATTTATAGTTAATAGTTTCGAGCGTCGTATTGGTCAAACTATTAACGGTGCACATTTTAAACATTCATTACAATAAAAATAAAGTTTTCAATTGTAATAATTTGTAATAGAAAATGAAGCTTTTCTTTGGATGTTTACAATAAAAATATATTAACCTTAAATTCCCTTGTAAACGGAATAAAATAGTGTCTCATTTGAAAAGATTATCGATGATGCCACATTTATGTGAAAGGCGTCAAAAATATTCTTCCCTTAAGGTGGCCATTCCCTAGAAAGAGACATCCGATAGGGAAATATTTACTATTTTTAGCTATAACTTTTTTTTCTTAGTACGTATATTTAAAAAAACTATAAGAGTACCTAAGTAGAACCATAACAAGACTATTACTATGAATTTTCACTCAATAATTTTAGTGGTTTGCAAAATAGCTCGATTTAAATTTAAAAATTGTGTTAATATTCCTATTTCGTAGTTTTTAATCGAGCTATTTTGCAAACCACTAAAATTATTGAGTGAAAATTCATAGTAATAGTCTTGTTATAGGTCTATTTAGGTACTCTTGTATTTTTTTTAAATATACGTACTAAGAAAAAAAAGTTATGGGCAATAATAATAAATATTTCCATATCGGATGTCTCTTTCTAGGGAATGGCCACCTTAAGTAGGTACAAATAGTGCAATCCGATATTACTAATTGGTGTGTTTTTATATTTTTGTGAACGTAGAACAGAAGAAAAGTTATGAATTTTATGCCTCTTCTATTGGGACACACTATATAGTATTATTAGTATTCACCTTAAATAATGAAATAAAAGACAGTTGTATATATATTAAATAATATATTACAAGATAACTATACAATTACTTAAGTCTAAAATAATTAAATAAAATGTTTTATAATTTATAATACAATCTATTTGTGATAATGACAAACTGAGGAATTAGTAAAATCAGACTTTTTTAAATAATATATTACATATAACAGAAATAATTTTATATATTTTTTGAAAAAGGAGAAGTACAAATTAATGTAAAATATGGTTATTTTTATTATACAATGAAATGGAAGATGATAGAATGGTCAAACAAAGATGAAAAGTTATGAAATAGATATTAAAATGCAACTGGTCATAGAAGAGCGTCTATTCCATGTATGACTCCATTTGTAGCTGGTATATTTTGTGTTGCAATTTGGATATTGTTTACTTTAACTTTTCCTGAAACAAAATTAAACAAATTTAATTTTTGAGCATTGAACTGGCTCTGTGAATTTCTTAAAGCATAATAACAAAATTACATAGAATTACAAAATAATTATAAGTAACAAATGATCGAGGAGTCGTTACTATGTAGTAGTTCATCATCACAGAAAATGAGTAAAACGCTACCGTTTTTACGACTATAATTATATTTAGTGGTAAAAAATATAGAATCTTTTATTTGCTTTCTGTGATAAACTAACAGAGTTAAGAACATTTTTTTTAAATGTAATAAGTTTTCAGTATAAAGAGTCAAAAACTCTGAAGGATATAAATATATTTTTAAAATTTAAAATTTCAACATTTCAGAATTAATGTAGGTATATATTGGGTGTTTTACGTACTCGGTTATTACTTTTCAGGAGTAGCTCTATGTAAGAGAAGAAATAATTAAAAAGTTTCTGTAAATATGAGCTAGAAATTTCTTTTAATGTATATATGACTCTCTACAGAGGACGCCCAAAATTGAGATTTTATTTAATATAGCAGGAATCATTTTAGCTACAATGACGAGTTTTTGCACGTGATCAGATATCAATAAAAGTCGTTATTGTATGTTATCTGTCAAGTGTAAAATAAATCACGGATACAAAAATTAGGAAGGGGGGGCCTTTAATCTATTTTATGTTTAAATTGTCATAAATGTTATGTAAACTATGGTAAAATTTAGAACAATTTTGAACTTGTAGAGACCTAATTATTTTTGTATTTCTAAAAAGAGTACATATAAACGCCCTTGGCCATTCTAGGCGAAGACACACATAAGTAATAAAAATCGGTAAAGGTATTTACACAGAACTTCCCTCGTTCATGGCAGTCTCTCTAAAAAAATAATAATTACGAAATGACATTGAGAATAATAATCGGAGTAGAGTTATTGCTATTATTACAAAGAAAACTTGATAAGTTTTGGTCAAAAAAATATACAGATTGCTCATCCAACAGCAAAAGTTCAATACTAAATAGCAGGTGCCACATATGGCAGGCTTGCGCAAATACCTTTACAAATGTCCACCATGACTGAATTATTTCTTGGGATGACCACCCTGTACATTTTTCAATAAAAGTATAATAGGTGCATATGCCAGATGTTATTGCCATCTGTCACATTTTCAATCCAACATTCACGTAATGGAGTGTAAGTATAGTGGTGGTTAAAAAATTTCATTTTTTTAAAAATTTTCAAAAGATGGTAAAATAATTTTCAAATTTTTTTCTTCTGAAATAGGTTTAAAATGTCAAAGGTAGAAATTTTAAATTAGAGCAAAAAGGAAAGTTTCCTTCTGTTCTATAGTAGTGCTAAAAAAAGTTTAAAAATTAAAAATGATGTATTTTTAAAATAGGAAACGTGAAAATTTTAAATTTGAGCAAATAAAAAAAAATTCGATCTATTTTAGTGGTAAAAACTTTTTGAAAAATGTTGGTGAAAAAAATTTTCAAATTTTTTTTCTGAAATACCTAGGTTTAGAATGTCATTTAAATTTGAGCATTCTGGTGTTAAATTTTTTTCCAAACTGGTAACAAAATGTTGCAATTTTTTTTTTCCGAAATTGGTTTGGAATATCATGAAACGTGGAAATTTTAAATTTGAGCAAAAAAAAATTTTTTCGTCTGTTCTATAGTAGTGATACATAAATGGATTAAAAATGTTTTCAAATTTTTTAAAAAATTCTTCAAAAACATTTTTAAATTTGTTTGAATAGTTTTAGAATGTCATGGAAACGTGGATAGTTAAAATCTGAACAAAGAAAGAAAAATTCTATCTTAGTGATAAAATTTCAAAAAACTTTTTTTTTAATCAGGCTTAGAATGCCACGAAACGTGAAAATTTTAAATTTGAAGAAAGAAAAAAAAAATTCATTTTAGTAGTAAGTAACATTTTTTTCAAAAATATTGGTGAAAAAAATTTTCATTTTTTTTTCCTGAAATAGGTTAAGCGTGTCATGAAACGTAGAAATTTTAAAATTGAGCGAAAACAAATTTTTTTCATCTTGTTAAAATTTTTTAAAAAATGTTTGAAAAAAATTTTCAAAATTTTTTTAAAAAATGCTTGAAAAAAATTTTCAAAAATTTTTTTTTTCTGAAATAGGTTTAGCGCGCCATGAAACGTGGAAATTTTAAATTTGAGCAAAAAAATTTTTTTTCAACTTGGTAAAAATTTTTTCAAAAATGTTTGAAAAAAATTTTCAAAAAATTTTTTTTCCTGAAATAGGTTTCGCGCGTCATGAAACGTGGAAATTTTAAATTTGAGCAAAAAAAAATTTTTTTCATCTTGGTAAAAATTTTTTCAAAAATGTTTGAAAAAAATTTTCAAAAAATTTTTTTTCCTGAAACAGGTTTAGCGCGTCATAAAACGTGGAAATTTTAAATTTGGGCAAAAAAAAATTTTTTTCACTATTTATTCCGTTTAGACGGTCCACCCTGTATATTTTTCAGTGAAAATTCTACCAGTTCTTCGCTGACAGTAAGGTCAACTACCTACCAAATTTGACTGCTCTCCGTCAAGTAGTTTTTTAGTAAATACACCAACAGACAGACAGACAGACAGACAGACAGACAGACAGACAGACAGACAGACAGACAGACAGACAGACAGACAGACAGACTGACGGAATTGAAAAACCTATATTTTCGGAATCTACGTGTTCTGAAACGTCAGAATCCGAAAAAATCTCGGAGGGTGATTTTTTCTCGAATACAATACTTCCCTTCGGTATGCGAGGGAAGTAAAAATACCACGGAAACAAAAATAAATAAATTAAGCATAATAATAATAAAACTTGAAATGAAAAAGATGTTATAATTTCCACAAAACAAAAGTAGATAACAAATTAAACCCTTGCATTCTAAGATAACACCCAAAAGTTTGTTGCATTTTTAGAGGTCGATTTAGAAATATATCGAGGTACTCTGTTGAAAATTATGAAGTGGCCCCTATCGGCGTTTCCTTGTAGTGGGGATTATTTAAAAGTCCACTTTTTATATAAAGCTAAACTGATAGGAATTTGTGAAATATCTTCAAGTAAGGAAACATAAGAATTTCGGTAAAATTGTCTGCTTGATACACCTACAGGAATGATTCCATGTAAGAGCCGAAAGAAAAAAGTTGGAAATTATGTCATACCCCAACCATTAGAAATTGGTGTCATTTTGTTGGATTTTTTATCCACTTACTTCAAATCAAGCGCTTGCTCGATAGGTTAACTCTTAATTTATATATTCAACAAATTATGCGATGAAATTTTTTTTTTTCAATTTTATGAATATTGAATAAATAAACAAAGAGTTAACCAATCGAGCAGGCGCTTGACTTGGCGTAAGAGTATCATCTTACGTCAAATTTATTATCATAAATCCTACAAAGTGACACCAATTTCAAGTGGTTGGGGTATGACATCATTTCCAACGTTTTTCTCTCGGCTTTTACATGGAATCGCTACTAACATTTGTTATAAGTATTTGAGACCATGTACAAAATGTTACAATTTTCCGATGGTCCAAAAAGAAGTTACAAGGCCACTTTAGACTCAGAATTAAGCAAAAATTGAAAATTTCACAAACGCCTATCAAATGGAAAGTTCTCGACGGAAAACACTAAAAATTGGCATAGGCCTTCAGGATTTCATAAGAAATGACATAGGTAAAAGTTACACCTTTCTGCCCCCCCCTCCTTGCCGAACTCGCCTCCAGGGGGCCCATAAATACGTATTTATGGGCCCCCTGGAGACGACCGGGGGGCAGAAAGGTGTAACTTTTACGTATAAAAAAATGATTGAAGGAGCCGTTACTCTGTGGTAATTAATCATCTTTCACAAATAACTAAATAAAACACACTACTATGTTTTCTACCACCATGTATTTATAAAAATTGCGACTGCAGTTTTGACTTACAAAGCAATTGTCAAGCAGTGAATAAAAAATGACTGATTTACAATTACACAGAAATGTTATATATATAGACAATTTGGTTGGATAGATAGGTACAATAAGGGCTTAGGCAGGTAGATGACAATAATAAACTTAATTACGAATATTCAATTATGGGTCTGCCGGCTATAAATAAAGGTGAATGTATCAGATCTAATTGATCATTTAACAAATTATAATCCTTGATATTATTGTGTTTACGAATTTCCAGAGATTCTAAAATGTTTAATTTAAAGCTTTTTGTTGAGAAATGTAAAATTTCAATGTCGTCTAATTCTGGAAAACTATGGTTATTTTCGAGGCAGTGGTTCGTGAAAGATGAATCAGTTTTCTGTAACCTATATGATCTAAGATGTTCTTGATACCGTATTTTGAAATTTCTACCGCTTTGCCCTATATAGATATTATTACACTCTGTACATTTTAACTCATAAACTCCAGATTTGTTAAATTTACGTGTTGGGTCTTTTGCATTGTATAATATGTTTGATAATTTACTCTGTGAATTAAAAGCTATTTTAAGATTGTGTTTAGAGAGAACATTAGCTATTTTTCGGATAAATGGCCACAGTAGGTAATTGTTGCGTAAGTAAATTTTGTGGTTTCTTTTATTTTTGGATATATTAATTAAAAAGTGAAATTTTACGGATTTTGATAATTAACTTTCTAATGACATCTTTACCAAAATTATTTTTAACTCCAATGTCCTCGATTCTGTGTAGCTCTTCATTCAGATCCGCGTCAGACAGAGGTAGTGAAAATGCTCTGTGTATCATCGAATTGTATGCTGCCATTTTTTGCTGATGTGGGTGTAACGAGTCGTAACAAACTTTTACGTATGTCTGGTCTATTCCGTAGGAGTGCCGTAGATGTTAGTACACCACCCATAACGCCGCGTTATGACGATGGATGTAGGCAGAATCGCATATACCGGGCATGCAGAAAGTATATGCATGAGCGACTCCGGCGCCTGCAGTTAATTCAGACTTATGCAAACCAAAGTGTTAATGACACCATCTTGACAGGCCATAAGGTACCTATCCTTCGGTCTCCTACTTTAGCCCAGCTGACCTTAAGGAGGCGAATTTCAGCCCTGTCGATAAACCCAGTGTTTCTAGGTTCTTATAGAACACTCCATGCATGGGTTTATCGACATGCTGCTTAAGCAGGCGTTCCTGTTCGGCAGCTTTTATTTGGGCCTTCAGACGAGGTGGCCGAAGTTCAGTGACTGACTTTGAGTCAGCACTGCGCCGACCTCCTCGCCTGCCGTCGAATACAAGACCAAGTTCATCTGTGGCTCTTTTTGCGGCCTTTAACAGCCCTGCACCCACCCCCGCAATTCCGTGATCTCTCACTAATTGCAGATGCGGGTCTGAACTCTCAAGTATGTTACATGCCATGCTCACTCTGCTACTCTGCCATGCATGCACTCCACCCCAAAGGGTTCTCAACAGATAACGGCAGCAGTGAGATGCAAAAGAGGAGGGGACTCAGATAGTCTCCTTGGAAAACTCATCTTCGGAATACCACCTGCTCTATTGTAACCCGCTCTGCACCGGATATTATGGTGAAGCGAGTTCTCTAGAGAGGCAGCAGTTGTTCTATGCATCTCACTAGCGGTTCTGCTACCGCAAGACATTTGAGCAAATGCAATCATAGTTCGTGTGATTTTGTGTCAAATGCCTTACGATAATCAATCCAGGCCATCGATAGATTCCGCTTGTACTGCACAGAATCCTGCGTAATACAGCGGTCTATCAGCAGTCTGTCTTTACAGTCCGCCATGCCTAGGGACGTTCCGATACCACAAAAGTATCGATACTTGTATCGATATTGGTATCGAATGAAAAGTATCGATGCGGGTATCATATCGGAAAGAAAGTATCAATACTTGTATGGCTACTGGTATCGAATGAAAAGTATCAATATTGGTATCATATCAGCAAAAAAGTATCGATACTTCGCTAAAATTTTTTGAAGAGCAGGGGGGCGGACATTTTCGTAACTTTAGTGATACCGATATAGGCTAAAAAGTATCAATACTGGTATCATATCAAAAGAAAAGTATCGAGTACACAACTAGGTACTTAGTATCGAATGAGAAGTATCGATACTGGTATCGTATCGGAATAAAAGTATCGAGTACAAAAGTACTTGGTATCGAATAAAAAGTATCGATACTAGTATCATATCGGTAGTATCGGAACATCCCTAGCCATGCCCTTCTTGGCACCACGCTGTTCGTAAATCTGTTGGAAGACAGTAATTCCGTAAGGTCCTAGCATACAAGATACGTGTAAATATCTTGTAGCTGGACTTCAGACAGGTGCATGATCGGCCTACAATTCCTTGGATCGGACAGATCTCCTTTTTTGGGGATTTAGCACGGTACGTCCCTCGATAGTAATAATAATTATTATTATTTTGGAATGTTACCAATATATTTCGCATGTTTTTAAGGATTTTATGATTTATTTGCTAGCTGCAAAATTTTTTCGTCGTTTGATGCACAATTTTTATTAGTAGTAGTAAGTGCCATTATCCAAGCTCCCAGGACAAAAAAGGTACCCGATCGAACACCTCAAATTTAAAAGGTGAAAATGTTTGCAAAGCATGTAAATAACATGCTACGCCCGCCAGACCATTAAAAATTTGTTAATTGTTATTTTTTATGAATTTTTTAATTTAGCTAAATAAAAATGATTTTACATTCCAAAACACCTGCTTGAAATTTTCCCAATTTGTGGTAAATAACGAATTATTTTAAAGAAAATTGGTCTGCCCGACAATTTTTGTTAATTAATGTGACAGACTTAATTTTCTGTAGAGCATTTTTTTTTAAAGTACACTTCATAACACTTCCTTGATTTTTGTTTTAAAATGAAGTTTAATATCTCTCATACATCTATTACAACTGGTCTGCCCGACAATTTTTGTTAATTAATTTGACAGACTTAATTTTTTATAAATTATTGTTTTTTTTTTGTGAAAGTACATTTCATAACACCTCCTTGATTTTTGTTTTAAAATAAGTTTAAGGTCTCTCCTATCTATTACAACTGGTCTGTCTGACAATTTTTGGTAATTACTTTGTCAGAGTTAATTTTTTACATATATATTTTTTTTATGAAAGTTAGTTTAAGACCTTCTCCTACATATTACAACTTGTCTGTCTGAAAATTTGTATTAAAAAAAAGCTTATCGAGGCGCATAAAAATTAAGTCTGAAAGAAAAAAACATTTTTCTATTAAAAACGTATTTGAATATATAAAGGGTGTCTACAATATTAATCTAGAAATGAAGAAATATTTTTATTCACAATCATACAGTAATAATCAAATTGTCTTACACGTCAAAAGTCAGTGTGTAGTGTGTATGCCATTTCTAATTTGATTCGACAATTGAACTGAAATATGACATTTCGGGTTGGAAAGTGATATTACAGTTTGGAAACTGATATGTCGGGTTGGAAAGTAATATCTCGGGTTCGAAAGTGGCCACTTTCCACCTGAATATTAAAAACGACACGACGTCACTTTGACATTTGTCCTTTAACATAAGAATTTTAAACGGTTTATTTGGCTTTTTCTTCATTAGGGAGGATGATTTGAATAAAATAGTATACAAACCTTGATGAAAAGTTTCATTGCTGTCTCGACAATTAGTTGACCTTGCCGCTTCGGGCCTCAGTCAACTATCTCATCTCTCGACAACAATGAAACACTTTCCACCTCGGTATGTAATATACTATTTTTTTAGTTAGCAACGGTTATACTTAAAAAATGTGCTAGCGGCACTTTAAAAATTAAGTCTGTCGCAGTGAAAAAGCTTTTTCGCCAATTATATCACATAGCCTATTATCTTTTTAGTTGCAGTTTAAAAAAATATAAATGAAACCTTACATCTTTTGCATTTAACTTTTTTTTAGAAAGCTAAAAACTCAAGGGCTAAGGGGGAGTCAAATTATAATGAATCAATAATAATTAATCATCAATAATAATCTTGACATCGAACTAATCTTCAACATTAAACATAATAGTTCTCATAACTTAAATCTCAAAGATAGTACTTCACATAATTTTTCTTTATGTTGATTTCACCTCTCTTTATTCAAAATCTAAGAACGTTTGATTGGGCGCCCCTTATAGATATCATAGATGCTGATGAGGCCTATGATTCTCGGCACAATAATATACTCGATACTATGGATGCCAATATTCCCAAATCGAAGGCACCAAACAATAAATAGTAGTAATATCATACTAATATCATCATAAGGGGCGTAAAATAAAAAATATGAAATTTTTCAGCGCTAGTGCATGGCCACGTCGGCGCCCCGCACAGCGCACATCGCATATCGCCCATCGCACAGCGGCTAGCCTGGTCCGCATACATGAGAAATTGGTACTAATTAATTGTTCATATATTTTTCGACTATTTTATTCCATAATTTTATTAAAAACGCGGTATCGCTCGTGCTGAAGGCTGTGCGATACGCCAATTCTTATGCATAAAAGAGACCTCAAACTTAATTGCAGAAAAAAATTAAGGTGATGTTTTAACAAAAATTGTCAGTAAGACCAGTTGTAATGGATAGGAGTATCTTAAACTTCATTTTAAAATAAAAATTAAGGGGTTAAGAAGTGTACTTTCATAAAAAAATGCTCTATAAAAAATTAAGTCTGTCACATTAGTTAATAAACATTTTCAGACAGACCAATTTTAAAAAAAATTATTCATTATTTACCACAAATTGAGACAATTTCAAGCAGGTGTTTTGATACGTAAAATCATTTTTTTAGCTAAATTTAAGAATTCATAAAATAACAATTAACAAATTTTTAATGGTCTGGCGGGCGTAACATAATATCTACATATTTTGCAACCATTTTCACTTTGTAAATTTGCAGTGTTCGATGGGGCACCTTTTTTGTCATGGGAGCTCGATCTACATTGACCAAGTGTATAAGGGGAGGTCGTCATTCATTACAAACAATCAAATTAGGCGGCGGACTTCAGGTGATCCATCATAAAACTTTAATTTCGATCTTATGCCCCTTGATCTTATGCCCTATTATAAAATATGATTTAAATTTCGCATAATTTAAGTTTAAAATCGTCTTTATTTAATTATTCAGTAATAATTGCAAATGAAAATTTGATTGAAAGTTACAAATTACGACAGGGAAGACATTTCTCTATGTCGCATGTCGTATGGAGAGGAATAGCAAAATGGCTTTTCATCAATTTTACAATAGTGTTGTAGGAAACGATGTACTTTATAGGAAATACGTTCTTGTCGTGTTAATGTATTTTCTCATAGTACTATTTTGAAAATATTTACTCCTTGAAAAACTTTTTTAGATTTACACTTTGAAAGCGGCGCGACGCGTAGGTTATTTGGCGTTAGGGTAATCAAACTTCAGGTGAATGTTATTTCGATATTAATCTAAATTCACCTTTTTTGCGATGCTTGTTCTTAACGCACATATGGCAAATGCAAATTTACGAGTGTATGAAAATAATGATCTAAAAACTATCAGTTGATTCTATAATTATGCATTTATTCGAGAGCAAATGAGATGAGAAGGTAAAAGTTACAGATAACTAACATTTTCTGCTGCAGATCCCAGCCGCGGCCCAGCCACCTTTCACCAAATGTTTTTTGTTACCTTTCTTTTACGACCTAATAATATCTACTGATATATGCAATTTGTTATCGATCAGATTAAAGATATCTTTTGAATAATATTCTCATACTCAGGCAACAAGGATCGATATAGCCTCTACGTAATTAACATTTTAGCAAATATCATTTTGGCAACTCTCTCATTAGACTTGTTTAAACAATAAAGAAATCCTTTAACATGTAGGATGCTATATTTGGTTATGCAGGGTGTGCTAGAAGAATGGGAGCTTATAATTCTGATTAACATAACACTAAAACATTTCTTGAAAAAACTGAACTACTTTAAGTGCAAGTCGTACTTGCGCATTTAGTATTCTGTACCATTAGGCCAGTCATTGGGGAATAAAAAAGGTGTTTACCCAGATAAAATTACAAAACTCTCCATACTATGATAGAAGCTAAGTAACATATATTTTTGACGTTCTCTTCAATTATTTGTATAATTCTTGTACACTTAATTGAGAAATAAAGGAATTATTATTATTACTATTATTATTATAAACATAAATAAATCTAAATTTGCAACCTTCTTTGAGGCCCGGAACATTGTTAAAAATTGACTTTTAAACAATTGTCAATAACTATTTAGACAAAATTGCAAAAGTTGTGCAAACTTGGAAATCAATTGAAAAGGTTATTGCAAATGTTTATCTCACTTTGCAACCTGATCGTGTAAACGGAATATTGTTTTTTTATTATTTTTAACCCGTTATTTAGGATTTCTACTGCGAAAAAATTGCAAATCTGACAGACCGTGTAGATTGGCCTACCGAGGCTGTGTGCATTTTTTTTTAATTTGCAAAAAATGGCGGTCGAAAAAATGCAAAAGTCTTAAAATCGGGTTGCAAATGCTTGTTACTTTATTGCTCGACCTTATGAACATTTGAAACCTTTTGTTCATAACGGAACATTGTCAAATTTATAATTATTTGCCTCATTCACATTTGCACTATTCAAAATAATTGCAAAAAGGTGCAAATTTGCAATAACACTTGTACAATATTATAAGATAGTTTTGTAAAATTGCAACCTCGGCAATAGACTGGAAGTGCTTTTAAAATAAAAAATAAGAACTGAAATTGAAAAATAAAAAGTAAAAAGGAAATTGAATAATAAAAAGTAAAACCTCCAATTAAAAAACTGAAAACTAAAAATTAAAAACTGAAATTGGCAGATAAAAACTGAAAACTAACATAAAAAAATTGAAAAAAAAGAAAATGAAAGATAACAATTATAATTTATGAAAAATAAAAACCTAATTAAAATTAAACAATAGAAAAGGATTAATCCTTATGAACAAAAGGTTGCAAATGTGCATAAGGTCGTGCAATATAGTATCAAACATTTGCAACCCAATTTTAAGACTTTTGCATTTTTTCGACCGCCATTTTTTTGCAAATTTAAAAAAAATGGTTGCAGTTGTACTTCCGGTCGTTTTTTTAATGCAAATTCACACACAGCCTCGGTAGGCCAATCTACATGGTCTGTCAAATAACGGGTTAAAAATAATAAAAAGACAATATTCCTTTTACACGATCAGGTTGCAAAGTGAGATTAACATTAGCAATAACCTTTTCAATTGATTTCCAAGTTTGCACAACTTTTGCAATTTTGTCCAGTTATTGACAATTGTTTAAAAGTAAATTTTTACCAATGTTCCGGGTCTCAGAAAAGGTTGCAAATCTAGATTTGTTTATATTTATGTTACTTAGCTTCTATCATAGTATGGAGATTTTTGTAATTTTGTTTGGCTTTTTTGCTTTAATGACTGGCCTACATCCATTGTTTTTAAATATAGATTTGATAGATTTATAAATATTATGCTGATAAAAGCGTTAAAAAGATACTCACTCCTTTGCATATCGAGGTGCAACTGGATGCCAGGAAAGCAACCAATAGGCTGTTCAAAAATGAAATGTGGAACGGTACGGGCCGAGGTGGGGGCATAGAAAAGCCCTGGATCTGCCGGTAAGGGACCAGGTCATTATTACTCTATCAGAAGATGACCGGTGTGTCCCCGTCTACAGGTTTACTATTTCATACTCAGTTGTGTTTGCCAGTCGAGAGGACTGGCAGGTCGTCCCGAAGGTCTCGAATGGTACATGGATGGTACACGAATCTAAGAGTCAGGAGGTAGGTAACTGATGCTGACATACACGGATGCAAACCAAGGGCTCGTATATCTGTGCTACTTGGAAAGTAGCCCAGTGTATTCTAGCTTTTCTAGCTTAAGTTCGAGACTACGGTTCATTATTCTTATTTGTCTAACTTTTAAGTTGCATTTTCTTTTGTTTTAATTTAAGTATTAATTATTGTTGTTCTATTTTCTAAACCGATTGTTCTTTTTTTAACGTGTTCTTTTGTAAAATATAGTTTTGTTGAAAATGCGTGTTTTATTTACTTGCTTATTAGTGGAAACTCGAGTCAACAAGGTTAGATAATCGTAGTGAAGCAACAGGCCTGACAAGGGAAAACAGGGATAAGTTTTGAACTATAACATTTTAAATGTACACATATCTCAGAGACCGGTCCACGTATAAAACAATCTAGATCTACGTGGCCCACTGTGCATGGGTAGTGTGAGTAGGTATAGACGTAAAGATAGGCCCGATGTTGATGAATGGGAATTCCTTGGTAGTCGCACATATTGTAAATTGGTCTCATTTGAAAGAGGTACATTCATTTTCACGGATACAATCAATAAACATAATAACACCCTCAAAATAGTGTAAACAGGGTAGAGGGGTTTATTATAGTATAGGTATATTTTACATTTATTAACCTTACCACTGCCATTAATTCCTATCTCGTCGCTTACCCCAAAAAGAAAAAAAAAAACGATTGAATAGAAGTTAACATAATGAAGGTTTTTCAAGCCAAATCGATTTCAAACGCCCGAGATCAGTTTTACGCAAGGCTTCACTGAGAGCTGGCTCTCGCCCTATTTCACCGCTAGCGCTAGATAACGCACGCCTCAGCATCAGGCTCCGAGTTTAACTGATATTGCAATGCTCAGCAACAATTTTTTCTTATTGAAAATACAAGTACTCTACATTAACCACTATATAATCTAAAATCTGAAAATATTGGGTAAGAAAAATTATCGATTTCTTGACCGAATTTTCGCATAGTAGGGATCGTTTCGTGATATGCGCAATAATTGCACAGGTTAGCGCAACTATTAGAAAAACTTTTCGGACCAGTCTGGTATAAAAATATGGTCTGTATGAACTATTGGACATTGAAAAAAACGCGCTTTCTTCAAAAAAATTCGATTTTTGCAATATTTTGTAAATCTGAAATAATGCTCTTATTAGACTTGTCATGGGCTACGCTTTCACCGAGTTTCGTTAACGAATATATTTTCTTTGCGGAGATACAGGCATTTCAAAAAATTGCGGTTTTTAACGGTTTCTTTGCAATAACTGATTAATTTTGCAATTTTCTGAAACCGGACCGGGCCGGCTCGATCCATATTAAAAAGTTACACAACTCTGATATTAAACCTTTTTTGTGCATTGCCAAGTTTTTTTTTTAACGCAAAAACTGTATTTCGTAAACTTTGGCTCCCATTTTGAAGAGGACCCAAGTTCATCATTTGTTTTAAAAATAGTTCATTGAATCCTACGGAAAATTTCCGATTTTTTACATTCCTCGGTTTGCTGTTAATAACTTTTGTAGGTAAAATCCCTGAGTTACCGAACTAATATGGGTGCCCGGGTACAGAGGTGAGGAGGGCAACGAAGAAGCAGACCGGTTGGCGGGAGAAGGAGCAACAACTAATTTCCCTAGCCCTGAGCCAGCCTTAGGTCTGCCAAGAAGTCGGACTCAAACAGAGTTACGAGACTGGGACTCAGGCCCCTGGAATGAGGAAATCGAGGCTCCATATAAAGGGACCCTCGGCTGACTCGACCATTAAGTGGTTGCTTGGCTTCGATAGAGTAAAAATGAGACGGATAGTAGACTTGATAACAGGACACTGTCCTCTGAATAAACGTCTTCATACAATGGGGTTGAAAAACAACCCCATTTATCGGATGTGTGGAGTGGACGATGAAACCACCACTCATATTCTATGCAGTGGCGCACCTCTAGGTGCGTCAAGGTATAAGCATCTCCAAAGGTAATTTCTACAGCCGAAGGAACTATGGAATCAACCCAGACTGCTACCTTTTGTGGAGAGCACCAGTCTCTTCTGGGGAATCCCACACGTCGCAAATGCACAATGAGCCGACACACCTAAGTGGTGCGGATCTTATAGGTTTGCTCGCGTTTGTAATAATAAAAAGATACATGAAAAAATAAGTTATACAGTTTTGAATTCGTGCTTTACCAAGCTTTTATTTGGCATCCCACACGATGACCTTGAACATTTTTTTAACGTCCCACACTCTACCCTCCCCGAAACTAACCCCCGAAATCAAAATTCTACTTTTGTATAATATTGGGTCACAACCGAACACATTTGTACCAAATTAAAACTTTCTGCGTCAAATAGTCTCTGAGAAAAATGTGACAAACGAACACCGAGATGATTCCATAAGTGTTCCGTTTTGCCAATTTTGGTACAAAAGACTAAAAAATAAATTCACCGTGTCATCCGGTTAATTGAACCTTATTACCTAATATCCATATAAAAACGCATTGTGTTTTGTTATTTGTACATTTTGTTACCGACTTCAATATCGATGTAGCTGAGCGACGGTGAAATTTTGTTTCTAATTTAATTTTGATTTTTAGTGACATTTTTTTTGTTACCGTTCCTGGTCACTGGGAATGGTCCGGCTATACCGATCGCAATCCTCGCAAAAGAAGCTCCGACGTTATATTGTTTCAATGCACCCCTACTTCTAGTCTGTAGTCCCTTACTGGCCACACAAAATTTGTAATTGCGACACCAAGCTTCCACATCCTAACTAGCATTTACCATGTAAAATCGTTCTCACACTTTATTCAGGGACTTATTAACGCCGAAGTGCCCACCAGATGCTTCATCATGCACTTCCTGCAGTACCTTCGGCACTCGACACCTGGGAATCTTTAGATGCATAACAACTTGCTTTCCATACTTTCGATCCGGGCTTTCCCATGCGCTCTTTAACAGCCCGTTCATAATTCCGAGTCCCACTGCGCCCACAAAGCCTTCAATCCATCTGCTTTGTCCGAGACATCCTTCCACTCTAGTCCAATTTCCCTTTCCTCTGCTTACAATATAGCCCCAATCTTTGTACCGTCCAGTTGTTCTCGTCTCAGGGCTTCAGTTGTCCAATCATCCGGAACCTCTATATTAATAGTGTTGACTGCTCCCGTGCCTGTCTTTTTCTCCACGTGATAGCAGTGTTTGCAAACGTCCTTGCTTGGTTTTTTAAACAAAGCATCTGCATTGTTATGAGATCTTCCAGGTCGATGTTCCATTTTGAAGTCATATTGTGGCTGCCGTTTTATCCAACAAGCCAGATGACCTTCTGGGGTTTTCAACCGCAACAGCCATTTTAATACAGCATCCGGTCCGGATCCTGAAATGTTGTCAATAAAGATATTTATGGAAATGGTCCACTGATTTGACGATGGCTATAGTAACTCTATCCTGGTTACCCAATAATTTCATTCCGGTTTGGATAGCACCTTGCTGAAGTACTCGATCACTCTTTCCCGCCCGATCTGGATTTGATGCAGTACACAATCTACTGAAGAATTGCTGACATCCGTATCTAAAATAAAATGTACATTCCGCTGTGGGTATGCACAGGACCAGTGCATACAGCTGCCATCAATTTTCTCCATACCGTGGTGTATATGGTAGAAGCGAAGGCATCAGATTTGTATATAATATTTTTCAACCCTTCCACCACCCCCATTATTAAAGGCTGATAAAATTAAATTGAAATATTCACTTGAAATTTGGTACGCGTATGTACTATAAAAACATCTGGAACTAGATTCTATTTTGAAATGATTCCGTTGAAGGGGGTGAGGAAAGGGTAAGTAAAAGTAAATAGGAGAAATGAATAAAGCAAGCTGGTAAGAGTACAGAAACTTGAGATCTGGTGTAACATTTTTCAACCCCCTCCACCACCACCTCCACTCCATTATTAAATGAATTGATAAAATAAAATTGAGATATTCACTTGAAATTTGGTTCACGCATGTATTGTAACGACATCTGATTGAGATGATTCCGTTGAAGGGGGCGGGGGGAGGGTGTAAATGGGAGAAAATAAGTAGAGCAAGCTAATAACAGTCTAGAAACTTCATTTTTGACGTATATGCTAGAAATCAACCGCTCAAATTTCTTTGTAACATCTGCCTCAAATATTATTAAAATTCTATGACTAATTATATCTACATACTAGAGTGCAAATGCAAATATACTAAAGATGTATTCCTTTAAAGAGATTTAGATGGAAAATTCGGATTTGAAAGTAGTGATTCCTTAGGCAACGGTTTTAATATTGATATTAATTTGTTGAATGAATTTCACCAAGTTTTTTTCATTATATTATTCATATTTTTTTATTTATTTACTTTAATTATTTTAGTAAATAAATAACAAACACTCAAAATACAGTTCAATGCATTTAGGTGACAAATGCAAAGAGACTTTATTACGGAAATAGTTTGAAATTCACGGACTAGAACGAAAACTTTTGCAATACACCCTAAACGTTTACCTATTGTTAATTTGCACACAATTAACATATATTGAAAAAGTTAAAAAAAGTAAATATTGTATTTGAAGAATTTTGAAGATGTAATACCAACAATTTAATTGATAAAATTACAAAACAAATCAAACGGGAGCTTTCGAGGTCGTTATTTACGGTTTAAAAGTTATAATTTCAAAATTTAAAATGGCGGATTGAAAATGGCTGATTTAAATTTGAAAATCATACAGTCATGCGCAAATCTCAGTTTACAGGTCGCAGTGCTTGACTGATGCATTTGAATTTTTTTCAATCCATGGATCATCGCAATCTATTGAAGGTTCTAATCTGCCTTTATTTCACAATGATACGTCGAGTGGTCGTACTCGACCATTTGACTATAAATAATTACTATAAATAATTCTGTAATATCATTCTCGATGCCCTATGAATGATAAATAGTTAAAAATGAAAAAAGATAACAACTATTTTTTAGTTCCACCCACTCTAATTAAAAAAACAGTTCAATAAATTGAACCCAGTAAACATTTGTTAATAAAATGTATTAATATGAAGGTTAAATTTGAATAAGTGTAGAAAATACAAATTTCTTTTGGCTGTCGATAAAGTGCGAGAATTTGCCCCCTGCAAATATAGCAAGCGGTACAATTTTTGATTTTCCGAAATAGGTACTATTGGGAATAAACAGAAATAAAAAAGGAGGCAATTTTTTATTCGAAAATTTGTTTCCCTAGGATTAGCAGATTTCGAGAAAGTTGAGGTGCGACTAGATGCAGGAATGTTCTCCTTCTTTTGTGCATGCTCGATAAATCTACGTTAAATCAAACAATATTATATGTTAAGGTGGCCATTCACTAGAAAGAGACATCCGATAGGGAAATATTTATTATTTTTGGCCATAACTTTTTTTTCTTAGTACATATATTTAAAAAAACTATGCATAACAAGACTATTACTATGAATTTCCATTCAATAACTTGAGCGGGTTGCAAAATACCTAGATCTAAATTTAAAAATTATGTTAATCTTCCTATTTCGTAGTTTTAAATTGAGCTGTTTTGCAAACCACTGAAATTATTGAGTGAAAATTCATAGTAATAGTCTTGTTATGGTTCTACTTAGGTACCCTTATAGTCTTTTTTAATATACGTACTAAGAAAAAAAAAAGTTATGGGTAAAAATAATAAATATTTCCCTATCTGATGTCTCTTTCTAGGGAATGGCCACCTTAAGGCCACTTTACATTAATGCAATATTTTGGGCGGCATGCAAATTTTTATTGCGCGCATGCGTACATAGAGCTATTTCGATCAGCCGATGGCAATATATTTCATTGCATTGAATTAGCTAGCGCGTGTTCTAATTTGATTGTATGGCAGATGAAATATAGTTGGGAATATTTGGGTGGCCAACCAAGCATTAAAGAAACTAAAGCAAAGAACATAACGTATATTTCAGAGTGTTATTGTTTGTAGAAGTTAAAAGTTTCTTAACCCACCAGATTCATATTTTCCTCTTATTTTATATTAAAAGTGCTGAAGTTGCGAGTCTGTTTTCACTTGATTTTCTCTCTTTCTATTCATAGTGATTCAGTGTAAACAATAAACCTAATCAAAAGTTTTTCTTCTCGTCTGGTTGGTAGTCCCAAAGATTTCACAAAATATTGTAGTATGCATTTGAGGAACTTTAATTTGCTAGCATAACCAGAAGTCAGGTTATCGAAAGAATGCAAAGATTTCATTAATATTTTTAGACATAGCTTTTCTTTTAGTTCCCATAGATAGTTATTTTTTCTGATGTTTGTAAAATCCTATAAAGAATATGTTTCAATATTGCAGTAGTGTAAGTAAAGTGCTTTTAAGATGCAAAAATTATCACGCAAAGATTTGCTGCCATCCACTTCATTGCATTGCATAAATGTAAAGCCGCTTTTAAATGTTCTCCTTTTCCCGCATGCAATCTACTGACTTTTAACAAGTCAGCAGATGGTATGCGAGAAGGGCAAGGAGAACATTTGCGCCGTTTTTGCAATTGAATATATTATAAATAATATTTTGGTTGTGATAAAATTGTTTTATCAGTATATTTCTACCAGAATTATTTTACCTTAAAGCTCTGTTACTGCAAAAGTGTATTTCTCATATTAAATACATAGGTATGTTTTGTTATTAGTTTTAAATACTTTATACTTAGATCAAATGAAATAAATAAGAAACCTAATCTAAAATTGACACAATCGCGTTATTGAAATCAGCATCTGAAATATATAATATTGTTTGATTTAACGTAGATTTATCGAGCATGCGTAAAAGAAGGAACCCATTCTTTCATCTAGTCGCACCTAGAAAATCGTATGTGGAAAATTTTTGTCAATGAATTATTATTATATGCATAGCTTATTGAATAAAACAACTAACGAGTATTCTTATTATTCTAACAATCGCTTACCTTCGGTAAAAATAATTTCAATAATTTGGATGATTTCCTAAGAGAAATTCCTTTTGTATATTAAATATTGTGCTCATCAAAACAAGTGTTACGCTGCCCTAGGCGTCGGTTTCAGATTTCACTTTTTGCCATTAAAGCGAACATCTTCATGGAAGCAGGTACCATGAGCTACATAATCTTTTCTTTTATTTTGTACAGACACAGACGAGAAAACATGACATTGGACTTTATCACTTTCTCATGCGTGTACTACGAAAAAACAATTACTTTCCATTAAGTTATTTGAAATTTTATGTAACTCTGAGTGGCGATGCAAGTGTTTTTATTTGCATATTTCATTTGATAATTGAAAATGAAAGTAAGTTATAAGTTTGTAATTAAAACTGATTTTTGTCATTCAATTTAAATAAAGACAAGTTAATCATGAGACGTGTTTTTGGAAGAGAATAAATAAGAGTAGTAAATAGTAGTAAGTCTTCTTGGTACAAAACTTTTAAATTCATTCAAAACGATAATCTGCTTGGATTTCTGGATTTATTTTCAAGGACATTAACTCTCGAGTCACATGAACTAAAGTTTCTCAACAGCGAAACTTAACGGGTCTACAAAAAATACACAAAAACAATTTATTTATTAATATAATTTAACTAGTACTAGGCTTGTGTTCCTCTGTGGGGTTAAATATGCCCTTAGCACATTTTTCTATTATTGCATATTCTGAAAAAGCTCGACGATTGTGTAGTAGCCATGCCAAAAATTAGAGTTACTGACGCTTCCCTGTAAGTACAAAAAAATTCTGCCAGGAGCGTTTTGGGCACGCACATGATAGCCAACGTACTTAAACTTTGTGCTATACCGGGTGTAGCCCTGGGTACACCCCCTTTTTTTCATTTAGTTTTGAAGGTAATGATTGAAATCGAGAACATTCTATATACTTATTAAACGTCACATTCTGACATAAATGATCTTTTTTCCCCATCTGGTTTCACCGAAAGTGACACTAACTTTTGATTTTCAGATGGAATACCCATATATTATTGCATTTTTGAATTCTGAATTCAATGATACCATATATACTTTCTTTAACCTGAAACATTCAAATATCTCGAGTAATAAGCACTCTACGAAAAAATGTTCAAACAAAAGTTGTAGAATTGGATGGGGTTAGTCCGACGGTATATGTCACTTTGACTTTGGGTGGAAGGGTTAAGGTCATTCAAGGTCAAATTCCGTTTTTTAAATGGAATCCCCTAGTTTTACTTAGAATTGTCTGACTAAAAATATACTACTTTTGTTCGAAGCATTTTTTTTAACTTATCATTTTCTTTTAGTTATACGGCAAGGAAAAATCAAAATTTTAGAATTTTACAAATTACATGAAGCAAAAAGAGTTTGGAATTATGCCAGGAATATTTTCAAATCGTTTCGGAATTTTCCAATGTCCTTTTTGATGCACTTGAAGACTCCACAATGCTTTTTTTTGCAAAGGGCATTGGACAATTCCGAAAAAAATTGAGAATATTTCCGGAATGACTTCAAACTTTTTTTGCCTCTCGCAATATTTGTTCAAACTTCTTTTTCGAGAAAAAAAATCGCGAAGTTTTAAAATTTTGATTTTTCATCGCGGGATGACGAAAAAATATGACAATTTCAAAGAAAAATGTTTCGAACGAGGAGTAATCTATTTTTAATCAGACAATCCGAATTCGCAATAAAAAATAGGGGTTCCCATTAAAAAAAACAAATTTGACCTTGAATGACCTTAATCATTCCACCCAAAGTCAAAGTGACATATACCGCCGAGTTGACCCCATCCAATTCTACAACTTTTGCTTGAACATTATGCTTATTACTTGAGATATTTGAATATTTCAGGTTAAAAAAATCACCCAGAATAAGTGACATATCAAACGTTAATATTTATTTTAATTTTATTTTTAGTTTTCCATTAAAGTCTGCCGTGACTGTTCCGATTGATTCTAATTGAACCGTGAAATACTAGAGAAATCTAAATCCCACCGAAAATACAAAATTATGTAATTTATGAGCAAATGTTGATTAATAAAAATAAAAAGAAGTTAAAGTTTACTGTGTTTCATAAATGATAATTTTTACATATTCGAAAAATCAACATTCTTTAAGCTCAAGAACGCTTCTTATGGAATTGCACAGTTTATTTTAAAATTTGCATAACGTAAATGTACCAATGCCTGACACCTTAAGAGTTGATTTTCCGTATTTTAATTTGTAGAAATAATTTCGAAACACTAATCGGAGATTCCATATGTGGAATGAGCAGATCACACATCATTTGTGATTTATATCACAAATATTATTATCGGTAACTTAGTCTGATTCGTAATTTTTGTTTGTTTTCAGTATCTGTTTTGAAATTTTACAATTTTTTGTTCACTACCTCACGGTTATTCCTGGCTCCTCAGCCCTAAATCTGACTTTAAGAAGGTTGAGGCGTTACAGTCCCAACCAAAAGTAAATCAAATTCTAAATCGGAATATTTGCATAATAAATTACTATAGTGTTTACGAAGTCAATTGAAACTGGTCAGTGTTAAAGCACAGGGCCGTGCGCACTTAATTTGATATTTTGTCCTATGTATTTAACAATGGTATCGAGAATCGAATAGTAGTTGAAACTGTGCAGGCGAGTCCAAGACTGGCAATATAATCAGCCTGAATGAATCATCTACGACTGTCCTGGTTTAAAGATAATAAAACGGACAGGTCCACTAGCATAAAAAAAACCTTGTAAATCGTTTCTCAAGAGTCAACGTGGACTTGTGAGATGTGTTGTCATTGGCCTGCGTTTGAGGACGGGTGGCGACGATTGGCTGGCACCCGGGTATTCCTCAGTCCGATTGGTCGGTCGGTGCTTGAGTTATATCAGTCATTAGTCAACGTGGACTCGATATTTCTCGAGTGCAGTGCGAAAAATGGTTTTCAGAACAGCTTTATACCAACATTCCGCCTAATTCGGTAATTGTATTAGATAATGCTTCCTATCACTCGCTAATATTAAATAAAATACCAAACACCAGTACAAGGAAGACATTTTAAAATTCATGAGAGAAAAAAATATGGAAATTCCTGTAAAAGTTCCAATATAGCGCGAATTACTGAAATTAATAAAATAACAGAATTTCAAATGTTATTGATAACTTATCCAATATACACGGTCATACACTTTTGCGGTTACCTCCATACTATGCATATTTAATCTTATCGAGATGGTTTGAGAAACTTTAAAAGATCGTTTGTGAAAATGTAATGACTCTCCAACGTTAAGCGCGGTAGTAGTTGATCATATAAGAAAAGCAATAAATGATCTCGACAATACTGATTTATGGAAAAATTGCGTTAAGCATGTAATTGAAAAAGAAAATCAATATACAACACTACCCCCCATTGCACCGATTATAATTCAACCGGATAATGATCTCTCTTCAGAAAGTGAAGATTCGGGCGCGTCAACTTTTAGTATTTAACTGTTTAATATATATTTTCAGAACAAAATATTTAGCTGTTATGTGAGGTATGAAGTTTACTTTTTTATTGTTATATTTCTTGGAATATATTTTATTTAGTTGACAAGAAATTTTAATTTAAGTTACTTTATTCTAGAGACATATTTTAATTTTGTTTTTATTTATGTTTTATACATATAAGTATTTGTTTTTGTTGTACTAATTCTTTGCTTTGGTTAAGAAACTTACATTTTTATTTTTATTTTAGAAGAAACTTAAATTTTATTTTTACTATTTAACATCCTTGCCCGTCGCCAATCTAACCTGTCCCATTCCCTCATCCCGGCAAGGATATGTTCATGTTCATAACTTCTCGTTGGTCCTTGCTGATAATAACATATTTCAATGTAGAATGGGATGACTTTAAAACTAAACCCAATAAATTTAAATATTTAGACTTTATATCTAAAACTGATATAATATTTCAAAAATATGTTATTGGATAAATGAACAAAAATAGCCTATCTAATAAACAAAAGATAATAAAAAACCGCTGCCTAAGGAATCACTACTTCCACATCCAGATTCTTCATCCAAGTCACTTTAAAGGAAACATCTTGACTATATTTGCACTCTAGTATGTGGAAATTATTGGTCATAGAATTTTAACATTATTTGGGGCAGATGTCATAGAAAAGTTTGAGGAGTTGGTTTCCACCATATACGTTAAAAATTAAATTTCTAGTTCACCCTACTTATTTTCTACTATACACAACTTACCACCTCCCACCCCTTCAATGGAGTCATCTCAATCAGATGTCACTACATTGCATGCGTGTACTAATTTTCAAGTGAATATCTCAATTTGATGTTATCAATCCCATTAATAATGAAGCGGAGGTGGTGGAGTTTGAAAAATATTAGAAAGAAATCTGAGGCCTTGGTTTCTAGTATATACACAGAATCCCAAATTTCTGTACTCTTATCAGCTTGATTTACTTATTTTCCCCTGGTCATTCCTATTAACCCCAACCCTACTACGGAATGATCCCAAAATATAATCCAGTTTCAGATGTCGTTATAATACATACGTCTATCAAATTATAAGTGAATATCTCAATTTTATTTTATCAACCCCTTTAATAATGTAGTAAGGGTAGTGAAAGTGTTGAAAAATATTATTATAAAATCTGAGACCTTGGCTTTTAGTACATACACCGAATTTCAAGTTTCTGTAGTCTTACCAGCTTGCTTTACTTATTTTCCCTATTTACCCCTATTTAACCCCTACTCCTTCAACGCAATCATGTTAAAATATAATATAGTTTCAGATATAGTTATAATACATAAATGTCCCAAATTTCAAGTGAAAATTTAAATTTAATTTTATCAACTCTTAATAAGGGGGTGTGGGTGGTGGGGAGATGGAAAATACTAATAAAAAACCTGAGACCCTCGCTTCTAGTATATACACCAAATCCCAAATTTCTGTACTTTTACCAGCTTGCTTTACTTATTTTCCCCTATTTACCCCTATTTACCCCCAACCCTTCAACGGAATCATCTCAAAATATAATCTAGTTCCAGATGTCGTTATAATACATATGCGTACTAAATTTCATGTGAATATCTCAATTTTATTTTATCAACCCCTTGAATAATGGAGTAAGGGTGTGGGGTACTGAAATATATTATTAAAAAATCTGAGGCCTTGGCTTCTAGTACATACACCGAATTTCAAGTTTCTGTACTCATACCAGCTTGTTTTACTTATTTCCCCCTATTTACCCCTAAATAACCCCAAACCCTTCAACGGAATCATCTCAAAGTATAATCTAGTTCCAGATGTCTATAAATTTCATGTGAATATCTCAATTTTATTTTATCAACCCCTTGAATAATGGAGTAGGGGTGGTGGGGGGTTGAAAAATATTATAAATAATCTGAGACCTTGGCTTCTAGTACATACACCGAATTTCAAGTTTCTGTAGTCTTACCAGCTTGCTTTACTTATTTTCCCCTATTTACCCCTATTTAACCCCCAACCCTTCAACGGAATCATCTCAAAATATAATCTACTTCCAGATGTCGTTATAATACATACGTGTACCATATTTCAAATGAATATCTCAATTTTATTTTATCAACCCTTTTCATATTGGAGTAGGGGTGGTGGGAGTTGAAAAATATTACAAAAAAATCTGATGCTTTGGCTTCTAGTACATACACCGAATTTCAAGTTTCTGTAGTCTTACCAGCTTGCTTTACTTATTTTCCCCTATTTACCCCTATTTAACCCCCAACCCTTCAACGGAATCATTTCAAATTATAATCTAGTTCCAGATATCGTTATAATACATGTGTGTACCAAATTTCAAGTGAATATCTCAATTTTATTTTATCAACCCTTTTCATATTGGAGTAGGGGTGGTGGGGGTTGAAAAATATTATAAAAAAATCTGACGCTTTGGCTTCTAGTACATACACCGAATTTCAAGTTTCTGTACTCTTACCAACTTGTTTTACTTATATTCCCCTATTTACCCCAAATTAACCCCCAACCCTTCAACGGAATCATCTCAAAATATAATCTAATTTCAGACGTCGTTATAATACATACGTGTACGAAATTTCAAATGAAAATCTCAACTTTATTTTATCAACTCCATTAATTGGGGTAGGGGTGGTGGGGGGTTGAAAAATATTATGAAAAAATCTGAGGCCTTAACTTCTAGTAAATACAATGAATTTCAAGTTTCTGTACTCTTACAAGCTTGCTTTACTTATTTTCCCCTATTTACCCCTATTTAACCCCCAGCCCTTCACCGGATATCCTCAAAAAACAATCCAGTTCCAGATCTCGTTATAATATATACGTGTACAAAATTTCAAGTCAGTATCTTAAACCGTTCCGGAGAAAACGTGCGGACAAAAAAAGTTACAGGCAGGCAGACAGACAGACAGACAGACAGACAGACAGACACACAGACAGACAGACAGACAGACCGACAGACAGAAAATTTTTTTCGCTCAAATTTAAAATCTCGACGTTTCATGACATTCTAAACCTATTTCACGAATAAAAATTTTTGAAAATTTTTTTGCGATTACTATACTTCCAATCCACTACGTGGATGTGGAAGTAAATTAATACAGTTTTCAAAAAATTATAACATTTTCTTATGACAAGCATTTCTATTTACCTCCGCCCATGTACAATAAAGAGTTGCCGACTGTTTTTGCCGGCTTTTAGTTTTTATACGATTTCAATTGTGCTCGTATAGATTTTACAAAAGGTTATAAGTCGATGATACCAATAAATATTGTCATAAATGCATAAATAAATCATTTTTTATTATTGATTAATTATTTAAGTAGATTTAATTATTTAACTTAATGAACTAACTTTTGGAAGTTTTGTACAAACTTTTTGAAAAAAAAAAAAATTTAAATATCTGGATATTTTACGAAAGTGTAGAAAGGCCACGCTATTTAATGTTTTTTTCTAACTCGGAATTCACAATCGCAAGTCAGAATTCACAATTGTAAGTCGGAATTCACAATGATTGTAAGTCGTAATTCACAATTGTATCTCGAAATTCACAATTGTAAGTCGGAATTCACAACTGTATCTCGGAATTCACAATTGTAACTCGGAATTCACAATTGTTAAGTCGGAATTCACAATTGTTAAGTCGGAATTCACAACTGCCTCTCAGAATTTGCAATTACATGTTGGATTATAAATTTACGAGTTAGTGGTCCAAATTTGTCTCTCGGTATTTATGTGGCTGATGGTATATTCGAAAATAAAGGTACTCTAAATGAATAGGAAGGAAATTATATCCCTTCAATAAGGAATAACAAATATCAGTTTTTCTGCAATATTTTCCGACCGCCTTAAAGTATAAAATTCATATTTTAAATTTAGATATAACACATCTGGACATCAGTTTACATAGTATCAATCAAACACCTTCTTCTGCTTAAGGGGTAGTTTTAGTGGGAGGCTGTCGGCATTTTACTGCAAATTTCTTAATTCTTTATGCAAGGTGCAATTAGTTTCATGTCCTTAAAAAAAGCTGGTGGTGGGGAACGATTGGACAAAAAAAGATCTTATATAGCATGGGGTCTAAAGCCCAGAGTTTAGGAGAAAAGATTAAAGAAAAATTTCGAAAATGTTTAGTAATATTGTTTGAGAACTGCTGGAATGTTAGTACAAACTTTATATCTAAAACTGATATAATATTTCAAAAATATGTTATTGGATAAATGAACAAAAATAGCCTATCTAATAAACAAAAGATAATAAAAATTAATACAGTTTTAAAAAAATTATAACATTTTCTTATGACAAGCATTTCTATTTACCTCCGCCCATGTACAATAAAGAGTTGCCGACTGTTTTTGCCGGCTTTTAGTTTTTATACGATTTCAATTGTGCTCGTATAGATTTTACAAAAGGTTATAAGTCGATGGTACCAATAAATATTGTCATAAATGCATAAATAAATCATTTTTTATTATTGATTAATTATTTAAGTAGATTTAATTATTTAACTTAATGAACTAACTTTTGGAAGTTTTATACAAACTTTTTGAAAAAAAAAAAATCTAAATATCTGGATATTTTACGAAAGCGTAGAAAGGCCACGCTATTTAATGTTTTTTTCTAACTCGGAATTCACAATCGCAAGTCAGAATTCACAATTGTAAGTCGGAATTCACAATAATTGTAAGTCGTAATTCACAATTGTATCTCGAAATTCACAATTGTAAGTCGGAATTCACAACTGTATCTCGGAATTTACAATTGTAACTCGGAATTCACAATTGTTAAGTCGGAATTCAGAACTGCCTCTCAGAATTTGCAATTACATGTTGGATTATAAATTTACGAGTTAGTGGTCCAAATTTGTCTCTCGGTATTTATGTGGCTGATGGTATATTCGAAAATAAAGGTACTCTAAATGAATAGGAAGGAAATTATATCCCTTCAATAAGGAATAACAAATATCAGTTTTTCTTTTAAAAGTAGGTGACAAACTCCTATGATTCCGAACTATACAACCATTGATCCAGAAAAGCAGTGGTTCTCAAATTTCTCCTACCTTAACATTCAAATTTTTGACCTAGGTCAGTTTTTTTAAAGTGCCCCTAGAGAAAGTCATTCTTTAATGACATGAAACTAATTACATCCTGTATATCCTAAAAATTCTCATAATAATTTTCAGGTCATTAAAAATAAAAAAGATATTCTTATTGCATTTCGACAAACCACTCTCAAGTAACTTATGCTTACACGTCAATGTGCATTTATACTATTTTATTAATAATAATTAATTTGCAATATAAAATTTTTTGCTTGCACCATTTGAAAGCTATAATAATGATGGGATCCTCGGCACAAGTTTACTTAGAGGAAGATTCCTCTTTACTGTTTCAGTATTTCACACAAAGCAAATTGCCATTTATTTATTCATTTATTTATTTATAGAGTAAATTATGAAATACAAACAGCCAATGTTGGTAAAACAATTTCCTGGATACTCTGAACTTTTTCTAAATGAAAAGTATACGTTGGCGGCCTTCATTTGTGCAAAATTTCTAATGGTCGACTCCGTGTCATTCAATAATAAACGGGATGCTTGAGGTATGAGTAGTGAGGTGTCTCATGGCTAAACAAAATTTTTGTATTACATTTTTTAATTATTTAGGTGGTTTTAATGTTATTCGACTGTTCTGCATTATTTCAATTTTAACGGACATAGATAGCGATATTATTTGATATTATTTTCCAACGAAAACTAACTATTATTAAATTAAAAATGAAAAATTAAGAAAAATGTATAACAGTTTGGCGTCCCTCCTAGCCGGCGGCCAGGCAAATTGCCCGGGTTGCCCGGCCCTTAAACCGTCCCCGTCTACTGTACAGACAGCGCGTATAAGAGCAATATAACTAGGCAGAGGGCTGTACCCGACAATGAGGAAAGTATTTCTATTTGTTGAAGACCCAAGTTAAAGTAAAATGCAATAAAAGCATCCATTTCATCAATTAATCACTACACCTCTCTTAACTACTGCGGAAAACACGTGTATATTAGGAATCATACTCTTAACCTTAGTATTTGATTACAATTGTTGAATTCTGACAACAATTGTGAATTCCGAGATACAATTGTGAATTCCAACTTACAACTGTGAATTCCGAGATACAATTGTGAATTCCGACTTACAATTGTGAATTAATTCCGAATTAATTGTGAAATCCGAGTAAGAAAAAAAAATTGAATAGCGTGGCCTTTCTACACTTTCGTAGTATTTTACAAATTTGTTTCGTTATTAATTAAAAAAAAGATGAGAACAGTAAAAATTAAAATTAAATCATTAAATAATTGAAAAATCTGTAAAAAATCATTAACGAAAAGAGAAATTTGACAGTTTACAAATGTTTAATATATTTTTTTATTTATTAAAAGTGTCCTAATTAAATTGGGAACAATATTAAACTATGCGTAAAACATCAATGCTTTACATAGTTAGTTTTCGGAACTGCTGACATTATTTGGTTATTTGCTATACATTAAAATGTACCAAAAAATTGATTGGAGCCGTTACTCTGTGGTAGTTAATCATTTCGCATAAATAACTAAATCAAACACACTACTATTTTTTGTACCACATGTGGTAGAAAACATAGTAGTGTTTTATTTAGTTATTTGTGTTAAAATGTACCGTTTGCATGCTGGGTTGACATATTTTCCATAAGACTACATGTAAAAGTTTTTAAAGTTTTTTAATTTTATGAGTTTCCTAATGACTTTGGATTTTTTACAGAAAATTGTGTCATATAAAAATGTATTAAAAAAACTTAATTTCAGATTTTTTCATTATTTTCGTCTAAAGCCTCAACCATCTTAAAGAGATCAATACCTGACCCCACACCAACTAGCTGAAAATTGATATTCAAAGAAACCCAAATTAGCTGGTCAACAAAACATTTATTTAAACATTGATATACTTATAAGAAAAAACTCACAGTCAATAAGAATACATTTATTATATATAAGCATTCATTCCCCACACATAGTAACCACCTCTTGAGTTGACTGGTTTTGGTTGTCCAATTTTTTATTTTACTTGATCCAGTGAATACCACAAGGGATCCCCTTTTTCAGGTCATATAAAGTTAAAACCACTATGCACATCATTTTTACCAAATACCTCTTTTCTGTCACGTTAAGCTTTTTAATTTGGCCAGAACAATATTTATTATCATAAATTATGATAACAAAATGTTCTTTTTCAAATCCATTTTATGTAAAATTTCAATATCACTTTCACTTTGTTCTAAGAGTTGTTGGTACCAGTTGTCTTCCTCATCCTCTTATTCAATTGCGATTTCAATAGATGAATCGAATGCTTTATTAGCAGTAATGTTTACTTTTTCTTTTTTTATTCCTTCTCCTCTCTGCCATTTGGTTTAGTCTCATCTGTTTTTTCTATTTTAGTTTCTGTTTCCTCTCTTCCTTTTCTCGCTCTCTCAACAGCATTGCTTCCACTTCTGTTTTTTTCATAGTTTTCTCGTTCTTGTCTATTTCACTTTTCTTTCTTTTTCTTAAAATTCTCTTTACCTTTTTGTCTGAAATTACTGAAGGCATTATATTATTTTTCTACTAATTTCCTCTCCTTAAAAGAGGTTTCTATGTTTTATCTTTTTATGTACATCTCAATGGAATCTAGCAGTTGAAATTTAGTAATGAGGAAACACCTATCTCCACTATTGAATATCTAACTTTATATTAAGTGTCGTCTTTGGCTTTGGCACATTAAACTGTTTAGCTGTTAATTTAACTAAGACGTTATTTTGTTTAACAGACCACAGTGCTTGCTGCATCTCTTCATCTTTACATTTCTCAAATTCTTAATGAACAGCAAATAAACATAACCCACATGAATAATCACGTCATAAAAATTTAAATCCAATATGACTATCTCTGTAACACGAAAATTTAATAGTGGCATTGTCACCATTTTAATAAAAATTGGAGCAAAATAGTAAGTTATAAAGTCGTATTTTGGCTCATTTTTGGTAAAATAATTAGAGGTGTCAAGTTTGGAAACATGTATGGTATGTTTACCCCAATGAAAAGGTAATAAATCAGATGTTTTACTTCCACATCCACGTAGTGGATTGGAAGTACTTACAGTAATCGTAAAAAAAATTCTCAATTTTTGTTTTTTTGAAATAGGTTTAGATGTCATGAAACGTCGAGATTTTGAAAAAAATTTCTGTCTGTCGGCCTGACTGTCAGACTGTCTGTAACTTTTTTGTTCGCAGGTTCTCTCCCCAACGGTTTAAGATATTGACTTGAAATTTTCTACACGTATATATTATAACGAGATCTGGAACTGGATTTTTTTAACATATCTGGTGAAGGGTTGGGGGGTAAATAGGGGGAAATAAGTAAAGTAAACTGGTAAGAGTACAAAAACTTGAAATTTGATGTGTGTGCTAGAAGCCAACGCCTCAAATTTTTTTATATTTTCCGTATCCCCCCCCACATCATTATTAAAGAGGTTGATAAAATAAAATTGAGATATTCACTTGAAATTTGGTATATGTAACTATATATTATAATGACATATTGAACTAGATTACATTTTGGGATTGTTCCGTTGAAGGGTTGGGGGTTAAATAGGGGTAAATAGGGAAAAATAAGTAAAGCAAGCTGGTAAGAGTACAGAAAATTAAAATATGGCGATGTACTAGAAGCCAAGGCTTCAAATTTTTTGACAACATTTTTCAACTCCCCACCACCCCTACTCTATTAATAAAGTGGTTGATAAAATAAAATTGAGATATTCACTTGGAACTTGGTGCATATATGTATTATAGCGACATCTGGATCTAGATTATATTTCGAGATTATTCCGTTGAAGGGTTGGGGGTTAAATAGGGGTAAATAGGGGAAAATAAGTAAAGCAAGCTGGTAAGAGTACAGAAACTTGAAATTCCGTGTATGTACTAGAAGCCAAGGTCTCAGATTTTTTAATAATATTTTTCAATCTCCCGCCACCCCTACTCCATTATTAAAGTTGTTGATAAAATGAAATCAAGATATTCACTTGAAATTTGGTACACGTATGTATTATAACGACATCTGGAATTGGATTATATTTCGAGATAATTCCGTTGAAGGGTTGGGGGTTAAGGAGGGGTAAATAGGGGAAAATTAGTAAAGCAAGCTGGTAAGAGTACAGAAACTTGAAATTCGGTGTATGTAGTAGAAGCCACGGCCTCAGATTTTTTATACTATTTTTCAACCCCCCACCACACCTACTACATTATTAAAGGAGTTGATAAAATAAGGTCAAGATATTTACTTGAAATTTGGTACACGTATGTATTCTAACGATATCTAGAACTAGATTATATTTTGAGATGATTCCGTTGAATGGTTGAGGGTTAAATAGGGGTAAAAAGGGGAAATGAGTAAAGTAAGCTGGTAAGAGTACAGAAACTTGAAATTCGGTGTACATACTAGAAGCCAAGGCTTCTAATTATTTTATAATATATTTCAACCCCCCACCAACCATACTCCATTATTAAAGAGGTTCATAAAATAAAATTGAGATATTCACTTGACATTTGGTACACGTATGTTTTATAACAATATCTGAAACTAGATTATATTTTGAGATGATTCCGTTGAAGGGTTGGGGGTTAAATGGGGGTAAATATGTGAAAATAAGTAAAGCAAGCTGGTATGAGTACAGACATTTGGGGCTTGGTGTATCTACTAAAAGGAAAAGCCTCGGTTTTTTTATATTTTCCATCCCCCACCACTAAAAAGGGTTGATAAAATTAAATTGAGATTTTCACTTGAAATTCTGTAAATGTATGTATTATTACGACATCTGAAACTAGATTATATTTTGACATTATTCCGTAGAAGGAGTGGGGGGTAAGCAAAGGTAAATAGGCAAAAATATGTTAAGCAAGCTGGTAAGAGTACAGAAACTTGGGATTTGGTGTATAGGTATACTAGAAACCAAGGATTTAGATTTATTTCTAATATTTTTTAACCCCCTCACCCCCATCACCTCCACTCCATTATTACAGGGATTGATAACACAAAATTGAGATATTCACTTGAAAATTAGTACACGTATGTATAATAATAACATCTGAATGAAATGATTCCGTTGAAGGGGTGAGAGGGGTGGTAGGTTGTGAATAGGGGAAAATAGGTAGAGCAAGCTAGAAACTTCATTTTTAACGTATATGGTAAAAACCAATGCCTCAAATTTTTCTATGACATCTACCCCAAATATTATTATAATTCTATGATCAATAATTTCCATATACGAGCGCAAATATAGTTAAGATGTTTCCTTTAAAGTGACTTGGATGAAAAATCTGGATGTGGAAGTAGCAATTCCTTAGGCAGCGGTTTTTAAAATAATTTTCCAAGGAAGTGTGTCCATAAATTTTTGAAACAATCAAATTGTCGAAAATAACCCGTTTTTCTGCCAACTTAGCTATCTGCAGGATAATATATGGAAAAGATAGGAAAAATTCCGTAGAATTTAATGAACTAGTTACAAGCGGTCCCTTGCAGAAGTTATTCGAAATGGGGTCAAAAGGGTCCCAAAAACAGTTCTTCGCGTTTAAAAAAAATCTGAACTTTGTATAGAAAAATGTTTTGTATACAGTTCTTACTAGCAATAAAATAAGTCCAGTTCGATATTTATAAATTTACAAATAAATTATTTATTTTATAAAATTGGCTCATAATCTTATTTTATCCAATTGTTTATATCTTAAAAAATAATAATTATTATATAATGAAACTCGCTGAAAGTATAGTCCTTGGCGACTACAACAGGAGCGTCTTTAAAAAAATGGCAAAAAATGGATCAGTTTCTGCAATAATTGACTTTTTCGAGAAAAAGTCGATTTTGTAGAATTCCATTTAGTCGGGATTCTGAACACATACCGAAACGTTTTCGGGCTTAAAACTAAGGATGGGTTGTGTCGACCAAGTTTAACCCAAAATCGCTTTGACCCAAAATCAAAGTCCAAGGTTACGATTATTACAACCATTATAACTTGGATTTCTTATTTTCGTCTAAACTGATTTTTGTTTAAACTTGTTCGATACAACCCGCCCTAATCGATCAATACTTTTGAAAATATGCTCGTATGCACTGAATATGAGTAGTAAAAAATTCAAAAACAGTACAGTAGGTACAGTGACAAAACTATCACTTTTTTAGTTTTTTTAGTTTTGTATTTTTTACGGGGGCACGAAACACGGAACACGGAGGTCCAATGCCTTCAATTCACAGAGTATATACGTTTTGTGATTCATGGAATGTTCTAGTTGTAGTTGGCCCATCTTTGCTGCATAGCATGTGCGACAGCCGCACGCCATCTATCGTGGCTGCCTGTTGGGAGAACGGCCTCACCAAAGCTCTTTCCCATCAGTTCTTTGGTGCCAACCTTGCAATATCAGAAAACCGTACACCAGAATCCTTTTATTTAGGTAACATTAGAACTTAATCATTAGCATCATGATGACAGACATTCCGGTAAGCTCAACATAACCAATTTATGTTATTAATAATTACGTCTTTTAACATAGGGCTGATTATCTCAATTCGACTTATAAGGTTGGAATATCTTGGGACACATACATTTGCCTGCAATGAGCAACATGCGTGAATTTTAGAAATGCAATAATTTATTATTTTTTCGTTATATATGTTATATAAGTTGAGAAAGTAATAAAGAAAAGATATAAAAAAATGTGTAGGCTAAATAAACGACTTTGAAATTCAAAATTTTATGGGAACATATCCACGTGACTGAAAACACCACGCTATTGGTCTGACGTCATTCGGCATAATGTCTAATGGTCGTCTATCTGCCAAGGGGTTAAATCGTAAATTGTTTTGTGTTTTGTCAATGTGTATTGATATTTTCATAAAAGAAATCATTCATTTATTTATTTATTTTAATTATTAAGTGGTAAAAATGACGGACAGTGGGTTTTTACGGGACCAGAGTGACAATTTGCCCGTTGTTGATGTGTTTATGATGATAAACTTTTTCGCTACTAATACTGATTTTATTATTGCAGAAATTGGAGGTACTAAAGCAAAAAGGTATGTGTCATTCATTATTCTAAACATTAATTCAATTGTGCCCATTTTTATCCTTTTACTGTAGTTAAATATAACAAATTATTTATGTACCTAACCTCAAAATAGGTAAACAGGGCAATATTTTAATGTTATATTAATTAATATTTTTCATCTTAGAATGCTTCACTTTTTTATATAATAAATACCTCCCGTCACTTACTAAGTACGTACTTTTAGGTAGGTACATTAATAGTAAAAATAACTGTTGACATACATAGGTATATATAAATATATAACTGGATAATATGTAGAACGTCGAGAAGTTACATTATTCCCACCGTTCTTATACATTTATACATTTTAATTCAAGGTTCCTATTAACAGAAGTTAGTAAACTTTTGTATTCCTATAAATAGGAAAGTGACCAAATTCACCATGATATGTAAACAAATTATCACAATAATATTAGGGTTAGGTACATATTTTCATAATATTATTATAAAATAATTAGTTTTAATGTGTAAATTTACATCAAAATGATCCTAGCAATATAATCTTGAGGCTGACGATAATTCTGCATTTCGGTCGTCTCGTCTTATAGGTCTGCACCATTTCGTCCTAACTTTATCGCGTCTAGGCACATAAAAAAATAACTTTTCTGGAGTTTTTATTGTAGTATTTGTACATTTGGGCACAATACAATATTTATAGCTACTTTTCTTTGTATTTTCCATAACACAACATACATAATGTGTACACATTTGCAATCACAATACGTTTTCCGTCGGTGCGATGTGCCCGATGACGTCACACACAAGTAGCGCGGAAACTCCATTTAAACGCAGTTAAATTGACAGCTGCAGTAAATAATTTTTTAAACCTTTAATTAGAACATAAAACAAAAATAAAATACTGGAAAAATTATGTTTTTTAGTGATCTATTCATCTGTGATCTTTAAAAAAATTATGCATTTTGCTCATTGTCCACAAATTTACTAATGTGGAAAAAAAAAATGAAAAAATCGTTGAAAATAGACAAGCGGATGTATTTTTAAGAGCTTCTATTTAACTTGCAGTGAGTATGTGTTTGTGGTCAAATCTTGCAATCAAAATTTCAACCAGTTCTAATCAAGCTACGGCAGCTCCCGTACGGGTTTTTGGGAAATGGTACTAGAAGTGCTAAAAAGAGCACCTTCTTCTAGATATTCTGTGAAAAATACAGAGACTTTGTAGTCTTCGAGGTAGAAAATATAATCCGAGATTAGCCGTGTACCAAGTATTGATATCTTTAGATTATTGGATCTCCCGTACGAGTATATCTATTATCGTTTTAAATCCAATATGGCGGAAGTCCCAAGATGGCGGTCGCCTTTTTCTTCACAACTCCCTTAATATGAGTATCAAATAAAAGAGCTTGACGAGTGAGATACAAGAAACAATGTGACGTCATTCTAAATTCAATATGGCGGAAGTGCAATCAAAATTTCGACTAGTTCTAATAAAGCTAGAGCTTTTAAATTTGACATATGTCTATAAGTCCGGTGACAATGCAATATAGTATATCCATTATCGTTCTAAATCTAATATGGCGGACGTCCCAAGATGGCGGATCACCTTTTTCTTCACAACTCCCTTAATACGGTTATTAAATGAAAGAGCTTGACGAGTGAAATACGAGAAACAGTGTGACGTCGTTCTAAATCCAATATGGCGGACGTGCATCTTCAAGCTAGAGCTTTTAAATTTGGCACACGTGTAAGTTCGGTGACAATGCATTTTTATGATAGGTTTGACCTGATTCTACAACCAGGATATACAGTGTGGTCAATTAAATGTGCAACAAATGGAAAAATTTTTTTTAGTTGCACAACCAAAATTTAAAATATCGCCAAAAGTTATTGAATGTCCGACAACAATTTCAGGTGCACTTAGAATGGCTTCAACTTAAATAGTATACAGGGTAGGGAAAAAATATGAAAATCGCTCAAGAGTAAAGTGCGCTTATGTCGAAAAAAACACATTTTTTTTAAGAAAAACTTTTTTTTTTAAATTGTTCTAAAAAGTAAAAAAATATTTTTTGAAATTCATACACCTGGAAACCAAAAGCTTTGGAGGCGGTCAATTGAGCGTAACTATGACCGCCCACAAAGTATTTGGTTTCCAGGTGTAGGAATTAAAAAAAAAAATTACTTTTTCTTAAAAATATTCTTTTTATATAATTTTTTGAACGTAATACTGTTGAATAATTATTGGGATGAAACAATAAAAGACAACTTTGAACACGTAATGAGCCCTGATAGAAAGTTTGTCTTATTAATAACATAAAGTTATGTTGAGCTTACCAGAATGTCTCATATGGTGACGACAACATATGGTTGTTACGATTGTTATGAATAACATAAACGTTCTACTATAGGGCTGACTATAAATGTTAGTTGGAACAGATGCGATAGATGTTTGGTATATGGTGTACATACTTATCGAATAATATATTATATGTATGTATATCAAATAATAAAATTTTTTCATAATATTTATTTTTAAAAGTAATACATATGTTTTATATTGGGAAAGTTTGTTAATAAAAAATAAAGAAGGTTGTCAGCTGCATGCAATTAATATTTCAAGGAAGAGTGATTTATTATAATTTCTAAAATTAATTATGTATTGGCAAATAATTCAATATAGAGTATAAACTTGGTAGTCTTTAATTTATTGCGATCTAGTTTAGAAAAATATTAATGGGTTTTTAGAAAAAAAATTACTTTCCCCTTGACTTCACAAAGATATAGATTCTGATTATATGCAAGACAAGTAGAAAAAGTTATTATTAGCAAATACATTAATCTGTATAACGTAACTTAGATAATTTGTTTGGGCGAAAATGTCGTTTATATATAATCTTCTTGAAACCACATTACAGCTTCCATATACGACAAATAGAGGTCAGACCGTACTAAGTCTAAGAGCTGGCTACGTAAATTAAAAATGATAAGGTGCAGAGAAAATTTTTATGTAAAAACCCTTCGTACTACCTGAAAGTACATAGCTCGGCAGCCAGAAGTCACTCCCGGGGAGGGAAGCGTGGGCGGGCGCCGGGCGGTCAAATGCGTTAATTTTTAATCAAAATCAAATCTTTGTGTGTAGCTCTGAAATTTTGTGTAGTTATAGGTCTTAATTGTAGAAATTGCGTTAAATTATGGGCAGAAGTCTAGATGGGGTATTAAACGTTGCCAGAAATTGGTAAAGTTGTAAGAAAATTGTTCAAATTATAATGTCAAGGTGCAGTTCTAGCGATATTGTTTTATATTCAAAATCTCTCCATTCTTTCAGGTTTTCTGGTTATTAACGGTCCAGTGACATTAATGGAACAAAAAACAAATCGAATTTGAGAAATGTCAAAAAATGCTATTTTTCGTTTACTTTTGTCAGCTCGAATTTTCTAGGTCGCCCATGCAATTAACGATGTCGTGAAAATGCCAATTTCGATCTTTCGATATCGATATTAGCAAGCCTTACTGCTGATGTATTTAATTAGTTATGAACATTTAAAAATTTCATGGTTTGCTCTTTCCGACGAGACTAATTGAAATTTCAAGTCCACCCCGACCGTAGCACATCGCGTTAATAGCCTACGAGCTGACTACGGATACTAAAAAGATAAGGTGCAGTGAAAATTTTTACGTAAAAACTCTCCTTACTAGCTGAAAAGTACATAGTTCTGCAGCCAGAAGTCCATCCCGGGGACGGAAGCGTGGGCGGGCGGTCAAACGCGTTAATTTTTATTCAAAATAAAATCTTTGAGCGTAGCTCTGAAATTTTGTGTGGTTATAGTTCTTAACTGTACAAATTGCGTAAGATTATTGCCAGAAGTCTAGGTCGGGGATTAAACGTTGCCAGAAGTCGGTAAAGTTGTAGGAAAATTGTTCAAATTATTAAAATTTGACATTGGTCAAGGTGCAGTTTTGGCGATTTTGTTTTTATATTTAAAATCTCCCTATTCTTCCGGGCTTTACAGTTATTAACGTACCAGTGACATTAATGGAACAAAAAAAAAACAAATCAAATTCGCGAAATGTCAAAAAATGATATCTTACGTTCACTTCTGTCAGCTCGAATTTTCAATTTCGCCCATGCAATTAACGGCGCCGTGAAAATGTCAATTTCGATCTTTCGATATCGACATTAGGAAGTCTTCTTGGTGATGTATTCAGTTAGCTACGAATATTTAAAAATTTCATGTTTTGCTTTTTCAGACGAGACTAATTAAAATTTCAAGTCCACCCCGACCGTAGCACATCTCGTTAATAGCCTAAGAGCTGGGCTACGGAAATTAAAAATGATAAGACGCAATAAAATTTTTTTATGTAAAAACCCTCCTTACTGACTGAAAAGTACATAGTTCTGTACCCAGAGGTCCATCCCGGGGACGGAAGCGGGGGCGGGCGGCCAAACGTGTTAATTTTTATTCAAAATAAAATCTTTGAGTGCAGCTGTGAAATTTTGTGTAGTTATAGTTCTTAACTGTAGAAATTGCGTAAAATTATTGCCACTTCTGTCAGCTCGAATTTTAGATTTCGCGCATGCAATTACCGGTGCCGCGAAAGTGTCAATTTCGATCTTTCGATATCGACGTTAGGAAGCCTTCCTGCTGATGTATTTATTTAGTTATGAACATTTAAAAACTTCATGTTTTGCTTTTTCCGATAAGACTAATTGAAATTTCAAGTCCACCCCGTCCGTAGCACATCACGATGACATTCACAGCGGATTTCTCGCTTCAAATTCTGTACGGGTGTAATTTTTTAAATTTGTTTTGAACTTTTCGGCTGATATCTTTTATTCTAAAATTACATCGGCATTTATTTATTTATGTCTACAGCTAAAACCATAACTAAACAAAATTTTAGAGCTGCGCTCAAAAATTTTATTTTGATTAAAAATTAACGCGTTTGACCGGCCGCCCACACTGCCCTCCCCTGGAGCGACTCCGGACTGCAGAGCGATGTACTTTTCAGCTAGCATTTATTGAGGGTATTTACATAAACATTTTCTCTGCACCTTATCATTTTCAATTTTCGTAGCCAGCTCTCTCTCCGTCTATACAGTTCATTGTGAGAAAATGGAAAATGAAACTTATTAGAAATTTAAAATAATTCTAAATAAAAGGATGTGTCATTAGTATGGGCCAATACTTAGGTACGTATATTACTTGTCAAAATAACATCTGTACATTTTTTCCAAGGGCGTCCCCTATCAGAGCTATTTACCTTTAAAGGTAAAATTAGTATTTTGCTGAGATCTTCTAACTGCTTTATCAGCTGTATTAAAAATTGTACAGTATGGACAGTAAGTAGTTATCTTTGACTGATATTTTTTGAAACCTGAGATGGCATTTTGAAACAATTCTCTAAAAATATAACGCTCTTGTTCGGCATGAAAAAAGCATATCGTTGCATTTCGTGGCATTCATTAATTAGCATCCGTTATTCTTGTATCAGTAAACTTATTATCACTCTCATTATATTGATATTCGACAAGAATATATTTTTTTAAGGATCTGGTATAAGGCACTTAAAAAGTCGCAACAGCTTAAGATAATGTTATGCATTACACCCCCTAAGAAGTGGAGACTGTTACGCCCATGACTACTACTAGCTGAAATTAAGCACCAATGGTTAGGTAACCAGTAATACACAAAGCTTGGATTCCTGCACGCCACCTCTGAGACGGTAGTATGCTTTCTAGAAGTGTTTAGAAGGAGTTTTCTGGAATGTGGTGGAAGAAGATTCTCTATTTGCTTGTAGATGACTCTGGAAGCATCTTTAGAGTATATAAGGCGAAATCCATGGCGGAAATTTGGGAAGAAGTTGTAAAGTGACAAAGTGAGGTTAGAAATCGGGAGCAAATACGGAGTGTAGATTTCAAGTATTGTGAAAGATTATTTTTTGTCCACTAAAAGTGTATTTTATTCAAGAAAGTATTGTTAAGTTTCGGTAAGTTGTTAAATAAAGTGTTAGTGTTCATCCTTTCTTAAATTATTTTGGAATCCACGGATCCTGAAAGGTGGTTTCAGGGGTGAAAATACGCGATAATAATTAATTCGTCAAAATTTAGGGGTAAGAAGTATTAGATCAGCTTCACCCCTGGCCTCCTAGACAAGATTATGAGAGGCGCCATAGCTCTAAATTAAAGAAACTTAGTATCTATACTGTGGAATTGTTATCACAATCGATGAGGTAGTATGCAAACAATCAGCAAAATATCTTTTTGAAGATTTAATCTTTAAAGGTGAACAGAGCGCCGCGCCGCGCTGGAGGAAAAAAAAGTACTTTTAGTGTTATTTTCATCAACTATACGTTCCCGAAGAAATGCTTCATAGTCCTGACACATTCTGTATACTTCTTTTATTTATTAAAAAACGAATGTGTGCATCAGCTAACAGAAATTGTTGGCAAAAATGGTATACTTTTCATCTTGGTGTCAAAACGCATGTGAAGTATTCTAGATAGTGTTTTGATGGTTGTGACAGTGCCGTGCCGGGCCTCTATAATTGGAGCTAGAGAAGTTATTATTTTATTGTACTTTTACAGCAAAATGTTAATGCGTTTTTTGATCCAGGGCAGACAAATATGAAAATGTCATGTGATACTTTCGTATACTGCAGTTCTAAGTAAAAAGTATAATAAGTTTGTGACACATATACCCCAGTCAAAATAGACATTCAACTTCGTAATAATTCGCATAGAGCTGAAAATTTGTATAGACCTTAAATACACTCTTACAAATGAAATGTCAAAAGTCCCCACCGATCCCCGATCGGCCGATCGGCTAAAAAAGGTCATTTCTTTCCCTAGGAGTCATCATTCATGAGATATCGCGATTTCAGAAGTTGGAAACGTCGTATATTGCTTACTTTGCACACATTTCCTCACCACCTATGAGATAGTGTACTTGGCGCATTTAACGCTGTTTCTCCAGTAGGCATAATCCGCCATGTATTATGATTAAGCAAGTCTGATCAGTCAGTTTCCTGTTGATTAAAAAAATTGTGCTCTTGGTAATTATCAAAGTGGAACGGATTATTGTTGGCTTTTAACAATCGTCGTATGATTAATAATCTTCGAATTCCACTTCAACAGTCATGTCTTCTTCTTAGCTTTCTTCTTCTTCGTCTTCTTCTTCCTCTCCTTGCTGAATTTCTGTAAATTGTTGTAAGAAAAAAGATGGATTAGTTTTCTCTCAGCCAGTTATTACTACAACCCTTCTTGCAATTACAAAAAATAGTATTAATAGCAGGCGGGGGAAGACTTTGAATTGGCTCCAAACTATTGTCTATTAATTTCCATCCCCAGTCATCTGGGTCCAGTTCGTTGAATTTGATAGTAGAAACGGTATAAATGTTGATAAGCAGCAGCAGATGTTGGAGGAAGACAGGATAACTGTATACTCTTTTATTGTTCCGTGTATTCTTTACAAAACTTAAATATCTATTCTTGTCTATAGAACCAATTTTCTTTGGAGCTCCAGAGTTAGGGACCAATAGCATATTCAGAATCGTATAATTTGTATGTATTTTAGTGTGTGAGTCTCACACAAAACAATATTTCCATATTTTTACTTAAATTGAACGTCCGATGACGTATACAGGTTGCGTATAAATGCATATTGGGATTTTTAATGTTTGAAATCATTTGAAATTTTTTTTGTAGATAACTGCATGATCTACAAACATTGTATGACCTATTCTTACGATAATACTTACCGCTTACGAGAAATACGCGAAAAACTGATATTTGTGACCTTGAATAACATTTTCTGTGGGGACTTTTGATATTTCATTTGTAATAGTGTATTTAAGGTCTGTACCAATGTTCAGCTCTACGCGAATAATTACGAAGTTTCAATTTTTTACGTCTAATTTGACAGGACTAATAACATTTTAACTGTCTTTATAGTATTTGAGATTGGACCAAAATTTCGTGTAATCGCGGCATGGCTAAATTCATGAAAAGTGTTTAGTACTAATAAAAATAAACAGCTTTTTTCCTTGCAGCAAAATCCCAAAGTGTCGCGAAAGGGGTGAAAATTCATTTTCCGTCGCTTTCATTCCGCGAAAACTTCACAGACGTAAAAAAATACACATTTTTTTCTTTCGCGTCGAGCTGAATTTTCGATTTTGATCCAGCAATTTACGATGTCGATGCATTGCCGATCTTCCTCTCTCGATAGAGACATAGATGGAGCTTCCACTCGAAATATTTATTTAGTTACGAACTTAGGTTAAATTTCAACATTCTCTGATAGATCTAAAATGGGCCATTCTTCTTTCACTCTTGCCGAACCAAATCTCCGATTTTGCTGGTCCATTTTGGTATCAGGATAAAGCGCCAATCTTCCTCTTTCCATAGAGACGTCGTACACCCTCATACTTGACGTATTTATTTAGTTATGGATTTTTGAAGAATCCATGTTTTTAAATTTTTACAAGAAACGTTCCGGTTCCACCATTGCGATTTAGTATCAGAATAAACCACCAACCTTCCTCCTTCCATGGAGATCTAAAATGACCTTCCATTCCACCTATTCACTAAGTTATGAACGTTTGTAAAATCCGTGTTTTTAAATTTTCAAATTATCGGCCGGGTAAGGCACGGTCCTGAAAAATCCCCAACATTTACACCATATACAGGATGTGAAAAAATAACCGGAAATTGCATTAAAATAATTTCCTTATTTGTCGTTCTATTCCGCAGAAAATTGGTATGCGCGAGTTTTCGACATCGTTGATTACGAATATGACATCGAAATTGAGAAATTCAAAATGGCAGATCAATTTCATCATTTATTGTCTGATTCCGCTGAAAATCGGTATGTGGGAGTTATTGAATTAGCAGGTTACCAATATGAACTCGAAATTGGGAAATTGAAAATTACGGCACGATTAGCCTGACACATTTTATCATTTACTATCCGATTCGTCGGAAAATTGTTATTTACTATTTTTCCTAATTTCTCTGGCACCAAAAGCATGTAATTATGTGGGAAACTCACGTACCATGATCACAATGTTTTCCAAGTATCGCAAAATTGGAAATTTTCCTCCACTAGTGATGCAGGCGGGGCGAGATATGTCAGTTATTATTTTTCCTACATGGTCTAACATTACCTTTGATAGAAAAACAAAGAAACTGACGTGCCGCGATAAAAAAATGGATAACTTATTTTTACATTTTACAAAAATAATCGAAATCTTCATGCCGCTATGAGGGTAAAATCCTGGTTCAGGGCTCCCCTACTATTAAAAAATTTCAAAAATGACATCTTAAATCGACACATGTATTTTTTATATTTATTGAGTATTATCGCCCGGCGGTGCTCCCCTCACAGCTTTGACTTATTAAGACTTGTATTTCCCATTGGAACATTTCAAGTCAGTTTTTTTCAACTCTAATCCTCTCGTGCAGCCATAGATTTGGCTACGGCGTGGCTGCGTTACTGCACGGTGGATACCTGTGTGACTCCGAGTCGCAACTTGTACAGGTGTTGTATTTTAATTTGTAAAGCCGATTTATTGATTGAGAGTCCGGCATGCTAGCAAGTATCGTAAAATTCTTTTACATTTTGGAATTGAATAATACATTATGTCACTAAATATGTGACCATTTTTTTCTTTTTAAATGGTAGAATCGTCTTCAAAAAATTCATTAAAAAGATGAAATTAAATTTCACAGAGTTCTTCGATTAATTGGTCCTTATTGGTTAATATCGATATTGGGGTCCGTGTAAAAAATGAACAAATTATGAAACCAAACGCATTATTAATTGAACTCAATATCAATATTATATAATAACGTCCAGTGAACCTGGCGATTAAGTGAAATTTCATCATTTTGAATGACTTTTTTAAGACGGTTCTAAAAAAGCGTGGGAAGCGTATTTCTTACCTGATTGTTTACTAAAAGTGAGCTGTTTATCTTGCAATAAACTATCCTTAATTTGGTAGTACCTCATTCCATTTGTATACAACGTACCAGGTATAAGGTGCCTTAGAATTAGTTCTCTTGCTAAAATTTTGTCTGTGACTGTTCTGCTGAGGTCCTCAGTAGAGAGTCCGGTGAAAGCTTTGTCCGTTGGTGCGAAGAGGGTAAATGTTTTCGAACCTACAGCAAAGTTATATATCGCTATATGAAATAGGATTCCTAAATAATAGTGTAATAGATTGAAGTCCAAATGTACCCCCGAAATCAAAAATGAAAGATACTTCGTGTATAAAAATTGACTAATGTAAAAGAGGCCACGTATATTGAATATCATGCTTCGGCTTCGTGCCATATTGTTTAAATAATTTGCAAAGCTGAGGAACCCAGTTTTTCGTAAATAAAGAAAAATTTAAGAACTTTAGAAAAAATGTTTATATGACAAGTGTAGCTAGTAAAAATGCCTACAAAACCTAACAAGAAATTTTCAAATCGGTTAATTTGTTTATTTGCAAAATCAAACGAACCGTTAAAATGGCCTTTTATTTCAATTATTAATAACCTATATCTACTTCCACTCCACTACGTGAATGTAGAAGTAATAGTCATACAACATGCATGTAAAAAATGTGCAGGGATTTTCTAATAATAACAACAAATTTCCCACGCATACAATAAATCTTTCAATGCCGCACCTCGTATCACCTACCTTGCAATGTCTCAGCAAGCCCAGAAGCAAAAATGGCTCTTAGAAAGCTAGTGAATCTCCTCTCCCTATCAGATTGTAGAGTTTGTACGATATCTCCCACAGGTAGAGGAAACATAACTCTGTCTATGGCGTGTGCTATACCCTGAGGTATCTCAATATCTTTTTTTTCTTCTAAAACCTTGGCACCATTTATGGTGGTTATCTGAAACAATACATATATTAAGTAATCTGCATCTTATTTATAATTGTTGCTAATTTTAAGCTTTATTTAAAGTTAATTGGAGAATTTAAATATTGTTAAAAATCTAATTGTAATCTATGAGATTTTTGTTTGTTACGCAATTTGTTTAAAATTGGCTAATTAACGTGTTGTTATAATATTGTAAAGATTTTACAGGTCACTTGGCTACCTGTCTGGCAATGATATGAAGATAAATAATGATTTTGTCAAATTCTTAGAATTACCTTATTTTGAGCGTTGGTGTATAGCTTTGAGCTAGGATTAAACTATTCTTATGATTCTTTGACAGGTTTTTAGTACTGGTAAACAGTATAAATGTAAAACAATTACACAGCCCCACACAAAATAGTTCGGACCAAGAAACTAAACCTTTACTAAATCTTTATGTATTTTGACCTCCTGAATTCGATACCGCCATCAGAATTTCATTTTATCGTTCGGTTTTTTTTTAATCTTAGATTTTATCTTTGAAATAGCATTTTTAAATTATAAATCTAAGATAAAAAAAAACCCAACGATAAAATGAAATTTTGATGGCGGCATTGATTTCAGGAGGTCAAAATATATAAACATTGGTAGGTTTAGTTTCTGGGTCTAAACTTTTTTACTTCCCTCGCATACCGAAGGGAAGTATTGTATTCGAGAAAAAATCACCAACTGAGATATTTTCGGATTTTCACGTTTCAGATCACATAGATTACGAAAATATAGGTTTTTCAATTCCGTCAGTCTGCCTGTCTGTTGGTGCATTAACTAAAAAACTATTTGACGGAGAACAGCCAAACTTGCTGACGCTACTGTTAGCGAAGAAATGGTTAAACTTTCACTGGAAAATATACAGGGTGGATCGTCTAAAGGGAATAAATAATGAAAAAAAAAAAGAAGTTTTTGCTCAAATTTAAAATTTCCACGTTTCATGGCATTCTAAACCTATTTCAGAAAAAAAATCAAAATCAGTCAATCAATAAATCATTTCATCAAAATCATTTTTTTTTCACGAATAGATGAAAAAAAAAATTATTTCAGAAAAAAAAATCTAGAAATTTTTTTTACCAACATTTTTGGACAAAATTTTACCACTAGAATAGATGGAAAAAAAATTATGCTCAAATTTAAAATTTCTACGTTTCATGGCATTCTAAACCTACAAATAAAAAAGTTAATTTTTTTTACCACTAGTATAGAATTGATGGGAAAATGTTTTCTTCGCCCAAATTTAAAATTTCCACGTTTAATTACGTTCTATGTCTATTCCAAGAACTTTTGAAAATTATAAAAAAAAATAAACAAAAAATTTGCAAATTTTTGCCCACTGCAAAATACAAAATAGATGACGGAAAAAATTTGTTTTTGCTCAAATTTAAAATTTCTACGTTTCATGACATTCTAAACCTATTTCAAGAAAATATTTTTACCACTACTATAGAATAGACGCTGAAAAAATTTTTACCATTAGAATACATGAAAAAAATTTAAATTTCCACGTTTCATAACATTTTAAACCTGTTCTTTATAGGATTTTGCAAACAGCGGAAAAAAACGTTTTAAAACAAGGTAGGTAATTAAATTCATATTAGGCCTTTGTTCTCATTTTTAACTGAATCTTCATACTGTAGGGGGTTATGTAGATACTAGTTTAATCTGCTTAGCCGTAGGGGACTATGTTGGATGCTAGTGTTATAATGAGAATGTCAAATAAGAAATTGGACAAATTTATTTTAGAATTTTGATTTGCTATCATAACCAGAAGTCAGGTTATAGAAAGAGTGCAAAGAATTCATTAATATCTTTTGCATATAGTTTTTCTTTTAGTTCTCATGGATAGTTTTTTTCCCGCTGTTTGCAAAATCCTATAAAGAATATGTTTCATTACTATAAGCAAACAAAAAATAATTCACTTTTAAACATTCTAAACCTATTTAAAAAAAAAGGAAATTTTTTAACCACTGCTATACTTCCGTTCCACTGTGTGAACGTGGAACTGAAAATTTAACAGATGGCAATAATATTTGGCATATGCACCTACGAGTGCACCTATTACTGTTTTATTGAAAAATATACAGGGTGGTCATCCGAAGAAATAATTCAACCATGGTGGGCATTTGTTATTTAGTATTGCATTTTTGCTGCCGGATGACCACTCTGTATATTTTTTTAATCAAAAGTCGTCAGGTTTTCTTTGTAATAATAGTGATAACTATATTCCGATTATTATTCTCAATGTCATTTCGTAATTAATAATTTTATTGAGTGACCGCCATGCACAAATAAAGAGGGAAGTTCAGTGTAAATACCTTTACCAATTTTTACTTCCCTCGCATACCGAAGGGAAGTATTGCATTCGAGAAAAAATCACCGAGATTTGTTCGGATTCTGACGTTTCAGATCACGTAGATTACGAAAATATAGGTTTTTCAATTTCGTCAGTCTGTCTGTTTGTCTGTGTGTCTGTTGGTGCATTAACTAAAAAACTACTTGACGGAGAGCAGTTAAATTTGGTAGGTAGTTGACCCTACTGTCAGCGAAGAAATGGTTAAACTTTCACTGGAAAATATACAGCGTGGACCGTCTAAACGGAATAAATAGTGAAAACAAATTTTTTTTGCTCAAATTTAAAATTTCCACGTTTCATGACACGCTGAACCCATTTCAGAAAAAAAAAATGAAAAATTTTTTTACCAACATTTTTGAAAAAAATTTTACCACTAAAATAGATGAAAACATTTTTTTTCTTCGCTCAAATTTAAAATTTCCACTTTCCATGGCATTCTAAACCTATTTAAAAAAAGCATTTTAGAAAAAAGTTTTCCACTAAAATAGATCGAAATTTTTTTTCTTTCTTCAAATTTAAAATTTCCACGTTTCATAAAGTTCTAAAAAAATTAGAAATTATTTTTACCATTTTTGAAAAAAATTTACCACTAAAATAGATGGAAATTATTTTTTTTTGTTCAGATTTAAAATTTTCCCGTTTCCGTGGCATTCTAAAACTATTCAAACAAATTTAAAAATGTTTTTGAAAAATGAAAAATTTTTTTTTTTTACCATTTTTGGAAATATTTTACCACTAAAATAGATAAGATTTTTTTTTCTTTGTTCAGATTTAAAATTTCCACGTTTCCATGGCATTCCAAAACTATTCAAACAAATTTAAAAATGTTTTTGAAAAACTTTAAAAAATTTTCGAAAACATTTTTATCTATCACTACTATAGAATAGACGAAAAATTTTTTTTGCTCAAATTTAAAATTTCCACGTTTTATATTCCAAACCTATTTCGGAAAAAAAAATTTACAACAATTTTTTACCATTTTGGAAAAAAATTTAACACTAGAATTGGTGGAAAAAAATTTTTTTTGCTCAAACTTAAAATTTTCACGTTACATGAGATTCTAAACCTATTTCAGGAAAAACATTTTTGAAAATTTTTTTCACCATTTTTTAAACATTTTTTACCACTAAAATAGATGGATTTTTTTTATTTGCTCAAATTTAAAATTTTCACGTTTCATGGCATTCTAAACCTTTAAAAAGAACATATAATTTTGTAAACTTTTTTTACCACTACTATAGAATAGAAGGAAACTTTCCTTTTTGCTCAAATTTAAAATTTCTACGTTTCATGACATTCTAAACCTATTTCAGAAGAAAAAAACATTTTTTTACCAACATTTTCGGAAAATAAAAAAAAATAAGATTTTTTAACCACCACTATACTTCCACTACATTACGTGAATGTGGGATTGAAAATGCGACAGATGGCAATAAAATTTGGCATATGCACCTATCACACTTTTAATGAAAAATGTACAGGGTGGTCATCCCAAGAAATAATTCAGTCATGGTGGACATTTTTAAAAGTATTTGCGCAAACCTTCCATATTTGGCACCTGTTATTTAATATTGAATATTTGCCGTTGGATGAGCACTCTGTATATTTTTTTGACCAAAAATTATCAGGTTTTCTTGGTAATAATAGTAATAACTATATTCCGATTATTATTCTCAATGTCATTTCTTAATTAATAATTTTTTAGAGTGACCGCCATGCACAAATAACGAGGGAAGTTCTGTGTAAATACCTCTACCGATTTTTTTCTTTTGTGGGGCTGTTGTTATCAAGGCCCCTGGAAGCAGAACTTGTTTCGAAATAACAAATAACTTTTAAAATACGAAAAATGCAAAAATTATCGTAGAAGTGAATGTTGAAGAGCATGAAATTCTACATAAATAATGTGTTTACAAACAATTTTGCATATGGAACCGTTATCGCGCAAAATAAAAGTCAATGTTATGGGGTTGCCAGCTAGGTAACGCGGGAACGCCAAAATCGGCTTCATCCGTGTAACGAGCTAATAACCCAGTCATCAGTAATATTTACTTCCTGATAGATCGGAGGCGAATGATATTTTTTAATCAGTTCTTTGAATGGTAAGCAATAACATCAGGTAAAATTTGCATGATTTCCAGACTGGCAACATTAAAGAAAAAATCAAATACTTTGTTTTTCCGGTATTTTCCGAAAATTTCGAAAATGACACGTAGGCTTTATAACGAAATCTGGAACTGAATTGTTTTAACCTTATTCCGTTGAAGGGCTGAGACGCAAACAGGGGTAAATATAAGTAAAACAAGTTATTAAGAGTCCACAAACTTTGGGGATTTGGTGTATATACTAGAAATCAAGGTCTAGATTTTTTTATGACATCTGCCACCGTCTGCGCCACCTCCAGCGTGTACCCACTTCATTATTAAAGGAATTAACAAAAAATTAAATTGTGCTTAATTACTTCCACATCCACGTAGTGGATTGGAAGCATAGTAATCGTAAATTATTATTTTTTTCTTGAAATAGGTTTAGAAAGTCATGAAACGTCGAGGTTTTAAATTTGACAGAAAACAAATTTTTCTGTCTGTCTGTCTGTCTGTTTTTTTGTCCGCACGTTTTCTCCGGAACGGTTTAAGATATTGACCTGAAATTTTGTACACGTATAAATTATAACGAGATCTGGAACTTTTTGAAGATATCCGGTGAAGGGTTGGGGGGTAAATAGAGGTAAATAGGGGAAAATATGTAAAGCAAGCTGCTAAGAGTACAGAAACTTGAAATTTGATGTATCTACTACAAGCCAAGACCTCAACATTTTTTATAATATTTTTCATCCCCCCCCATTCATTACTAAAGCGGTTGATAAAATAAAATTGAGATATTCACTTGAAACTTGGTACACGTATATATAACAATGACATCGGGAATTAGATTATATTTTCGGATTATTCTGATCAAGGGTTGGGGGTTAAATGGGGGTAAATAGGGAAAAATAAGTAAAGCAAGCTGGTAAGAGTACAGAAACCTAAAGTTCGGTGTATGTACTAGAAGCCAAGGCTTCAGATTTTTTAATAATATTTTTCAACCCCCCAGCACCCCTACTCCATTATTGAAGGGGTTGGTAAAATAAAATTGAGATATTCACTTGAAATTTGGTACACGTATGTATTATAACGACATCTGGAACTAGATTATATTTTGAGATGATTCCGTTGAAGGGTTGGGATTTAAATAGGGGTAAATGGGGCAAATGGGGCAAAATAAGTAAAGCAAGCTGGTAAGAGTTCAGAAACTTGAAATTTGCTGTATGTACTAGAAGCCAAGATATCAAATTATTTATAATATTTTTCAACCCCCCACGGCCCATACGCCATTATTAAAGGGGCTGATAAAGTAAAATTGAGATATTCACTTGTAATTTGGTATACGTATGTGTTATAACGACATCTGGAACTAGATTACATTTTAAGATGATTCCGTTGAAGGGTTGCGGGTTAAGTAGGGGTAAATAGGGCAAAATAAGTAAAGCAAGCTGGTAAAAGTACAGAAACTTGAAATTCGGTGTATGTACTAAAAGCCAAGATACCGAATTATTTATAGTATTTTTCAACCCCCGCACCACCCCTACTCTATTATTAAAGGGGTTGATAAAATAAAATTGAGATATTCACTTGAAATTTGGTACACGTATGTACTATAACGACATCTGGGACTAGATTATATTTTGAGATGATTCCGTTGAAGGGTTGGAGGTCTAATAGGGGAAAATAAGTAAAGCAAGCTGGTAACAGTACAGAAACCTGAAATTCTGTGTATGTACTATAAACCAAGGCCTCAGATTTTTTCATAATATTTTTCAACCCCCCCAATACCCCCACTCCATTATTAAAGGGATTGATAAAATAAAATTGAGATATTCACTTGATATTTGGTACACGCATGTATTTTAACGACATCTGGAACATGATTATATTTTGAGATGATTCCGTTGAAGGGTTGGAGGTTAAATAGGGGTAGATAGGGGGAAATAAGTAAAGCAAGCTGGTAAGAGTACAGAAATTTGGGATTTGGTGTATATACTAGAAGCGAAGGCCTCAGGTTTCTTTATAATAGTTTCCATCCCCCCCACCATCACCACTCACTTATTAAAATAGTTGATAAAATTAAATTTAGATTTTCACTTGAAATTTGGTACATGTATGTATTATAACGATATCTGAAACTAAATTATATTTTGACATGATTGCGTTGAAGGAACGGGGGGTAAGTAAAGATAAATAGGGAAATAGGTAAATCGAGCTGGTAAGAGTACAGAAACTTGATGTTCGGTGTATGTCCTAGAAGCCAAGGTCTCAGATTTTTTAATAACATTTTTTAACCACCCACTACGCTTACTCTATTATTAAATGGGTTGATAAAATAAAATTGAGATATTAACTTGAAATATGGTAGACGTATATATTATAATGACATCTGGAACTAGATTATATTTTGAGATGATTAAGTGTTGGGGGTTAAATAGGAGTATATAGGGGATAATAAGTAAATCAAGCTGGTAAGAGTACAGAAATTTGGGATTTGGTATATATACTAGAAATCAAGGCCTCAGATTTCTTTCTAATATTTTTCAAACCCCGCCACCTCCGATCCATGATTAATGGGATTGATAATATAGCATTGAGATATTCACTTGAAAGTTAGGACAATTATTATGTATTGTAATGACATCAGATTGAGATGATTCCATTGAAGGGGTGGGAGGTGGCAGGCTGTGAATAGGGGAAAATAAGTATGGTAAACTAGAAACGTCATTTTTATCGTATATAGTGGAAACCAACGCCTCAAACTTTTCTATAAGATCTGCCCCAAATATTATTAAAGTTCTATGACCAACAATTTCCACGTACTAGAGCGCAAATCTAGTCAAGATGTTTCCTTTAAAGTCTCTTGAATGAAAAATCTGGATGTGTAAGTAATGATTCCTTAGGCAGCGATTTTTTATATATACGAACAAAAATTCTCAAAAAATGTTTGGGCGTCGGCCACCTCCATTACCACCTCAGGGCAAACAATTTCAAATACTATATTATTAAAATTCTATGAGCAATTATTTCCACATACTAGGGTGCAAACATAGTATCAAGTGGTTTCCGTTTAAAGATAGTTGGATGGGAAATCTGGATGTAAAAGTAGTGATTCCTTAGGTAGCTGCTTGGTTTAATTACGAATAAAATGCTTCACCTATTTTTGAACCCACAGCCACGTGTTACCGCTGTTACAAATACGAAACGTGTGTCGTTAAGAACAAGTCGGAATGAAACAATAGACGAATTTTTTTTCTAGATGCCGCTACACGTTTATTTAATTAAAGACATCATTCGTTCGTAAACCACCAATAACGAACCGAATCTGATTAGAAATAATCTAATCTCAGAAGTTTACCACGATGTAAAGAAATTATTTAGTGTACTTGAGTGAAGTTGGGGCTTAATTACTTCCACATCCACGTAGTGGACTGGAAGTATAGTAATCATAAAAAAATTCAAACTTTTTTTTTATTGAAATAGGTTTAGAATATCATGAAACGCCGAGATTTTAAATTTGAGCGAAAAAAAAAATTGTTTCTGTCTGTCGGTCTGTCTGTAACTTTTTTTTAGTCCGCACGTTTTCTCCGGAACGGGTTAAGATACTGACTCGAAATATATTATAACGAAATCGGGAACTGGATTGTCTTTTGAACATATCCGGTGAAGGGTTGGGGAGGTAAATAAGGGAAATGAGTAAAGCAAGCTGGTAAAAGTACAGAAACTGGGAACTTGGTGTATGTACGAGAAGCCAAGGCCTCAAAATTTTTTATAATATTTTCCATCCCCCCACCACCACCCCACTCCATTATTAAAGGGGTTGATAAAATAAAATCGAGATATTCACTTGAAATTTGGTACATGTATGTATTATAACAACATCTCGCACTTGATTATATTTTGAGATAATTCCGTTGAAGGGTTGGGGGTTAAATAGGACTAAGTAGCTGAAAATAAATAAAGCCAGCTGGTAAGAGTACAGAAATTTGGGATTTGGTGTATATACTAGAAGCGAAGGCCGCAGGTTTTTTAAATAATATTTTCCATCCCCCCACCTCCACTCCCTTATTAAAAGAGTTCTGGAACTGGATTGCTTTTTGAACATATCCGGTGAAGGGGTGGGGGGTAAATAGTGGAAATAAATAAAGCAAGCTGGTAAGAGTACAGATACTTAGTGTATGTACTAGAAGCCAAGGCCTCAATTTTTTTTATAATATTTCCCATCCCCCCACTATTTCCCCTCCGCGTTATTAAAGGGGTTGATAAAATAAAATTGAGATATGTACTTGAAATTTGGTATACGTATATATTATAATGACATCAGGAACTAGATTATATTTTGGGGATTATTCTGCTGAAGAGTTGAGGGTTAAATAGGGGTAAATAAGAGAAAATAAGTAAAGCAAGCTGGCAAGAGTACAGAAACTTGAAATTAGGTGTATGTACTACAGAGTGACCCATTTAAAAGCGGGGCACCTTTATAACTTTTTTCTTTTTTGTCCGACTTCTACCAAATTTTACCAAAAGATAGAACAAGTTAGGATCTACGTATGACCAAAAAACATTCGCGTCTTACAAATACAAAGCCATGACCAAAAAACATTCGCGTCTTACAAATGCAAAGCCACCTGCGGTACTAAAATAAATGGAAAACTAAAGAAATCATATTAGGCATTTTTTTACCGAAAAACTTTATTAATGAAATTTGTTCAAAATTGTCGAAAAACCTAGAGTCCAAAATTTCAGCAATATTAAAAATATTGAATTTTGCTTTTTGAAGTTCAAAATTTTAAAAAAATACAAATCACTTGACAGCTACCTGGCAGCTTACGTTTACTTTCAAACAAAATTATCATAGCATAATTTTCTAAAAAAAAAAAAGAAAAACAATTAAAATGAAATTTTTGGACTAGGACATTGTTTTAAACAACATTTCAATAGTCTTTAATATTGCTGAAATTTTGGACTTTTTGCGCAATTCTGAACTACTTTCATTAATAAAGTTTTTCGATGAAAAAATGCCTAACATGATTTCTTTACTTTTTCCATTTATTTTGGTACCGCAGGTGACTTTGCATTTGTAAGACGCGAATAATTTTTTGGTCATAAGTAGATCCTACTTTGTTCTATCTTTTGGTAACAATTGGTTCAAGTTGGACAAAAAAGAAGAAAGTTATAAAGGTGCCCCGCTTTTAAATGGGTCACTCTGTAGAAGTCAAGACGTCAGATTTTTACAATAGTTCTCAACCCCCCACCACCCCTACTCCATTATTAAATGGGTTGATAAAATAAAATTGAGATATTCGCTTGAAATTTGGTACATGTATGTATTATAACGACATCTGGCACTAGATGATATTTTGAGATTATTCCGTTCAGGGGTTGGGGGTTAAATAGGGGTAAATGGGGGAAATGAGTAAAGCAAGCTGGTAAGAATACAGAAATTTGGGATTTGGTGTATATACTAGAAGCGAAGGCCTCACGTTTTTTTATAATATTTTCCATCCCCCCACTACCTTCCACTCCCTTATTAAAAGAGTTGATAAAATTAAACTGAGATTTTTACTTGATATCTGGTACATGTATGTATTATAATGACATCTGAAACTAGATTTATGACATGATTCCGTTGTATACTTCATTTTTAACGCATATGGTAGAAATCCAATTTTTCTATGACATCTACCCAAATATTATTAAAATTCTCTGACCAATAATTTCCACATACTAAAGTGCAAATATAGTCAACATGTTTCCCTTACAGTGACATGGATGAAAAATCTGGATATAGAAGTAGTGATTCCTTAGGCACCCGTTTTTTTTACATTAAATTCATGTTTACCTCGATGTTTACAGTGAAGTGAAAAATCAGTTTTTTCACAGACAATGTATTTCCATGCCTGGTATAAATAAGAGACAAGTTGCACCAAAGAAACAAACAATACAGACGTATTTTTTTAAACCATAAGATAACTTTAACTAAAAACGCTTAATTCTTTTTTAAGTATACATGATAACAATGCAACGAACTCAGTAATCACAGTTGCGAAACTACTTTGAAAATGGGTACTATTTAGCTCATCCGTTCAAGGTTGGATTTTCCCTTAGTTTAGTATTCTAAAACCATAAATATTTTGTTATTTATTTACTATTTAATCAATTTGATCCTACATTTTATAGATTATTACATATCATGGAATATGTACGTATATTCCAAAAATAATGCACGAATTCTAATGACTTGATGTTCGCAATACCTAATGAATTCAATTTCATTGGTGTGACAGAAAAGAATGAAGGTGGTATTTAGTTATAAGAAGTTGCAGTTGGGTGTAGCCGACTACGAACACATATTTGATTAACATTTCGCTTGTACAGTGTGCAAATCAGTTTTCTGTGGTGTTGGTGAGATTGAGCACATAGTCAATAATATTTAATTTTAATTTTTTTAAATAGTATTCGGCAGTACCCTACTGCAACTATGGTAGTAGTTTTAATGAACATAAACATTTTAAAAGTTTTACAAGTAATACTGATATATCCTTTAATCTAAGTAAAATTCTACGACACACAATTTCGATATCTTGACTATTTTCGTATTTTTGTGTCCTTAATAAAAATCGATAGGAATATTATCTATAAAATAATAATAAAATGTAGCATAATATACAAAACAAGGCAGTTCATTTGCTTCTGGTGATCATCCCGTATCGCGGATATTGCTTAATTTTAATAGGAAGAACTCTACCATGCTATTTTCTTATGTTTCAAATTTAAGATAAAAATTTAAAGTCTAATAGACTGTATTGTATTTAATATGTATACACAGTCAGCAAGGTCCAATTCGTTTTGTAATAATCTTATTAAAAATACCTTAGAAAGTCCCAGTCTACGTATAGTTCGTTTTAGTCTACGAAACACAGTGTATGTTGCAATTCCTGCACTTTCCTATATTTATGTGTGCTTAATTAAAGATCTTAGTAACAAAATTATGATAACATACAGTATATATAGAACCTGATAGTTTACAAGCCTCTGGCGATCACCATGTGTGATGAATATGGCCTAATGTCAGTATGGAGTATGGAATCGGCAGAATCTTTTATTACAGACCTATACATTTTGGCTGAATCCTGTGAATTTGGAATATTGAAAGAATTTATTAGAGATATTATAGTTTTTGGAGTGAAAAATGCTAAACTGTCGGAAACTTTACAATCAGATTCAAAATTAACGTTGGATAAAGCTATCATTAAAGTACGTCAATCAGAGGCAGTATACAGCAACAAATAGTATGGCAAACTGAAACTAATGTTGAATTTGTAAAAAATAAGAAGAAATACGAAGGTAAAGATAATCAAGACAGACAAGGTTACAATAATAACTTTACAAAATATAAAAATACTAAGACATGCCCTAAATGTGGTGAAAAACCCTTTCATCAGTGGTTTCATTGCCCAGCCAATAAAGAAATTTGAAACAAATGCCAAAGACGTGGGCATTACTCAAAAGTACGTAGAATATATGAAACTAATGAACAAATCGATACCTACATGGGTGAAATAGTTTCAGAAGTTGGAACTGAACCATGGTATGTCTCAATAAAGTTAAATAATGTACCCATTCAAGCAAAAATTAACACGAGAGCAGATGTGTCGGTGATTTCAATGCAAATGGCTAGAAGAATAAATTTGAAATGGACATCAACTTGCAAAAGATTATTTGGAGCAGGACATCCGCCTATTAATGTAGAAGGTGTTACTGAAATTATTATGAAATATAAAGGTATCGACTCTCGTCAAGAAATATTGGTGGTGCAAGGACAAGAGGATCTGTTATTAGGAAGTCCAGCACTTCAAGGTTAAAATATTATTAAATTGAATGTTATTGAATGGACTTGGGGCCTGTACAAGAAAGGTTTTCACTGAATTAAAAGAAGAATTTACACAGGAACCAATATTAACGTTATACAATAACGCATTGCTTAGCAGAGTTTCAGCTTACGCGTCTTCATTTGGGATAGGTGGAGTCTTAGAACAATTACATGGTAATGTCTGGAAACCAGTTGCTTATATTTTCGGAAGTTTGACACCTACCGAGTGCAAATACGCACAGATTGAAAAAGAAGCAATAAGTATTACATAGGCTTGTGAAAAATTGATGCAGTTTTTGATTGGAAAAGAGTTTCAGATATTGACAGATCATAAACCATTAGTTTCTTTATTAAAGGCAAAACCCATTGCAGAATTAATTGCAAGATTACAAAGATTTAGAATGAGACTGCCATCTTTTAGATATTTAATATGCTATGTGTTTGGCAAAAATTTTGATATTCCCGACACTTTATCCAGAAGTCCACTACAAAAGAAATATGATGTAGACATATTAGAAGATGATTTATACGTACAAAATATTATTGAGCAATTGCCGTTGAGTGACATGCAACTTAATCAAATTAAACAAGCACAAGAAGAAGGTGCCGAATATATCGAATTAAAGAAAGAAATATTGATAGAGAATTTTTATACCGGTGAATTTCATCTAAATTATAACATTCTTATAATACACCACTTTACTGAATAGAGAAAGCTTACATTTTTATTAATGTGTCTATTTTTGTTTGTATTTTTAACATTAAAAAGAGAAATGGATATAATGATGCTAGCGCAGACCATAGTTGTTGATAAGAAGCCGTTTCAGTTTACAAAGGGATGCGAAATACAAGTGCTTCTCAAATATGTTCATCATGAGTAACATAAACTTCTAGCGTGAAACAAATACCCCACTATTTTTGGCTGCGCATTTTACTACTGTGAAGTATGCGCCCCAGACTAACTTTCAAAATTTCGCTTTAACATCCCTAGTTGCATCAATATATAATCCATATAGGACCAATATATGAATATAGGACGAATATTCATATATTGGTCCTATATGGATTATATATTGGTCCAATATGTTGTGCTACTAGGGATGTTCTTGATATTATAAATAAAAAAATTTACCTTTATCCCCTCAGCACCGGCGGGAGCATTTCAGACATATGTTTTTTTTAGTGTCCTTCCTTTTATATAACAGTTAATTGTCTCCTTTATACACTAATTTAAATACGCACATTTGGAGACTTCAATAATGGTATAAGAAACGAACCTTCTCGTTTAGTATAATCTGCCATCAAGTAGTACGTGGTATCCGACCAACAAAAAAGTGTAGTTTTGTCCATACAGTTTTTGGTATTGTACCTTAAAAAAACCCGGTCAAATCGATTAATAAATACAACTTTTATGAGGGTGTTAAGATTTGAAATGGGTCACACAGTATGTATGCAAATTTGTGGTATTTTTTTCTCGTAGTAAAATTATAATTTAAATTTTGTCTTGTAAGCTTTCTGTGATATAATTAACTAGTTTATTTTTTCAAATCTAATTTTCGTTAGTTTCAACTTTCATAAGTCATAAATTTTAATATTAGTCGTTTTATTTATAGCAGAGTGGTACTATTAATTAAGTTAGCTTAATTTAGTTTTGTCCCATTTTTAAATCGATATAATCTTATAATTTCTGCTTTATAGGTTACCTATTTACTTATATATTGTATTTCTTAGTCATCTTTAACTCCGAGTCATTTTAAATCTTTATTTCTTTTATTTCTTTGGTTGTTACACTTACTGTTTTTTAAAAACACATTTCTCCCCTTTTTTATGTAAAACCTCGAACCAAACCGAAGAGGAAACGTAGCCTATACAAGCAAGCATACATCAGTTAGTCTCGATCTGATTAATATGGTGGCTTGGAACTGGAACCATCGCGCGCCAATATTCTTGACTAAAGATGACGGTCTCGGATGATTAGGGGTCGAGCTTGAGCTCTTTGCCCCAATCATCGCTGTAGACCCGGACCGGCCTCGTAAGGGAACTGGAATCATCGTTGCGAGGATGCGAGCTTATATATGTATATATTTTGGTCCCAGCTCAGGGATCAGTCCCTCACCCTTCTCCGAGTACTCGGACCAGTTCCCACCATTGGCCCATCTCTTTATAAAGTTACGCAATCCCTTGTACCACTCCATTTATATGAATTTAGTCATAAGCTTTTTGTTAATGAAAAGAAAACAGTATTTAGTTCATTTTTCTGTCTATTTGTTAATTTTCATCTTTTATTTACTATAAAGAAATTGTAAATATATTTTCTTTAATAGCCAATTTGTTAAAGTTTTCTTCTTGTGTTTAATTATTCTTAACTCTTAAAGTGTTCAAGAATATTAACTTTGGTTTAAAAATACGCTGACGCTCTAATGACCCATACAGCTAAAGAATAACTTTCAGTTTAAGAACCCATCGACCTCCATTAAGCTAGCTGGAGCTAAGGTAAAACATCTTTTGTTCAGATTGGTGCCAAAATTTGACTGAGTGTTGGTACAACATTTCATTTAGTGTATTCTCTTAAATTAACAATTTTTTTATAATATTTTCTTAAAAAATAATTTCATTTTTCATTTAATTATTTATTATTGTCAAATTTGATGTTTACATATATTCAATTGTTTTCTCATATGTTCCATGCTATTGTATTTCATGGCATGCATTATTAACATCCATTACCATTAAAACAATTTTTCTTGAAAACGGGTCACTTTACTATATTAAACAAAAGCAATTTTTTTTTTATAAAATCATTCAAGAAAAGGAAAAATGTCACCGCTAGTTTAAGAAATTAATTTGTATTTGTATTTACCGGCAAAAAAACATTAGAGATGTTCCACCCCTGGTTTATCGATATAGTAGTTTGCAAGCTATCAGAAAAAATATTCTTGAAGATTTAACTTTTCAAGATAACTAGCTCCACAATGGGGCGCCCTACAAAAAAAATTGTCGGTACTTATAGTGTTACTTTGATCCAAACTATACGCTCCCGAAGCACTGCCCCGTAGCTCAGGGATACCCTATATAAAAGAATTGTATTTTATACAATAACTTTAGAAAAAGGAAACACATTTATAAACGTCGGCGAAATACATTACCCATTAATATTATTCTTATTTATATTACATCTAACTAATTCCTTTGACTTTACTTGATATAGATACTTGGATACCTTGGTCAGTATAATTGAATATTTTCCTACGTTTCGGTTTATTCGTCAGAAGACTACAATATGTTATACAAAAGACAAAGATTTGTATATGCTTGTAGAACAATAAACAAATATTACTACAATTTTTATTATTATTTTTAAATTTCTCTGTTTAGCTTTACATTTAAGCTCTATTCGGTTGAGTATTTTGAGTTGTATTTAGTGGATTATTAATGTTACTATTGATAAAGTTTCATTTATATACCGGGGGGCTCAGTCGATATAGGGACACCCTTGTAACTTTTGAATTTGTGAATGTTAATCATGGAAAATGGCGACTCGCCCAACATTGTTAAACTTCTCTCTGCAAGCACCTATAAAATACTATATATTTAAGTACTAGAATTAAACAGGATTTATTCTTTATTAAGTAGGTTTTAAGAATCAAACCTACTCAAGACCAACTTATTCAAAATAATAATTACAATTATCATAAAAAATGTAAACAATTATTAACATTTATTTTTGTAATTATTGATTTATTTCAAAGAGAAGACAGACATAATGAATCATTTTTGCAATTTAAAGCTTTTAAATAGCGGGTTGCTCCATGTAGGTTCCATTAATAAAAATAGATTTCGTTGAAAGACTAATACCGCTCAACTTAAAGCAGAGTAAATCGTGTTTAATCTTACTGTTTGAAGAGATAATATTTGGTGCTTGGAGACTAATTTTTAATAATTTTAACCAAGTTGAGGCCTTCTATAATTAAAAGTAAAAACAAAAAAAAAAAATTTTTTTCCTGAAAATCAAAATAATATGTGAGGGTTAGATCAAATGTATTTTGGATAGCAAGATCCAAATATACAAAAATGTATATGTTGCAATGTTTAAAAATTTTGTTTTCATGTAAAATGTATCGACAATGGCCAGTCGGCCATATTGGTTCTTTACATCACATAACTAGAAATTTTACCTCATATCATTATACCAAATTTCAAAATAATCCATTTAAAAGTTACAAAAGTGTCCCTATGGGCTGGGGACCACTAGATATATTATACATTTTATTGTTTTCGTGGAAAGATGCGAAAATATTTAAATATAACAATATTATTCTTTTATAATTAATTTAATAAATTTTAATGTATTTATGTTCCAATTCTCTATATCGGTGCAGTTGTTTATTGGGCTGTTATGTCTATTAATGTGAAGCATTTCATGTATCGTTCTTTGGTGATAGTTTGGAATCAATTTCTCGAAAATGGTTTGTTTAGTCGGTATCAAACATGTGCACTTTTTTGGAAAGTTGTTTAAGGAATTTAAAAATGTCAACTCATTTATAAAAATGTATCTGACAAAATTTAGGGGTAAGAAGCATTAGGTGTTACACCACTAACTTTCTAGAAATATACGGAATGCGCCATCATTTCTCAATCATAGATATTTACCTACTGTGTATACTGACCAAATTTTATTATAATTGAGACAGTAGTTTGGAAGTTATGAGCTGAAAACCTTCCTCAAGATTCTCTCTTCAAAGGTGTACTAGGAAAGAAATTACAGGTACATTTAATGTTATTTTGATCCGAACTATACACTCCCAAAGTATTACCTCATACTTCCCGGACACCCTGTATTGTACATGTTTAAAGTCGTGATATATTCGATTACCTCTTCTTGTACTCGCTTCAGTGGTAAAATACATACGACTTAAACGAAGGAAAAAAATCGAAACCTGACGATTATACTTAACAATTTGACCCAAATCTGTTTTTAATATTTATAAAATCTAATATATTATTTTATTTTGAACAATATGAAGCACACACATGCGCCTACTAAATTAAATATTTTCATTGTTAGTAATTTAACACTCTAGTTCTATATAAACTTGGTACTAAATAACCAAATAAAACACAATAATAATAATTATAGTAATACTATTATATTTCCTACGATTTAGAGCATGTACAAATTAGTTTTATGTATAAGTACAAGCTGTTTTTACTTTCTTATTTTTAACACTAGTTGCACTTTAGAGTAATGTTTTGATTACTTATTAGTTATTACTTTATACATCATCAGTTACTTAACTTTGGTAATTTTCTCCTCTGGTGATTATATTCAGTTCTAAGAATTTGACTTCATCAAATAGGTAATATTCTAATTATACCAAATTTATTGGTATCCACCGCAAAAATGAATTTCTTTCTGGTGAAATTCGTTTCCATAACAAATAAAGCACTAGTTCTGGTGCCAGATTTACTGATTTTAACGTGTATCGTAAATTATTTACCATGTAAACAGTGCCAAGTAAAGAAATTGTAGGATAGAGACTATATACTTATGTATTAAGAGCTATTTTACCTTACGTGATTCAAACATTTTTCAGAAAGTATTTTTACTACAATGTCCGTTATAATTGTCGTTAAAAGTGCTAACTAATAGGTCGATCCGGGAATTTTGTTAAGATTTTTTGCATCCATAGTTTAGAAATTAAAAGAGGGGTGCGTTGATAAAGACTTTGAAAGCGAATATCTCCTTTCTGGAGGGTTAAAATTATAAAGTATCAAAGCATTTTCTGTTGCATTTTAAAAAACATTTCCAACGACACCCCACTCGATGAGGCAAGTGTAAATGTTTTTTCAAAAATCTTTTCATTTCTCTTTTTCGGTCATTAATTTACGCTTCTATCCCACAATTCATCTCATTAGTTATAAAGAAAGAAGGGGAGGGCTGTGACGTACGTCCGTCTGGACGGACTTACAGAAACTATAAAAAATCTGAGAAACAAAATTGACAAAAAAAATAGTATTACATGTAATGTAAAAACTTGATATACGAACTTATTTTTATAAATGCTTTATATCAATTTTAGGTTTCCTAGCTAACTAGGCTTTCTAGCTAACTAGGAAATCTAAAATTAGTACAAAGCAAAATTTATAAAAATAAGTTCATACGTTAAGTTTTTACATTTTATGTAATACTCATTTTTTTGTCAATTTTGTTTCCCAGAGATTTTAGTTCAATACTTATATTTTTTTCTTCAGCATTTCCTAAGTTCTAGCTATATATTTGGCTGCAGATTACTACAACGTAATCTGATAGAATAGCAGATATCCTACTTTGAATGACAATAAGACTTATAATACGTAAGTGTGAAAAAGGGTACCAATATAAGCAAAATAACAGTTGTCAAGGTACTCACTTATAATTCACATGATCACATGATTTGTCATATAATAAAACGAATGCAAAAATATAGAGTGAAATTGTGTCAAAAGTATTGGTAAAATTAGGAGAATTAGGCTATCTAATATTGGAATCAGAAAATAAAATTTAGAAATATATATTTTTGGTCTATAATCTTAATACTCACGTGCCTAGTGTAAAAAATGTAAATAATGGTTAGTAAATTGTTAAGCGTGACATTTTATTTATTTACTTTTATGAAAGCACGTTGTCTTTTTAACTCACAGTCTTAATTGTTGAACTTGTATTTTTCGTCGTCTAATATACATTCTGTTATATTTAAAGTGAAAAATAAATAAAAATGGTAACATCCCAATACATAGTCATTTAATTCTAATGGCATATTAACTTAAATTGGACAAGAAACTTTTATTAATAGGCTATAGTGCCGAAATGATGATCATTTTAAAACGCCAATGACAATTAAGACATATACGTTACTGAGTACATTTTTTGCGGCCATGTTTGTAAAAACTTGTAAGCAAATCTTGACCATGTGCATTGATCTCTTCCAGTAGGTGGGATGAAAATAAATTATATTGAGAGAAGCCTGATTCACAGGAAAAATGTTTATAACAACTTTTTTAAGTTGCAAACCTTACTATGACCACGACTGTACCGTACCGCAAACTGGTTCTTTTTATATTGATGAAATTATAAACTAATTGTGCTGTACTAATTTTGTTTAGGAGTTTATTTCAATATAATTTACGTACCATTGGCTTTGGTAAATGACATATTTTACTTATTTAACGTAAACTTACCTTTACATCATTCCATTCTAAGTCATGCATGTTGTACTGGTTGACACGAAGCTGGGTTCCTGCCAATGAAACTCCAGTCATTTCATCTTGCAAAGATCCTATTGTAAATGCTCCTGGGATTACGTGATGTAAGAGAAGCTGTAAATAAAACAATTTACTTTAATCTGATTAACGAAGACTAGACACATATTTTTACGAACACCCAAACAATAAAAACTGCTTGCAGAGGTACCTCGCATTTGGTTGAAGTACAGCACACCGAGTGCTTTCTCTTTGTAAATACTACTTTAGTGTTTTGTTTTACATGTCAGAGGTTCCAGCTGTCCTCGGAGTTCGGTGCGTTTTTAGCAAATAACTCGAAAAATTAGCACTTTTGCGAAGAATGATACATTTAAGAAATGTGTATTGATTTGAGATTAATCACGACAACTTTCGAAAAAAATGATTGGATATAGCGTCCTGAAGTTTTGGTCTATTTTCATCCCTTTGAAGAAAAGCTCCATTCCTGCAACTTACCTAAACTGAGTCAATGGCTCAGTGCTCACGTGTCGGATCAAAGAATAATTGCTGACAGATAAAATTTCAGCTGGACAAAAATAAAAACTCTTATTACAAACAACAATCATTTTAGATTTAAATTTTTACGAGTTGAAGCTCAAAATTCTCTAAAACAGATTTTTAAAATAAAATTGTCTTGCAAATATGCAATCCATGCAACATTTGGGAAAATACAAAAAGAAAAGAATAATCATAATCCCAAGCATAACACAAGTAAATCAACAAGCAGTTGTCTTTAAACAATATGAGAAAAAACCTGGCATAAGTCACAATATCGACCCCTGCAGATATTTCACGTGCACGCGAATGTAACGCCTGTAGAATTAAGAATGTACAGTGAAATGATTAGAGTAAAAATGCATTCAAATATTATGTAATACTGAAAATAGATAATAAAGATGCCTTCAATGTTTAATAGTTTTCTCAATTTTTCTTAATGCCTTTTTCGACGAATTGGTGCTTTAGAGACGTGTAGGCCTAGAGACATTTGCAACGACTTGTTTGAACAGACCATCTCACTAATAAGTGGATTCTTCAAGAAACACGTACCTAAAAGCGACTCTCCAGTATCATATTCTCCCTAATCTTCTAATACTTTGGCCACATCATCCGAAGAGAGGATAATATAGAACAGTTAATAGTTCAATTAAAGCTAGAACCAAAACGTTGGTCTGACGTCACCAAGGAGCTGACGGAAGAGAGTTCCAATGCACCTAACGCAACAGCAGTAAATGGGGTGATGTTAAACTTGCTATACAGTAAATACATGCCGACTAGACTAATGCATGAATCGCAAGACTTTCGGTAGGACGTTGTGAATAAAAAGAAATAAGGTCATCAGTTCGAATACTGAGTGGAATAGAGATGCTTAAATGTTTTTAATATGTTACCGGGATAGTGGCGTGGTATGTCTGTATCCTGGTTGATTGTTGGAATACTAAAATTAAGCACAATTTACTCTTTATTAAGTGGTTTTGATAAACAAAACTTACTCAAGACCAACAACTTTTTCGAAATAATTATTATTATTATAAAAAAATCATTTATTTCATTAATTACTTTATTTCAAAGAGAAGGTAGACATTATATGTATAACACCATTTTTTTGTAGGTCTAATTGATTAACAGGTTGTCCCATATAGTACTTTTAAAAAATAATTTTCGCTGAAAAACTAGTATCGCTGAATTTAATGATGAGTAAATCATGTTCGATCTAAATATTTGAAGAGATAATACTTTACAGGTGTTTGCAGACCAACTCTAGTCGAAGCCTTTAAAACATTTAAAAAAAGTCGAAATAATACCTAAGGATTGGATACACCTATATGTATTTTGGAGAGAAGGATCAAAACATGTACAGGGTTCTATTAAATAGTTTGATTTTCATGTAAATTACCTCAAAACCGAAAGTCGGTCATTTCGGCTCTTTACATTAAATAATTGGAAAATTGATCTCACATTACGGTACCAAATTTGAAAATAATCCTTTTATCCATTCAAAAGTAACACGAATGTCTCTATAGGTTGGGCCACCCGGTATAGGTACGTTAATTTATTGGTACTTAATGTTAAGCAGTATTCTAAATACAAAAAGTTTTAAATTTTAGTGCAACTTTGAAAATCTCTGATTTTCCCCAGATACATGGTACAAAAATGAAAATTAAAAATGTATCCTCTAAATTCAGTATTTTGTAACACATTTGCATTAAAGTAAAAACTTGCAATTCTTCTGGAAAATTTCAAAAAATAGGTTAATTCGAAACACGCATTTTTCAGGGTATAAATGGGTTGAAACAAATTATTTCGCACTTTTACAGCTTAGATATTGTAGCTAAAGTTAATATGTTAGATTGGACTCTTAAAAAAATTCACTAAAAATACACTTTTTTGCAAAAATTGTAAAATTTTGACCGTTTTTGAAAACAGTTTTATCATATCCTGATGATGCCAACGTGGTTGGCAACGTGGTTGGCGAAATGCGCGTCAAGTGTGTGGTATTTGAGTGTTGTGTTTAAGTGTACTGATGTTAGTGGTAACGACTTAAGAGGCACTGATCATAAAGGAAAATATTAAAAGAGGTAAATTAAACTTGATAAAATTCTCTTTAATTTGTTTTTTCTTAAATTTTTGTACATTGGTTGTAGTGAAAATTGAAGATATTCAAACATGAACTTTTGCATTTACTGTGCTTAAACTTTCAGCATTGAAAACAAAATAATTTTTAGCGTAGGTCGCATTGTTATTAATAGCACAGTCCTAAGGGGGATTTGAGCAAGGATTAAATGATTCTTAGAAGTTTATAAATAAAGCAATTTTAGGTTAGATTTCTTAGATCCTCAGTGTTAGCTAATCTTTTTATTTTTAAACCTTACCATACCGTGGTCCCCCTACCTTTGTCTAAGTCTTTATAGTCATCAAAATGGATCCCTTGACGTGAAACGTGTGGCCCTGTGTATATCCCGGTGGTGGATAGATCTGTACGCGTAGGTGTAATGTGTGCATTCACACGTATGTGTGGAACGCATATACATACTTTGTTATATAGTTTTGTTTTAGGATAGTGAATAGGGGAAAAAGGATTAAAAATTAGAACGGATTAGTCTTGTTTATATGTGCATCGGTATATTATAAATCAAGAGCTACTGACTGATGGTTCATTCAAAGCCAAGGGGAAGGAAAAAAAATATAATCCTTATGAAAATTTTTGATTTTATCGTAGGTTTTCAGTAGTAGAAAAGTGTTTAAAAAAATAATAAGTCACATTGGGTGGAGCGTAAAACAAAATGGCGTCAAACTTTAAAATTAAGAATAGAATATGCATTTTTTCTTGTGTCAAAGTTAACTACTTCCACATCCACGTAGTGGAGTGGAAGTGGAAGTAAAAAATAAAATTAATTTTTTTTGTTGAAATGGGTTTAGAATGTCGAAATGTCGAGATTTAAATTCTATCTGTCGGTCTGTCTGTGACTTTTTTTTTTGTGCACATTTTCTCTGGAATCGTTTGAGATATTGACTTGAAATTTTATACACGTGTGTATTATAAGGTAAGAGTACAGAAACTTGGAATTTGGTGTTTATACTAGCCAAGGCCTCAGATTTCTTTATAATATTTTTCAACCCCTTCACCATCCCCATGCCATTGTGAAAGGTACTGATACAATTATATTCACTTGAAATTTGGTACACGTAGGTATTATAACGACATCGGGAGCTAGATCATATTTTGAGATGATTCCTTTGAAAGGGCGGGGAGTAAGTAGATAAAATAGAGGAGAGTGAGTAGAGCAAGCTGGTAAGAGTATAGAAACTTGAGATTTGGTGCATATGCTAGAAGCCAAGGCTTCAGATTTCTTTATAATATTTTTTAATCCCGCCACCACCTCCACTCCGTTAATAAAGGAGTTGATAAAATAATATTGAGATATTCGCTTGAAATTTGGTACACATATGTATTATAATGACGTATAATTGAGATAATTCCGTTGATGAGGTGAAGGGGGAGTAATTGTCTCAAATTTTTTAATGACATTTGCCCCAAATATTATTAAAATGATTCCTTAGGTAGCGGTTTTTTCGTCAGTTATGAGAAATACGAAATGAAAGTGTAAATTGTAAAATACATCAAAATTGCAAAAAATTATTTCCTGTCCGGAACATTTGAACATTTTTCACTACCATGATATCAAAATGTGACATATGAAGATCCCAAAACCAAAGGAACTTATCACATTAACGAGTATATTTCAAGACATCGATAATATAATGGAGTAGACCCTAAAATAGAGACAAATAAAGGACCCCACTCCGCACCATTAGCGTTTGGGTGGAATTTTCTTCAAACTATGGGAATAGGTAGTTCAAGGGTTTCTGAACAAAAAATGTCATATGAAAAAATTGATTTAATACCTTTACGCCTTTACTACAGAATTGCAGTGACTGGAAGTTAAACATTTTTTCGGTGGAATTTTTTTCAAACTTTGGAAATAAGTAGTTCAAGAGCTTTCGAACAAAAAATGTCATAAAAAAATTTATTTAATGCCTTCCCTGTATGATTACAGTGACTGGAAGTTAAATATCTTTGAAAATTCAAAGGTTTTTAATTTCCAGTCACTGTAATGACTTTTTTTGTTCGGAAGCTCTTGAACTACTTATTCCCAAGGTTTGAAAAAATTTACACCGAAAAAATGTTTAAAATTTTTTTAACTTCCAGTCACTGTAATTCTGCAGGGAAGGCATTAAATAATTTTTTATATATGACATTTTTTGTTCGGAAGCCCTTGAAGTACCTTTTCCCAAAGTTTGAAGAAAAGTCCACCGAAATGATTTTTCCAATGCTGATGGTGCGGGGTCCTACATTTGTTTTTTAATGTAAGAAAGAAATGTTACAGTTAAAATGTATATTATTATATAACAGCTGCACCTTTGCCTTTTAATGTTTTTTTTTCTTTGTGATCCCATTTCGTTTGATTCTTATTTTGTGCGAGAACTGTTGTAAGTACGATATTCTTTGTAAAGATATATTCTTTATAGAATTCTGTACTCTTCCATTGTCATCTTCATTATAGTTTTATATTCTTCGCATTTTAAAAGTTATTTCCAAAGAGAATTTTGTTTTAAGTTTGACGCCATTTTGTTTTACGTTCCACCCGCAGTAGCCTTGATAACTTTTTAAAATACTTTTTTACTACTAGCAAATTACCAAAAAATAGAAGGATATCATAAGGATTATTTCTTACCAGCGTTTACCGCTATTACTTTCATTGGAAGTGCAAGTGAAGGCAATAGAAAACAAAAACTGACAAAGTGACGAAGGCCAACGATATGACGTCGAGGCGCTGAAGGAAATAGGACACTGGTCTTGTGATTGGAGAACCTCAATCTTCGAAACACCACATAAGAAGGGAACAATATGCTGTATGTGATAACTATAGATTAGTGATATTTTTATCACATGTCAATGAATATATTTTTTAATCCAGATTTCAGCATTTTTGGCAGCAGATAACTTTTGAGCAAGCAGTGTTCGTTAAAGGATAATGCGCTAGAGAGCAAATACTGAATTTGCAATAATTTATCGAGAAGACAAGGAGAATATTACGTGCCCATGTACCATTATTTCGTAGACTACTGAAAGGTTTCTGACAATGTGGAATGGAACTACAGATGGCTGTCTTAGTGCAGATGTGGGACACTGTAGTATATACGTGATGCGACGCGTGCTGGAGGACCGACAGGGTTGAGCAGCTATAGGTGGAACTAAGATTTTTAGCTTATTTGTAGATTATATCACCCTTAATTGCAGTAAATAAGAGCAAGCTTATGCACCTGCTGAACACACTAGAAAACTACTCAGATACATAAAAGATAGGTGATTGTGAGGTAGTAAATAGGATGGTATATGGACAATACCGACAAATCGAAATGGCACGAGCCGTACAAAGATCAGACTAGCTAGGGCAGAGGAAACCAGTTGGCAGGAGATGAAAACGACGCGCGACGTCCTCCAAAACATTGTGCTGATATCACTAACAGCTTTCATAATGCTGTCAGACATGCTGCATAGTAAAGGGAGGCCAACTAAGACAATGCATGAATCATAAAACCTCTGCCAAGACGTTGTAAATAAGAAGATAGGGAGGGTAAGAATTAGATGTTTTTGAGGATGCTGAATTCAAATCTGATGTCAAATAGACGATGTTGACAGTTGGCAGCTGTCAATTTATATTTAACATCAGATTTGAATTTACAATCGTCAAAAATATAAAGTTCTACATTGATTTTTATTTTTTTTTATAGTTCCTTGCCAATTGACAGCTGACTGACAGCTGCCAACCGTCAATATCGCCTGCTTGACGTCAGATTTGATTAAATTATTTTTTTTTAAATGCTCGGGAGGTGACTTCAACGCCAGACTGCTACAATTTTGAAATAAATAAAACAACCTAAAAAATAAAAAATAATACTAGACAATATTAATAAAAAAAAATTATCTACATCAAATGAATCTATTATCGCAAAAAATGTTCTATAATGGAGTTACAAGGTAGCAAATAAAGAAAAATACTTTTGCGAACAACAATGCATACGAATATGTGTTACATAACCTACAAAATTTGAATAAATCAATTTTTGGGCTAATATCGACTATCAGATTTATATTTAACCAAATTTCTTCTTTTTTCTTAAATACGCAGGATTAATGCATCTTTAATGGCTATCTGCTTCGAAAAATGTTAAACATAACCTGAAAAATCCAAAATAATAGAATATTTTTAAAATAAAATTTTCTCTATATTAAAAGAGCCTATTATCGCAAAAAAGTTATGTAAAGGAATCTCAAGGTAGAAAACAGAGAAAAATACTTTTGGACCAATACATTCAAATATGTGTTACATAACCTAAAAATAATTAATAAATCGATTTTATTGGCTAATATCGCCTGTCAGCTTTATATTCAACCAAATTTATTTTTTTATGTTCAGAATGAATGTATTTTCAATGGACAATTGGACATCTGCTACAAATCTTAATAAAATATAAATTACAAATAAAATTACAAATAAAAAAAATTATCGAAATATAGACGAGCAGAAAGGTAGACCCGATAAAAACCTACCATAACCTAATGAACCAATCCACGAACCTATTGGTTCAAGACTTAAAATATTTGGACTTAGTATACATGTTACAAGCTTTAATACTATCAAAGTTTAAGTTTTATTATTTTTTTTTATTCTTTATTCTTATAGCAGCTTCTGTTTTACACATCTAGTTTCTATGCTCTAATATTATTCAAATTTGTAGCAGATATTCACTGAAAATGCATTCATCCTGAACATTACAAAAAAAGAAATTTGGTTAAATATAAAGCTAACAAGCGATGTTAACCAATAAAATTGATTCATTAATTTTTTTTAGGTTAAGTTTTAACATTGAGACAACTTTATTTTAAAAACATTCTATTATTTTGGATTTTTTAGGTTATGTTTAACATTTTTCAAATTTGTAGCAGATGGCCATTGAAGTTCATCCTGCGCATTAAAAATAGATTAAATTTGGCTAATTATAAAGCTGGCAGTCGATGTTAGACTAAAAACTGATTTATTAACGTTTTGTAGGTTATGTAACACATATCCGTATGCATTGTTGTTCGCAGAAGAATTTTTATTCATTTGCTACCTTGTAATTCCACTATAGAACATTTTTTACGATAATAGGTTTATTTGATTTAGATAAACATTTTTTATAAAAATTGTCTAGTATTATTTTTGATTTTTTAAATTATGTTTCATTTATTTCAAAATTGTAGCAGCCGGGCGTTGAAGCTACATTCCTCACGAGCATTAAAAAAAAATTAAATTTGGTTAAAATTTGAACTGGCATGCGATTTTTGTCCAGGAATGTAGCTTTTTGTCCCACTGTGCGGGGTATGGAGCTTTGGTGCTCCATAGGAGCCAAAATACTGAATATGGAGCATCGTGGCCATGGAGAATTTTATTCAGGATAACAATACAATATACCAAAAATTCAGACGATTTCATCGAAACCCAATCTGCATAAGATTAGTGCGGGTATGGAGCTTTGGTGCTCCACAGGAGCCAAAATATTCAAAATGGAGCATCGTGGTCATGGAGACATTTGTTCAGGAAGCTACAATATACCAAAGATTCAGATGATTCTACCGAAACCTCATTTTCCATAAGATTAGTTTTGGGGTTTGGAGCTTTGGTTCTCCAGCCAAAATACTGAATATGGAGCATCGTGGCTATGGAGACTTTTATTCAGGAATCAGGATGACAAAAGATACAATATACTAGAAATTCAAACGATTCTACCGAAACCCATTTCCCATAAGGATTGTGCGGGGTCCTTTCTGAAAATTATTGTAAAAAGCTAATTTTCAGATCATTAGAAATAAAAAAGGTATTCCTTTTACACTTCGATAAACCAAGCCGTTTTCGAGTAATTTGTGTTTAAAAAACAACGCGTACTTACAACATTTTATTAATAAGTAAATAAGCTAATTATCAATTACAATTACAAAAATTATCAATTACAAAAATTATTCGAAATGTCCTCCACTTTCCCCTATTCAAAATCTAAGTCTATTTTTTAAGGAACGTTGAACATCCTGTAAAATTCCTTCATCATTCTGTAGCATTGTAAACTCTTGATCGATTTTTTCTTTCAACTGTTCAGTCGTGTGAAATTGAGTATTATAAACTCGTGATTTTAAATAACTTCGTGCAGTGAAATCAAGGGGAGTTAGGTCAGTAGACCGAGCAGGTCACTTAATCGGTGCGTCAGCACCCCGACCAATCCATCTATTAGGATAGTGGTTGTGAAACCATTTTCTACATGTTCTGGTATAATACGGTCGCATGTGGATTCTCTTCAGACCATCGAAGAGCATTATAGGCATTCTTGATGCCACCACGAGGGAATGTAGTTTCATCGGAAAAAAATGTACAAGGAACTTAATAACGATTAGCATTTATCCACAAGCAAAACTGCATGTTTCTTCCAGTTGCAGATACTGTACCGTGGTAAGCGGTATGGGTATAAGCCCTGCTCATGTAGTGTATGGATCAATCTTGTCTGAGGAATTTCAAGTTGGGCGGAAATTCTTCATGAGTAAGAATACCTGGGTTTTCTTCTATTAAATCAAGAACGTTTTCCACTTCATTTACATCTTGTTCATAGGCACGTTCAGATGTTATGCGAGCACTGTGAAGTTTCCCGCTATTACTAGTACAGGCAATGAAGTCAAAATGTTGTAAAAACCTCGCAAAAATGAATAGAAGAATCATCTCTGGGATTTAAGTAGTTAATAACCTGTAGAATGGAATGATGCATTCTTCGCACTTCCAAGTTTCGGGAAAATTCAAAAAAATTTGGAAAAACTTCTTGATTTTCGTTTTTTTTGCTCTAACTTCTAAAATAATGAAAATACAGAAAAAAGTTTTCAACAAAATTTGTAGCTCGTCTACTATTCAGAGTTGCTAAAAAAATGAAAGAAACGTAAATTGTAGAGAAAAGTCTCAGCTTTAATGTGGAACTAATCACAAAATTCATACAAATTTTTATCATAGAGAAAAAAGTGTTAGAAGATGGCTTAGTAAACTTTATACAGTTGATTTATTCACATCTTTGAGTTTTATGCATCCTGCCTATTTCTCCCGTAACAATGGGTGCTTTTTCACTACATGGATTCGATTCCACGCACTTTAATCTATTTTTTTTGTGAAAATTTCATTGAAGAATGTTAAGAAACAAATAAGTTGTATATGTTTTACTGTATAATTGTGCATTTTCTGAACGTGTATGAATAATGTAGACAAATTCAAAAAGTACTACGCGTATTTAAAAAACTCTAACGTCATTCGAAAGAATATGTTTCATTGTACTTATAATCCAAAAATTAAGACTACGCTATTATTATTACTTAAGATATGGCGAATTGAACTCCAAAATTTGGAGGTGATTGATCGCAAGGCATATTTTTCCAACAAAAGTAATTTCAAAAAAATGTTAATTCGATTAATATATCATTATGTAAGAACATACAAGCAAAATGAATTATCATTCTAACGACTCCCGGCAAAGATATGAATAAATCTGTAAATCAACTGTACAAAGTTCGCTAAGCCATCTTCTGAGACTTTCTCTCCTTCATAAATTTTTTTATGAATTTTGTGATTAGTACCACATTAAAGCTGATACTTTTCTCTACATTTTATGTTATTTTCCTTTTTTTAGGGGCTCTGAATAGTAAGAAGTATCGATCGATGAGCCCGGTCGTACGAAACTCCTGGAGAATTCTCATTTTTCGCGCATTTCGAAGCGGCTTAAAACTATAAGTGGAAAACTCGATTTATCTTCTAAACGGCTTAAGTAAGACGAACATTTTTAAAGATCTATTTTGTAGAGAAAAAGACGAGCTACAACATTTGTTGGGAACTTCTTTCTCTATTTTCATTATTTTGGCAGCTAGAGCAAAGAAACCGAAAATCAAAAGTTTTTCCAATTTTTTAAAAATTTTCCCGGAACTTGGAAGTGCAAAGAATGCATCATCTCATTCTCCAGGTTATTACCTACGTAAATCCCAGAGATGATCCTTTTATTAATTTTTGTTACCCTAAATTATTGTTAATTTGCCTGTACTATACACAATATGTTGACAAAAGTGTTTCTACTCTGAACTCTATAATGTGGAAATCGTTGTCGTTATTTTTCAATCAAAGTACGAGCATTCCCATTACAAAAACCACAAATAAAAGCCATATTTGCATATAATACGAGTAGATGTATGGCATTGTTAATCACTTCTATAAAATAGTAAACAATCAATAAAAGATGACAAGTTAATGTTTGACAATTTAAAAGTGCTAACTTACTTGATTAAACTTATAAAGAGAGGTACGAGCTGTTCGCAAACATTTTTTGGTTAATAAACGCTGTAATACGAAAATAAATAAAAATAGGATTAAAGCTTTTTGGTCTTTTAGCCATACAGTTGCATATAGTATACAGTCCCGGAGTTTGGTACTTTCCCTCCACCCTGTATATATACTGAGTATTATATTGATCCTTTCAAATAGTCGCAAATATTGTGTGTGTGTGTGTCAAAATTGCAATAAAAAGGATATGCCACTACAGTAGATTGAAGACTATATTTTTTTAAATTCAATTTCACGAAAATATTTTGTTAATGTACTCACCCCACTAAGAAGTCTTGGATTTTCTTTGAATTTTTCTTCAGCTTTTTCAGGTCCACCAAGTTGCACTAATAATGTCCTAAATGCTTTGTCAGTTGGCACAAACACAGTATACGGTCCAGTTTCATTTAAAATAGTGTCTAACCCGGATTGTTTTAAAAATTTCGCCATAGCATAAAGTCCGTTCTTCTTCAAAACCTCTGGTAATTCTAAATGGGACTCACTAGTTTGTTGTACATATGTTTGGCTAGTTGGTTGAATACTTTGATATTTAGGTGTTGTTGGTATAGTAGGTGAGACACTTTGGTATATGTTTACAGATGACGATGGTAAACTAACACTAGTAGATTTTGGCAAGTGTGTAGAAGCAGAGTTAAAAGTATTGGTTAAAATGGAATTTTGATTTAATGACGATACAGTTGAGGCTTGTTTAACTAAATCATTTGCTGAATTGTTCAATATGTGAGGCTTCCTGGTAGCTTTTTTATAATCACCTTTGTATGTTGAAGGTGCTCTCGGTGTTGTTATTCGTGTGGTAGTGGAATAAGCTTTAGTATATGGACTGGCAGTGGACGAAGCCAATATTTGGGTTCCAATATTTGTTTTCAAAATTGGGACATTTGCAGCATCTTCAGAAGTAAATGCACTTGTATCTAAAGTCGAAGCCTTGGTATACACTGACGCACTAGTTGGAGTATAAGTTGACGCAAATTTAGTACTAACTTCTATTTCTTCATCGTCAGAAGCAAAAGAGTTCGGGGACACAGTTACTGAGGAAACTGATCTGTATCTTGTAGAAATCTCGGGCTTTACTGTGGTAGTGGCAGGTTTGGAAGTATTAGGTAATTTAATTTCACCAGCTTTGATTTTCTTTAAAATTGAATCGACATCTATGTCAGGTTTATCTTTTCCATTGCCTTTAATTCCTTGGACTTTCAAAGTACCATCACTTTGTTCCTCTAGCAGAACAAACGTAACTTTTTTTTGATTCGGTAAATTGTTTCCGATAGATTCGAGTCCCCCACTGGCACCAGTTTTTAATAATTCGAAATTAGAACCTGGCACACCTTTTGTAAGTTCCTCTAGAACTGCTTTTGGTGGTTTAATTGTCGTCGTTGTCGTCGTTGTTGTTCTCGACAAAACTAATTTCTCTAAATCACTTCCTGGTTCTAACTTGACACCTCCTGGAACAAGACTAGGATCGGTTGTCTTAATTATTTCTACCTTTTCTCCATTGGGTAAAGTTATTTCCTCAGTTTTATACGTGGCTTGGGGGGCTGAAGCAGCACCAACTAACTTGGGATCAGATGTTTTAATCAGTTGTGCTTTCTGACCATTTGGTAAAGTTATTTCTTGTGGTTCGTCTGAGTTATGCTCTGGAATGGATTTTGTGTTAGTAGTTCTGACAACTTGTACAGTTTGGCCATTCGGCAAAGTAATTTCCTCAGGTTTAACGGAAGGACTATTCGGTAATATATTAGGGTTATCAGCTCTAATAACAGTTACCTTTTCTCCATTTGGTAATGTAATTTCTTCTTCTTTACCATTTGGAATATCTTTAGGATCTGCAGCCTCAATTATTTGAACTTTTTTACCGTTAGCCAAAGATATTTCTCTTGATGACAAGTTTCTTGCAGGTTCATCTTCAGAATTTTTGCTAATGGCTAAACGTAATTGCTCGAGTAAGTCGTCTTTGCGAATTCTTTGCGATTTATATTGTTTTTGCAATTGATCTAAATCTTCTAGGGATTGTATTGTTTTAATTTTTCTTTCCGTTTCGACAGAAGGCAGTGCAGTGGGAAGGAAATCAGAAGATTTTCCCTTCTTCGGTGATGTCTTCGTTGTAGTTGGCGCGGGAGTAGTTGTAGTAGTGGTTGTAGTAGTTGTAGTGGTTGTTGTAGTTGTTGGATGTTCCTGATAGTATTGTTTTACGGCCTGCTCAAACAATCCTACTTCCTCAGGGTAAATATATCTAGGAACTGATGTGTGGGAATATTGTAAATTCTCTCCTCCTCCTGGTTTATATAATTTTTGATATAACTTTTTTTTCTGATCCTTTTGTTGCTCCACAAATACCTCATGGTCTTCTCGTGCTTTTTTAAGAGCTTTTTCATATTGCTTTTCTACGAATTGATTATGTTTTTCTATTATAGCTTGCTTTTCTCTTAATTCTCTAATCCTTTGTTTATGTTTTTCCGGATCCAGAGACTTAATTTGCTGTTCTATAGCTACAATTGGATCAATAGTAGGTCTAGGTGTATTAAATTGTTGGTGTGGCCCAACAGCAGGTACAGGATTGGAAGGCTGAACGCTAGTTCTGGCTTGACTAACAAAATTCGGCTGAAAATTGGTTTGGGTATGATGCTGTACAATTGCATTTGTATTAGCATTTTGTGTGTTTGAATTAGAGAATACAACTGGATTTTTAGTAGGTAATGTTTGCTGCTGACTCAACAAGGGTAATTGAGGCTGTGATGCTGGAATTACATGTCGCTGTAAAGAATTGACAAGAGGTAAGGTACTTAGAAATTCATTTTGCGCAAACTGTTGTTGATTCTGAATAATTGTTGGCTGGGGTTGATTTACAAATTGTTGCTGATTTAATAAATTAGATTGATGCGGCAACTGATTAGGCTGCTGATTAAAATGTAATGTTGACTGCTGTTGAAAAGGTGCTTGAGACTGAACAAAAGTGCTTTGTTGTTGGTTGATGAATTGAGGGTTGTTTTGAATTCGTTGGTTAGATGGCTGATTAAAGAGTTCACTTTGGCCAAGTATTTGTCGATGTCTTGTGAAATGTTGCGGTTGGAAATTTTGTTGACTCGATGGAACATTAAATCTATGATGTTGCTGAATATCACTTAAAATTTGGCCTTGCTGTTGAGGTGACAACTGCGTTCCTCTGTCGGTGTTTGGAGGGAATTGCTGCAAATAAAAATACTATAATTAGTACAAGAATAAATATATTATGTTAATATTCAACATTATTCATTAATAAATATATAATACAGTAACATTGCTTATTTTAGATGTAAATGTGGGTAAGTATATGAAGATGCTCTCCTCAAATTAGATTTTTTATGTTTTGTTCCTACTATCATCAAATACATTATTTATAACTATTTGTGGTTTATATGTGGATATGTTAAGGGCGTACAATGTGTTCAGTATACCTGACCTTTATTTGGTAAATAATATGTAACTGTTTGTAACCCACTTTGTAATTGCATCATCACCTATAAATTACTAAATTATAGCAGTCAGCTTCTTGGCAGTAATGCCATTACACTTTTTATTTATTAATTTATTAATTTCTTCATTTACATGAAACTGGCCACATCTCTGGAAGGAAAAGAGTAATAGAGTTGCATGTAAGTGAATTTTGCAATAGTTCACGTTTTTGACAATGTTACTTGTATAAATCGTAAAGTTTCAAAGATAAATAATTTGAGATAATGTTATTTAACCGCACACTTTGCTGGTAGTCTCTAAAACAATTTTTAACTAATACTACTGAATCTTGAGAGATTCCTATATAATGAGAATGAAGTATAAGTATTTAATAAATTAGTGTCGAAGGCTGTACTCATATCCAGCAGAACTAAATATGTAGCTCATATATTGTCATCTACTGTATGAAGCAAATCCGTGATACAACTGTGTCCAAATCTTAATCCAGGTTGAGTTGGAGAAATAAAATTAGATCGCACAGAATATTGCCTTAGCTGCATTTTCACTAACTTTCAATAATTTTGGACAACGTTGGCAAAATCCTTATTGTTGCCCTAAATTAAGTTCACCGGGAATTGACTGTTTAGATAGCAGAGTTACCACAACTTTTTTTCATTCAGAAAGGAAGACATTTTGCATTAGGCAGTAGTTTATCAAGAGTGTTATGTAAGGTATCATGAGGACAACATAATTTTAGTAACCTTGCATTGAGTTCATCGCATCCAGCGGCATGTGCGGAAATACTATTTAATGACTTTAATGCTGTAAATTCATTAGTTACTTGACATTTATAATTGCCATTATTTAAGGCATTGCTCTTATAAAAGTTTAAAATGGGCTCCGAGGGAATAATAGTGGAAATAGCACTGTCAATTTGTTAATTTAATTTACATTATTGGTGATCAGGAATTTTGTTCCTTTTGTTACTAGTAAGTATATTATTCAACGGTCAAATATTTCCAACAATCTATTGGTACGGAATAATATATTTTGTTTTAAAAATATGCCTTTTTTCTTCTTTAGTAGATAGAAGTTAAATGCTTTGATTAATGATTGAGAATAGCAAATATTTTAATTAATTAAGTATATACGTTTTATGAATATATTAGAAATATATTCATATAAGTTCTATTTGTGAAGTGATCACGATAATGCATAGGTTTAAATCTTGCCAATATGTTCGACATGAACGTAGACTTAAAACTGTATTTCAAGTTTAATTCCTCCTTATCGGTCAGAGCACTTTCTATTGTTGAGAAGTGAAAAGTTAAACACGTTCCAGAATCCGGATGTATTCAGGCGTCAATTTCCCTTTGTGCATGTCTGTCCTCACGATTCCCATGAAGAAACCAAACAAATAACATTGAATAATGGGATTTATATATTCCCACAAGTTGATGTAATAATTTGTCTAATCTTTGGAATTAATACTGTAATTATTCTTAATTGGTTAGCCATTACTATTTTCTTTTAATTACATATTCAAAATAGAAGTTAATTATGAATTATGCTTGTTTTATTTTTACACATCACATGCAATTCTAATATAATTAGAAAAAGGTATCAAACTTATAACAAAGTCATTTAACTATACAGTGTCCATCTTCGATATTTCGTAAACTAAACATGTTAGCCATATATCTTACGCCGCATCAGTAAATATAACAGTGGATAAAATGCATCATAAGAAAGATTTCAAAATCACCCTTAGACTAGGCGAACTTTTGGACGGCTAAGACGATTTCTATGGAAATCCTTTGCAAAATATAGAGTACGACTTGATGGTAGTATTATTATAGTTCCATTACCATATGTCTACTAACAGACTTTATTTTTATTTTTTATAGATTTCTTTTTCTGCTCTTTGCAACATCCTATAAAGAATGTTTTATTAAAAAATTGATGTCGGATTTGCGCAAAGCGCTATTTCTTTGCTTAGAAGTTACCTCAGTGGACGCACTCAATGCGTCGTGTTAAATGGTGTGGAATCTGGCTTTTCTCCGGTTGTGTGTGGTGTGCATCAGGGTTCTATTCTAGGGCCCTTGTTGTTCACCTTGTACATATTTGGGTTCTACAAAAGTATATCTTTCTATGAAGATGACATGCAAATTTATTACGCATTTGATGAAAAAGATGTAAAACACGCTCGTCAAAATATTTACCATTTACAATTTACTGCAAATTTCCCACAAGTTCTGCCTAAACATTAAGCCAGTAAATCAAAGGCCATATCATTTGGTCGAACTGCCTCACACAACCGAGTTAGCAGAGATGTGAACATTTCTGTTAACAATGAAATTTTAAGCCTCACAGATAGTGCTAAACACTTAGGCTTGTTTTTAGATGTGAATTTGAGATTTTCTACAAATATTTCATCTATCGTTAAGAAGTCGTACTGCTCCTTGAAACTGATATATACCAACAGACATATTCTGAATAAAAAGACCAAAATCATTTTATGCGAAGCCTTAGTGTTATCACATCTCAATAATTATGCCAATGTAGTGTATGGGCCATGTTCACTTAAAACTGACACGAAACTGCTGCAGTTTATTTAAAATTATTGCATTCGTTTAATTTGTGGACTACGTAAACGTGATCATGTGTTTACACTGCTGCACATTCTACTATAAAATCATCAGCACAGAGAAACCTCAGTATTTACTAAATAAATTAATATTCAGAACGGATATCCATAATATTAATATCCGGTTTAAACACATTATAGCCCTTCCTTAGCATAGAACAACTCCTTTTCGGTCCTCTTTCACGGTTACCTCGGCAAAACTTTATAATGTGCTCTCATCTGACCTCAAACAACTCGGCCCTAGCATGTTCTCCAAAAAGCTCAAAAAGCTATTGCTTCATAATGGAACTTTCTTGGCATACACGACTGGCTAGTATTGATTTATTTTTCCTTTTTCTCCTAGGCAAATTAGTTATCTTCTCTTTTGTTCAATTTATTGAACTTTTTAGGTTGAGTGGAAGAAAAATAATTTCAAAATATGCCTTTTCCACAATGTATTTGTTAATTATAAGTATTGTATATCTGTTTGGAAGTGTATATATTGTTGTGGAATAAAGCCATCCTCTTCAAGGGGGTCAGAAAGCAAACTCCCACAGGACACGTCTCCATGAACGGCGAGAACATCCGATGGCATGATACGGTCAAGTACCTTGGCGTTATCATGGAGCGAAGCCTGACGTGGAGGCGAGGATGAGGACGAGGCGGACTCTACTCTACCCTATGATAGGTAGACAGAGCTAACTCAACCTGAAGAACAAGCTCACGCTTATCGGGACCCTCATTTAATGAAGTAAACTCTAATACAACGAAAGAGAAATTGCAATTATCTTTCAATATAAGGAACAAAAGTTAATATTAAAATATGTGTTACGATAGAGTAATGACAGCTGCATCTTTGTTCTTTAAGATATATTCTCTTTATTACGATCCGAATGTGTCTTCAAAGGTTAATTATCAAAGCCGTTGGACATAATGTAGAATTCCCTACTCTTCCATTTTCATCTCCACGATATTTTTTGTATACTTCGTATTTTAAAAGTTATATTAAAGAATTTTTTTTTAAATTTGACTCCATTTTGTTTCATGTTCTGCCCACCGTGGCCTTGATAACTATTAAAATACTTTGCTACTACTAAAGACCCGCCAAAGGATTAAAAGTTTATATGATTGTTTTTTCCTAGCTTATGCCGCCATTTTTCCCTGGGAACTGGACTACAAATGATGCGACAAACTATTATATGTGTCCAACGTTGAATGACATTGGACGTATGGCACCAGCCTTACCTTGGTTTTGCGAAAACAACTAGTGCTGGCGCACTTGTGATTTTCAAAATTATGTACAAAAATTATTATCGACTATACTTTGACGATTTATGGTGTAAAACTTTGTGTTGTAGAATTTACCACAACTCATTTTGCTTCGATATAGAGCAGCGGAAAAGCTAATAATTTAGAGATTACCTAATACAAAACTTATAAGTAAAATTATCGTATCACATTCCATTACTTTTCCGCTGAATAAACTACTAAATATAGTACCTATTGTGTTTGTTCTAACATTTGCATTTTAATTGTTTAATGATTTGTTAATTCTTCACCACTACGTATTATGCCATTTTGTTACTTAACAAGATATTGGAGAGCAACAGCAACAAAGCAAAAACCTCGTCCCGAAATCCCGTGAAATCAAGTAGTTATAATAGTAAACACAAATTGCCATGAAAGATTGCCGCATCATGTCTATTTTTTAACTTTTGAGTAAAATGTTACTAATGTTTCTGCAAATGAAAAAAAACGAATGATAGTGAAACATTGAAATATATCTTATTGTTCTAAATTGCACTTTAAATTCAATTGTTATGTGTATGTATAGTTATCGAAGAAATGACTTCGTCGATGTAATTGGATTTGTACGATTAGAGTACTGGAAAATATCACATAGAAATCTAGAGTAGAACAAATGTTCATAATTTCAGGTGATTCTTAAATTAAATAATGTTCCCCTTCCCTACATCCATTGTAATCACTTTTTCAATGCCTTGCTTTACCGGCTCGTCTCTTTCTCAGTGGGTGTCTATCCTTGAGGTCAAGAAACTCTCACAGAGTTTAATCTAATTTCATATTTATACTACCATTATGACCTGGTTACCAGATAACAAAATTCATCAATATGTAATGTGATGCCAAAGTATTAGAAAATTAGGTAGCTGAATGCATCATAAACTAGAATACACAGTATACTCTTTACTGATTTATTGAACATTTTATATAATTGTTTATGTTCATGTTCAATTACAAAACATAATAAGATTTTTTCTTATTTAAATAATTACATAATAACTTATTTATTTACCGTTAGATTTATTAAAAGACAATAGAGTTCTTCCTCTAGACAACACTAATTTACTGTTCAAATTCCAATACAATTGGCCAGGCCCGACGAGAAGGGGGGGGGGTGTTTTCCCCCGTGCCCGGAGTTTTTGAGGGGGCCCGGATTTCACCTGAATGTCCGCAATCCGCGAAAAGTTGGAGATGCATATGAAAATTTTGATTGTGAACTATGAAGAAAATTATTTCAAACAGCGGGGGAGTGGGGGTGGACCGTATGTTACCACCCCCGGGCCCCGATTTTCTCTCGACGGCTCTGCAATTGAACTTTTCCTTCTCAAGTTAGCGTGCTAAACGGGACGGACGGACCTTTTGAAAGTGTTCAAAATTCGATCACTAACATGATATGATTTTTTTTTTGTATGCGAGCAATACTTAGGTACTGTTTTAGAAATGTGCCGATCAAATGCAATGTGCTTTTCGTTTTCATATTTACGTAGTGTATAATAGCAAATATGTTGGAAAAAAAACTTTTCAAAAAAGAGTCACTGAAAATTATGAAATTAAATCTCACCGTGGCGTCGACGCCGGCGTCGCACCAAACGACGCGACGGTGAAATATCATTTCATAATTTTTAGTGAATGTTTGTTTAAGAGCTTCTCCACCATAAACTATTTACCGTACCTCAGTTCGATTTGGATAATATTTAATATTCCAGAATCATGACTGATTTATAATGATGTCATTCAGTAATAATAATAAATCATTCCTGGTTTAATGGATATTACGCTAATATAATGTATGAATCGTATCATTAGTTGCTTAAATCGACCGTCACTTCGTATAAATCAATTCCTCAAAGCAAACTCATTTTGCACGAAATTATGAAACAATAATGATGACTTGGTCAATATTTCGTAATAACTGATCTGCAATTATTTCTACATTATTTGTATATTTGCATTAGGTTTTATCAATGGATTTCAATTGTTTACTTTCATTACCTCTATTCATTTTGTTTAAGAAAATCTTGGAAAATATTTTTTATATTTTCTTCGACAATATGTTAGAATATTTAGAAACAATTTCTGCTTTATTAAGAAATGTAAGCTACAATGACAAATTCTCATCGATATAATTAATGTTAGGTTCGTAGGAAGGCCTGGAGTACTTGTAAATGAATATAGATTCTGACAAAAATCTTTCTTTACAGGCAGCTATTACGGCAATATGCCAATGCAAATTATTGGATTACTTTTAGGTAAAAAACACTAGAATGTAACTTCTATTTTTAGAAAAAAGGAAATTCGAAAAACACTTTTAAATAGATTCTCCACGCTTTTCGGATGGTTCTCCCGGGGACTTCGACACGTAACACAACGAATGTAACTATAACCACTTTCCACATCCTACGAAGTTAGTGATCGTCAATTCCCGCATCGTGTTATCTAGGATGCTTACTGTGTTTCGCCAGCCCTCATCTCTACTGATCTTGGTAAGACGTAATTCTTTGAGCAGCGTGGACTTCATCTCATAGTCGTTTATAGACGTGTTACCTAGAATGTTTCTATTCAGCAGTTTTAATTTCGGCTGTGAGTTGATTTGGTAGATGTTCAGTTACTGACGTTACTCCGTCAGCGATCACGTGGCTTAACTTAAATACATCTGACGTTGAATATGAGACATGGTTCATTTGCGGAATGTTTTGCTCCGTTGAATAGTTTCACGTAAACCCCTGAGGTTTCTTGATTTTGTACTGATCACATGACTGAACATGAACTTCTGAAGATTACATGCCATATTTCGCACTACCTTGCCATTTAGATTAGAATTTTAGTTCAGAGAAGGCCCCAAACCGTTTTGCGGTGTGACTAAGCCATATATACGAGCACTGAGCACCCATCGATAAATGGGTACAAACTAAATCTCCCGAATGGCGGAGAAGTTTCCCACGACAGACAGGCCAAAGAGTTAATTGAAGAACGATTGGCCAAATTTACGGAAGACCTATTATGCCAAAATAGAAAAGCCATTAGAATAATAGTCTTCTAACTGATCACTGCGGACTTAATAGACATTTGAGTCTAATGGGTCTGGCAGATGATGCAACATGCAGATTCTGCCAAGAGGTAGAAGAAACCTCAGTGCAAGTACTGTGCCATTGTGAAGGCCTTGCTAACCTGAGATTCCAACTACTTGACGAGGAAAACCAAGAGCTGATTGCTACACTAAGTGGCCCTTATCGAGGCTGTGGAGTATGATAAAAAGGACAAAGCTGAATATGAACTCTAAGGAAGACAAACTGAAGCACCAGAATAGATCCATGGGGGTCGCGGTGGTCAAGGGCAATTAGTCAGCTCCTCCTAGAGGTGAATGCGACTAACAGATGATTTACAATTATTGCATCATTTAGTAACAGACACCTTATTGTTCTTTGCCGAAGGCTGTTTCTAGACATTTGTCCGCAAGTGTCAAAATCTAAAATGCCGCCCGCTAGCTTCAAAGTGACAACAACCAAACATTATTATTTTTAACATTAGAAATGTTTAAGGAACTGGTAGCAGGGACGATCAGAGTGTTTTTGATATCGTTGTGTAGGTTGGACATTCCTGCAACACATAAAAGTGGTTCAGAGGTTCCATGATTACGGGGGTGGCAGTGAGGGTGGAACGTGTTCGACCCTTACTTTTTGGCTACTTTTACAAGACTCTGACGATGTTTAAGTGCGCTATAAGTCAACTTAGCGTGAAATCTAAGTTTCCTGAGACAGGGTAAGTGGTAATTTCGTGTGTTGAGATGAAAAGTCAATATATGGTTTTCAAAAGTAAGAAATAGAGAAATATTTAAAAATGACGATAGCGAGTACTGTTAACATGTAGATGAGGGATGTGTGGTGAGGCGGTTTTCAGAATTGTTTTGTAATTTGGGAGTAGGGTCTGAAAATATGTACATGTGAATTTTATACGTATAGTGAATGGATACGTAGGAAACGTGTAGAGGTGTCGTATAATCTTGTCATATATTTAATGTGGTTGATATGTGTACTGTACGACTCACAGTACGTTGAACGCGACAAAGTGTAGAGGAAGCGACCTAATAGGATATTTGCATATAGGGTGAGTCAATAGTGTGGTAAAAAATGGGCTAATTCTTTAACTTAATAGAAAGTCAAATATACAGGGTGAGTCAGTATCAATAGAGCTATAATTTAAAAATAGTTGGTAATATACAAAGCGACCACGTTTCGAGCGGTAACACAATAGAATGTTTTTTTACGTAAGTATAGGGAATGGATACATCGGAAATATGTAGAGGAGACATCATCATGACCTTAGCATCTGTTTTAAGCAGTTGATGTCTGTATTGTATGACTCATCGCAAGTTGAAAGCGAGAAAGGGCAGTGGAATCGACCTAATACGATATTTACATACAGGGTGAGTCAATGGCGTGGTAAAGTTCAATATTGGGCTTTCTGTTACTTAATCGAAAGTCACCAAGGTCACTCAGCATAAAAAGTACTATAATCTGAAAAGAGTTAGTAATATAGAGAGCGATCATGTTTCGAGTGAGAATAATGTTTTTTTAATGAGATCCTTCTGTATATTTTACATATTTCAATTCTTTGTAAAATTACAAGTAAACTAATATTGTTTGATGGGTCTTATCCATTATTTCGAAAATATTTCAGAAACTAATTTTATCAGACTTATAAAACCTCATATCAGTTGGTTTGTCATTTTACAAGGAATTCAAATGTGTAAAAGTATATCTACGGGGTCTCATTTAAAGAACATACCTTTGTATTACTACTCGATGTATGAAATATTAGTTTGTTCTCAATATTAGTAGTAATAATAGATCATTCTGAATTTCTATTGGGGATATTTCTAAATTTTGGGTAAAAAATCAAAAAGTTGACGTAATTCTTGCTATAAATAGGCAGAACTCATCCCAATAGTGAAAAATATTTTCTGTCTTCTCAATGGCTTTAAATGTTGGTCAATTATTTTCAACAATAATAAGTATGATTTGTGTAATTAAAAATATATATCGACAACGGTGGTATAGCCTCAATGAGGCGAATATATTTTATATCACCTCACTATTCAACATCCTTATGTGTTTCAAATGTAGGTATTAGGGTATAATAACTTAGAAAGAGAAAAAATGGGGTTTATTAATCTTTACAGAAATATAAATAATGTTTTGATTCAAGAATCTTTTGTATCATATATATATCTATAATCAAAGCGGTGGCTACGGTAGCGAGGCCATTCGCACAGTGTCATATTGAACTATAATTATCCATACATACATTCATAAATCTCTCAATACGAAAAACGATGGAAAAGCCTACTGTAGATCCAAACCTTAAGTGCAAGTGATAAACGTGCTGTATATGCTGATAGTAGTCCCTGTTGATTATTCAAATTTATAATTAGAATTGTTAATATAACGATTTTTTTCACCATTTTTTAAAATCTTTTTTTTGCATAATTTTTTTTTACTTTTTTTAATGCATTTTTCTAATTACATTTTTTTTATATATTTTTTATTTATTACGTATGTTATTGTTTATTATTTTTTATTAAAAAAAACGTATTTTTTCTTTTTTTTTCTTCGATTTTTTCTCTTCTAATTTTAACAGGAATTTCACAGGGACACACTTAGGCCCGGTACTTTCACTGAAGTGTAAATATAGTTTATCCGGCGGATAACTATCCGAAGGATAAGATAACCAGAATATATCTTCTATCTGTACTTTCATTCAAATCACACCTTAGGTTAACAATTCGATGGATAAGATTTTAGACACTTCCCAAAGTAAGTGTTGCCAACTTAAAATGTGGTAAAACAAGAGAAATGTATGCAGAAGCTATGTACTTCAAATAAAGATAGAAATAATCCCCTACTATTATTGCTTACCTGTTAATGACATTTGAGTCATTTTTATACTTCATGGTTGTTTGTCATTGTGAGTATAGTGTTTACAATGGCTTTTATTGTGCGATTTTGTGTCTGCATATTTTTAAATGGTATATATAAAATAAAACTGTGTTTCATGTGATATATTTTTGGACAAAGTGAGGAAATACATAAATAGCAGTTATTAGATTTTTTTAATTATTCTTCCCGCCGTGGCTTGTGAAAGTCCGTAAAATCACCCAGTTATAAAAGTCACCACTGGCCAAACCTTATCTAAAATATTGTTAAACACAAAACAACAAAAAACTTTTCAAAACTTAGGTTAGAAAATAGAATAGCACTGCCAATCAGAGCGCAAGCGCGTAGGCGTGGCTTCATTTATCCGGTAGATAAAAGCCTTATTCGTCGATTTGGGCGCCGAATAGTTTATCCTAGGAACAAGCATATTTATCTGACTGATATCACTATTTGTAGGTGAAAATACCGATTTTTTGCTTATCTTCTAGATAAGACTTATTCTAAAGAATAAATGTCGCTATCTATAGATGAAAGTACCGGTCCTTACCCAAGGGGTTCGTCGTGACGATTTTTGACAAAGACCACTGAACTACGGAAATTAAGGGTTTACATTAGGACAGACATTAGGATGAACTATACTGAATTCATTATACTTATATTTATTAGACATAATATACGTATATAAAGTTATCCTGAAATATTTTGATTAGTATGAACTATTTCTTTTTACTTCCCTCGCATACCGAAGGGAAGTATTGTATTGGAGAAAAAATCACCCTCCGAGATTTTTTCGGATTCTGACGTTTCAGATCACGGAGATTACGAAAATATAGGTTTTTTCAATTCCGTCAGTCTGTCTGTCTGTCTGTTGGTGCATTTACCTTGACGGAGAGCAGTAAAATTTGGTAGGTAGTTGACCTTACTGTCAGCGAAGATATGGTAGAACTTTCACTGGAAAATATACAGGGTGGGTCGTCTAAAGAGAATAAATAATGAAAAAAATTTTTTTTTGCTTAAATTTAAAATTTCCACGTTTCATGACACGCTAAACCTATTTCAGAAAAAAAAATAGAAAATTTTTGAAAAATTTTTTATCACTAAAAAATTTTTTTGTCTGTTCAAATTTAAAATTTCCATGTTTCATAGCATTCCAAACCTACTTAAAAAAAAAATGAAATTTTTTTTATCTACATTTTTGAAAAAAATTGTTACCACTAAAATAGGTAGACATTTTTTTTCTTTGTTCGAATTTAAAATTTCCACGTTTCATAGCGTTATAAACCTATTCAAACAAATTTAAAAATTATTTTGATTAAAAATTTATTTGAAAAAAAAATTTAATCTATTTACCTTATCACCGGGTATAGAATAGATAAAATTTTTTTTTACTCAAATTTAAAATTTCCACGTTTCATGACATTCCAAACCTACTTGGGAAAAGAAAATTTGCAATATTTTTTTACCATTTTGGGAAAAAAATTACCACTAGAATAGATGGAATTTTTTTTTTCCTCAAATTTAACATTTTCACGTTTGACATGACTGACATTCTAAACCTATTTGAGAAAAAAAAATTTTGAAAATTTTTTCCACCAACATTTTTGGAAAAAAATTCACCACTAAAATAGATGGAAATTTTTTTTTCTTTGCTCAAATTTAAAATTTTCACGTTTCATTGCATTCTAAACCAGTTTAAAAAAAATACCACTGGAATAGAAGGAAACTTTTCTTTTTGCTCAAATTTAAAATTTCCACGTGTCATGGCATTCTAAACCTATTTCAGAAGAAAAAAATTTTGGATTTTTTTTAAAAACATTTTTGAAAAATTGAAAATAAAAATGAAATTTTTTAACCATCACTATACTTCCACTCCACTACGTGTATGTGGAATTGAAAATGTGACAGATGGCAATAATATTAGGCATATGCACCTATTATACTATTATTGAAAAATGTACAGGGTGGTCCCAAGAAATAATTCAGTCATGGTGGACATTTATAAAGGTATTTGCCCAAGTCTTCCATATTTGGCACCTGTTATTTAGTATTGAACTTTTGCTGTTGGATGAGCTCTCTGTATATTTTTTTGACCAAAACTTATCAGGTATTCTTTGTAATAATAGTGATAACTATATTCCGTTTATTATTTTCAATGTCACTTCGTAATTATTAATTTTTTAGAGTGACCGCCATGCTCAAATAAAGAGGGAAGTTCTGTGTAAGTACCTTTACCGATTTTTTTGACATTTTTTGTATGACTGAATTATACAATTTGTAAACATTTTAAAATTTTAATGTTCTCCCTTAAAATATATTTATAAATAGCTAAATATAATAATATATCATATAACTGTTCTGCTAATAAAGATTTCAAATCAAATGGTTTTGTATCACATATACGTAAATAAATACTTTTTTCATATAAAACAAATACTTTTTTGACAAGAACTAAAAAGCTTGCAGTAAATAAATTTATTTATTACAAACTTATTATTTCTTGAAACAAAGTACTTGTTTTATATGAAGAATTTATTTATTTGCATATACCTACATATGAAATAAAATATGTTTGACTTAAAAACATTTTTTCCGTATATATTTCTGAATTTGTATTATGGAGCTCTTTCGAAATGAGTGAAAATATACAAGGTGTTGTGTATTTAAAACCAATAGAAGTTGATGTCACTTCTGATTTAAGTGGAACAAATACAACTTTATTAACACCACGAAATGTGTTTATATGTCTAATAATTTTTTTCTTCTTCTTATTCACAACGTCTTGGCAGCCGTTCTGTGATTCGTGTAGTGTTCTACTGGGCCTCTCTTTGCTGTCTAGCGCGTCGTACAGCTTCACGCCATCTATCGCGCACAACCTCACTAAAGCTCTTTTCCATTAGATCTTTGGTGGCATCAGCCCAAAGTTTTGGTGGTCTTCCGGTTCAACTCTTGTCATCTGGTTTCCCTGGACAATCAAACGTTCTACATCGTACTTTCCATAATTGATATGGCCAAAAAATGAGAGGACTCGAGAAAATACGATGCTGGAGAGTCGATTTAGGGAACGTATTTCGTGGAGAATCTAGCTGTTGGTGCGATGGACTGTCCGGGGAACTCGCAGTAAACGTCTCCAGATCCACATTTCTGTCTGTCTGCCTCCCTATTCCGCAATTTCCGGTGTTGTCCATAAAGGCTCCAAGGTAAACCATATAGTTTACTATCACACAATTATATAGAGTAGTATTATCATGAGAAGATGCTTGGGGCGGAGCCAACGTGCGCGAATATTTCTACCAGTGACAGCAGCATCGGGGGTAGAAGGATATGTAATAATTGTAATCAAATTTTCGAGGTCGAGGAGCTGTGTAATGCAGTATATTAAAACCTTGTCACACTCTGGTGTTTACGATGAAGACATTTTTCACTGAAAATACGGTTATATCATTTAATTCAATCAGAAACAGAGAACACAACAAGTATGCTGCAGTACAGACCCTGTGACTGCAGGTTGACGGTGCCACTGGATTCGAGGTCAAATATGACGCAAATCACTCTCATTGGCTTAGATCAATGGACGCACACAAACTCGTTTCTGCGCATTATTTTTTGCAAGCATCTTCTCATAATAATACTACTCTACCTTTAACGTGGCTAGATGTTCGATCTCTTCTTATGTAATGGTTTTGTTTCCATATTTTTACCGACACCCCGTACCGAATATCAGTAATTTCGTATATTTATTTTAAAAAAACTAGCGTGTTCTCGTCAGTAGTAGATAGACATTCTTTTCGTTAAAATATCGATTTTTTTTATTAGAGCACAAAATACGTTATTTGTATAAAATTAATATTATTACCTATACAACCTTGTAAAAGTTTAATTTATTTAGTTTATTTGATCCACCCGTGGTCCATTGGACCACCACAGTGTTTCAGTAAAGATATGAGATTTCAGGTTTATTTACGTTTCTCACTATGGTTATTGAAATCCCACGTACTTATTACTTGTATATAGTTCCAATAGCCTACTAAACTTTATCCATAATATTAATATTTGTTTTATAAATAAACAGATTTACATTTTGGTACAAAAAATAAAGATTTGAGGTAAACCACAAATACCTATAATTATTACTAATTTGTCACTCTATTTGCACCTTTAATTAACTCTTCTTATATTACTTCACTTGGGTTAAATTACCGTCTCGCTGCATTTCTAGTGTACTTAAAAAATTATGACAAATTAATATTACAAAATTGTAAGTAAGTACAATTACCACTGTTTATTGATTTTGTAATGATAAGATGATAAATATGTTTTCCAAAATCACCAAACATTTACTAAAGGGGCAATAGAACTTGTCACCATATACAAATATAAATGTATACGTTTTACTTCCCTCGTTTACCGAATGGAAGTATTGTGTTCGTGAAAAAAACACCCTCCGAGATTTCTTCGGATCTCCACGTGTCAGAATACGAAAATGAAGGTCTTTTAATTCCGTCAGTCAGTCTGTCTGTTGGCGCTATATACCGGGTGAGTCACGAATTGCGCTCGCCCCGATATTTTCTAAAATATTTGGAATAGAACATTGAAATTTGGAGGCCTTATTACACGACTAAAATGCCATATTTTCAATAAAAAATCAAGTTTGGTGCACATCCGGTTTGACCGGAAATGCCCACAACTTTCGATTTTTAAATGGAACACCCTATATATTTTCACATTTTTGGAATCTAGAGGAAATTTTGAATACAATACATCCATTTTGGTCACTTTTTGATAAACATTAAAAATTTTATTAAAAAATCTATTTCTGAATCCAGAGTGCTGTAGTTTTCTTAAAAAAATGTTTCTTAAAATGTTTTCTTAACCGCTTCTCAAGTCACCGAGGTAACTCCTTGAAAATCCAGAATGATTTTGTGTAAGGCAAAGAGAAACGAGGCCCTACAGTTTATAGTGGAGTCCGAACCACATCTTGGGGATAATTTTATAATTAAAATTATTTCGCGGTGAGCAGGGATCGAACCTGCTTCGCTAGGTATGCCAGTATGAAAGCTAGACGCGCTAAACCACTGAGCTACCGTGTAGTGCCCAAAATATATTTTAGTTTGTGTGCTACGTTACTATAAAAATAAAAAGAGCAATATGATTGCATTACTTAATTCTCTAGAGGCGTTTACAATTTTTAAATGTGATTTTTACCCACTAACTCGGTTTTTTAAATGGGAATTTAATCGTTCACCAACATTTTTAAATACCTCATTTTCATACGAATCTAATGATACCAAAATTTTGAAAATCCGCTCAGAAATATCTGAGATTTCAGCCAAAATACAATGCAACCAAGCTTTTAAAAACATGCGGCTAATAGATAATAGATTAGTGGGCTTTGGAAACTAAAATGGCACATTTCTGTGTAAATCTGGTAACCTAATAACATTGGAAAAATCATAGCAGCCATTGAATGTAATAAAACAATATCAGCTGTCAGACAGCCCAAAAAAGAAAAGAATACGAGTTCTCCAGAGAAATGGAGTGTTATTCCGATCAGCCATTTTGAAATTCGTAAATTAGACTGCTGACTGCCACCCCCATCACTACCTCCAACAGCTCCAGTCCATCATTAAAGGAGTTATCAAAATAAAATTATGTTCTCGTGTGTGTATGGGAACAAAAGTTCTCAAAAAGTGTGTTATATGTTATATTATTGAAATTCTATGAGCAATCATTCCCACTTACTAGAGTAGATACAGTATTAAGATATTTTCGTTTAAAGAGACTTGAATGGCTATCTGAATGTGAAAGTAGTGATTCCTTAGGTAGTGGTTTCTTAATTTATAATATTTACAAAAAATTCCCAAGTTTTAATTAAATGAAAAATGATTGCCGATTGATATTCTCCTGTCTTTTTTAGTAACAATTGGCCAATCATCATACATACTATTAGGATAATAGAGGATACAAATAGAGAAGTTTTCAAAATAATTATAACGCTTAAACGACTTTGGAAAAAAATTACAAGACTTTGAAATTCGGCGCCTTAAATTGTCACTATCATTTTATCTCAATAAACGTATTACTTATTACATTTTTTGTAGTCAACAGAAATTTTTATATATTTTTTTGTTGATAGCTTATTTATTTCGAGTAAGTAACGACTTAAACTTTTTTTTAACTATCAAAAGTTAAACTAAGTGTGTATAATACTTATACAAATGATGGAAAATTGAAGATTTAAAACAAAAGTACAAAATCGTCAATATAAAAATACAGTGACATTGTTGATGCGGCAAAATGACCTCCTATACTTCCCTGTACAAGGTCGGCATCGCTTTACCCAACACGCTGTATAATAATAATAATAATAATAATAATAATAATAATAATAATATATCTTTCTTTCAAAGAATGTTTCTACAATTTAAAAAAATTATAACAACATAAAATGAAAAAGCGTCACATAAAACATTTCATACCTGTACAAAAGAAAAACGAAAAAAAAAATGCTTCCTATCTCAGTGTTTCACATGAAAAATATTGATCTAAATGGTATGGTTCCAAATTTAATATCAGTGATTTTAGTTCTGTCTTAAACCTATTTAAGCTTACAATATTTTTCATACGAGACGGTAATTTATTATATAATTTAATGCACATGCAATATGGACTTTTTTCTGTTAGTGTCAGATTATGCTTTGGGTATGTAATATCTATTGTTCTTGTATTATGTTCATGTTGTGTGTTATTAAGCAAAAACTTATGTTTGTTCTTAAAAATAAACATTAGACATTCATACATGTACATACCGTAAATGGTCATGATTTTATTTAATTTAAATATGCCTCTGCAAGAGTCTGTGTAATTCATTTTAAACATAATTCTGATAACCCGCTTTTGTGTTATAAATACTTTTTGTATGTTCGAATTACTGCCCCAGAAAATTATTCCATATCTAGCTGTTGCCTCGAAGTTTGAATAATATATAATTTTTAGACTTTTAAGATTTAAATATTTACCAATTACTCTTATACTATAGCAGATTTTATTTAATTTCAAACACAATAGATCGATTTGATTTTCCTAATCTAAGAATTCATCTATTTGAACACCCAAGAATTTTGTATTTCCCACTAGATTTCTTTGTTCATTTAAAATAGTAATATATTCCGGAGTTTCCATTCTTACTTGTTCTAAATAGCATAATATTAGTTTTTTCTCTGTTTAAAATAAACCTATTTCTATCGTACCATTCACTTGTATTTGCAAATAAATCATTACATTCCTGTGTTAGTTCAGGATAAGTTTCTGCTCCTACCAAGATATTATTATCATCTGCGTAACTCGTGATACAATGAGACTCATTACTTACAACATTACATAAGTCATTTACATAAATGATAAATAGAATTGGACCAATTATGCTGCCTTGTGGTATCCCGATATTATTATGTAAGATTTCTGACTTGGCAGTTTCACCATTTCTTATTATTTTTACCCTCTGACGACGATCTGAAAGGTAAGATCTTATCCACTCTAGTGCGTTCCCTCTAATTCCATATTTTTCTAATTTTATTAGCATTAAATTTGATCCAGGCAGTCATAAGCTTTAGATAGATCCAAGAACATACCTAAGGCGATTTTTTTATTTTCCATAAATTTCAAAATTTTTTGGGTAAACTGAAATATTGCGGTTTGAGTAGATCTCCCTTTCAGAAAGCCGTGTTGTGTATTATTGAATAGTTGGCAAATATTCATGAAATCAATAAGTTGAATGCTCATTCCCATTTCAAAAATTTTTGAGAAACTAGGTAGTAAGCTAATTGGCCTGTAATTTTCTAATAACTCAGGGTTTCCTTTTTTATAAAGTGGTTTAATACTGGATAATTTTAATTGGTCTGGAAATATTTCGTATTTAAAAGAATTGTTTAATATATGACATACCACTTCTGCTATTTCAGCTATACAAAATTTTACTAGAGAGGTTGGAATTTCATCCTCACCACTGCTATATTTATTTTTAAGATCTTTAGCAAATTTTAGCAATATATTGGTAGTTACAGGTTTTAGAAACATCGATTGATTGTTTTCTGAAATATTGCATTCAAATGGAATTTTGTTTAGATTTGCAAGCAGGTCTGGGACTATGTTCAGTAAAAATTTATTATAATCATTTGCAATTTCGGTGGGATTACCATTTACTATAATGTTGTCATTTTTGTTTTGTTTGCCAGTGATTTCATTATGTATAGACCACTTACATTTACTTTTGTTATCTGATTTTACAATTTTATTTTCATATGCCTTTCTCCTTTCCTCTACCAGTAAATTATTGTACCTAATCTTCTCATCATTATACATTTCCTTATACTTACTATCATTTCTAGAAATTACTAACAATGCATCTAGCCTATTTTTACACTCCCTTAGTACTTCGTTCTCAGTAGCATTTTTGATATGTTTTTTACATTTATTTTTGACATTTACTAATTTTCGAGGAAAACATTCATTAAAAATATTTAAAAAATTATTTATAAAACACTCCCATTGTTTATTTACATTGTCATTTTCACAGTTAAATACTTCTTCCCATGTTTGATCGTGTAAACATTTTAAAAAATTGCATTTATTTGTCTCATTTAAGAATCTCCTATAGAATTTATGATTGTCCCTATCGTAATTTTTTACCTTAAAATTTATCTTTTGAGCTGTATGGTCTGAAATATGTGTATTTATTATGTTTACTTCATATTCACAAATATTTGTTAATACATTATCAATGCAACTTTTGGATTTTTGATATATCCTAGTGTGGTTTTTTATTGTTGCGTACACATCAAAAGAATTTATTAGTGAAAATAACCTCTCTTTGTTTTTATTATCATTTTTCATTTCTATATTAAAATCTCCAGCAATGAGGATTGTTTTATTCTGGTCAAAAATCTTAATTAATAGTAATTCTAATTTATTATAAAACATATCTAATTGCCCATTAGGTGGCCTATATATTACTATAACAATGATTTGCTCTCTATTAATTGTAAACTCGGCTGCAGCGCATGTATAGTAATGACAATGACAGCTGCTCTTTTGCCCTCCAAAATAATTTGTCTTTATTACGATCCCATCATTTACTTAAAAGTCATTAAAGCTTCTATGCCTAAATGCACGGAAAAGGCTAGTTTTGACGTTCGTGCGTTGACTTGTGACGCGATAAGTAGGATTTTTATTTTTCGCGAAAACGGTTGTATGTAAGGAAATTTTGATAAAGACATTTCTTATAGAATGTTATGCTCTTGAATTTTTACCTCTACAATAGTTTTTGTATTTTTGTTTTCATGTTTGACGACATTTTGTTTTATGTTCCGACCACAGTAGCCTTGAACTTTTTAAAATGCTTTTCTACTACAAAAATTATTTTTTCCCAGGAAACTGGGCTATATGAAAGCAGGAGGAAATATTACATGCAAAATATTTTCGAAACACCGAAAATTTTCAGTGTTTCGAAAATATTTTCCCGAATGTTAATTAATAACTAAAAGCACTTCTTGACAACACCCGATTACAGCTTTTTCTCAATTAATCTACGAATGACGCCTCAGTTCACAGCATTATCTCGATTTTCGCAAATGAATTAGGTTTAATTTAATAATATTTTCGGTTAGAACAAATAAAGAAACATTAACGAGATGTAACTAGAGCTGATGTCCTAGTTTTTTCCATGCCTCTTTACGCGTCTTTACATGGCTAGTTAGGGAGGCAAACAGACAGTGTATTGATGCTTTCAAGATGTGGATTTGGGACTGTTTGTTGCGAATTTTTTGGACAGCTAGCCCGTCGTATCAACAGCTCGATTCTCAGTTCACAGCATTATCTCGATTTTCGCAAATGAATTCGGTTTAATATAATGCAATGGTGTTTTCGGTTAGAACAAATAAAGAAACACTAACGAGATGCAACTAGGGCTGATGTACTAGTTTTTTCCATATCTCTTTACGCCTCTCTACGCGGATAGTTAGGGAGGCGGACAGACAGTTTATTCATGCCTTCAAGGTGTGGATTTGGGACTGTTCGCTGCGAATTGTTTTGGACAGCCCATCGCCTCAACAGCTCGATTCTCTAAAAAACACAACCCCAAAGTGATTCTCCTACATCGTATTATCCAATGACTTCAGAAAACTAGGATAGACAACGCATCCTCGTAGTTTGTTATGTATCACTTTACTTGTTTACATTGCTTTAAAAATAAATATCGGTACGCAACAGTCTATTGGCTAAAGGCACGTGGGTATATGCGCACGCAGTCCCTCTCCAAACGTTTTGTTTACGATTCAGTTGTAGCGTTGGCCGCCATTAAAGTGTTTGTGATAATCCGAGGTTAAACGTTGTAATTACAGTGATTTTGTAGTGTCTTTGAAGACTGAATTTGTTATTGTGAATAAACAATGGGAAAATATTGTGTTATATGTAGATGTCCCTTTAAAATTGAAGTTAATCGATCTTTTCACAGGTAGGTGAAATTATCTCATAAGCGTAACCTCGGATTGGAACGACAAATAAGTAAAATTGTAAATATTCAGTACAATAATATTGGAAGTATAGAAAATGTTTTTTTATGTTTTAAAATTGAGTAATATAGTTAAATGAAAATAAAGTTGAAGTGCAAATGGTATTATTTTAAAAGTGCAATATTATATTATTTGTAGAATTACTTAGTTATCAAATTTGAAACATTTCACATTTTCTAATTCAGAGTAAGTTTTTCTTATGACATTCTTTAATATCCTGCACAGAAATGTCAGTTTACTTGAAAACATTTTTATTTTTAAACTATTATCAGCGTCCTCTATAAATTTTAAAGTCCTAACGTATTGAAAATAGATTTTGTGCCCAACAAGATTACAATACAGAAAATTGTGTGCATAATAATAAAAAAAGTCAATAACACCACTTGCCTTTTATATGCTCTTATATTTTCTGTAATTTACAGGCATTATTACCTGGGCTACCTGGTGAAATTGCAAGAAGAATAATTGATTCGAAATCGAAAGAGAAGTATTCACCTGAGCTAAGAGCTTTTGCATTAACGTTACACTTTTATTCTGCTAAAGCATACAATTATGTAAGGGAAAAATTGCATCGTGCTCTTCCTCATCCTGCCACCATCACAAAATGGTTTATGTCAGTCGACGGAAGTTCTGGATTAAGTGAAGCTTCCCTCAGAGCAATACAGACTAAAGTATCAGAACTGGCAGTACGTCATCAAAAAGTATTATGCAATTTAGTTTTTGATGAAATAGCAATAATGAAGCGAGTCGAATGGACGGGAAAAAGATTTATTTCCATTGGTATCATTATTTGACAACGACAAATCATAACTTGAATATTGTTTATGTATATTGTATAATAGGATACCAACCTAGTTAATAAATATCCATGTCACACCTGTTTTTTTTTTCTGACAGCATTTGACTTAAATTGATTTTATTGTTTTTTTCAACTACTTTTATTCATTTCATTATTCTTAATTTATATAATAAAAGTGTGCCTTTTATGTTGAATTAATTTAAATATATTATGCTAGAAGAAGTTTATATGAGAATATCTAAAAAATAATTAACCTTTTTGAAATATTTTGTATCACACAAGTTGTGTGTACTATCACTAAAGTTAATAATTATGTATTATTAAACATACCATTATTCTTGACATATGTACTATTTTCTGTTCTTGTGTTCTTAATATTTAAATAAATAATTTTGAATTTAATACAAAATAACAATGTTATTCATATTACTTTGAAGTCGAACTAGAAGAGAAATTTATATATTAATTATACAAAATCATCACCCTCTCTAACATATACGCCACTGGCAACGAGTTCCAAAACATAAACAAAACTATCTCCATCCTTTTTTAAGAATAGAATGTATCATATTATAGGGAAACACAACAACACCTGCATTAATGTATAGGGAATGCTTTGTCTATCCTATCTGAAGTCATTGGTATTATCCGAAAATCTCTCCATTTTTCGTCATGTTTGTGCCATATCAATTAGAAAGAAAACAATATAGAACGGTTGATAGTTCTATATTGTTTGAAAATCAGATGGCAAGAAGCGAAAAGGACATCATCTAAAACGTTGATCTGATGTCATCAAATAATTAATAAGAGTTTTGGTGAGGCCGTACGTCTAATAGGCAACAGATGGTGTGATGCTGTCAGGCGCGTCACACAGCAAAAGGAGACCAACTATAATAATACATGGATCACAAATCGACTGCCTAGATGTTATGAATAAAAATAAAAATATTAAAATATAGGAAACGTAAACACAATCTTCATTCTTAATGCTGCAGGGAAGGCGCGGGTAGCGCCCTCATAGGACCCGAACTATTTTGTGGTGTGGCCAAGCCGTGCATACGAGCATTCATTAACAAATATTCTTGACTAAAGATGACGGTCCCGGATGATTAGGGATCGAGCTTATGCTCTTTGCCCCAATCATCGCTGTAGACCTGGACCGGCTTCGTAAGGAGTGGGCCTGCTTTTTCGCCTATCCCCCGCAAATGCGGACGGTGTAGGCGATGTTTGCAGACCTCCCCTGATCCTGGCTGCTGGAATCTGCCAGCTGAGTCGTTTCTTCTGGCGTTCTTCTGCCTTGATATTTTTTCTTCGTTGGCATGTCGGCTTCCGGGAATGTCTTTAATCTGTCGTGAGAGAGAACGGCTGTTGCCGACCTCTCGGAGTTTTGAAGGGTTTGGGGGTGTCGACTAGTCGGAAGCCCAGGGTCCAAATTGTCATCATGTGCTACGATTTAGTTAGAAGGAAGTGTGAACTGTGTAGCTCAAGAATTGTGTTTGGCCAAAGACCCTGGCTAGGGTAAGGGTACCGAGCTGGTTGTTTGCTTGGTACATCTGTACAAGTGATTTGGATCTTTTGGTCATTGTCTCCTTGCGGTTTGGCTTGAAGGTCGAGTTGAAACAGAAAAACGGTAAAGTTATACTTAGCCGACCAGCGGATTCCCATGCCCTGCTTCACGGGCGTATAGATTCTTCGCTCTGTCCTGGATGATTTACCGGGGTGTATTCCAGGTCTCTGAAAATAAGGACGTTTCTGACAAACCTTGGTGCATCCACGGCCCACCTAAGTGCTACGTTTTCCACAGCTTGTATCCTCTTCAGGTGGGAGGCTGCTTGGTATCCCCAGGCAACGGAGGCGTAGGTCGGAATAGGTGCAATGAGTCCTGATAAGCGTGAGCTTGTTCCTCAGGTTGAGTTGGCTCTGTCTACCTATCATAGGGTAAAATAGAGTCCTCCTCGTCCTCGCTTTCTGTATTATCTTTTCCGTGTTCTGTCTCTACGTCAGGTTTCGATATTGATAACTCCAAGATACTTAACGGTATCGTGCCATTAGACGTTCTCGCCGTTCGAGGAAACGTGTCCTGTGGGAGTTTGCTTCCTGATTTTCTTGAAGAGGATGGCTTTGCTCTTCTCCGCGTTGATTTGGACTTTCCACTTATTGCACCACTCTTCCAGAAGGGATAGTGCTTCCTGGAAGTTGCGGGTGGCTAGTCTTGCACTCTATGATCTTGCGATTATGGCCGTGTCGTCTGCGTATAACGCCAAAGAGGTCCTTGCTGTTCTTGGCATGTCGGAGGTGTAGATGGTTAACAGGTGGGAGAGAGTACCGATCCCTGCGGTACGCCTTCCATGGGTCTGTAGTTCGACAGCTTGTCGGAAATCTTCACACGATGTTGCCTCCGGTGAAGGTAGGACCTCACAAGCTTGACGATGCCGACAGGGTATCCCATCGACAAAATCTTCGCCAGGAGACCTTCATGCCAAACCCTGTCGAAGGCTTTGGCTACGTCTAAGAAGATCGCTCCTGTGACTTGGCGGTGGTTGAAACCCTCCGTGATGTACTCCGTTAGACGAAGTACTTGGAGCAACAGTGGAATGTTCTGTTCAGTAGGCGAACTGCTCATCTGGGATGATCTGGAGCTCATCGGTCAGGGAGCCAGCTCCTCCTTCCCATTCTAATCTAATATAATGCTGTGTATTATGGACAGAGGCGGAAGGGGTAACTCAGCCCGATTGGGTAGTAACCAACCAGTTAGCCTGGGGTATTGTGGGGTGAATCCAAATATTTAAGCCGTTAAGAACATTGGAAGGGTGTTAGGTAATAACGACAAAAACATTTTATAAAATTAAATAGAAGTTATATACATAAATCTAGATAGGAATATACACATATTTCTTTAAATTGTATAGGCTTTTTATTAAAATTTCCTCAAGCAAGTCTTAGATTGCAGAGAATATTCTAGAGCAGGAAACATTTAAATTAAGTCGTGATTAAAACTAGCTCACCAGATAGGCAAAAGAATAGTAACATGGATTAAATTGCAGCTATTAACTTCGTCATAATTAGATGAAACTATGAGCGAAGAAAAATTAAACCTGGTATATATTAAGATTGTTACATGTTTAGATATAATTTGTAAAATTATCAAACCCTCTTTCGTTCTTCAACAATAATAATTATTGTGCTAGTATCTTAAACTAGTAAGTAATATAAATTTTTGCAACTAAATAGCAATGGCCCCTGGAGCTAAAGAATAAGTGAAAGTCAAGAGAAGTAGCATCGAATGGCGTAAATAGTCTATTGCTTATAGGATGAGAATTAAAGTGAGCGTTTGTTCTTACACTAGTTGATGGTTAAAAATATTGAAATGTTAAAAGGTTACAAGACAGAATTTTATTGGTATTATTGCTAAAGAAACAGGTATATTATATAAGCAATAGAGGAAAGGACCGATGCGTAAAATTATAATTATTATAAGATAAGTAATAACATCGACTACGTCGCGCCGCTTGCCTTACAGAGTAGCAAAACTAATTTCTTTTCAGTTACAACTTTTAACAGTGAGTTGTGTTAAATTAACTCGACTAAGTTAATATGACTGAAAATTGGAACCATGGAAAAAATAAAACTAACAGTGGATAAATAATGTTTTTTAACTACAGCTAACAAGAAAAAGTATTAATTTTAATATGTGATTTATCAATTAAACAGTAAGCCTAGCAAATTAGATTTTTTTAACTACTGACAATTCAAATTATAATAATATATACAGGGTGTCCCAGAATTGAGTTCCCGGACGGGAGCCCGTGCTTTCTCAGTTCATATTGGGCCCGTATAACCCAACTTACCTTAGTTCAAAAATGTATCACTGAGGAAGTACATTCTCTTAAAGTAAGACAGAAACAATTTTTTCCAATCATTTCTGTTATATTAAAAATAAAATTTTCAAATTTTCATGGGACCTGTATCTCTATAAGTACTCTATGTAAGCTGGATAACAACCAAATATCGTTTGTTTCTCAAACGCGACAGGTTTCCTGTTTCACAACGACATGTGATCTACAGAGAAAAAATGATAATTCTTGATATTTCGTTGATATTACATAAAATTTTAAAAGTATTAATTTGTGTACTGGAACAGGTGGACGTCATGTGGAGTGTTATTAATGTATTTTTTTAGAATACACTGTACTTTTCTGTAATTTTTCAAAAGGTATTTGGTTGTAATCAAGTTCACATAGAGTATCTACCTGTGATACAGCTCCCATCAACTTTTGAAATTGTTTTCTTCAATATAACGAAAATTATTGGATTTTTTTTCTGTTTCACTAAGAGAATGTACTTCCCCAGGGATGCATTTTTGGACTAAGGGTTATATGAGCCCAATATGAACAGTTCTGGGACACCCTGTATAACTATCCTTTATATCGATAATTATATATTATATAATTACTTATAAACAAAATTTTTCAAATTTTCACGTCTCCTTTTTGATGTCTTGCTTACACTTTTAAGGAGATATTACGATACAAAATTTAAAAGAAAAGGATACTTAAAAATTATGAAATATAATTTCGCCGTCGCCCGATTAATTGAACCTTATTTCCTACTATCGATATTGAGGTCAGTTATAAATACATTCAATATTATTTTGTTATTTTTACATCTTGACATCAGATTTAGTATCACCAATTTCGAAATTACCAATTTTAATGCAATTCAGATGAAATTTGAATTTACTTGATAGTTAATACTGGCGCATTCGCCAAATTATCCAGTAGAAATCAGTTCTTCTGATTCTTGTTCACCCTATACTAGACTTACAATATGCAAAAGATATTGTAGAAATCGCTTAAGACAGTAACAAATATAAAAAGAACATACATAAGGATCGAATTGAGAACCTCCCTCTTTTTAAAATATTTGAAGTTGGTTCAAAAAAAATATACTGCTTATGTTGTCCTTAAATTGATTAAGTTCTAATGGAAGCTGTTGGAACTAGTCCTAGTCCATAAACCCTTGGGAACACTGTATTTCCTGAATTTAATAATTCTAGTAGTCGAATATTTGAAGGTCTTGTAATAGTTTACACAAGTCTCAAAAACGTATATTTATCTGCATCAAGTAGGGGAGAGTGTTCCACAATGAGACATGTTCCACAATCAGACAGATGCCTTTATTTCAAAATGCGCAGTAGGCCAGTCATTGGGGAATAAAAAACACGTTTACCCAGACAAAATTACAAAAATATGATAGAAGCTAAGTAACATATAAACATAAATAAATCTAGATTTGCAACCTTTTTTGAGGCCCGGAGCATTGTTAAAAATTGACCTTTAAACAATTGTCAATAACTATTTAGACAAAATTGCAAAAGTTGTGCAATTCTTTATGATATAGAAATTTAGTTGTCAAGTGCATTTGTTCCACAATCAGACACGCCGTTGGGCCCTAAATCAGTTGTTGAACACGGATGAAACTGGGCTCCCAAATACTATATGATTAGTTGAGTTGGAGTTAATCTAGCTCCCAATATATAAATATACAGATCTATATGTAAAGTGGTCATTATACTCTTCGCAAATACAAAACGAAGAGCATATTGCATTCGATCAACACATTTCTAAAACCGGTAATATTGCTCGTAGAGAAAAAAAAATCACTTTGTTGGTGATCGAATTCTGAACAACTTTTAAAATTTCCGTCCGTCTGTCTGTCCGTTTGACTGTCCGCCTGTCTGTCCGTCCGTCACGTTTTTTGTAAGCACGATAACTTAAGAACGAAAAGTCCGATTGTATTGAAATTTGAACAGTAAGTACTAACTTACTGTTTATTTATTGATCGATATTGTTAAAAATACAATAGGCTTCTTCCTCTAGTTAACTAGTGTTAACTAGAGGAAGAAGCCTATTGTATTTTTAACAATATCGATCAATAAATAAAAAAAGTTATTATAATTTTTCAAAAAAACATTTTTCTTAAACGTTACAAAACGTTTAAGAAAAATGTCTAAAACTAATAGTATTTACAAAAAAAACTGCGAAGAGTATTCTATAGAATGTGCAGCAGTTATTAAAAAGTGCAATAAATCGGCGAAGAGTATAATTAATTAATTACTTTTAACTTTGCATGGGTGGACGACATTTCACTAGTTCGGGAGGAAAATATCAAGTTGATTTTGCCCCAGCCAAAGTCGTCAGAATGGTTTATGAAATTTGAAATAAACTTTAGCGGTCTAGAAGTTCGTTAAAATTAAATTTTTTCAAGTTCATTTAATTGTGGAACCCCATGAATTCATGGCCGTCTGATTGTGGAACGACATGAGTCCACAATCAGACAAAATTCCAAAATTTTACTTAATTTTTTTTCATATAAAACATGCATTTTTAAATTTTTTATTATGCCAGTAGGTGAGTATACATACTTAAGTTTCCTAATAAAAAAATTGTAATAAAATATTACAAAATAAATTGTTTGGAACTAAAAATAATTTTTTGTCTGAAGGTGGAACACCCTCCCCTACTATTAATCTAGATGGTCGTGGAGCGCCGTAAACTATGCAGCCATAGTTCATTTTGAACTTAATTAGAGATCTATATAATCTTAACAACAAATTTTTTCTATCACAACCCAAACTAATACAGGAAGTAGCTCCAAGAGGGTTAAGAGCTCTTTTGCATATAATAACCACATCTAGCTTTAAGATGGCAAAAGTGAAGTAAATGCACTTACCTATTAGCTGGTAATTTTAATAATATGTTACGAGCATATTCAACTAGATTATTAATGGCATTGGCTGGATGTGATAGATTTTTGGAACTGAGAAATAAATGGTTACGTTGTCAACATATAGATATAGACTTTTAATAAATAGTGGATTGAGATTGTCTGTTAGGGAGCAATGGCAACATTTAACATTTTTCATTGAAGAATTCCATTGGCTTAAAAATATCTAGCCATTTCTTATACGGAATCTTATAAAAGAAATTAACAAATTATAGAGTTTTATTTATCTTTAATTACTTAAAAATAAAAACTTATTTGGGTTCAGTGGATTTGATAACGTGTAAACCTCATTAAAAATCCATAATTGATGTCTTTTGGATGACCACAGGCTGCTGCTCTGTGCACAGGAAAGTAAAAATTCGAAATTTTCAAATGTTACAACTAGTTAGCTAGTTCCTTTTACCAAATGGCTTGTGCATCGAGTCAAAAATTGTATTAATATTCCGTTCATTAAAAATTATCTTGGTCAAAGATATATGCTCATGGAATTAAAGACTGCTATTTAGGGGTTATATCGACTTAATCTAAATCAAAATCAGCTTGATCAGAGATCAAAATCCAAGATAAGGATTGTCGCAACAATCGTAACCATGGATATGTAATTGGGTAATTTGGTTTAAACTCGGTTGATACAACCCTCCCTTTATGTAATTATTATTCTTGTGCTGAATAGCGGTGAAAAAGGTAAAACATGAAATTTTAAACGACGTGATCTTTTTGAATACGTGACTGAGAAAGCTTTATGATATCGATATCGAAAGATCGAAATTAGCATTTTGACGGCATCGAAAATTTCACGGACGAGATCGTAAATTCGAGCAGATAAAAGCGAACAAGAAATGTTTCTTTTTGGCGTTCGGCGAATTCCAAACGCAAAGTGAAACAGCATAATAATTCCAGAATTATGACAAAAGGTAAGACAGCAGCTTTTAATTGCATAGCAATCTTTGATTAAGTCACTTTTTCAGACCACGGTATAGAAGCCAGCGTGCAATTATCAACACATTTGTAATAGCTAGATATATTATTAATTCTGTTCGTTGGAGTCTTAGAGCATGGCAGACAACTAAACCTGTAAGAGAAATTTTCTTAGTGGGGGAGACTTCACTAAACTGTGTTTTTCATAATTGATGCGAATATTTTTTTATCGATTACTTATCACTTGGTGATTACAAAATACGATTGGCAGTCCAGAGGTAGACATTCTAAAGCAACAAGCTATGTCACTGGGCATGAAAAACAAGTATAGGGTTGGTTTCTTTGTTTGCGATTAATTACTACTTGGTAATTACAAAAATATGATCGGCATATATCCCGATTAGTGCACTTTCAGAGGCAGGCGTACATACCGGTTGGTAGAGGTCCAGAGACACACATATTGAACCTGAAAAGTGTCTACTTTTGAGTTATGACTAGTAAATCTCAAGCTGATTTTCTTTTAATAATGAATTTAATTTATAAAATAAGTTTCCATTGTGTACAAAGAATCATTAAGCTGTTTCCAAGTGATGCAGTTACAAATATTTAGATATTGATATCAGGTATGGGGGAGTTCAGCTGCTGCTGGGCTTCAATAAATAGTTGTTTCTTTTATAAATGTAACCTTTTTAGAATAATAGGGATAAAACGTTGAATTTGAGTCTACCAGTACATCAAATACTATATCTGATAAAGGCAAACAACATAAACATAAAACACATAAACATGTTACACATAGTGCACAACCCTCAAATATAAAGCCTAAGCTGTCCTGAAGGAGGTTATACATTTGAAAAACGCAAACAACATCCATTACCCACCGACATTGGTAGTATCGGAGCAGGGGATCGAACCCAGTGCACGATGGGCAGCCTGACTCTGAGTGCTTGCCAGTATCATACTGCTTTAGCTCGCTGAGCTACCGTGCCTGTCAATAAGTATTTCTTTCCACATCACACGTCTCTCTGTATGTATGCAGACTTTAAATATTATAAGTGCATTGCTTCAACAGAGCCATATGACATAAATTAACAGATGTTATTAACGCAACCCACTAGTATATGAAAACAGTTAGGTTAAAACTTATGAAGAACTGACACTGATGATGCCACTAGGAGTTATTACCTTGTTAGTATTAATTAGGATAATTAAATAAACTAATAGGTTATCACTGGGTCGATATTAACAGATCAAGCTGGTGTCGAGTGTCTCATGTTATCGAAAACAAAAGGCATTTTATGAGAAAAATCTTTGATATGAAATAAATAATTTTTATTGGTAACAATGAAAGGTAAATTAATGGAAATAATTACATGCATCTAATAGTGAGTATGCATAAGGCAAAATAAATAAGTCTACGTGTTTATTGGAACATTACGTGCTTTGGGTTTTGTTACCAGTTTATTTTAACATACTGAGCTACCAACTCTTCACAGGAGGAACAGCTTGATAATATATATAACAACAGTGTGGCAAATTAATGATTTTAAGTTGAATGAAGCAATCCGTGCAAAAGTAATTTTTATAGAGGTGCTTTACAAACTTTCCTTCTTGACATAATAAAAGATTGCAAACTGCATGAAGATATTGTGCTACAACCTTTTATTTATTGTGACATTTGGACAACATGTAGTTGTTTTTTTTTAGAGATCAGAAAATACGATGTCCCGCACAAAATTGGAATGGGTTGAATTATTTTTCTATCTTTTCTTTTGGGACTTCCTGTCAGTTAATGGGTGTTATTCGCGAATGAGAATAAGAATAAAAATATAAAAATAAAAAATTTCGTCGATGTTTCCGAAACCGGTGTATGTTGAATATAAGACTCTGAGAATACCTTTGTTGTATTTATTATTCATAGATACTTACTGCTTACACAGAACTGTTGATATAATTAAACGTTTTCTTTTACACAATTACTTCCACATCCACATAGTGGAGTGGAAGTATAGTAATCGTAAAAAAATTCATTTTTTTTTTTTTTGTTGAAATAGGTTTAGAATGTCACGAAACGACGAGATTTTAAATTTGAGCAAAAAAATTTTTCTGTCTGTCGGTCTGTAAGCCTTTTTTTGTGCGCATGATATCTCTGGAGCGGTTTAAGATATTGACTTGAAATTTTATACACGTATGTACTGTTATGACATCTGCAACTGGATTGTTTTTTGAACTTATCCGTAAAGGGTTGGGGTTAATTAGGGATAAATAAGAGAAAACAAATAAAGCAAGCTGGTACAAAAATTACAAAAATTTGGGATTTAGTGTATATACCACAAGTGGAGGCCTCAGATTTTTTAATAATATTTCTATCCCCCGTACCACCCCCACTTCATTATAAAATATAATTGAGACATTCACTTAAAATTTGGTACACGTATATATTATAACGACAACTGGAACTGGTTATAATTTGATATGATTCTGTTGAAGGGTTGAGGGTTAAATAGGGGTAAATATTTAAAAATATGTAAAGCAAGCTGATAAGACTGCAGAAACTTGGAATTTGGTGAGCATACTAGAATATAATGCCTCAGATTTTTATATAACATTTTTTAACTCCCCTACCACCCCACTCCATTTTAAAGCGGTTGATAAAAAAACTTATGTCATTCACTTGAAATTTGGTACATTATTATAACGACACCTGGAATTAGATTATATTTAGAGATGATTTCGTTGAAGCGTTGGGGTTTAATAGGGATGAATGCAGGAAAATTTTATGGTAGAAACAAACACCTTAATTTTTTTATAACATCTGCCTCAAATATTATTAAAATTCTATGACCAATAATTTCCACATACTAGAGTGCAAATATAGTCAAGATGTGTTCCTTTCAAGAGACTTGGATGGAAATCTGGATGTGGAAGTAGTGATTTCTTAGGCAGCGGTTTTTTAAGCTTAATAGTCGACTGAAAAAGCGACAAAAATGTTTCAAAACATTGTTTTAAAGTACAACCACATAGGACCTTCGCCGAATAATAGATTAGGCCCTTGGTCATCTGATACGGCCAATTACAACATTTTTTGGAAGGTCCAACTTTTTTTATTATGAAATATGTCATAAATCTGTCAACATTTTTTCTTACTTTTTCACACATCCCTCACGATATCTCCGGAACCAATTGAGATAATCAAGATTTTTATTTTAGTCGATAAAGGAAATGTGAGGGAATGTCACTGAATTAATTTAGTCTTTATGGAAAATTCAGTTTTTTTGTAAAGTTAGGTAAAACTTTAACATTTATTTTTCTTGCAGCACTTTTGTCAGTAAGCCAAAAACTTTTTTGTTTTAAGAAATTCTGCTATAGTATATGTATATGAAATGAAGCTAACACATCAAGGAAGTTTCTGAAAAAGAACACAGTACTCTGCGACTTACACGTTTCAAGTTATTTTTATTCTGTACTTTATTCAGTGTGTTATGCGTGTTGTGGGTACGTACTGTAAAATATTGTTTCTGACGTCTTTAATATAAATTTTATTTTCATAAGCACTTAGAATGTTTTACTTATCATTATTTACGTTGCATGTTATTTAAAATCCATTATATTTGTACATTAAAACTTAATATTGGAATTAAAAAATAAGAGATAATTATTTATTTTATAATACAAAAACATGTTTTTAAAATCATCAACGTCGGAATCTTAGAAAAAATCTGGACAGTTGTTTAGTTGCTGCAGTTTGCACATTTGCACTCACTGCAGCATTTAAACCTTGAGCAATACATGTACAAAATATGTTGTTACAGATCTTCTCGGAACATTTTATTGACAAACTTTGTCTCACAATATCGGGTACAAGTTCTCGACTAGAAAATGTTGCCATCCAAACGATTTCTTCAACTGTCAATTGTCCAACCGTATCGAGTTGGATCTTCCAACTGCATGTATGAACCATTTTTTAAATTTATACAGATACCTAAAAGAAAATAATTATTACTAGTAGGTTCGTTAATAATACTTATTATAATTAATAATTATTACCTTAAATGTACGGTCTCTAGGGGGAGGCTCAGAAGCTGGCCGATCTGTTCCATCGCAGTTCGTTTAGGGATTTTATATTTTCATTTTTTTCTTATATAAATAGAGCCTATATTTTACCCCTATTCTGTCGCTTTATCCTCTATATTACGTAAAAAGACCTATAGTCCAATAAATCTGTCGAAAATATCACGATTTTTTGCAAAAATTATTAACAGCAAACCAAGGTATGTGAAAAATTGGAAATTTTCAGTAGAATTCAATGAACTATTTTTAAAACAAATGACGAACTTGCGTCCTCTTCAAAATGGCGGCCAAAATTTGTGAAAAACAGTTTTTTCGCGTTAAAAAAAAAAGTTGGCGTTGCACAAAAAAAAGTTTAATAGCAGAGTTGTGTAACTTCTTAATATGGATCTAGCTGGCCCGGTTCGATCTCAGAAAATTGCAAAATTATTTAGTTATTGCAAAAAAGATGTTAAAAATTGCATTTTTTTGAAATACCTGTATCTCCGTGAAGAAAAGATATTCTTTAACGAAACTCGGTGAAAGCGTAGTCCAAGGTATATCGAATACAAGCACTTTTACAGATATTGCAAATATTGCAAATTTCTTGCAGAAATCGATATTTTCGAAAAAAACACGTTTTTTTCAATGTCCAATAGCTCATACAGGTCTTCATATTTTTTATATCGGACCAGTCCGAAAAGTTTTTTCAACAGTTGCGCTAACCCGGGCAGTTATTGCGCATATCACGAAACGATCCCTAATATGCGAAAAATCGGTCAAAATATCGATAATTTTTTTTACCCCAAAAAACTTTGAATATTTTTGACATTTCAAATTATATTGGAATACCATTATTGCCAATAGATAGCTGGCATTTTTCTACAAATTTACAAAGAGAAAAAAAATTGCTCTCGGACTCTGGAGCCGAGGTAATTTTTTTTTTTTTAAGAAATTCTTGTGGCGCCATTTTTTAAGGTAAAGGGCTGAAATTTGCAGTGGTTATTGTACAATACTTATATTTTCAATAAAAAATCTTCGGAACTTGATCGGCCGTTGCTGAGCATTGCAAATTCAATGAAACTCGGAGCTCGATGCTGTGGCGTACGCCTGCAGCTGCCGAAAACACGTCATAAAATGTTCAAATGTGTATTCAACGTGTGACGATGAAATTTGCGCAAATATTGAGGAGAACAGAGTCGTCGCTGATGATATCGACGAAGAAATAGAGGAGCCAAATATCACAGAGACTGAGCTAGAAAGAGACGAATGTTCAAATGATGATAACGATAATGATGACTATGATGACGATAATGCGGAAATAATAATAAATAACGTTTACAGTGACAGTAGTAGTGGTAATGAAGACGAGTCTCCTATTAAAAAGCAAAAAAAAAAATGTTAATGCAACGTATTCTACAAAAACAATTGGAATACATAAATGAGACATAATAAAATTTTGATGTTTCTTTGGTAATGTAACAAATGTAATAAAGTGTAAAGGAATTAAAATTACTTGCCATACAATAGCACAATTTCGTAGATAGTTTGGGACGATATTTGACAAACCCTAAAATGTTATGGAGGCGGGCGATGTACTATTAGACTTTTTCGGCCATAGCTATGAAGCAATCTGTAGTAAATTTGCTAAATCGGAAATATTCTATTACCAGTAAAATACCCCTCATAAACTGAAAAAAATCCGTTACGATTGATGTCATCGTCAAATTGCTTTTTATTAGAAATATAACAAACGCGCGGGTAATTAAACGAGGTGAATGTGTAAAATAAGCAAATCATAAATGGGGTAATTGATTACAAGGATTCCCCAAACTGCGCATTAGGTAGGAACAAGTTGGTTTTTCCTGTTCTAAGTCCACTCGTAAAACAAATAGGTTTTTTTACCGACTAGGTATAATTAGCTATAGCTTAGATGTAGAATATTTTAAGTTGTTTAAATGGACATGTTATATTTAAGGGAATCCATTTTGGCCATAGTTACTAAAGAGAACGCCACTTGCCAGGCGAGTACTATTTCGGTACATAATTTCTATTATAGAGGATGCAACCTTCCGGATGACTTGAGGCCTCTAAAAAGAGGCGGACTTTCATTCATTGATCTAGATTGCTTTGAAGTAGATAAGGACCACTAACTAAAAATTGACCAGGATAATCCCGTCCGGAAAGAAAGACACTTTCCGATCAGCTACTGGTGGTGTAACATCGGCCTACTTTTATCGTGATAATTTTAGTATTACCGGGTATAGGTATTTGTATTTTTGAGCTTCTGTTATAAAATTTAACTTCATGTCATCAAATTTCTCAAATTAAACGTTACCTCATTCATATTGTCACTGGCAACTGGCGTTTCTGCACTAGTTTATAAAGTATAGTTTTCAGAAAAAATTAACTTCATGCTAGTTAAGGCTATTGTATTTTTTGTAACTCCTTGCAATCAGTTTGAATTTGAGTGTAAATGATTTTGTCCTTTAACAAAGTAATTTTTCTTGCTTAAGTTCGAGACTACGGTCCAATTTTCTTATTTGTTTATCTTTCAAATTGCATTTTCTTTTGTTTTAATTTAAGTATTAATTATTGTTGTTCTATTTTCAAACTTATTGTTCTTTTGTAATGTGTTCTTTTTAAGTTTTGTTGAAAATGCGTGTTTTATTTACTTGCTTATTAGTGGAAACTCGAGTCATCAAGGTTAGATAATCGGAGTGAAGCAACAGGCCTGACAAGGGAAAACAGGGGTAAGTTTTGAACTATAATCTTTTAAATGTATACATATCTCTGAGAACGATCCACGTATAAAACGGTCTAGATCTACGTGGCTCACTGTGCATGGGTAGTGTGAGTATAGACGTAAAGATAGGCCCGATGTTAATGCACGAGTATTCCTTGGTAGTCGCACATATTGTAAATTGGGCTCATTTGAAAGGGGTATTACTTTTCACGGATACAATCAATAAACATAATAACCCCCAAAGTGGTGTAAATAGGATAGAGATCAGTTTACGCAAGGCTTCACTGAGAGCTGGCTCTCCCCCCCCTTCTCCCCCCACTTCACCGCTAGCTCTAGATAACACGCGCCGCAGCATCGAGCTCCGAGTTTAATTTTGCAATGCTCAGCAACGGCCGATCAAAATTTTTTTATTGAAAATGTAAATATTGTACAATAACCACTGCAAATTTCAGCCCTTTACTTAAAAAAATAGCACCACAAGAATTACTTAAGAAAAATTATCTCGGCTTCAGAAGGTCGGAGGGTAATTATTTTTTTTGCAAATTTGTATAAAAATGCCAGCTATCTATTGGCAATAATGGCATTCCAATATACTTTAAAATCTCAAAAATATTCAAGGTTTTTTGAGGTAAAAAAAATTATCGATTTTTTGACCGATTTTTCGCATATTAGAGATCGTTTCGTGATATGCGCAATAATTGCACAGGTTAGCGCAACTGTTAGAGAAACTTTTCGGACCGGTGCGGTATAGAAATATGATGGCCTGTATGAGCTATTGGACATTGAAAAAAACGCGTTTTTTTCGAAAAAATCGATTTTTTCAAGAAATTTGCAATATTTTGCAAATCTGTAAAAATGCTCTTATTCGACATATCTTGGACTACGCTTTCACCGAGTTTCGTTAAAGAATATCTTCTCTTCACGGAGATACAGGTATTTAAAAAAAAAATGCGATTTTCAACGCCTTTTTTGCAATAACTAATTAATTTTGCAATTTTCTGAGATCGGACTGGGCCGGCTCGATCCGTATTAAAAAGTTACACAACTGTGCTGTTAAACTTTTTTTTGTGCAACGCCAACTTTTCTTTTTTAACGCAAAAAACTGTTTTTCGCAAACTTTGGCCGCCATTTTGAAGAGGACGCAAGTTCGTCATTTGTTTTAAAAATAGTTCATTGAACTCTACGGAAAATTTCCGATTTTTTACATACCTCGGTTTGCTGTTAATAATTTTTGTAGGTAAAATCCCTGACTTACTGGACTACTATTCAAATAAGAGACTAAACTACACTTCAACAATCTAATAAACTAAAAATTTACCAGTCTGCACAGATATTAAAGACTTTTTGCCTTTCTTTCCCGATTTATTACATATTAAGCATATTATCCGAATATTCATTTTCTCTTTATTGCACCTTACCGAACACGATGAAGCACTTTCAATTTCACTGAATTGGGAGACATTGTTAAGATTTTGCAAACTAATATAGGTTTGTCTGCGGTCTATATGAAATTTCACTTTGACCTTTCCACTTAAAATGTTTTCCTTTTGTTGCAAAATATTTTCGGCACAAATGTCTTGCCTTCTTTTCGCGGCACATACCTATAATTGTTTTTATCCAACACAGGCATAGAATATGGCTATTACTAAGGTGATTTTACATACAGAATATGATGTGCTACACACTAGTGAGAGAACGTAGAACATTATTTATAAAGCAAAACATTCATTTTAAGAGTAGCACCAATCATCTCTGCTAATTAATAACTAAAGATTGATACGTACTGAAAAAGTGGAAAATAGATTTAATTAGGAACATTGAGAAATGACAATAAAGTAGAGAATAATTTGAATACAGAATACATTTGACTAGAAACATTCGAAATATGGAAATTCAATTTGTTTATTTTCTAATTTCTTGTGGGACAACCCTTTATTTGTTGTTTGTGTGTATGAAGTAGTAACAATAAATAACAATCAACACCATAACAACTATTCCATGATCTTCCCAATTACAATGATTTTTACAAGCATAAAAATGAATTTGTCAAAATAAGAATATTATTCAAATGAAATTACATTGAAAGAAAGTGTTGGATAAAATTTTACATTACACACGTCTGTAATTGCACATTAGTCACTTAAGAAAATAAGCCACTCGACCTGACTGTTTCGTGACTAAATTTTTCTTCTGTGACTTATGTGCATAATTATAATCTAGTATAATAAATAATTATTAATTCTTGCAATCTAGGATTTTGTGTAACTAATATGTCATTCTCCTTCAAAGTTTATCCACCATATAAACATTCCGTTATTAAGCACTAAATAATATGTAATAACTCAATAAAAATAAATAATACTCTTTTGCACTCACATTATCACATTATACAAAGAAAAGTACGTTTCTAACTGGCAATGTAATATAAGATTACTTTTATTGAATAGTCCGCACACTTGCGTGGCGCCGCGGTGGAGCACATCTAGGATCGACAGACTTCGTAGCTTTAAATAACAAAATTTCGAAAACTGAGTCGTAGAGAACTGATTGTTTTTTTAAAAACTTCCTTGAGGTGTAAGCTTTATTTCGTTCACAGATGGTATGACAAAATTCCTTAAAATAAAACAGTTTTTTGCTTACCAAAAAAAGTGCTGCAATGAAAGTAAATGTGCAAGTTTTATCTAGTTTTATAGAAAAATTAGATTTTCCATAAAAACGAAATTAAAGCCGCGACCTTCGTCCACATTTCCTTTATGAGCTAAAAAAATTGTATAATTATCTCCATTGGTTCGGGAGATATCACGAGGGATGTGTAAAAAATAAGAAAAATTAATTTTGACAAATTTATAACATTTTTCGTAATAAAAACAGTTTGACCTCTCAAAGAAGGTTGTAATTGACTATTACAGATAGCCAAGGACCTATTCTATCATACTGTGAAAGTCACATGTGGTTGTACCTTAAAATCTTATTTTTAAGAAGGAAGATACTTTTTCCCCGTTCTACGGTGCAGTTATTCTTTTAACATTGCGAACCAGGTTATACAAATATCTACAACTCGACACGCACCTATCCTCATTCAATGATTCTTTAATATTTCTTTCTTTAGTTATCCACCTCATTTTTTGGTAAAATTTTTGACTAATAATTCTTGTGCTACAGTGAAAGATCTGCAAAATACTCGAAACATTTTTGAGATTTGGCGGAAAATTGTTTTTGCGCTCTCCTTGGAACCTTGCCTAGTGAACTGATGAGAAATTTGAAAAAAACCTTGTCGGTGTAATTTCTCATCCTAAATAATTTTTATTTAATATTTTAGAGACGTTGGTTGGACTTGACGTTGTCTTGAGCGTCTATTTTCAACATAACCTGGAATTTTAGTTTCTGTATGACGCCAATATTTTAGCCATCTATAGATGAGAAAGTAAACAATACTATACGAAAACAATTTGATGTATAAAGTTTAATTTTGAAACGTAAGTTTTAAAATTACTTTAGGTAAATTAAATGCTTGTGTAGTTATTTAGTTGATCTAAATAATACATTAATAAGTAGGTACATATTTAAAATATACTGGAAGGAATTTCAACACTGTATAAATTATGTAAGTAGAAGATGTAAAAAATACAGGAAATTACCTAGTGACGGCGATTAGACACGATTTACTTTTAAATTTGATGTAAAGTAAAAGTCTTCAACAAATAATATCTTAAAAACTTTGTTGTCTTTAGTTTGATATATTAAATGTGCAGTTAAATATCATTTTGTAGTAAATGAAATTGTTAGTCGTTTCGTTCATGTTCTAGTAGTATACTACTAATTATGTAAATGATGCTACAATCATCGAAAAGATCATACCCATTTGGATAAATAATAATTTAATTAAAATTATAATTAAATGTCAAATTTTGTCAGACACCACGTGATACGCATAACATCATGTATTATGCGTTATTATGCCAGACACTCTCATAATATCTGAGTTTTTGTTAAAATTTATAGTAAAATTCGTCGCTAAAGTATGCATAATCAATCACTTTTTCGTTCGCGCAACTCGAAATATAAATAAAAAGTCATGTGATTTTCATAACGAATATTCGAACTAGCTATATATAGACAAATTTATCTCATTTCACATCATAGTCGCGTCATTTTGGCATTTTACTTCTAAAATTGAAGGTACAGGGTCAATTGACTTCATTTTTGTTGCAGAGTTCAGAAAGGAATTTAGAAAAAAGAGTACCTTTTATTATTTGGCGGAAATGTTTGGTTTATTTTTTGTCCAATTATCGGCCAATATTAATGGCCAATTTAATTAAATTAATTGAAAAATTTGTTATCATACACAATATGGCATAGAATTAGACGAAAATAGTTACTCGGGGGTTTTTGGGGTTGCTGATCATATCCATCATCATCATCATCAACAATTTATTAAAATTCAACAATACAATATTGCCTCCCCGGATCGCGATCCGGAGCTAACCAGACAACCACGTCGCGTAGGTGTACGTAGAGTTGGATGGATCGCGACCGGTTCGGCCTAATAAAATGGACAAACAAGTTAAAACTCCTACCGCCAGTGGTGGCGTAAAATAAACATTAAAATCAAACTATGTCTGCGCAGCAGGCTTAAAATACTTAACATTAACAATAAAAACTAGAGTACAAAACACTGATTAAATTCGGGTTGCTGGTACGGGAAAAATTTAAAAAAAAACTCGTTCGAAGCAGTTGGGATCCTAACGGTCCACCCGCTGTTAGGAAGGTAGGGAAGGCGAAAAATTAGGATTTTTAAGAATTACAATTTTTAAGGAATTTTATCGGTCTAAAATGAATTTGAACAAAACAGGACAAAATGACAAAAACGATAAAACAAAATGACAAACAGAGAGGTGAAAGAAAAGGATAGGGATTGATGGGTGGGCGAAGTATCGGGTGAGGGCAAGTTATACTTGGCAAGTGTGGCTATAGAGGCTGCCGGAAGATAGGCAACGCGTGGTATGGTAGGGGGTCTTTGATCTGGAAGGGAGTATTATGCATTCTGATTTGGGTTATATCGTGTGTTAGCGGACTATCGCCCAATTGAAAAGAGTAGAATTTTTGGGAGATATCCCGGACGTAGTCCGCTAGTGGCGTTGTATCGTTGCAACGATCATATAAATCTCTGAGGGAGGTATACCTGCCCGAATCGGAGATGAGGCACATAAATGTATGTTCTAGGACATTGCTATCGCCGGGATGCTGCACCACACCGGCGCCGCGTATGTGATGGCCATATAAATATCCGAGGCCGTAAACAACCTCAGATTCTGGAAACGAATATGTACTTAACTGTTTCTTTGTTTCAGCCCGACCTTCAAGCCACGCTGCAAGGAGACAATGACTAAAAACATCCAAATCACCTGATCCCGGGAGTACCAAGCAAACAACCAGCTTGGCACCCTTACCCTAACCAGTGCCGGCCTCTGACGCTAAAATAAGCGTCTTTGGCAGAACACAATTCTTGAGCTACACAGTTCATACTTCCTTCCAACGAAATCGGAGCACATAATGCCAATTGGCACCCTGGGCTTCCGACTAGTCAACACCGCCCAAACCCCTCCAAACTTTGAGAGGGCTCGGCAACAGCCGTTCCCTCTCACGACAGACGAAAGACGCTCCCGGGAGCCGATATGCTAGCGAAGAAAGAATACCAAGACAGAAGAGCGCCAGAAGAAACGACGCAAAGAGCTCAATCTCGACTCCTAATCATCCGAGATCGTCATCTTTTGTCAAGAATATTGACGCGAACCCTCAATTATGTATTGTGACTTGATCGGACAACATAACATCAAAATTCATCCGAGTACAAAAATTCATTTTTTCTCATGGCGCGATTTTAAACAAAAATACTGTGTAAAAACTAAACTATTGGTAAATCTATTCAACAACGACTTGTTTAATACAACAAATATTTCATCATGAATGTTAAACAAAATTCAGTGTTTTATTTAAACAATTTTCAGTTTGAAATTTAAATAAAGTTCTAAACAAACAAGAATCACTTTTTTTTTGGCATAAAGGCTTATAGCCACACAGCCAGCTGCAATTTAATACATAAAAATAAATAACTAAAATATTAACCTAACCAATAAGAAGCATGACATGTATGTCAGCCACACAGTCACAAAACAAAGGATGTACATGGGTCACAAACTTCTCGAAGAATTACTTTAAATATAGATTTTTATGAAAATAAACCACACTTATAACAGTGTTATCTCGCGGCAAGAGTTTAAAATATGTTTTTATTATTCTCCTTTTAGTCCTAATTTTAAGCTTTTATTTAAATAAATAATGTTTTACATTTATTTGAAGAAATTAACATGGCGCGCCAACGCTGGACATAATTTGGAAAAATTAGACAAAAAAGGCCCATCTCCGAAAAATTTTCGTAAAGTTGGAATTTAGTATCGATCCTCATTGATCCGATGGGAACTTTTGACATTTTGTTTAGACCACAATACCAGGGAGTGCATGGCTCAAAAGTAACAAAAATGTCTTTTCGTGAATATTCCCACGGCAAGTATAATGCCAATTAAAAATAACATTGGTTTAAAAAACGTTTTTATAATTATTTGCTTACTTAGTAACAATGAATAAATATGGCATGTGATATATCGTCGAACAGGGAGAAAAATACTCTATTTAATGCCGCAATTTCTCCGCAAGTAAATCTCCAAATACAGCGGCTTTGTAAAAATTTTGATAAAACCTCTTTGAAATACTCTGTTTTGCAAAAAAATTTCGTCGTATCTCTTCAAATAACGGAGATATTTTGCTTAGACATATTCCGCATTTTCGATATTTTTCGACATAACTCTTAGGCCATTGATTTCAAAAGACTTTAAACCATTTTGTAACTTATAAAAATTTGCACAATTTTCGTAGAAACAAGTTTTTTGCACGACCGATGTTAAGTGAGATATTATCGATGGCCCAGATAAAATGGACAGCCTGTATATAAATACTGCTTTCGCGCAATCTAGCGAAACCATGCAGAATTTGAACAAAAACGTAGAGAGAAATTTTATGCTGTACAACTGTGCTCTCCTTGTCACCAAAATGCATAGTTTTTCCTGAAAATAGAAAAAAAGGTGAAAAGAATTTATATGTATGTATATATTTCTCAAAAACCACCCCATTTTAGAACTGCGGCGGGTGAAATTCATGATTAGACAACCCAAATGCTTCACTTTTTACAGGTCTCAGCTGTAGGAAATTTTTCCATAAAACAGCGATTTTTTGTCTAATTTGAAGGGACTGTTGGTAACATTATGAACTCTAAAAATTATTTTCCTCCGAAATTTTCCTAATTAACTACTTTTTTAGACTGACAACACTGAATATTTTCACTAAAAGTGTAGCAAGTTTCTCCCTTGGCAATTGTGTCAACTACATGCCAACCCAATTGCAACAGACAAACAGGGACAGAGTGATGAAATTGGAAGACCTTGCTTTTTGTAATCTACATAAGTAACGTGAAAATCCAAAGAAATCTCGAAGATGTTACAATTATAATACTTCATTTAAGTTAAAACCCTAGTTTCCTTGTCTAAAATTATAATAAAGGGTGTCACTAGTGCGTAAACAAATCTTGTTCGAAATCATTCAAAAACCCTGAGTCCGAAGATTAGTTAAGTTCTAAAAAAAAATGAGAAGAAATCCTTTTGAGGCATTTAAATAAAAATAATTTCTAAATTAATTTTTTTGAAACAATTTACACAAATGAATAATAAATACAATCAAAAGAATTAAGTATTATTTTCCATCAAACATCCATCAGCCCTAATGCGTGCCTTAATTCGCTTTCTGTTATTGTTCATAACATCATAACTTTTCAGAATTTAACTAAACTTCGAATTTAAGGTTTTTGAATGATTTCGAACAAGTCTTGTCAAAAAAATTTTTTGAGTAATAAGTGCCTACTATGATTCTTTACTTCCACATCCACGGAGTGGATTGGAAGTATAGTAATCGTAAAAAAAAATTCAATTTTTTTTTTCTTGAAATAGGTTTAAAATGTCACGAAACGTCGAGATTTGAAATTTGAGCGAAAAAAAAAAATTGTCTGTCTGTCTGTAACTTTTCTTGTCCGCACGCTTTCTCCGGAACGCTTTAAGATATTGACTTGAAATTTTGTATACGTACATATTATAACGACATCTGGAACTGGATTGTTTTTTGAAGATATCCGGTGAAGAGCTTGGGGATAAATAGGGGAAACATGGGGAAATATGTAAAGGAAGCTGGTAAGAGTACAGAAACTTGAAAATTGATGTATGTACTACAAGCCATGGACTCAGATTTTTTTATAATATTTTTCAACCCCCCTCTACCCCTAGTTCATTATTAAAGGGGTTGATAAAATAAAATTGAGATACTCATTTGAAATTTGGTACACATATGTATTATAACGACATCTGGAGCTGGATTATAATTTGAGATGATTCCGTTGAAGGGTTGGGGATTAAATTGGGGTAAATAGAGCAAAATAAGTAAAGCAAGTTGGTACGAATACAGAAATTTGAAATTCGTCGTTCCATTATGAAAGGGGTTGATAAAATAAAATTGAGATATTCATTTGAAATTTGGTACACGTATGTATTATAACGGCATCTGGAACTAGACTCTACTTTGAGAAACTTCCGTTGTTCGGTTAGGGGTTAAATAGGGAAAAATAAGTAAAGCAAGCTGGTATGAGTACAGAAACTTGAAATTCAGTGCATGTACTAGAAGCCAAGGCCTTAAATTTTTTAATAATATTTTCAACCCCCCCACCACCTCCATTATTAAAGGGGTTGACAAAATAAAATTGAAAATTCACTTGAAATTTGGTATACATATGTATTATAACGACATCTGGAACTAGACTGTATTTTACGAAGGCGTGGAAAGGACATAGTAAAAATATTTTTATAACTTCCAGTTTAAACTTGCAATTATCTATAATTGCAACTTTAAACTTGCAATTATACATAATTGCAACATTAAACTTGCAATTATCCATAATTGCAACTTTAAACTTGCAATTATCCATAATTGCAACTTTAAACTTGCAATTATACATAATTGCAACTTTAAACTTGCAATTGTACCTAATTGCAACTTTAAACTTGCAATTATACCTAATTGAAATTATGTGTAATTGCAAGTTTAAAGTTGCAATTATGTATAATTGCAAATTTAAAGTTGCAATTATAGATAATTGCAAGTTTAAAGTTGCAATTATGGATAATTGCAAGTTTAAAGTTGCAGTTAGGTATAATTGCAAGTTTAAAGTTGCAATTAGGTATAATTGCCTAATTGCAAGTTCAAAGTTGCAATTATGGATAATTGCAAGTTTAAAGTTGCAATTAGGTATAATTGCAAGTTTAAAGTTGCAATTATGTATAATTGCAAGTTTAAAGTTGCAATTATGGATAATTGCAAGTTTAAAGTTGCAATTATAAATAGTTGCAAGTTTAAACTGGCAAAAATATTTTTACTATGTCCTTTCCACGCCTTCGTAATATTTTGAGATTATTCCGTTGAAGGGTTGGAGGTCAAATAGTGGTAGATAGGGGAAAATAAATAAACTAAGCTGGTAAGAGTATAGAAATTTGGGATTTGGTGTATATACTAGAAGCGATGGCCTCAGGTTTTTTTCATAATATTTTCCATTCCCCCACCACCCCACTCCCTTATTAAAAGAGTTGATTAAATTTAGATTTGAAACTTGTTATACGTATAACGATATTTTAAACTAGATTATATTTTGATATGATTGCGTTGAAGGGGTGGGAGTAATTGGTAGTAAATAGGGAAAAATAAGTAAAGCAAGCTGGTAAGAGTACATAAACTTGAAATTCCGCGTATGTCCTAGAAGCAAAGGCCTCAGACTTTTTAGTAATATTTTTCAACCCCCCACCACCCTTAATCCATTATTAAATGGGTTGATAAAATGGAATTGGGATATTTACTTGAAATTTGGGACACGTATGTATTATAAGGACATCTGGAACTAGATTATATTTTGAGATGATTCCGTTGAAGGGTTGACGGTTAAATAGGAGTAAATAGGGGAAAATAAATAAATCAAGCTGGTAAAAGTACAGAAATATGGGATTTGGTGTATATACTAGAAACCAAGACCTCAGATTTCTTTCTAATATTATTCAAACACCACCATCTCCGCTCCATTATTAATGGGTTTGATAACATAAAATTGAGGTATTTACTTGAAAGTTAGTACACGTATGTATTGTAATGACATCTGATTGAGATGATTCCATTGGAAGGGTGGAAGGACATCTGCTCCAAATATTATTAAAATTCTATGACCAATAATTTCCACATACTAGAGTGCAAATCTAGTCAAGATGTTTCTTTTAAAGCGAGTTGGATGAAAAATCTGAATGTGGACGTAGTGATTCCTCAGGCAGCGGTTTTTGTCATACAATTTAGTATTGTAGATGGCCTTGCATTTAAATATGAAAAGTGATTTTGTGGTCTTAAATAGACCTTGGTGACCTTTATCCTTTAGAATCAGTTTGATCGGACAAAACACAAAAGAATTAATACGCTGTTACACTCTTAAGTAAAACACACCGGACGTGCCCGGATGGAGAATTAAGATTCAAATATTTTCTTGTTCAAGCACAAGGTCTTGGTAGACGTCTTGTGATTCATGTAATGTTCCAGTTTGCCTCTCTTTGCTGAATAGCATATCTAACAGCCTTACGTCATCTACCGCGGTTGCCTGTTAGGCGCACGGCCTCACCAAAGCTAATTCCCTTAACTCTTTGGTGGCATCAACTCAATGTTTTGGTGGTCTTCCTCTTTGTCTCTGGCCATCTGGTTGCCCCTGGACAATCAAACGTTCTATATTGTTCTCTCTCCGGTTAATGTGGCCAAAAATGAGAAGAGATTCAAATATAAATACATACAAAATGTATTGGTGTTCTATTTGAAAATTCAAGTATTAGCTCGTCCCCGATATGTGAAACACCCTAAAGATTTAAAAATAATTTTAAAATATGACTCACTTGATCTCTTACAATTTTTATTACAGACATTTTTTCAAATTTCAAATGGTTGAAGAGATTCTAACCATCCACACACTAATGGCTCACGCGGTATATAAAACCTGACTGTCTACATGCATGTTAATAAATATACCTCAATACCATTTTAAACTATTATAAATATATCTCTAATATCTATATAAAGGTGGAAACAAACTTTATTTCATTTTCCTATTTCTTTCTATTTTTGTGTCAAAAACTTTAGCAACATCTTATTTCAGAATTATAATAAAACATGACACGCTTCTGGCGATCATTCTGTAACCAGATTTCAATAGTGAATATTTAAACATGCAATTTTCCACGTTATAAATTTTGAATAAAAATTTTAGCTCTAACAGAAATTCTCACTTAATTGGTATTCGCATTCGGAAACGCCCGACTTTCTTTTGTTTCGTTAGAATCTTGCTAAACATACTTTGATTATATTTTAAAGTTAAATTGATATATTTGTTAATCTACTTACGTAAAGCTGTTTTGAACCTGAGAGACACACTATATTATACAGTCTCGATATTTTCTACTTCTTTATATTTTTGGGTGCTTAATCACAAACCTTAGTAATACAGTGAGGTCCATATGTAACGGATAAATTCATTATCTACGTAATTTACAATTTATGAGTAAAATCCTAAAACACAATTTTTAATTTCAAAGTGACATTTTTTGAGCATAATTTTATACCTCCCCATTCAACCCCCTTGGAGTGACAGCCTACCCCTTTGAAACTTTTAAATTGAACGAGGGTGCGTGTGTTAGCTCATTTGAAAGGATTTTTATCTCTATCTAGCAATATAAGGTTTTTTGAATATTCCTCATTAAATTTTAAAATATATTTGAAATGACATGTATCTTAAATTATTTATGTCTATTGAAACATTTTCTTTATAGGATTTTGCAAACAGTGGAAAGAAAAGCTATCTATGAGAACTAAAGGAAAAACTATATATAAAAATATTAATGAAATCTTTGCATTCTTTCGATAACCTGACTTCTGGTTATGCTAACAAGTAAAAATTCTGATTTGCCATTCTCATTTTAACACTAGCATCCAACCTAGTCCCCTACGACTAAGCAGGCTAAACTAGTATCTACATGATCCCCTACGATATGTAAATTCAGTTAAAAATGAGAACAAAGGCCTGAAATTAATTTATTTACGTACCTTGTCTTTAAAATTTTTTTCATTCTAATGAATTACATTTTCATAAAGTCTCATTCAGTTTCTTGGAAATGCTTAGCCTTTGAAACGTTTTTCGTCCTTATTGTGGACTCATCAGAAAAGCCCAAAGCCAGTCATAACGATGTTCCATGCAAAACTAAGACATTATCCATGAATGGTATAAATAATTATAATTGACATTGACTGATAAAAAAACAACAGATCTTCACCTATCTATTAGCTAACTAGTATTGGAACCTATATACTCTATGCATGTTTAAAAGTGAATTATTTATTATTTGTTTGCTTATAGTATTGAAACATTTTCTTTATAGGATTTTGCAAACAGTGGAAAGAAAAGCTATCTATGAGAACTAAAAGAAAAACTATATATAAAAATATTAATGAAATCTTGGCATTCTTTCGATAACTTGACTTCTGGTTATGCTAACAAGTAAAAATTCTGATTTGCCATTCTCATTTTAACACTAGCATCCAACCTAGTCCCCTACGGCTAAGCAGGCTAAACTAGTATCTACATGATCCCCTACGATATGTAAATTCAGTTAAAAATGAGAACAAAGGCCTGAAATTAATTTATTTACGTACCTTGTCTTTAAAAATTTTTTCATTCTAATGAATTACATTTTCATAAAATCTCATTCAGTTTCTTGGAAATGCTTAGCCTTTGAAACGTTTTTCGTCCTTATTGTGGACTCATCAGAAAAGCCTAAAGCCACTCATAACGATGTTCCATGCAAAACTAAGACATTATCCATGAATGGTATAAAATAATTATAATTGACATTGACTGATAAAAAACAACAGATCTTCACCCATCTATTAGCTAACTAGTATTTATGTCTATGTACCAAATATCTGTCAAATCTGACATTTCCAATTAATTTTGTGTCGTCATAACATTCAGTTTAAATTTATCGTTTTTTCTGATACGCAGGCCGCAAAATACCCAATAAAAATTAAGAAGTAAAGAGGATTTCTTTTTACATATCAGAAAAAAATATAATTTCATTATTTGCTACATCTGTGCAAAGTTATGATTCTAGTTATTTATCGCTGATTGTCAAGTTGATCAGTATTTTAACAATGAGTCTTTCGGTTACCCAAAGAATTGAAATTTTGATACTATTAGGATGTGGTGATAAAACAAGAATGCAGAAGAAGGTAAGCAAAATCTTTAACACCAAGTATCCTGACCGTCGCATTTCTCAGTATACGGTTAGTAGCGCAGAAAACAAATTTCGTGAATTTAAAAATGCCACAGATATTCCTAAATCTGGTAGGAAACGCATTCTAGACGATGGAAAGAAATTTGATATATTGCTAGATATTCAAGATAATCCATATAAACCTACAAGACAAGCTGCGTCCGATAATGATATTAGTAAAACGTCCATATTGCGTCTTTCAAAAAATTAAAAATACCGCCCATATAAAATTCATTTGGTTCAAGATCTTAACCACGATGACCCTGATCGCCGAAGGGAATTTTGCGAAATCGTGGCAAATAGATGCCAAGATGATCCGTTAATAAAAGAAACACTTTTCTAATGAGCCAACATTCGTCTTAATTGGAGCAGTCAACAAACAGAACTGTAGATACTGGAGTACAGAAACTCCACATTGGAATGGAAGCCAATACTCAATATCCTGAGAAGGTGAACGTTTGGGCTGGAATTATAAATTCTCAAATTATCGGATAATGTTTCTTTGATAGCACATTACCTGGCGCGCGTTACTTGGATTTCTTGCAAAATTTCTTAGTTCCAGAATTAAGAATACTGTTCCCAGATGATAACAACCCTAATGATATCGATAGAAATATTTAGTATCAGCAGGACGGAGCTACACCACCTTTTGCATCGGAAGTAAGAGCCTATCTCAATCAAGTTTTTTCATATAGGTGGATCGGTAGACGCGGTGAAATTGAGTGGTCTGCCCGTTCTCTAGATTTGACTCTGCTTGACTATTTTTTTATGGGGTTACTTGAAATCGAAAGCCTACTTCAATAGACCAAATAGCGTCGATGATTTAAAAGACAGAATAAGGCAAGAAATTAATCAAATTACCCCGGAAACGATACAAAATGTTTTAGAAGAATTTCAGCAACGCCTCCATAAGGTCAAAAGCAACTGTCGCCAAGTTTGAACATTTCAGTCGAACTGTTTCATGTTCTTTTGGTTACTTATAACATTAAAAGTGTAATATTTATCAATAAAAAAATTAGAGAAGTTCCAAAAATCTAATATTGCTGGATAAATAATTAAACACCCTTTCAAATGAGCTATCATATGCACCTCGTTCCATTTAAAAATTTTAAAAGGGTAGCTGTCACTCTAAGGGAGTTGAAGGTAGAGGTATAAAACTATCCTGCAATAATTTTATTTCAGAATTAAACATTGACAAGAGTAGTATAGCTATGGGACTTCTAGGCTAAAAAGGCATGGTATTTCTGATCGAGGTTCATTTTGCAATTTTTTAACCAATTTTACCAGTTTTAGGCTCCGCTCTGAGGAAGGTCCTATTGGGTTTTAATACAGGTCTGTACGACTCTAAACAGATCTTTACAGCTTTTAAATAGGTCCGTACGGTTTTTAAACAGATCTGTACAGTTTTAAAACAGGTCTGATCGATTCGAAACGGGATCTGTACAGCTTTTAAACAGAGTATGTAAACAGGTCTGTACGATTTTGAACAGGGTCTGTATGATTTTAAACAGGTCTATACAGATCCTGTTTAGATTCGTACAGACATGTTAAAAACCTGTACAGATCTGTTTAAAAACCGTACAGACCTATTTAAAAGCTGTACAGATATGTTTAGAATCGTACAGACCTGTATTAGAATACAATAGGATCTAGGCTGAGCCTAAAAGTGGTGAAATTGGTCAAAAAATGGCAAAATGAACCTCCATAAGAAATAACGTCCGTTTTTGGCCTAGAAGCCCCATAGCTTTACTACTGACATATTTTAGAATTTTACTCAAATTGTAAATTACGTAGATAACGAATTTATCCGTTACTTATCGACCTCGGTGTATATTGCACTAAAATTATAATGAAACAGTTTATATAGAACCTGGTACTTTGCATGACTCTAGAGATCACCCTGTATGATGGATATCGCTCAATTTTAGCAGGGAATATTAGCAATAAATAATTATAAGTAAAGATTAGGCACTTTTATTCTCTTTCGTCAATATCTTGAAAACTGGGTAAGACAGGGTAAAACATTACCTATATAGTTTACTGCAGACTTATGTAGTCGGGGTCTTTGGACTTTACCGCGCTGTCAAAGACGCCCACACTTTTTATACTGACCAGATAGATGAGAAGAATATACATACCTCTTTGGCAGAGAATAACATTCTTTAAAATAATGTTTATAACAAACATGATGGCACAAATAATACTTAAGTTTGTACGAGCCTCAAAAATCACAACCCTCGTTTTTCGTCGTTGTTAGATAGCAACTTTACGACTTTTCACTGTCATTTAAAATGCAGTTGAGAGTTTGAAAAAGTTATATGTGGTCTGTGAACTAAAAAAATACTTTTCATGACATAACAGATTTTTTAGAACTTTCTTGTGTAGGTAGGTATACTGTTATATAAATAAAACCATGTGCCTTTTTTTTTTGTCTTCTTGTATTGTTCTTTGCCGTTTTTGAGTCTTAGATATTATATGAGATAATTTTCGGGATATGGATCTTATAATACAGAAGGTAGCATGCAATCACCTGACACATTTGTAACAGCAAATGACATTAATTCTGTTCTTTAGAATTTGGCAGACCAAAAAAAGCGATTTGAGAATTTTTTTATAATCAGGAATTGCTCCAAAAGTTTTTAATTTACTAGATAATTAATTGTTCTCTTACATACAATTAATTATCTAGATACGTCAGAATGATTACTTACCACCTTTCATGTATTTAGAACTAAAATGTTACAATGATGTTTTTAAGTAATAGTTGATGCGTACAAAATCATTAAAATCAAGTTTGAAACTAATTAAGAACAAATTAATTTTTTCAACATTAACGTTAGGTATTTAATTCCGCGCTTAAGAGTTGCATCACAAAATCGTCATAATAAAAGGGCACAATTTCTGGTTCAGTTTATTTAAGTGGTATATCCATCTGGTGGGTTCTAGAACGTATAAGTATGAGAATTTCATAATTTTTAATTATTCGTATTCACAACACCATTTGCCTTGTATCCTTTTTCAGTATATTGTGTTGTATAGTGGATTATGTGATGAGTTGTCACTTCACAGACTTGAATTACTGACGTTCTCATCACTAGGCATAATATAACTTATTAAATGTTAATTTTTTGTGATTGGATAATTAAGAAATTAAAACTCTGCTAAGAATATTTATGCAACAAGTTGTGAATAGATAATGTTTTTAGCATGCGACTTGCGGTCAAGTGAGTAAAAACTCTGTTTTCACAACGTGTTCTATACAAGATTTTCTCCACAATCGTTTTAAAATATATAAAAAATATATATATTTAGCTTATATTTACTAACGATCGTTGCTCCATTTGTCTATTTAAATAACATTAGTTTCTTGTTTGCCTACAGGTTAGGAATATGAAATGCTTATTAATAATGAGAGTCCGTATGTCAGAGCGCCATCTCGCGTACTCAGACGCGTTTGTAAGAATGTTTCCACTTTGAAACATAACCGAATCTTAATTGTAAATAATCACGTTGTTTACAATAAACTGTTGACTAGATATAGGTGGCTATTTCCGTATCGTTTTTTAGTCGAAGTGTATTTAGGTAAACTACTATCGAATTATTCAATGCTAAAATAACTGGTTCCTTGTAACGAACAATAAACGATAGGAGGTTGGCGTCTGCACGTCTTTCAAGAAAATTACATGTTTGTTTCACATTAACGTTATTTTGTCGTGGCACTTTTTTTTTAAACGGCCGCGCTTGTAACACAAAATTATTGAAACCACTTTTCCCATCTTAGCTACTAACTAAAAGCTGTCGTAATTTGATTCGTACCTACAGGTAATCGTCTAGTCATGTACCAGAGAGTTGCAAGTGCAACCTTCACTCTTACGATCTAACTCAACAATGGAAATATATTTCGTAAACCACTTGTTGAGATATGGGTTCTATGTAACTTTGCGAAGATTCTGGGAAACAGTAATAATATCGACAAATTAGTATATTTTAAAGTATATTTGTGATGTTCATCCATACCTAAATAATTTGCAGATCATTTTGTTAAAAAAAACGTACCAAAACAAGTTATATTAGACGTACCTAGAGTAAGGCAGAGCCAACATTTCACTTAGATTTAGTGAAAATAAAGACCGGGTTCAATATTCCGTGAAATGAACGAGCCGCTTTTTATGCTGGCTCCACACGTTGCGCGACACTGTGGCCGAAACAATTGCCAAAACAATTGCCGAAACATTTGTCTGCAAATATACCATCCAGACGTTGGCCGATACCAGCGTTGCCACAGCTACCGAATTTGAATGACGTCTACGGAAGTACTGAACACTTTTCTTAAGTCAGTATCACTAAAATAAAAAGAAAGTAAGTGAAATTTGTTTTTTGAAATTCCGTGTACTGCGCATCGATACGAAATCTACCGAAAAATTTCAACCTATTCTACCGAAATCGCCGGAAAGGCTGTGCAACACTGGCCAATACATCAGTGCTTGCTAGAACCTAGAAAATGATAGACGTGGAAATTGCTGCTGCGACGGCAATGGCTGCTTTAGGTGCATTTAATTATTTATTACAAGAGAATGTCGCAACTAACAAAAAACCTCGACGAAGAAGAAGATGGATGACAACGGTACATAAAAATAGAACAGAGTAATTTTTTAACTTCTCACAGATTTGTCTACGATTTTTACTTCCCTCGCATATACCGAAGAGAAGTATTGTGTTCGAGAAAAAATCACCCTCCGAGATTTCGCCGGATTTTCACATTTCAGATCATGTAGTTCACGAAAATATAGGGTTTTCACTTCCGTCGGTCTGCCTGTTGGTGCATTAACTAAAAAACGACTTGACAGAGAACAGTCACTGTAGCTGACACTACTTCCACCAAAGAAATGGTTCTAGACTTTCACTGGAAAATAAACAGGGTTGACCGCCTAAAGAGAATAAATAATGAAAAAAAAATGTTCTAGCTCAAATTTAAAATTTACACGTTTTATGGCATTCTAAACCTATTTCAGAAAAAAATATTTGGAAAAATTTTTAACCACGAATAAATGGCACAAATATAAAATTTCCACGTTTCATGACATTCTAAACCCATTTTTCAAAATATTTCTCAAAATAAAAAGAAAATTTAGAAAATTAAAAAAAACGGCAAAGGTAAGTATTTACACAGAACTTCCCTCTTTTTTATACAGGGAGGTCACTCTAAAAAATAATTAATTACGAAACGACATATGAGAATAATAATCGGAATGTAGTTATCACTATTTTTACAAAGAAAACCCGATAACTTCTGGTCAGAAAAATATACGGAGTGGTCATCCGACAGCAAAAATTCAATATTATATAGAAGGTGCCAAATGTGGAAAGCTTACGTAAATACCCATGGTTGAATTATTTCTTAGGATGATCACCCTGTATATTTTTCAATAAAACTATAATAGGTGTCTTCCTTGCTAAGTGTGTTAACTATATGCCAAATATTATTGCTATCTGTCATATATTTAGTTCCACATCCACCTAGTGAAGTGGAAGTATAGCAGCGATTACATTTTTTTATTTTGAAATAGGTTTACAATGTGATGAGGAGTGGAAATTTTAAATTTGAGCACAAAAAATTTTTTATCTATTCTAGTAGTGAAAACATTTTCAAGATGTTTTTTTAAAGTAGCGTTAGATTGTTATAAAACGAGGAAATTTTAAATTTGAGCAAAAATAATGTTTTTTTTAATCAGTCTATAGTGTTAAAAAAAATTTTGTAAAATCTCTTTTTGAAAAAAAAAAAAAATAAAAATATTAGGATGTCACAACACGAGGAAATTTTAAATTTCAGCGAAAAATTTGTTTTTCATTATCTACTCCGTTTAGACGATCCACCCTGTATATTTTTCCGTGAAAGTCTGGTGGTTGTTTAGTTAATGTACTAACAGACAGACTGACGGAATTGAAAAACCTATATTTTCGTAATGTACATGATCTGAAACGAGAAAATCCGAAAAACTCTCGAATGGTGATATTTTCCTCGAATACAAAACTTCCCTTCGGTATTTATGCGAGGAAAGTAAAAATTGCTGAAAATTGAGATAAAAAAATGTCCACTACCATAGGGTAGATAATGGAAAAAATGTTTTGCTCTCATTTCAAATTTTCACATTTCATGACATTCTAATCAATTACAAAAAAAATATCGAAAATTTGTTTACTACTATAAAATGGATGGTGGGAAAAACATTTTTTGTTCAAATTTTTAATTTCCACGTTTTATGAGATTCTAAACTTATTTTAAATAATGTTTTTTCCAATTAGTCTAGTGTAAACAAATTTTTTTAAAATTCTCTTTTTGAAAAAAAAAATGTTAAAAATATTAGAATGTCGCAACACGTGGAAATTAAAAATTTTAGCGAATTTTTTTCTCCATTATCTATTCCCTTTAGACGGTCCACCCGGTATATTTTTTCGTGAAAGTCTAGTAGTTTTTTTTTAGTTAATGCACCAACAGACAGACAGACTGACGGAATTGAAAACCCTATATTGTCGTAATTTACATGATCTGAAACGTGAAAATCCGAAAAAATCTCGGAGCGTGATTTTTTTCTCGAATGCAATGCTTCCTTCCCTTCGGTACTTATGCGAGGGAAGTAAAAATTGCTGAAAATTGAAAAAGAAAAAATTTACCACTACTGTAGAGTAGATAATGGAAAAAATGTTTTGCTCTCGTTTAAAATTTCCACATTTCATGACATTTTAAATCAATTACAAAAAAACATAATTCGAAAATTTGTGTTCTACTATAAAATGGATGGTGGGAAAAAGTTTTTTCAAATTTTAAATTTCGACGTTTTATGACATTCTAAACTTATTTTAAAAAAATCATCTTCCGCAAAATGGTGTTCTGACATACACGGTCTCTGCTAATAACTTACATTGTGTTAAAATGAACAGCATTTTATAAAAATTTCAAGAGATTAATGTTATACCACTCCTAGTATTATTACCTGGTAATAACAAAAATAAAAAATATTCGAATATTCAGTTAAAAATATAATATAAAATCATATATACATTTTAGACAAAACAATAAATAATGTCAGTAAATAGCTATCTTCGAGGAATAAAAGAAAGTTGTAACTGGTACGTCATTTATTTACTGTCTTAATTGATAATTCATGTTAATATGACACGTGCGTTTAAAATGTAAATATAAAGGGAAATAATATTTTGCGTTGTATTGAATACAATTCTTCTCATCCTAAGATTCTCACTTTCATCATATAGAGAAAGTGAGGTATGATAATGATTTAATATTTCTCTTAAGATCTCAGAATACTTTTAATTTCTTTTTATTCTGTAATAGAACTATGTATTACGTTCTGTCATTCACATGAAATAAAATAGACTGTAATTAAATGTAAATTACTTGCGTTTTTCGTAATTTAACAGTATTAATATTTTTATGACAGTAATCATTGGCATGACAATATTTATTACTTGTTAATTATACACTTATATAAGTTGATTCAAATTGGGTGTTCACCATTGGGATCTCGGACATAACGGGGTATAAACGTATACCTTAATCTGTAACTTGTTACGCTTTATTGGATTTTAAAAATTATGATGCCGTTATAAAAAATCAATAAATAATGTGAAGTAAATCAACAACTTACTTACCCATAATGCAAAGTCTCGTGAATTTTGATTTAAGAAACAAAACTTATAGGACCGCATTAAGGTACTCTGTTATAATTAAGTAATGGCTTAAGTGGAATGAAATGTTGGAAAACAATTAAGTGCGACAAATTATTGAATTCGTATTACAACATGTTTTTCCATAAAAGCTCCAGGTCCACATTTAAAATTTTGAAGTGGATGATGATGGTCCTGAGGCGACGTAACAGCATTATGAAGTTCTCTAAAAACATATTCTTGGATTGTTCATAAGTTCAATAATAACCGAGTTTGTCGAAAAGTTAAAAATTCATAATTTGTATTTTTTCCAATATCGCAAAAACCAATAGGAGTATTGTCTGTAATTGCTTATTTGTGGCATATTCAGATTATCTTAATTTTTATTGGGTATTTTGCCACTGAAAAGTATTTAAAAATTTTAATGAAAGAACCTCTGCGCCAAACGGATCAGGCAGAGGTTGGTTCTTGAGTACTTGACTGTTTCAAAAAGTCTCACACCTAAAATATATAAACTAGAACAATGTTCAGTTTTTAGTTTATAACATTGTTCTAGTTTATATATTTTTAGGTGTGAGACTTTTTGAAACAGTCAAGTACTCAAGAACCAACCTCTGTCTGATCCGTTGGCGCAGAGGTTTTTTCATTAAAGTTTTTAAATATTTTTCAGTGGCAAAATACCCAATAAAAAGTAAGAAAACCAATAGGAGTATTTCGGATTTCTTTATGCCGTATTACAGAGTCTTATAATCAACCTGTATATGTGTATATGTATACAAAAGAAAAAAAGTTCGAGATCAGAAAAGCTTATTCCCGCCGAACACGAATTTGAAGTCCAAATTGCGAAAGTTCTTACAGTTTTCCTTTAAATCACGAAAAATACATTATTTACTTAATGCCTAATTATGATCTTTTTGCTAATTAAAAAAAATGGTACAAAATTTCAAAATTTCGGTTCAAAATACATGAAAACATGGTACTTATTCTGATCTCTGGACAAAACTTGTTTTCTTTTGTGTGCCTGTGTTGTTAGATAACTTCTTCTTTAAAAGAAGAATTTATTAAAATAATGTCGTTGATTTATGGTGTAAAATTACTCTATTGGATCTTGAATATAAAGACGTCTTTCTTGGAAAAGCTGGTGATGTATGTAGGTACGCATAAGACAGTAGGGCCCTCTTTCCAATTGGTCCGGGCCTAGCACCTGATAAAAAGAGGAGATCGAAAGAGTAGCAGATCTAAACACTTCTTTAAAAAGTTAAATTATTCAACCATGAGATTTTCATTTGGAAAAAAATTGAAAAATAAAAATATATGAAATATATGACATTCCATGTATATAAGTATGATTTGAAAAAAATGTGTATTTCACATTACAAATAATAACCATAATAGTCAAAGTAATATTACAAATTGATTTTAATGTATATTTGTCATAAGTACATTAAATAAAGATTTAAAAAGAAAACCATATGTTCTTTTAGTAGATTTTTGTTGTGCTGTTTTTTAAGTAATAACCAACTGAGCTAAAAACTGTATTTTACCAACTGTAGTTACACATATTTATCATGTCTCAGACTTAGCATAGTTAATTCTTTCATATTATGTTGAGTTTAAATTACTACTATCAGTAGAAAATTATATTTTAGCAATTTTTGTTGAATCCAGAAGATTAGTTTTATTGAGCTATAAATTCTCAACTGTAGTTGAACAAATATATCACTTTAAAATTTAGCAGAGTTAATTTTTTCATATTATATCGAGTTAAATTACTAAAAAATTATATTTTAGCATTTCTTGTTGTATACAGCAAAGATTATTAATATAAATACCATTAATTACATAGAAGGCGATGAAACTATGCAAAGTTATAATAATTGTTATCACCTGGAAGGTCATGAAAATATTCGCAGCACAAAACGTCAACAGAAAGCGTGGTAATTTTCAAAAGTTGTTAAATATTTATTTTACTTCCCTCGCATACCGAAGGGGAGTATTCGAGAAAAAAATTATCCTTCGAGATTTATTCGGATTTCCACGTTTCAAACCATGTATATTACGAAAATAAAGGTGTTTCAATTTCGTCAAACTGTCTGTCTGTCTGTTGGTCTGTCGGTCTGTCGTCTGTCTGTTGGCGCATTAACTAACTTTGATGGGTAGTTGACGCTACTGCCAGCAGCACTTTGTGCAAAAAATTATTCAATGTTAAAATCTATCATGGTACTATGGTTTTCTTTGGAGAACGTCACTGAAAAATGCAGCAGTGATTTTGAAATAGAAAACTTGTTTCGTATTGCCCAGCAATATTTACTCCAAAAGTCGACAAAATGTAGACTGATAAATAAGCAAATACGAAACAAAATAGTGTCCAAATATTATGTATATTTTATTACACACAGATATTTAATAAATGTCATTTCTCCTGATCTATCCTATTCATCATTAAGAACAGAAGAAGTAGAAGAAAAATATCAGAAACACCTGAAAATTGGTAATAATTTTTAATGTAAAAGAAATAGATACTTTTATTAGGTATTTGCTCATTTTTGTTCAAATATGTCCAATTTATAAAGCAAATAAACTCAATAAACAATAATTGTAATTATTAATCAAGTCACGCCTTATATCAAAAAATTATTCTACGAGTAGTCACAAAATTTCCACTATAATTCTGTCCAGGGTTACCCACTACAAAAAAAAAATTCTAGAAAAATACCTCGGTTGCCATAGTGACGCTAGAGATAATACGCATTTTATTGGTTAAAGCACAGGTGTGAAATTTTCTGTGAAAGTTTGGTCGCGTGAATATAGAAAATAGACGAGACGTTTGACAAATACAGAAATCTGTCCTGTAACTACCTCAAATGGATACAACCAAGTTAGCACACAGAATCGATATTTTCGTGTGAAATCAATACCACCATAACACAAAAATTTCGAAGAAGATAGGGAGAAATATATTCAGAGTGCTTCAGTTGAAATTAAGAATACCTATAATTAGACCAAGACTGACAAGTAAAAATTTAGTAAGAAAATTTGCATTTGCAAGCGAATTGGTCAGCTCCGAATGCAGCAGAATTCTTTCTTTCAAATAATAATGATAGGCACGGAAGAATGTGGAGAACCCAGGAAACATTAGATACGTTTTACATTACACTTTTCTTTTGAAATATATTCTACAATTGAGAATTATTTTGTTGTATTTCTAAGTTACTTTTTTTACTTTTTAATATGTTACGAAACAGTAAAGTGGAAAACATTGAAATTACAATACTGTCAAAAAAAAACAGAAAAACTCCAGTGGAATTAGTGTTAGTTCCTAGGCATTACATTCTCGTTTAAATGTTTATCTATACTATATGTGTATTAATGCTCTTGGTAAAGATAAAATACTTTCGATAGCTTTAAAACAACGTGTAGTAGGACGAATTTCTCACGTATCTATATCCCGCATATTCTTCAACAATCAAGAATTTGATGTTATTCATTTAACCATGACCTCTACAATTGAAAACTTTCTCTTAAAGTCGAAGAGTAAATATTTCGACGACATCTTCCAAGATTTCTAATTGTTTTGAGAATTTTATCTTCAAATCCATAATTTATGTTTATTTAGAACTCTAAACGAAAGTCTATTTTCGTGTTATTTCTTGCTTGGATTTATGTAACCGCTATACATTTAGTGATTTATATGTGATTTAGTGTTCATATAACATTTAATAGATAATTTTAAATAGCATATTTAGATAATTTGAGTAAAGCACTTAAAATATTTTATATTTATCTAAATAATATTCTGTACTTAGACATTTAGATGAATATACAAGAGAATAGAAAATTTCTCATATTCAAATGTTTCTGATTAACTTTCATCTGTTACTAATTAACCTTAAATCGTGTTTAACATAATTTAGCATGCAAGATATTAATTTTTGATATTTTGACTATTGGAAAGGTGATTTTTTTTGGATTAGAAGAAGATAAAAGATACTTTTCACAGATTCAACTCTTTCTTATATTTAAAAACTATCACATATTTTTAGACTTTTAGAACCTCTGTCTAATTGTCTCAATATATTTCGGCCGCAAGCAGATGAGAGAGATCTAGTGACTCCATCCATAAGCATGCCGATAAAGCAGTTCAAGCCGACAAAGCAACCGAGAATGGACACCGCCGCCCAATTACATCGAAGTTTATTCCCTATATCACGAAGTGTATTTTCTGATTCTGTATATGGATAGAGTGTATTTAGAATCTCGTAATTAAAAAAAAAAACGAGTTCGTATAGAAATATGTTTTAAAATGCTTAATTTTCGAGATACGGAGTGTCGAATATGTCATTCAGAATAAGGCATTCTACCAAATCAAAAAGTAAACTAATACTTAAATGCAACATTTGTGCACAGAATCAGTACATAGAATAAAAGAAAATATCGCTCTCTTGTTTTTATGAATTCGAAAATCTCAGGAACGATGAACCAATTTTGATACGGATTTCGCATTTCATCAGCTTATTCTTTGTGCATAAGGCCATATAGGTACGTAATCTCGATAAAGTCACTGCGACAATGTCGGCTAAAAGTCGCCGATGGATTTTAGTGTCCACGACATCTGTTTTTACATCTGTTTTTACCTTCAGACTATGATAGCTTGTGTGGCATTATTAATGGTTATATATGTAAGAAAGAAAAAAAGACAATGAAGACATTCGGTTCATCCGATAAATAGGCACCGATTTTCTAATGGACAACTTCATACGTTATATGCAAGTTTAAGACAGAATGAAGAGAAGTTTTTCACTTAATACCGTGTGTCAATTAGTACATTTGATTTACTGTACAATAATCTACATTCTTCAAGTTGTACAGTGCTGGTCATTCCTCCACATCGGAAATAAAAGCTTCTGCATTAATTTGCATTGTAACAATATTCACAGTACGCACTTCACTGATGCAGATGTATGAAAACAATGTATAATAAAAAAGTTGAAAAAAATATTAGGGTAGGAAATGATCGGACGGGGTAGAAAACACCCCTTTTATCACGGGTTTCGTAACTTGTAGAGATTAGAAAAAAAATGTTTAGGTCCAAAATAAGATATGAATTTTTTCGAGAAATGCTTATTTTTGGAGACATGGCCATTCTAAAATTCCTGAAAGTGGGGGAAGGAAAATGTAAAAGTTGAAAAATAAAGTGAATGTATCATCGAAATACAAGACTTTTTTTATTGGCAACTTTTCTGTAAAGTGCGTGTTCCTCGAATTTTTCCGGAAAAACATGAAAAACTACCCTTTTCTTGGAAATCGCAGCGCTTTAAAAATACGTAATTTAAAGATTTGAAAAATGGAGACGTATGCACTGAAGCCTTCTAAACATTTTTTGTTTCTTGGAATTTTCTTGTAATTTGCTAATTTTCCGAGTTACAGATAGTTTTTCGGATAAATAATGTACTACATGTACAACCTTTAAAAATGGTATAACTGTATTAGGTTTCATATTTTTTTATAACAGTACATATAAATCACGCTCATTTTTTGAATCTTCGTATATTTTTTACTATTGGACTATTACATTAATTGAGTTTTTATAAATATTTTGAAGTTTGATTAATAAATTCTTTTTTCTGACTATCCATTATATAAACTATCATAGTATGAAAATATAAATACCGAAAAATGTATTATGTTATCGTATAAGAAAGTTATGCGCTGGCCATATCAAATATTTTACTCTAAATCTATGCTTGATTGGGCCCATAGTAAATCTGTAAGAGTTTTTTCTTAACTTCTGCTAGAAACAAATTTTAAATTCGGAATAGTTCCTAAAAGCTGAAAAATATTAAAAATGAAGTTTTACAAAATTTTGATTTTAAATATTAAAAAAGAAACGCATATTTCAAGTTTTAGTTTCTAGAGAAACTCTTGATTACCGCAACTAATATCCTTTTCAGCTGTAATGTCATAAAACCATTAAATACTAATAATTACCGCACCCTTTAATTTCTATATTTCTCATATTTATCGTATAACCATTATTTCACAATGTATTCTGTGTTTAATTAAGTGTTATTAATAACAAATTTTGAATGGTTTTGTGAAATTAATATTACTTTTTATTATATAATTAAAATAATTTAAGATTAATTCAGTACATGAATATCGATTTTTGTCTTATTTGTTTTTTAATAAATCAGTAAAAAAGAAAGGAGGGCTATTATTACCTATTTATAATTATAATTTTAAAAAGTGTCAGCTTGATATGTTTTATGTAACATGTGCAGAACACTAAAAGATAAAAGAGCACGATAGGAAAAAGGGAGTCAGTCGCGTTATTGGCGTTTTCAAGATGATTGAATGTTTTGTATATTTGACATATTAAGTAAATATATTTTGAACCAAATAATAAAAAAAAGTTAATATATTTTTGAGGGTATGTAGAATTTGAACATTGGACTTATTGCATGTGAGGTATTTCATTTGCCGCTACCCTACTAGACGTCCGAAAATCTTAGCTTAGAAAAAGTAAATAAATAAATATCAAATGGAAACCACTTTCAAAAATTCAAAGGTGCCCACCCCACCGACGTCCTTTAGCCATACCGGCCATTCCTTCTTTGGGGAGATCTAAACTAACATTTTAGCATATTTTCAGCCTTGTGAAAATGGGTATGTTGCTGAGGCCAGTAACTCTTAGACTATTATGTCTTTACTCGCCATATCGAAGTGTCTGCGAGAAATCTTTGCAGTAGATTTCTCAACGGTCAGTTTAATATAGTACAATATCTATAGCTTTAACGTCTTATTTTGTTTTCTCGGTTGTCAGTCCCTACAGTATATTTAAAATATGGCGAAGTTCAAGGACTTTTAAGTTTCTGCAGCTGCATTTGTTAAATATTTATATCTACTTCGTTTTTTAGTGGATGAGTCGCTTTGGAAATATACCTCCATGGGACATAAATGATGGAGTTGTAAAAAAATAGGTTAGTAAACACAAAAAATGTCAAGAAAGCACCTGGAAGCAAATCTTAATATTAGGGATACGTTCCATACGTTCAATTTACTCCTGACATCTCCCCAAATACTGCTCTCGTGTCTTTAAATTATCTCTATATAATTTTTTCACGCTAAGGAAGGCAAACTGTAGCATTACATGAATCACAAGACGTCTGCCAAGACGTTATGAATAAGAAGAAGAATATTACTAGACAACTACACTTTTGAGCAAAAAGTAGCGATAATATTTAGCACCAGTGTTATTACATACATGACTCATGATTCGAAGTCCACTATAAAATGTAGGGTCTCGTTTCTTTTTATGTAGCACCAAATCATCTTGGATTTTAAAGGAGTTATTTCGGTGACTTTTGAAACAGTTAAGAAAATAATTTAAGAAAACAAAAACATACTATTATGTGTTTACACTCCTTGGTAAACACTCCCAAAACGGTAGGTTCGGAAATTATATCACAAGATACCACTAGCACTAATTATTAGCTTAATATTTACTACTTATAGTACGTATTACTACACTAATAAAACATTAAATACTATTTATTGTCATTAAATTTACCATCTCTGAGTTCCTCTAATTCGCCGCACTTTTAACATTTCATGCGTCCACTTGGCCATCCACCGTTTTGTTTAATCTAGATTCCTGGAGAATTAGGCAGTAACTGACCAAGCATTTTATTTATGTCGGTTAGTATAGGCTCTTCTTCTCATAGCTCGCACTTTTGACCTCGGGATATCCTTAAAGATGGCTTCCACTTTGAGTACTCGCACCAATGCTTCACTGCTAGTCTGATATCGATATAACCTGAGAACCCATCTGATCGCTTCGTCTTGTATGCCCTTCAGAAAAGCTCCGACTGTCAATTGCTCTTGAAATTGTCCTGGTATATCTGGGTACGCGGCTTCAAATTCTTGTAAACTTTCCTCAGTTTTTTGTCCTGGACCTGGCATACTTAGGCAAGGCGTTGATCACCATATTTCAAATCTAAGGCGCTTCCAAAACTCTAAAGTCATGGTTGTTGCTTGGCCGGAATTGTCTTAATACCAGAACTAATGCCATAGCTTTCTCTTCGTTACTCCAATTATTCACACACGCAGCTGTTTCAAACTGTCTCTTATGAGCGGTCCACGAACTTTGGCCATCAAAGGAAGAAGGTTGTAACCGATGACCTGTTGCTACTACTAGCTGATTTCCCTTTTTCCTCAACTGTCGTTTCAGCCTCTCTATTTCTCCTTCGATGTCACTTACTTTTTCTTTGACTTCACTTACTTCTTACTCGATTTTGTCTATTTTTACTTCGATTTTATTTTTAAGTTCTTCAATGGCTGAGGGCATTCTATAGGTTTTCTATAATGTTGCTTTACTTCTTCTTTTCTTCTTTGTGCCTTCTTCCTCTCTTTGTTCTTGTTGCCTCCTTTTCTGTTCGTCTTTTTCTTCTTGGCGTCCTCTTTATTTTCTAGGCTTTTCTTCTTCTTTTCCATTCTTCTCGTTCGTTTTGACGACGTTTCTCCTGTTCTTGGCGTTTTTTTTATCCTCCATAATTTTTCTCCATTCATATTCTTGTTCTTGACATCGTCTTCCTGTTCCTCCCTGTCTTCTGGAGGCCTTCTTACTTCTTCCTGGCGTTTCTTTTCTTGGTCCTCCATTATTTTTGTACATTCTACAAATAAGTCTTACATTTGTTTTTCGGCTGCCATAATTCTCGTTGTTCTGGACAAATAATTACGTTAAAGTCAAGTGAATCTAGCAAGCACATTAGTAATGGAACTTTCTATAAAAATCTTGAAAGGGCATGAAAGAATCTTATTTAGGGTCTTAGTCACTTCCCAATTGAAGGAATTTAATTACCTCCAGTAACTTCCAAATAGAAGGTTCTGGAAATTTTACTTAACAGGACGAGAGAGTCTTATTTAGAGTTCTTATCTTTTTTCCGTTCGAAAATACCCCACGAGTAATGTCTAGTAAGTTAATTCTCCATGTGATCACTAATTCCCGGGAAGATTTATTTATTAACTTATTTCCTATTTACAATACGCATCACTACACTAATATAATATTAAACACTATTTATTACTTGATACTTCACTTGGGATCATTTCGAACTTATCTGAACTTAACTGACTCCTTTACTGCTAACTTGGTCCTTATATACCACACAGATGGCCTGTCGGATATTCAGGTATTTTCTGGCATAGAATCTAGAATAATCCATTTGTAGAAATCTCGATTCACACTTCTAGCGCCGTCTCTCAAGTGGTCGTTGAACTCTAGAGTAGTGGTATGCTGTCCCTAATAATAATAAGTTCACTCCCCACGACACTGAATGGCGTAAAAATACGAGAAAGATGTTAAAAAGTAGTAAACAGTTCAGATGAAATCTTGATAGCATTCATTTAAATCTGAATTAACATGACATGTGCTCTAAAATTCAGGTGCACTTGATGGTATCTTACACTACAAGGACATTTATCAATTAAAATGCATAGTCCTAATAACTCCACACGTAGTTTTTGCGAAGTGGGTATAAAATATTCACATAAATCAGTTGACCGTAATTATAACAAATTAACATTTAAACGATGCGTAAATTCTCAAGTAAATGCATTAAATTTTCCAACTGGCCTATTTTATAGAAAAAGTAGTAAATCATTTCAATGTTATGCAATGTGAAGTGCAGTTTAGATATCCTAGAACGCAGTTGCATAACTGTGCATCCGTATAATCATACACCAATAATTTAGTATGTAAGTAAGGTAATTATTTATTTTTAACGCTTGTTTTTCTCTATATCCGTAAACAAAATTATATATGAATCATTATTAAGGTTTCAGTATTGATAAAATAATTTTAGGGCAGATTTCTACAATTATGATTCTAAAAGAAAATAAATGAAAATAAAATGAACCTCATTTCTTTCCTATACCGACATCAATATCAACAAAAGATAATACGGTTCTATTAACCGGGTGCCGCTGTTTTAAAATTATGGTAATTGTTTCTTTAATCGCAGTTCAATTAATTTAAAAAAAAATTTCGCCTCTTTTAGTAGCCTCTTATGAAATTTCTACATGGTAGCAGAAACTATCCATCGATTTGAAAATTTACTTTTAATATGTGACTCGTTATCAAAGAATTCTCATATTCACATCCGCATCTATACTTTTATGTAAATATGCAAAAGTTTTACCATCATGAATTGTTAACTTTTGAGACCACATCCATTGTCAGCTGCTGCGATTAATTTTGTCCCTAGCGCATTCGCCAAATTCTCGAATGAAAAAATGTTTGCTGATTTTTGCTCACCTTATTCCAAAGATATTAATAAACTGTAACGGGACCACCGACTAGTCATACTCGATTTTATAGAAATCGCTTAAGCCAATCCAGAGATTGAACAAATATAGTAAAGGAAAACATACATACGGATCGAGTTTAGAATCTCCTTTTAAAAAAAAATTAAAGTCAATTTAAAATAGATATACAGGGTGGGGCAATTTTGCGTCGGACCTCGATATCTCGAGTTCTATGATAGCTAGAAATGTTTAGAAAAGTTTCAAGTAAACTAGGTAAAACAGTCTATAACTGGAAATTATTTTCGAACATACAGGACGAGCCAAGACGAAATTACAGGACCAAATGCCTTTTTTTAAATGGAATGCTATATACATCAGCACATTTTTTGAAGCCCCTTTCTAGGCTCTATTCATTCCTATATTAGTATTGAGCATCTCCCAACCACTTGGATGTAATGAATTTTTTTGTTGAAATAATGCAATCTGCAGATGGATATTAAAAAAATTTCCACAGTCACAATTATGGGTTTTAAGAAAAACTTATGTGAACACCAGTTACGGGACATCTAATTAATGTTTTTGAATCATTTTCATTTTCTAAAACTGTACAGGGTGGCCAAAAAATATTTTTCAATTAAGAACTTTTTAAATTGAATTTTCTCATCATTTCAAATGGAATACCCTGTATATTTTTCATCGATGTGATGTAGAAATGAAAAATGAACATTTTCTGTAAGTACTTTAATATGGCCAATTGCAACCAATTTCGTTTTATTGAGCAATAATTACAAAACTCAAAAATAAAGTCAAAAAAAGAGGTTTCCTCAAATAACTCAGTAGAAAAAATTATAATAAATGTTCCACATGTTGCCCATTTTGATTGACACACATCTCTATGCGCTTTTGAACTGCCGGTGTGATAGATCTAAAGGCAGTTATTATTCTTTCCTCCATATTTAGTACTCTTGTTGGTGTGTCTCTATAAACAATTTCATTCACGTATCCCCATAAAAAGAAATCCATTTTTGTAAGATCTGGGGATCTAGCAGCCCATTTAGTGGGTCCATTTCTTCCAATCCATTGATGAGGGTAGGTATTATTTAAGTGGTCTCCAACTGCATTTAAATAATGTGGTGGAGCACGATTTTGCTGAAACCACATCTTATTTCGAATTTTTTCAGGGAAATTTATCAATAATTGTGGCAGATAGTTTTCCAAAAATTGAAGATAAATAGCTCCAGTCAATGTACCATCAAAGAAATGTGGGCCTATTACATGTTCTCCAATAATTCCTTCCCAAACGTTTATAGACCATCTGTGTTGGTTATCAACTTGCATAAAAAGTGAGGATTTTCCGAAGCATAATAATGGAAATTGTGCCTATTAACAAATCCATTTTTATGAAAAGTTGCCTCATCAGTGAATAAAACATTTTTGAAGAAGTTGACATCATCTTGCATTTTACCTCTGGCCCAATAACAAAATTGTAGCCGATTTTGAAAGTTTTCATCAAATAATTCCTGGTGCATTTGAATATGATATGCATGCAACTTATTTGTTTTCAGGATTCGCCCCACAGACCGTCTATTTTTTATTTTTTAATGCCTTATTTATATTAACGTCCTGGCGGAGTTCAGCTAATTGCTGCTCTACCACTCAACCAGGACACGCACACATAGACATCAACACAACAACCATTCCCTGCGATATTGCCATCTACCGCAGCTGAGACTCGAACTCAGGAGAGATAACAGCGACTAGACATGTTGTGCCACCCAACAGCGGTCTAGGTCACTGCTACCGTCTCGGTAACACATGAAAAAACGCCACCAACATCCATACCCTGGCCAGGATTCGAACCCGGGACTCCGTGGTCGCAAGCCAAACACCTTCAGCATTGCGCCACCGAGCGTCTACTTTTTCCTACTAATAAGCTCACTTCTCTTTGACTAACATGGGGATTCTCAAACGTTGCCAGTTTTCTTCGTTCACAACACGTTTTATTCTTTCACTTTTTTTATATTCGACATTTCCAGTTTCCAGAAATCTATCGAGAAGGTTATGGAAGCTGCTAACATCAGGAATTCTTCTTTCAGGATAACGTTGGTGATAAATTCTATTGGCAAGTAAACAATTTCTGTCTGATGGTAAGAGTATAAAAACTTAGTTTTGGAAGTCTCACATTTTTTTATAACATTTTTCAACCCTTCCGCCACCCCCACTGTATTATTGAAGGGGCTGATAAAATTAAATTGAGATATTCACATGAAATTTGGTACATGTATGTATTATAACATCTGATCTGTGTAAACTGGGGAAAATTAGTAGAGCAAGCTGGTAAGATTCCAGAAAATTCATTTTTGGTGTATATGCTAAGAACCAACGCCTCAAATTTTTTTATATCTGCAGCAAGTATTATTATACTCTTCGCAAATACAAAACGAAGAGTATATTGCATTCGATCGGCACATTTCTAAAACCGCTTATATTGCTCGTAAAGAAAAAATTTTCATATCATTGTGTTGGTGATCAAACTCTGAACAACTTTCAAAATGTCCGTCCGTCCGCCTGTCCGTTCGTCTGTCCCTATGTCTGTCCGTCTGTCTATCTGTCCGTCCGTCACGTTTTTGTAAACACGATAACTTAAGAACGAAAATTCCGATTGTATTGAAATTTGGACAGTAAGTTAGTGTTAGCTAGAGGAAAAACTCCATTGTTTTTAAACAAAATCTATCAATAAATGAAACAGTTATGAATTTTTTAAATAAAAAAAATTCTGGTTTGTTTTGTAATTAAACTAAAAATGTCTCAATGTCAATTATATAAAAAGAGCAGTAAATCGACGAAGAGTATAATGATTAGCTTGTTAAAATTCTATGATCTATTATTTCCACATACTAGAGTGCAATTATAGTTAAGATGTTATCCTTTAAAGAGACTTGGATGGAAAATCTGGATGTGGAAGTAGTGATTCCAGGCAGCGGTTTTTATACTCTTCCCAAATACAAAACGAAGAGTGTATTGTATTCGCGGCACATTTCTAAAACCAATAATATTGCTCGTAGAGAAAAAAATTTCATATCACTGCGCTGGTGACCGAATTCTGAACAACTTTCAAAATATCCGTCTGTCTGTCCGTCTGCCTGTCCATCTGCCTGTCCGTCCGTCCGTCCGTCCGTCACGTTTCTTGTAAGCACGATAACTTAAGAACGAAAAGTCCGATTGTATTGAAATTAGGACAGTAAGTTACTATTAGCTAGAAGAAGAACCCTATTGCTTTGAACAACATCTATCAATAAATAAAAACCTTATTAATATTTTTAATAAAAGGAAAAGTTAATGTTTGGTAATTAAACTAAAAATGTCTAAAACTAATATTACTTACAAAAAAAACTGCGAAGAGTATCCTATAGAATGTGCAACAATTATATAAAAAGTGCAGTAAATAAGCGAAAAGTATAATGGTTAGCTTGTTTTTAATTACGTCTCAGAGAATTAGTTAAAAGAAATGGCCAAGAGCGTGATGGTTACGGATAATAGGGCTCCCTAGTTGTTTCAGAACTGAAATCTGTACAATGTACGTTTAATTTGTCAATTGTTGTTTACCTTGACAACGTTTTGTTCGTTCTATATAGATAAGAAAAATGGTTTTCCTTTTTTTTATAGGAGTATGCTCCAGTGGTCGTTATAATTTTCATTGAAACCACTTGTTAAAAGAAATAGTAGTCGATAGTACCTATCGACAGAAAAAAATCTGATTTTTAATGAGGGAATCAACATGACTTTGAAAGCAAGTATTTTGAAAATGAAACTTTGAAAGGAAATATGCCTAAAAAACCACAACTTCATTTGCAAAGACCTGTTTATTGACACCTCACCCCAGATTTATGTAGTGGAGATACCAAAAAAAACGTCAATATTTTACAAAATTTAAGCGGTATTTATAAGCCTAACACTTTCTGAGAAAAACACCTGTGGCATACAGATGGTTGGACAGATGGACATGACGAAACAAAGACTCTACGGTACTCTAAAACTGAAGTATGAAGAAGTGAAGTATATGAATTTTTATCACAAATCTAAATCGGTTGCCTAAAATATTTCATACGTAATTTTTTTTAAACAACAAATGTCTCAAAAACGATACTACGTTGAAACAGGGAAATAAGCATAGCCTTTCATTATCTTTTAAGGAAAAATATGAATTGAACTTTTAGACTTGCTGTAAAAAATGTGTTGGCATACTTTTAAAAAGTACAGTGGTTCTTGATTATCCCATGTAATTGTGTATGATTATGTCTATATTCACTTCAATGCCTACCATTCGAGGAAAATTCTTCTTGTTGCAAGGTTACTTAATTAGCATATGTTTTATATTAACTATCCGTTGTTGAAAAGTTTGCGTTTCTCAAAGAAATTGCCGCCAAAACCAAAGTTTTTGTTATATGACATGTCACATTAAATAACTTTAGAATTCAACGAAAAATAAAAATATTTTAGTCTGACAAAGAATCATCGAAAAGTTATTTGTATCAAAAATATCCTAGGTGTAATCTTAATAGTTGCAGAAATAGAGATAGTTTAAGTTCGTGGTGACACACGTCGTATATATGTATCGTAGGGTTCTACAAATAAAATAACAATAGACAAAATAACACAAGCAAATAAATATTTATCGATCACGATAGTTTACTAAATTTATATCAAAGTTGTTAAATTAATTTGAATGAATTTAGCAAAACTACCGTTAATGTAATAGTAACAATTTAATGTTCAACAAGTACAGTCGCAGTCGGAGGCTCATTAACCCTCAACTATCCATTTATTTGCGAGAATGGCTCCGTCATAGTTATGCATAATTGTATAATGACTTGAGAATAAACTATTCATGCTAGGACTTCAACTGCAGTCTTTGCAGTCAGACCTTTGATTTCTTTAAATTATTTATTTCATTACAGTTTGTTTTAAATACATTACCTACTACATTAAAAATGCACACACTCTTGGGAAAGTACGCTCTATAATCTTCTCACCCACAAAAATGGAGAGGTTACTAGAATTAGTTCATAATTGCAAAGGATAACACCAGATCTTTACATGTTGAGGTCCTAGGAACACGAAACAGTGATTTTTACAAGATGTCTATTATGTATGTACGTGTGCACGATACTCCAAAACTAGAGATCCGATTTCGATGAATTTTGGCACAAAGGTAATTTTGTAATTTTGTTGCAAAGAGAATTTTGTAGGGGAAAGGGGGGATACTTGTCCACAGTTTTGTTTAAGTAATTCACAAAGTTGGAAAAACAGTTCGTATGACTGGATCTAAATCAAATACATAGGAAACTTTGTAGTTATATAATTGATTATTTATATTTAGAACGACCTTTAAAGGCGTTAAACAAATTGTATTTTAGATTTTTGCCTTTAATGTAATTTGCTCAAGTATCCCCACTAGGTGGGACACTTGATCAGTAGGTACGGGATACTTGATCACTAGAGGGATACTTGATCAATGAGTTAATATAAATATTAAAAAATGACAAACAATATCTAATGATAAAAGAACTATAATTATATCGAATAATAAAACAAAATTTGTTTTCAATACATTTAAAAGATATAAAATATACAGGTAAATATTTTTTAAATAAATAGGTACCATAAGAGATGTCTACTAGCGTCTCTCAAATATATAGAGGTTTCATAAAGTTGTAATATAATCGTTCCCCTTTCATGGGAATATTCGAGTCTGGTGCTGTCAATTCTTTCATTAAAGTTTATGTCACAGATATCATTTTCGTTCAATGAAAATAACTTTCTCGTATTATCTACACATTTGAGAGATGTTATTCTGCATTTTACTTCCTCATGGTCTACATCATTTATAACTCACAGGTATATGTAAATGTCATGGGGTTCCGTTTTCCGCCTCTATAATGGCAAATTTTCCTTTTTTTGATTGTATTTAGGGGTAACAGCTCTTCTCCATCTTCCAATGAATTGCCTGCTTTATCAAATACACACTCTTCTCCATTTTCAGAAGATGACGCAAGAACTTTCCTTTTCACAGTTTCTTTCTTAGTAACTTTGGCAAGAAGTTTTTTATTCGCATTTCTTCTTTGGTTTTTCTCTTTTCTTAGATTTGTTTCATTTTCAATTCACGGGCGAATCAGTTCGAACTGCAGTCTTCATGTTTTCTCTTCCATTTTTTGTGCGTTTCTTTGCATCTGCTTTAGGAAATGGCAAGACTGAATCAGGACTAAAAAGAAATCGAAAGCCGATGTTATTCTGATTTCAATAAATCTTTTCCATCAAAAAGAAATTGTCCAAGTCCTGACACGATGCAACGCGGGACGGTGGTGCGGTGGTGGGTCGTTAACTTTCTCCATTTTAATCTATCATGGATATAATGGAAGAAATCCTCTGAGGACGGCTTTTTTTCAAATCGATATGTTTACTAAATTATTAAAGATAGAGAAATAAAACTAAATGGCAGTTTTGATGTACATTCTAGAATTTATTTCAGTATATTTTCGAAGGGCTAAGCTGCAGTACAAATATCATTAAAATGCACAAACAACCTTATTGATCGATATCTAATGGTTCGTGTTGAATAATTACTCTGGAAATATTACTTAATATTCGTCCACATGTCATCTATACATGCATCAAGTTTGAAGAAAATCGATGCCGTACAAGATGAAAAAAAATATATTTCAGTGTGCGTGCACATGGCGACCGTTACGTCAAGATATAAATGAAAGTAGTTTTACCGATCAAAAAGATTTTGTTCTATGAGCTGATTGTGCAGATAAAATGTTAATCATGTTCCAAATTTAATAACATCATTTACTACAAAACTTCATTTGATCAAAGACCTGTTTATTGACACCTCACTCGATGGGATGCTTGAAAAAAATTCACCCCAGATTTATGTAGTGGAGATACCAAAAAAATTTAAGCGGTATTTATAAGCCTAACACTTTCTGAGAAAGACACATGTGGCATACAGATGGTTGGACAGATGGACATGACGAAACAAAGACTCTACGGTACTCTAAAACTGAAGTATGAAGAAGTGAAGTATATGAATTTTTATCACAAATCTAAATCGGTTGCCTAAAATATTTCATATGTATTTTTTTTTAAATAACAAATGTCTCAAAAACGATACTACGTTGAAATAGGGAAATAAGCATAGCCTTTCATTTTCTTTTAAGGAAAAATATGAATTGAAATAAAATTTTAGACTTGCTGTAAAAAATGTGTTGGCATACTTTTAAAAAGTATAGTGGTATCTTGATTATCCCATGTAATTGTGTATGATTATGTCTATATTTACTTCAATGCCTACCATTCGAGGAAAATTCTTCTTTTTGCAATGTTACTTAATCTGTTCTATGTTAACTATTCGTTGTTGAAAAGTTTACGTTTCTCAAAGAAATTCCCGCCAAAACCAAAGTTTTTGTTACATGACATGTCACATTAAGTAACGTCAGAATTCAACGAAAAATAAAAATATTTTAGTCTGACAAAGAATCATCGAAAATCTATTTGTATCAACAATATCCTAGGTGTAATCTTAATAGTTGCAGAAATAGAGATAGTTTAAGTTCGTGGTGACACACGCCGTATATATGTATCGTAGGGTCCTACAAATAAAATAACAATAGACAAAATAACACAATCAAATAAATATTTATCGATCACGATAGTTTACTACACTTCCACCAAAGCTGTTAAATTAATTTGAATGAATTTAGCAAGACTACCGTTAATGTAATAGTAATAATGTAATGTTCAACGACTACAGTCGCAGTCGGAGGCTCATTAACCCTCAACTATCCATTTATTTGCGAGAATGGCTCCGTCATAGGTATGCATAATTGTATAATGACTTGAGAATAAACTATTCATGCTAGGACTTCAACTGTCTTGTCTTTGCAGTCAGACCTTTGATTTCCTTAAATTATTTATTTCATTACAGTTTGTTTTAATTACATTACTACATTAAAAATGCACACACTCTTGGGAAAGTACGCTCTATAACCTTCTCACCCACAAAAATGGAAAGGTTACTACAATTAGTTCATAATTGCAAAGGATAACACCAGATCTTTACATGTTGAGGTCCTAGGAACACGAAAAAGTGATTTTTACAAGATGTCTATCATGTATGTACGTGTGCACGATACTCCAAAACTAGAGATCCGATTTCGATGAATTTTGGCACAAAGGTAATTTTGTAATTTTGTTGTAAAGAGAGTTTTGTAGGGGAAAGGGGATACTTGTCCACAGTTTTGTTTAATTCACAAAGTTGGAAAAACAGTTTGTATGACTGGATCTAAATCAAATACATAGGAAACTTTGTAGTTATATAGTTGATTCTATGGAATAATAAAACAAAATTTGTTTTCAATACATTTAAAAGATATAAAATATAGGTAAAATACAGGTACATATTTTTTAAATTAATAGGTACCATAAGAGATGTCTACTAGCGTCTCTCAAATATATCGAGGTTTCATAAAGTTGTAATATAATCGTTCCCCTTTCATGGGAATATTCGAGTCTGGTGCTATGTCAATTCTTTCATTAAAGTTTATGTGATAGATATCATTTTCGTTCAATGAAAATAACTTTCGCGTATTATCTACACATTTGAGAGATGTTACTATGCATTTTCCTTCCTCATGGTCTACATCATTTAAAATATAACTCACAGGTATATGTAAATGTCATGGGGTTCCGTTTTCCGCCTCTAAAAGTCATAATGGCAAATTTCCCTTTTTTTGATTGTATTTAGGGGTAACAGCTCTTCTCCATCTTCCAATGAATTGCCTGCTTTATCAAATACACACTCTTCTCCACTTTCAGAAGATGACGCAAGAACTTTCCTTTTCAAAGTTTCTTTCTTAGTAACTTTGGCAAGAAGTCTTTTATTCGCATTTTTTCTTTGGTTTTTCCCTTTTCTTAGTTTTGTTTCATTTTCAATTATTATCTTCACGGGCGAATCAGTAGCAGAAATGCAGACTTCATTTTTTCTCTTCCATTTTTTGTGCGTTTCTTTGCATCTGCTTTAGGAAATGGCAAGACTGAATCAGGACTAAATAGAGATCGAAAGCCGATGTTATTCTGATTTCAATAAATCTTTTCCATCAAAAAGAAATTGTCCAAGTCCTGACACGATGCGACGCGGGACGGCGGTGCGGTGGTGGGTCGTTAACTTTCTCCATTTTAATCTACCATGGATATAATGGAAGAAATCCTCTGAGGACGACTTTTTTTCAAATCGATATGTTTACTAAATTATTAAAGATAGAGAAATAAAACTAAATGGCGGTTTTGAGGTACATTCTAGAATTTATTTCAGTATATTTTCGAAGGGATAAGCTGCAGTACAAATATCATTAAAATGCACAAACAACCTTATTGATCGATATCTAATGGTTCGTGTTGAATAATTACTCTGGAAATATTACTGAATATTCGTCCACATGTCACCTATAGATGCATCAAGTTTCAAGAAAATCGATGCCGTACAAGATGAAAAAAAAATAAAAAATTAATTTCAGTGTGCGTGCACTCGGCGACCGTTACGTCAAGATATAAATGAAACTAGTTTTACCGATCAAAATTCTATGGGCTGATTGTGCAGATAAAAATGTTAATAATGCTCCAAATTTAATAACATCATTTTACTACAAAAATGAATTTAAAAAATGTGTTATCAATTCTTACAAATGATAATACCAACAAAAAAAATATTTTAAATATTTATAATTGAAAGACCGGTTTTTGGTGTTAGAAAATATAAAAATATTATAACAGTGATGGTTTCTTTTGAAAATTAAAGACCTTTAGTATAAGAGAATTGTATCATATCTGAAAAATGTAGAATCACCACTGCTACGCTAATAAAATTAATACTCAACTTGTTAAACATTCCGTACAGGAATAAAAGTAATGTTTCATTATAAATACATATTTTAATATATTTAGAAACAATCCCATTAATATTACTTATTACAGTCCTCACAGAGAAGCTGAATTTTAAATTACTATTAAGTTATTTTTGTGTTTATTTAAATGCAAATTAAGAGTGTAGATTTTGTTTACTAATTGTTGGAGTAAACTCATGTTGTTAACAAAAATGGGGACATTATTATTGTCTTTTAATATTGTTGATATTTAATTATTTGTTTAATTTATAATACTAATTCAATTTTAGAGCGAAATAATGTCTTTAAAAAATTCAGAATTACACAGCCCCTTTATGTATTTTGACCTCTGAATTCGATACTGTCATCAGAATATCATTTTATCGTTGTTTTTTTTTTATTTTGGACTTTAAAATATTAAAAATACTATTTCAAAGATAAAATCTAAGATAAAATAGAAACAATGGTAAAATGAAATTCTGATGGGGGCATCGAATTCAGGAGGTCAAAGTACATCAAGATTGGCAGGTTTAGTTTCTGGGTCTGAACTTTTTTTTCTTGTATTGCCGTGAGGAAAAAAAAATAGGACAACAATTTTTTTTCTAATGTAAATCTATCTTTATTTGAATACTTGCAATGAATTTTGACATCTAACTGACATAATGTCATAAAAATTGAAATTAGATGTATACAACTATATGTCACGTCACTTTTTAATTCTAAAATGACATTTTTTGGACATAAGTTTATATCTCCCCCTTCAACCCCCTTGGAGTGACTGCTACCCTTTAAATTTCTTTTAATGGAACGCGGGTGCGTGTGATAGCTCATTTAAAAGGGTTTTTAATTTTCTATCCAGCAACATAAGGTTTTTTTAATTTTATGTATTCTTCATCAAGAAAATTAAATTTGAATATTTTAAAATGTATTTGAATTGTATCCTAAACTATTTATGCCTATGTACCAAATATCTGTCAAATCTGACTTTTCTAGTTAATTTTGTGTCATGTCTTAATATTCAATTTAAATGTAGTTAAGAATACTTTTCCCAGATAATGACAAACCTAATGAAATTGATAGAAATATTTGGTATCATCAGGACGGAACTACATGACATTTTGCATTGGAAGTAAGAGCCTATCTCAATAAAGTTTTCCCCAGTAGGTGTATCGGTAGACGCGGTGAAATTGAGTGGCCTGTCCGTTCTCCCGATTTGACCCCGCTTGACTTTTTTATGGAGCTGCTTAAAATCGAAAGTCTACTTCAACTGACCAAATAACATCGATGATTTAAAAGACAGAATAAGGCAAGAAATTAATCAAGTCACCCCGGAAACAGTATATAAAATGTTTTAGAAGAATTTCAGCAACGACCCGATTATTGTCAAGAAGCAGCGGGCGCCCAGTTTGAAAATTTGATTTAAACTTGTTCATGTTCTTTTGTTTACTTAGTAACATTAAAAATGTAATATTTTTCAATAGGAAAATTAGAGAAATTTAAAAAATCTTATATTGCTGGATAGAAAATGTAAAACCCTTTCAAGTGAGCTATCACACGCACCCTCGTTCCATTTAAAAATTTTAAAGGGGTAGCTGTCACCCCCAAGGTGGTTGAAGGGGTAGGTATAAAATTTTGCTCAAGAAATGTTATTTTCGAATTATGGACCTCACTGTATATGATTTTATAGAATGTTTTTAAGCAAATAAAATTGCTTTGTTTTTTATTAGTAAATGCAAACAAAATAGTATTACCAAATACAGTATATAAACCAGCAAAAAGGGAAAATATAAACAACATGATGATGGTCTTGATAAAGGAAACTTTTTATGTAATTTTAATAAGTAATAAAAATATTCGAAACTTTCACTTGAATTTTAGCTAACGTATATTGGGATACAGAGAACATAGCACAATTAGATATACCATGTGAAAATGTACAGTTTCATATGATATACGGAAAAATCATTGTCCGATGAACGGAGACACGCATTGCATAACTCAGCGGTAGCGAGTGTTATTAACTAACTTAACGCTCGTAAGATCAAAAAATGAGATTAAAAAAAACTAACAACAGATTTTCGTAGGCATTTGGTGAAGAGCTTCCAACCGCTTCCAGTAGCTGTCGATTTCTGTTCTAAAGTTGACCATGACATTGAATTCAGCCTTTCTAATAAATATCAGGAAAGAGATATTAATATTTAAAATTACAGTTTTGAAGCGGGGAGAGGTCCACAACGGTAAGAATATAGTCCCAGTTCTATACCATTTTGAATTTTGAATCATGACGGTGTCCCTTAAAATTTCTGAGACTTTTATTGGGAAGTTTTGTAGTATTTTGTATCCAAAATAATTGTAATGTGTAAAATATATAAATGAAAATATATTACTGAATGAACTTTTACACCAAAATATATAACATCGTTTGAATACCCATTCGTAGGTCTTTAGAAATAAACAATCAATTTTATTTGAAATTATTAAAAGTGTGGTTTTAAAACAATTCCAGACGCTACTTATATAACATGATTGTAAACTGCAGTTACTAATACTTTAATAATCCAACCACAAACCATACGAAATTAAATGTTAAAATAAATGTGGCATTTATAATGGGATCACGCACATTTTTATGACAATATTAGAATAGTAATATCGTGCAACTATTCAATTTGCTTAAAAATTATATTTCAATTTCTTGTAAAACATAAAATAGGTACCTAATTGCCCGTCGTATGGTATTTAAACATGTATAGCAAGATAGTTTTATAATCAGTATTACTGCCACAACTTTTACTTTTCAAACAATTTTTGTATATTAATATATTTTTGTATTAAAACAATAGGATGTATCCAGATATAATATAGATTTATATATTTAGTTGAGAAGGGCTAAATGTGTTATTCATAAGAAAACATTATAGTTTCTTTCTTTGCTTAAAATACGATCTTTATGCAAATATTACCCAAACACTTGTACTTCCTTAAAATTAAATTACTTACAAATGTACTTCCTGAAAATTAAATTACTTACAAATGTATTGACATTGAAAAATATAAAAAGCAATTTTACGTGATATAAATATACAGGTTGGGTATATGTGGTGTATCTGATAATCTTATATTTTGGATTTTGGAGAAGGAAAGCGTGATATGTCATTAATGAAACATCAATTTGCATACCCTAGCTAACCCTGGTCAGAAGCAGGATATACTTATGTACGTTAATGTGTAAGTTGCTGTTAAAAATGATGCTAAAGACGTTGAGTTATTGGATATACTAATTAGTTATAAGGGAAATGACCAGTATATAGAATAGTGGACAAATGGACTACAACACAGCCATCCTTTTACTAATTCTACATTAGTTGCGTTACATAGAAAGGGTTTTCGGATCGTATTAAAAGAAACACCTCCATTGTTTAAGATTTTTGAAGGTTAAGAAATATTGAGATTTGAGACCTGCATAAAGTAAAATACATATTTGTATTTTTGCGACGCATGTTGGGTTACTATACATCAAATGGCGGGCACGTACATCCCCTATTATACCCATAATTCTAGCGTATGGCGCGGAAAATTGCATATACTCTGTTCCTGACCAGGGTTAACTCGTGTAAGCAGTTTCATTAATGGCATCTCACGCCTTCCCCTGTAATACTTTTTTAAGCTAAAATGCAAGATTTTCACATACACCATATACCCAACGTGTGTATTGGGGGAAACTGCTGTAGGTATGTAAATATTAATGAAACAAAATGTAATCAAATAGGTAATATAGATAAGTACATTCAACAGGTTGAGAACGAAATTTCATCTTGTTATTTATAGACCTATATTTTTTTAATATTTTGATCAAGTTGTTTGAAATGGATAACAGTACATCAGCTGAGCGAAATGATACGTTTGTGAAGTTGAAGGTGAATCATCGTCCAGAAAGGTATCTACCAATAATACCTATATGTGTAATTGCAACGATTTATAACGGCTTTCAATTTCAAGAAAACCAAGAGTAAGAGTAAGTAATAATCATCTCGCACCTTAAAACATGATCTTAGGATAAGGATAATGGGGAAAATCAATCGAATAATATGATGTAATGAAGTATACTTTTCAGTAAAATGTAGGTGATGTATTAGCTCAACATCCGCAAAGATCGTAAAGTAGGTAGGTACCCACTAGAATTTGTTAATATCTTGTGTATATGTAGGTAACTTTTACTTATTAAATTAAGTGTTTGTGTTTGATGATGCTGGCACTCCTATTATGTTGGTAAACTCTGAATATGAAGGTATTTTTTCCATATAAATATGGGCACCATTTACTTATTTTAACTGTTTTACAACCTATTTAATAAAATACTTTATTCTGTATTTTCTTGTAATTAATATGTATAGTATATTTTTAATGGGTAGAAGCCATCAAATTCGAAATTTAATCTTTATTCTCAGAGGGTGCTCGGCACCCTCTAGGAAGAGGTACATTTGAGCACCCCCTGAAGAAATTTCAACATTCTCTGGGTGGGGTTATTTTGTATATTTTGGTAAATAATAAAGATTGAAATTGCCTCCCCTGAAATTCTATGAGCACCACAATCTATTTTGGCTACAGGCCTGGCCTGAAGTTGGCCATTTGTACCTCTCTGAATTATTTTCGTTAGATGTTAGATCTTCTAGTTTGTAATTACTTTTTAGAAATACTTTTATAGAATGTCTATAAGGAAAAAACTGTTTTGTTTTTTTAATAGTGAACTGAAGGATAAATAAGCTGTATAATCAAATACCTACAGCATAAAAATATTCTCACGAAACTTTCATATGAGTGTTAGCTGTTATATTGGTATCCATAGAAAATTTAGAAATATCATGTAATCACAATTCAATATAATTATTTAAAAATTGTGCTGTTATACTGCCGAAATCTTTAAGAATCGCAATATATTATGGTAAATGTTTACGACATCCACTTATTTACCTATATTATTAAAAATCTCATCAATCGATAATATGATTACAGTTAAAGTAGCACTTTGTAATTAATTAGTTCTTCATATATATTGCACCTTAGAATTTCGTACTCACCGGTTGTTGTCCAATAAACTGCGCAAACGCAACATCAATCCACATAACCAGGAGAACATAAGAAGTTAAAGAACTCTTAGAGTTCTTCATCTTAACACCAAACCCGGACACTATTACAGAAACGTCAAGAAGCTCGCGAGATAACTAATCTATTCAACAATGCTGCTGGTGTCTTTTACGTCTCCCTCTCAGAGACTGCCTGAACGTCAGAAGATGAGCTCTCTCTTCGCTTCTTTCTCTAAAGAGTTGAAGGAGATGAGCCCCTACTCGCCTTCAAGAAGATTGCAATAACATCACTTTCTGTCTTTTCCCACTGTGTGAAATATTTGTCTACATGAGTATGGCTTGGACCGAAATACGTCTAAAAGATTCACTTTTTAGATCACCTGCACGTTATTTAGAAATCAGTTTAATGACACGCTGCTTGCTTTTATTATAAATTAGTTTTAAACATTTCATTAAATATAACATAATATCTATTGTGGACATAATATTTTTACATTGTCTAGTGGTTTCGTTTCGCTAGCTTTTCAAATATTTAAAATAGCTATCTTAATAAGGAAATGAGTAAATAATTATTATCCAAAAAAATGATGTGGAAAGTTCGTTTTACATTTCTTACTAGAGATATTTTAATCTACAATAATGTGGATACGAATATTTGCCCACATAAATTAACTTGTGATTTCAACCTTGGTTCTGTTTAGGTACCTCAAATTAGATAATGAGGCCCAATTCTTGATTATTTTCCAGTAATAGGCAGATAGATATTTATAATATTGCAAACATATTATTAAGACATTCAGTTCATTCACAATTTTTAATGTCCTCTAATTTATTTAGCTCTTACATAGCGAAGAAAAATATTGTGAGAAAATTTCTACATTCGTCATTGTCTAACGTTGGAAAAGCAAGCCGTTCCATTATTCGATGAATATTCATAAAATTTTGTCAGGGTGAAATGTTATGTATAAAATTGTATTAAATCTGTGTAGAAACTGTCTAACTATTGATGTGAGTTTTATCTCCCAAAGGAAAATGTATTGTTTATTTTCTGTATCTTCATCAGTATGCCAAACCTTAACTGGTAAGTTCCATTATAATCCATTAAAATGTTGCATTGGCCTTGCATTTTAAACAGGACAAGATTCTTTTTTATATGTAGGGGGAATTACTACTTCCACATCCAGATTTTTCATCCAAGTCACTTTAAAGGAAACATCTTGAGTAGATTTGCACTCTAGTATGTGGAAATTATTGGTCATAGAATGTTAATAATATTTGGAGCAGATGTCATAGAAAAGTTTGAGGCGTTGGTTTCTACCATACACGTTAAAAATTAAGTTTTTAGTTTACCCTACTTATTTTCCCCTATTCACAACAACCTACTACGTCTCACCCCTTCAATGGAATCATCTCAATCAGATGTTATTACAATACATACGTGTAATAACTTTCAAGTAAATATCTCAATTTTATGTTATCAAACCCATTAATAATGGAGCGGTGGTGTTTGAAAAATATTAGAAAGAGATCTGAGGGCCTTGGTTTCTAGTATATACACCAAACCCCTCATCTCAAAATATAATCTAGTTCCAGATGTCGTTATAATACATACGTGTCCCAAATTTCAAGTGAATATCTCAATTTTATTTTATCAACCCCTTTAAGAATAGATTAATGGTGGTGGGAGGTTGAACAATATTACTAAAAAATCTGAGGCCTTGGCTTCTAGGACATATACCGAATTTCAAGTTTCTATACTCATACCAGCTTGCTTTACTTATTTTCCCCTATTTAACCCTATTTAACTCCCAACCCTTCAACGGAAGCTTTTCAAAATATAATCTAGTTCCAGATGTCGTTATAATACATACGTGTACCAAATTTCTAGTGAATATTTCAATTTTATTTTACCAACCCCTTCAATAATGGAGTAGGGGTGGTGGAGGTTGAAAGATATTATAAATAATCTGAGACCTTGGCTTCTAGTATATACACCGAATTTCAAGTTTCTGTATTCTTACCAACTTGCTTTACTTTATTTATCCCTATTCAACCCCCAACCCTTCAACGAAATCATCTCAAAATATAATCTAGTTCCAGATGTCGTTATAATACATACGTGTACCAAATTTCAAATGAATATCTCAATTCTATTTTATCAACCACTTTAATAATGGAGTAGGGGTGGTGGGGGCTTGAAAAATATTATAAAGAAATCTTAGGCTTTAGCTTCTAGTACATACACTGAATTTCTAGTCTCGGTACCAACTTGCTTTACTTATATTCCTCTACTTACCCCTATTTAACCCCCAACCCTTCAACAGAATCATCTCAAAATATAATCTAGTTCCAGATGTCGTTAAAGTACATACGTGTACCAAATTTCAAATGAATATCTCAATTTTATTTTATCAACCCCTTTAATAATGGGGTAGGGGTGGTGGGGGGTTGAAAAATATTATAAGAAAAATTGAGGCATTGGCTTCTAGTATATACACTGAATTTGAAGTTTCTGTATTCGTACCAGCTTGCTTTACTTATTTTCCCTCATTAACCCCTATTTAACCCCCAACCCTTCAACGGAATCATCTCAAAATTTAATCCAGTTAGAGATGCCGTTATAATATATACGGGTACCAAATTTCAAATGAGTATCCCAATTTTATTTTATCAACCCCTTTAATAATGGACTAGGGGTGGTGGGGCATTGAAAAATATAATGAAAAAATCTGAGGCCTTGGCTTGTAGTACATACATCAAATTTCAAGTTTCTGTACTCTTACCAGCTTTCTTTACATATTTCCCCATATTTACACCTATTTACTTCCCAACCCTTCACCGGATATCTTCAAAAAACAATCCAGTTCCAGATCTCGTTATGATATATACGTGTACAAAATTTCAAATCAATATCTTAAACCGTTCCGGAGAAAGCGTGCGGACAAAAAAAAAGTTAGACGGACAGACCGACAGACAGACAGAAAAATTTTTTTTCGCTCAAATTTAAAATCTCGTTTCATGACATTCTAAACCTATTTCAAGAGAAACCATTTTTGAATTTTTTTTTAAGATTACTACGTGGATGTGGAAGTAAAAGTAGACTAAAATTTTGAAGAAAAGTACCACATAGGGTTTTTAATTTTTTTCTATTGATTTTATGGAAAAAACACATCAGATCATTTTATTGTGAACAATTTTCTCTCATTTTTTAAATTCCAATTGTCTGGAGAGGTGTTAGGACGCTGCAAAGGGATCAAACCAGATACTCCATTCAAAAGGTACGAAAGGGTGCACGAAACAACACCTGTCTGAAACTACTTTGACTATACTTTTTTTGGGGTCGTTGATTACGAAAATCGGGATCCCGAAATCTTAAAAGTAGGGGAAACCCCTAAAAGCGCCAAGAACATCCCTTTTAGAGGTTTTTTCGCGATAATTTCAATAAAAATCAAAAAGGGTCCTATGTTATCCCCTTTTTTAATATTAATTTGCAAGGTGGTTGATATATACCAAATATAGCCAAATTATATGATTAAGGATAATCAGAGAGGGTTAAATCTGGTAAATTGGTAAAAAAAAATTTTTTTCTACAAAACTAGATAATTCTCAACCCTTAGGGGGTAACACCGCCTCCTCTTACACCTCCATTTAAGGGGTGACAATATTTTATTTTTGCCTAAGAGAGCCCATTTATCCAAATTTGAAGCTTAAAGTAAATAAATACTTTTTAACAATTTACCAAATAGAGGTAGTTTTACCCCTTTAAGGGTTAAGGATAATTTACTTTTGCCCGGCAATGCCCAAATTTTAAGCAAAAATTAGAAGGAAAATAGTTTTTACCAATTTACCAAAATAGTGGTGGTTTTAACCCTCTCTGCTGATCCCTAATAAAAAAATTTAACTATATTTGGTATAAATCAACCACCTTTGTAAATTAATATGTATAAAAAGGGATTTCATAGGATCCTTTATGACCTTTATTGAAATTATCGTGAAAAACTTTCTAAAATGGGTGTTTTAGCGTTTTTAGGGGTGTTCCCCTACCCTTAGGATAGTAAGACCCCGTAATCAGCGATCCAATAAACGTAAAGTCAAAGTAGTTTAAGACCGGTGTTTTTTCGTGCACCCTTGCGCGTTTTGAATGGGATACTTGGTTTGATCCTTTTGCACCTCTCCAAAGAAAAGAAATGTAAAAACTGAATAGAGAAAATTGTTCGCAATAAAATGATCTACAAAGAACATCTCTGTTTCTCAATAAAATCAATAGAAAAAAAGTTATAACCCTTAAATAATATTTCTCTTGAAAATTTTAGTCTATTTCGTCTAGTTCGGCCATAATTTTGTATTTTAATGGACCATTAAGATACTTATAATTTCTTACACTATTTCTCACCTCTCGAATTTTAAATGTTTCCTTTATTTTGAAGCTAGAAAATATGCTAGATCTCAACCTCAGCTCTACTGGTTGGAAGTACTTCAGAATATTTGGACATAAATAAATTTTCTTGTTTTAAAGTATGTGATCCTTAAATGATTTTGAAACTAGATCCTTTGCCATTCTCTACAAATAATACTTTTGTGTGAAGAAGAAATTTCTTTATGACTTGTTTTAACACTTATTTACTTTGATAAATCTAAAATCTAATTTCAGAGATTCTTAATCCATTGAAAAAAGAATTATTTATCTGTAAAAATTCTTTTTCGAGCGTCTGTGATATATATTTTTAATGAAATGTGGATACGGAGAAAGAATAATAAATGAAGAAATCTAACGGAGGACAATAATTTTTGGCATGCAACACAATGACTAAGGGACGACACTAAACTGTACGTAATGCTGAAAACATGAAATGAGTACAGAGTCTTGAGGGACTTATCTTGCTTCTGTCAAGAGCATTGAAGTTGTCGAAAGGAAGTCTATATTGCAGTTTCCATAACTTAAAGTTTCATCCATACAAAATCCACATCGTTCATCTATAATTACTACGAAAATTCGAAACTTAAGTTACGTTTCTCCAACAACTTCAATAACTTTAGAACCATAAATAAGTTTTTTTTAACCGACTTCTAATAAAAACATCTTTGTGTACTTTTCAGACAACTTCCATATACACCCCATCTAACATTTAATGAGAAAAATCAAATTACTCATTATGTATACCGATGATCTACTTCTGACCATACAAGTACACTACTAATGTCAACCAATGACATTATTCTGATATTCATCCTTTGCTTGGTATTTATACTGTACTTGAATGGTCCGAAGTAGATCATCAGTATGCATGATAAATAAGTAGCAATTTGTTGTTTCTCATGTTAAATGTTAGAAGAGTGTATGAAAGTTATCTGCAAAATACCCAAAGAATATTATTTCTTTTAAAAGATGTAGTAGATCTGAACTTTGAAGGTTGCTTTTGTGTCTTTTTTGCCGAAAACTGCAGGAGGAATTTTCTGTTACTTTTACACTAAATAACTTTTCAGTTATTCCAAATTGGTGAAGCAAGATTAGCTTTCTCAGAGACTTCTCGCTGGGTCAGGTAGTAAACTATATTTCCTTTCACAGAAAATATCCAAAAATAACAACAGATGTGCTCTCACATGTGTTGCTACTTTTACCAAAAAGTTTTGTATACGTAATTACGTAATGGCAATAATTACATAGTGTCAAAGCTAATAAATGATTTTGTCAAAAAATTACCAAATTTTATTGATTTGAGGAGTTATAGGTCCTGTAATGTTTACGTAATTTATTGAATTAATTAAATATATGAAATAAATCGTTACAGTGACATTTGAGTCCTTAATAGCCACTTAAAAAGACAATGCACTAACATGAGTACGAATATTAGTACTTAAACCTGATAATTAATGCTATTAACCATTACAATTTTATTAACTTTCGCTTTCACTTTTTAAGGTGGTGCAAATATTGAATATGGATGAAAAAATGTTAAAAACCGATTTATAATTCACATCATAGTAAAAATCAATGAACGTCTTTTTAATCGACTTTAAAAATATTTGTTCAGTCATTACTTTGGAGTGACTTAATGGGCACCTTACACGTTCAGTAATATTGTCAATCCAGCAGATCATTACAGAAACATCATTACTAAAAATTGCCCCGTGAGGGAATGCCCTGTCATTATTTTTCGCACCTTACATGTTTATTATTACCGACATTATTTTTTCGTCACAAGTGGCGATAGAAAGCACACCGATGTTATTTTATCAAAGAATGGATTTTAAGAAAAAAGGATGTCTGCTGTAATTATTGCATTAAGTATGAAACATCATGTTAAACGTCGTTATTGAATAAAACAATGGTTGAAGAAACGCGAAATTATTCACATCTCATTTATTGAAGGAAATAAGTGATATAGTGCGGCAGCCCATCGACAAAAGTAGATCGGGCACCGCAGTTACCGCCGCTCGGTGGAGATGTTGTAGGCATCTGTAGGTACCATTTCCCCCAACGGCAAGTCACGTGACCGCGCCCTCTTCGCGAGAAAGGCAAAACACAAAGGGCCGCTTAAATGTTGCCAAAGAATTCTGAAAAATTCAGGCACATTTTTGGGCAAAAATAAGCATCTTTTGTCTCTTGGTGTTTTTTCCCAAAGTGCTTCCTTCTCCCGGAAAAAAATAAAAAATAAATTTTTTTGTAATTTTTTTACGGGAGAAGGAAGTACTTTAGAGAAAAGGTTCAAGAGGCGAAAATTGTTTATTTTTGTTTAAAGAATATGCATGAATTTTTTTGGGATTTTTCTGAAGAAATTAAAAAAACAAATTGGGGAATTTCTTGGACGAAATTATTTTTGTCTAAGAAATTCTGAAACCGGCAGGCATGTTCTTTCGACAAAAATGAGTTATTTTTGGCTCTTGGAGTTTTTCTCTAAAACGCTCCCTTCGCCCTAAACCAATTAATCAAAGTCTATGATTTATTTCTTTTTGATATTGTTGCGTTTGGGAAACCTCCCTTTCAATTTCCGTAGGTTCTAAATAATTTTAACAAGGGGTTACCACTAACATTTGATTTAATAACTTCTCAGAACTACACAATAATTTTCCTCAACTAAAATATACTTCTACTAGACTAAAACAATCTTTAAGAAAGTTTATTACTTCAAATTTACACTGTTATTTACTTCCGATTTTTAACCTCACTTCGCACTTTTCCAACTCCCTTTTACCGAACTTATACTTCAGTATATGCTCCCTTTTCAGGGGGATGCATTCGGCGTCCGCCTCTTTGGCGCTTGCCGTAGGTTGGATACAATTTTATTTCTTGGACTTGCTCTCGTTTGAGCTGACTATTTATGTTGGATGGTAATATCTGTTGTATGGTCTATGTTTATTTGTATTTCATGCGATAATTCTGGTGTGTTTGCAGTGAATGTTGGTGATGTATTGAGTAATGGTTATGATATGTTTATGGTATTTCTGTGCTTGGTAGTGTTTTGGTGGTTGGCACACGTGTCTGCATTTGTAGTGTTTGTTATTTATTGTGAGCGTGCGGTGTGGTATTGGATGGAGTGTTCGGGGGAGGGAGTGTTGGCTGCGGAGGTTGTGTAATTATGGATTTATGTGGTGAATAGTAGTATAACAGATTCTATGGCTATGAGGATTTTCTCAAATGTATCGCTGGTGTTTTGGATTCTATTTATTGTTTTTCCTATGGTTGTTAGTATTTTCTTCAGATTAAATTGTCTGAGTAGGTTTAAGATGTCTCTGATAGGGTTGAGTGGATCGGTTTCGTTGTTTATTCCTGTCGTGTTTTGGCTAGTTTGGGCTTGTGGCCATATAGGGGGTTGATTATTATTATTGTTTGTTGGAATAGTGGTTAGTGGTGGGAATTCTGTATGTGGTATACTAGGGTGTTTAGTGCTAGGGCCATGAGAGGGTGTTCTATGAGGGTGTGCTCGTGTATTTGTCTGTGTGTTCTGTTGTTGTCTCTTAGCCACCGCTGCTTTGTAGGCCGGGCATCCCCGGTAGCTGGCGGGGTGCGCTGCTCCACAGTTAGCGCATTTGCACTCGTCTGTGTCGCAGGTCGCTCCCGTGTGTGCAAGACCGCATCTCACGCAGCGTGGGACACGGTTACACAGCTGCGAGGAGTGCCCAAACTTCTGGCAGCGGTGACATTGAGAGACGGCTGGTCCAAGATAGTCCTCGACGGTGACTCTGTATTGGCAGAGTTCCGTCAAGGAGCGTACACCTGCTTCCTGTTCCTTGGACAGGGTTAGAATTATTACCGGAGTAACAGTTTTGGTGCCATTTCGGGCTGAGATGATTCTCGCTATATTAATGGGTGTAATATTCTTAGATTCTAGATCTGCTAGTATAAATTCATTACTGACTTCTCTCGGTATGTATTTGATAGCTAGTTTGACTGGTCGGTCCTGAAGCGAGTAAAAAGAGTGGAATTGAATTTCACGTCTTTTTAGTATGTCCATTATGGTCAGAAAATCTGTCTTAGTGCCGGGATAACAAGATAGTGATCGAGAGTTATATTTATATATAGGTTTCTGTCTAGTGTTTGTGTTGATTAGGCTTATTAGGTCGTTATGATTTTCAGTGTATATTGAAATTACGGGGGTGTTTTGTCTGTTTGGGGAGTGAATATTTGGGACATTAGTTAATGTGGGAGGGGAATGGTTGTTTGTTTTGGAGACGGCAGGCGTGGTTGTGGCGGGGGCGGTTAGGGTGGGTGCGGGGGCGGTGGGAGCGGTTGTGGGGGCAGCAGTTGAATAATTAGTTTGAGAGGTATGTTGTTGATGAAATTGGACTTTGTGGGATTTTTTTCTCTTTTTTGTGGTGTGGATTATTTCTTCTGGCGTGACTGGAGTGGTAGGGGTGGTAGGAGAATGAGGGTAAGATGATTGGGGTGTAGTTGTGAAGGAAATTTGTTTTGAAAGTTCTAAAAGTCGGTTTAGCTGAACCGACATTGGCGAGGGGGATTCTGGTGTAGGGGTGGTTGGTCTCCCACTGGGCAAAGTAATATTTCAGCAATGTTCTAGAAATCTTATTTTGGAAGTTGTAACATATGAGCAATAAATATTTAGGTTCCCGCAACTTTGATGCAACAGCCCTAACGGCCATGCAGCAATATTGCAGTGCAATGTTACATATTGCAAAGTACCGGCAAGGTTTATGACTTTTGATTGTAAAGTTGTAGAAACTTTACAAAGCAGAAAATTAAAATATCAATATGATTACATCAATAATTTCCATGTACATTTCAATTATTTCTTTACTGAAATGTTCTAATGAAACTAACATTTGTCTTGAAAATGTAACTTTATATCAACGTTTTCTATGCTTATGCAGAGAATTGTGGAAACTGGACCTAGAAAGTGGAGAAAAACAACTATACCCTGCCTATATTTTTGTTTATTTTGCATAATCTTTTTCAGGGCTTAATAAGCAAAAAGTGAATGTCGTGGGACAAATTTTATTTATACAATTTATATTTTTAACCAGTTTTTTTGTAATACAAAACTACGTTGTGGAAAAATAACATCCACTTTTTCGCTATTAAGCCCTGAAGACTATGTAAAATAAGCAAAATACTGTATGCGTGGTAGTTGTTTTTATCTCCTTTTTAGGTCCAATTTCCACAATTTTCTGCATAAGCATAGGAGACGTTGATATATATAGTTACATTTTCAAGACAAATGTTAGTTTTTGGCTATCCAACTCTGAATAAGTTTATATCAAATAAACAAAATATGGACAAGTTAAATGTTTTTCTTTTCTTAGTTCATACATTTGTCTGCATAAGTAACTGACAAAGTACAATTTTCTTTTTCAAATAGTATGGCATGCACTCTCCCACTTTTGATCTACGAGATTGTTTTTTTTTACAGAATACATTGGTTCATAATATTCCCAAGCACTTAAACTGGCCGAGGTAACAAATCATATGCCGAATCTAAAGGAACAATTTATTTTGTGCTTCTGTAGATATCAAAATTAGTCTTAGTATAAACTCAAATTGTTTTGTAAATAAAAAATAAAATGCAAAATGTTATACTTACATATATTTATTTATTGTCACGTGATGAATAACTTACATTTCTAATTTTATTACAAATTAGTTTGTAGTTTTTGTATTATTTAACACAAATTTTATAGAAAAAAAATGTTACCAATAACAGAAGCCAAGAAAACATATCTGTGGAGTCTATCTTTATCTATTGATGACTACTTCGTAGATATCTTGTTTTCGCATGTTGGAGCCACGCCATGGAAAACCTTTCAAACTGGTCGTCACTTAAACTCGGGAATGATATCCGTACCTACTGCAGCTGCAAAATATAACAATATTGACTACCTGGTTATTATGCTACCAACTACTGCAGTGAATATTTTAAAACTTTATAATCAAAGTACTATTACAGTACCAAACAATATATGACTTTTTAAAAAGTACCTAATTGGACACCTTAAATATTACAGGAAATAGGTATACAATCCTTTACCCCCTTGTATGACATAGGTTTGCATATTTTGGGATGTGCCACATACATCCAATCTCAGAGCATACTGAAATTAATCACTTGCAGAAAAAAAATTCTAGTGGCCAAACGTAAAAAATTACGATGAGAAGTAAGTCTCTAGACCAAGCACTCAGTTTTGAAAATTAGCAAGCACTTGTTTAATTAAGACAACGAATTAAGTATAGCTTAAAAGCAGGCCTTTAACTTACATTTAATGACATTCATTGATGCACATATTTAGTAGCATTAAACTATTAGAGAATGACGATTTCATTGCGACGTAATTTTATTAACCTCAAACTTACTGTTCTATCACTCACTTTTTTCTTCTCCATATTGAAAACTCCATTAAAAAAATTATAAAATGAACGTATAGGTACCGCTTTTATGTTTTTTTTTTAATTCCAACCCAACTAAACGACGCTTATTTCACTTTCACAAAAATGCCGAGACAAGCCTCCAAGACCAAAACTCCCAAAACTGAAATGAACTGACATTCGACAGTTAGAAAATGGCGTGCGTTTGGAACTACTAAATTGTAAAAATGGAAACAAGTTGAAAAACAATAAGGACTGGATTTTGCACAGTCAATTTTCATGTTACTTGTAATCTTTAGTTTAACTCAATGTTCCACAAAGTTGTGCTTGCAATGTTACTCTTGTTAATTAAAATCAAATATATAGTGATTTACAGACCTAACTTACAATACATTTGCAAAATTAACATTGAGACAAAGTTTCATTTGTATTTTACATTTGAACTTATAATGTATTTTGACATAAACTTACAAATTTTAACTTATTTCTGTTAAATTTGCTGAAGCTTTCCAGCAACTGAACAATTAAAAAATACTAAAATTAACTAAATGCAACATTGCAGGAAACTTTTGCAACTTTCAATGCCCAGTGGGCTAGGGGTAGTTGGAATGGGAGTGGTCGTAATAGGGTGATTTGTATGGTTGTGGCTACTGGGTGATTGCGATGGGGGTGAATTGGCTTCAGTGGTTGCCATTCTTGGTGCGAGGTATGAAGATGACATAACTAGTGACGTTTTTGCTGTGGTATGAGTAGTGGTGGTGGTTGTTATAGTGGTAGATGTGAACGTCAGTTTAGGATTTGGGATAATTTCGTCTAAGAAGTTTAAGTTGTCGTAATCGGAGTCATAAGTGTAATGGGGATGAACTTGTATACTGTCAGGTAGGCTTGGAAGAAGTACTGGGTTTCTAGGAAATTTATATTTTTTGTGAGTATTTTTATAGAGGAATATTTTATTTTGAGGGTTGGATATGGTGGGATCGTAAGGTGGGAAAGGGAATTGATCGAGGATTGTTCTTTCGGAGGGATGCATGCTCTTACCTTTGGGTTGTTGTGCGATGTTTTCTTTTAAGGCGTCGAATCGGTTCTGGATTGGCACTTTATGGTGGTAGGTGGAATGTTCTCTCTCCACTTCTTCTGCCCACTGTTCTGCATGTTGTGTGGATTTCTGGTTACGTTCGGCAGTCGATTTATCTTTGAATTTATGTTTATGCTTAACAATCATGGTCCCACTCAATATGGTTTTCGGAGATGCTTGTAGTCACAGATGGACACTTAAGACGAGTAAACAAAACGAGAACGTGTGCACGTGGAGCGTTCACGAAGTAGAATATTTTACCGAACTTCCGCTTGGAATCCGCCTTATATACTCTGAAATTGCCTCTAGAGATATCTAGAACCTAATCGAGAATCTTCCACCACACTCCGGAAAACTCTATCTCTTTCTACAAGTTTCCAGGATGTTACTATTAGTCATGGGCGTATCATAGGGGGTGCAAAACAAAATTTTTTTCCGGGAGAAGGAAGTTCTTTGGGAAAAAAACACCAAGAGATAAAAGATACTTATATTTGCCCAAAAAATGTGCCTGAATTTTTTCAGATTTCTTTGGCAACATTTAAGCCGTCCTTTGTTTTTGCCTCTCTCTCTCTCGAAGAGGGCGCGGTTACGTGACCTGCCGTTGGGGGGGGATTGCACCTACAGATGCTTACAACATCTTCACCAAGCGGCGGCAGCTGCTGTGCTCGATCCACTTTTGTCGATGGGCTCCCATACTTAATACGAAGAAAGTGAGTGATTATAAAAATTATTTCTGTATGGCCGAACAGACTTTTAATAAATTATTGCGAATGGTCGAACCAATCTTAATACGGAAAAACCAGTTAATGAAAGACTGGCTTTAACTCTGAGATACCTAGCCAGAGGATGAAGCTTTGAAGATTTGAAATTTTAGCTTACCTACCAATTTTTTTGCTGGAACTTGTTGAAAACATTTCAAAAAGGGTAGTAAAAAGTTTTGGATTAAATCCACGTGGAGGAAAGCTTTTTCTTAAACAAAAGAATGTTCAGAATCCTGTTCTTTTTTCGCAGCATTTCTTAAATATCTCTGGTTCTATAACCTGTATTGCAATAAAGAAAGAGACACAAATGATTCACAATGAAATTGCAAAGAAAACTAAATTTGCTCGAAAATGTTTGGTCAATATTCCAAGTCGTAAAACATTGAGACATTTTAGGGAGGCAATTTTGACACAATCGATGATAACTGAAAAATAATGCACATATTCTAAACTTTAGAAGAGTATACCCCTTGTGGAGTTAAACCATCAAGCTAAGTTTCAAGTTAAAATGTTTACAATAACTTCTAAAAAATAATCGCAAACTCGAAAATGGAACCGTCTATTGTTTAAGAGCATCAAGTCGTACATCAAAAATTTGCGTTTCAGATTATAGTTGCTTTTATGTTCTTTGTGGAGCTATAAACAAATACAAAATTAATTTTTTTTATTGGTATAGATAAAACTACTCTTTTCAAAATAGTTCGTTTTTTATGTAATACATATCAATCATTTTTATGTTTGGGCAAAATATTGATGAGTAAAATTCATTTGTTTAAAAGGAAGAAAATAGAAGAATTGTATAAAATTGGTTTAAAAAGTTTTAAATTTATTTTCGTTTATACCACCACAGAGAACATAAAAACAACCATAATCTGAAACATACATTTTTGATGTACGACTTGTTGCCCCTAAACAATCGACGATTCGATTTTCGATTTTGCAATTGTCTTTTAGGAGTTATTGCATACGTCTTAACTTGAAACTTGGCTTGATGGTTTAACTCCACAAGGGGTATATTCTTCCAAAGTTTCGTTAGAATACGCGCATTATTGTTAAAGTTATAATCAATTGTTTCAAAATGGACTTCCTCTAAGTCTTCATATTTTGCAACTTGGCATATTGACCAAAAAGTTTCGGACAAATCTATTTCTTCGCAATTTCATTGTGAATAATTTGTGTCTCTTTTTTCATTGCGATACGGGTTATACAACCAGAGATGTTTTTGGCAAAATGAGGCAAACATTTACTATTGTAACATTGGCTTCTTTACGAATAGATCGAATAGCGGTCGGCACGTTTATTGGACCAAGTACTAACGATCTGTATTATTGGTTGCAGTTTACAAATCTCCAGTGCTTACTGCATGGGACTGAATGATGTTATGACTGCGCCATAAGTAGTGTTAATGTACACGGTCAGTATAGTCGGTTGCTAAAAGCGTGTGTGAAAGTGAACATCGTGTTCATAAAAAAGATTAAAATAAAGAAAGTGTTGCATATCAGTGTTATTTTCATAATTGTAAAAAAAAAAAACAAAACGGACAGTGAAGCCAGACCTTCTGGTTTAAATACAAAAAGAATGAGACTTTCAAAACATCAACACCCTCATCCACTAAAGGAAGAATGTTTTTTCAAGTTCCATCAGCCATAAAATAAAGTACACCTATAGGTGTAATCGGCATTGCTAATGAAATTTTCAATAAAGTGGCCGGCTACACCTATAGGTGTATTTTTTTTAATAACGATGTTTCATATTATTTTTATTATTTTCAATAAAGACATACCTAACATTACATATTTTACTTATAACAACCTCTCCAATGAAAATTTTGCTCACAGGCCGTACAGAAGCACCATTGATATTAGGTCGGCAATGAACGTGTTTTAAACAAAAGCTTTCCACCACACGGATTTAATCCAAAACTTCTTACTACATTTCTTGAATTGTTTTCAACAAGTTCCAGGAAGAAAATTGTTATAGTAAGACAGTTCCCTAGAAATTTGACTTTTACTCCACTATAGGTAAATGTGGAAGTAATTGAACGTATTGTCGCATGTTTCCACCCTTTTTGGAAACCACCCTACCCAAATCCACAAATAACTTATAACAAGAGAGAAATACTTTATTTAATAATTTACTGGAACTTAACCATACTTTCTTTAACTACAATACACTTTTACTGACTAAAATAACCTTCAACAATGTTTATTACTTGACATTTACACTTGGTATTTACTTCGGATTTCTAACCTCACTTGTCACTTTTAAACGTTTCTTCTTGTGTTTACATTCCGCTTATATATCCCACAAGAGACATCTAGAAAATTCCAATAGGGTCCACAACCTTTCTCGTTCAGCATGCCAGAACAATGCAGAAGTTCTAGATCCATCTACAAAGGTACCACCAGTGTCTCAGAGATGGCGTATATTACAGACTTTCATTACTGGTTGCCATTGGTACTTAATTTTTGACTATTTCTCATGGACGTATCGGCCTTTCGCCCCTAGAAGGCGTAATGCATACAAGTATTTCTAACGGCGGGGCACGGCGCACAGTGGGGCAAACATTTGTGGACACAACTCGCCTGCCGGCTCAAATTTGGACCAAATTTATTATTTTTTAAATGCTCGTGATGAATGTAGCTTCAACGTCTGACTGTTACAATTTTGAAATAAATAAAACGCAACCCAAAAAGTCAAAAATTATACTAGCAATTTTTATACAAAATTTTTATCTAGATCAAATGAATCTATTATCGCAAAAAAATGTTATATAAGGGAATCTCAAGGTAGAAAATAGAGAAAAATACTTTTGCAAACACACATTCGAATATCCCTAATAGCACATGGCCGTCCCAAAAACGCCCCAAGAACGTACCCACAGGACATGAGAACGTACCGAGAACGTACTTTACCGCCCTAAAACGTACCGAGGACGTTTGAGGGACGTTCTGTGTCAGCAAAACGGAGTATCCCGAGGACGTCCAACAAAGGACTTATGTGGGACGAATGTAGGTCTAGAAAGGACGTCCTGAAAATGTTGTTAGGACATACTATGCAAAACATATAGGTACCTCCCCCTCCACCACTTTTAAGGTGTATTCACAGCAGAGGGTATTTATGTTTCTTTTTGGGTTTTCTGACCACATGCATTTCTTTCGAAACAGAATCCAGTGATTGGAAAGCCAAGTGCGCAATAAAACGTAAGGTAAATGTATATCTCACCTTCTCTTAACGTTTTACACACTTCGTCTTTTTATAATTATTTTAGTTTATATTATTCTCTAATCTTCTCTCTTTTCGGACACCCCCCTCTGTTCTTTCTTTTGCCCTCTTCAGTTATGATGCAATAGCCATTTTGGTGTCCCTCCAAGACTTTGAAGCATTAACGACTTCAGCAGCCCCTGTACAAATAAAAGAAAAATTAACATTTCAGATGAAATATTGGCAAAAAACATTAAGACTTATATATGCCACCTGATGGCAAGCTTATATTTAAAATAAATTGTTGTTATAATTTTCTTGGTGTCCTATTAAAAAAAAATCACTGTTTGAATGTGAACATTTTTTTGTTTAACCAACATTTGCATTTGAAAGGTTCCGTAGTTCATTTAAAAATTTTAAGAACACCTCTTTATATGAATGATCTATTCTACAAATAATACCAAAGGCTGAGAGAAGCAGAAATAATATATGTGACTAATGCTACCAGAATAACAATATTATTATAAGTTTAACGTTATATTTTTTACCAATATTATTACAGAATTCAAGTAAAGAATACGGCTATGGGTTAAGATGCATTAGGATTTACTGTTAGAAGCAGGTTTATTAGGTTGAACATTGATGATATATAAAAGTTTTTGTACGTATGTACCGCATAATTTCAGAACAAATATAACAAATAGGGCATATAAGTTACAAAACTGTTAATTTTTCTCAAAAAAGTGCCTTTATTAGTTTTTTTCCTTATATGAATTTACTGAAATTCCTAATATGCTTTACAAGTTTGTTGATGTTTTCTGGCAAATGTTTTTATTACTCGATGTATCAAACCTTACCTATTACAAGTTTCATCACCTCCACCTAACCACCTGTTCATCAGATGTCGAACCATATTTAACTCTTCGTTTAACACAACCGAGTAGGTACTTTACTTCTTCTTTTCAATTTTTTATAATGTTTAACCAACAATCTTCTTTTAAGTGAATAAGTTCGCTCCATGATAAACAACTAAAAACTACAAACCCAGGTTCACAGGTGATCTCCCATAGAATTTTAACAAAGCCAAATAAGATGGGTGGTAGTATATTTATTACAATATATAGGCCATAACCTACAAATAAGCAACACCAAATTTATCTAGAATAAAATGTCGATTTAAATACTTATGTATTAATAAATCAATTAAATAGACTTACCTATTATTGCTACTTTCTTTTGTAGCCGTTAAAAGTGATTAGTGGGCGGACGAAATAAAAATGATGCAATAACCATAGGGATGCCAAATTGAATTCCCCATAGTTTGACAGCAACTAAGCGAAATTTCCTTGAGATGCGACTCTTGGCGGGAATTTTAAAATAAAAGAGCTTTATTGGAACTTAACATATTTTTGTTATTCTTTCCAGTATTTCCATTTCCATTCATTCTTATTGCGATATTTTCGTACTAAATTATATTAGCACACTAATACAGAGGATAGTAGTATAATAACTACACTGTACTGTCAAAAAGTACAAATTAATGTGATTTCGCAAGATGAAAAAAATAGTTGAAACGAATATAAGATTTCTGAAATCAGAAAAATAAAATTGACAAAATTTAAATGGACCACGAAAAATGAAAATATTTTGTTATTAAAAGAAATTTTGTTAGTAAAACTTTTTAAGGATTTTAATTTCATATTTACAGTTTTTAATGTCCTATTTTAAACATGTCCTCATCTGCTCAAAAAAAAACATCACTCCTAGAGGTTATTTCGAATGTGTTTAGGTTTGTCTGGACTAGACTCTAGCAGGATGTCCTTAAAGCGTTTATTCAGAACGCTTTAGGGACGATAGCAAACGGACGTCTTTGGGACGTACCATATAAACCCGGGACGTTCAGACCTAACGAGGACCTATGTGTACGTCCTGGAGACGTTTGTTGTTATCAGAAATGTGTTACATAACCCAAAAAATTTCAATAAATCAACTTTATTGGCTAACACCGCCTGTCAGCTTTAAATTTAGCAATTTCTTTTTTTTTTAATGTTCATGACGAATGCATTTTCAATGGACATCTGGTACAAATTTAATAACAGTAAAACATAACCTAAGAAATCCAAAATTATAGTAAACATTTTTGTAAAATATTTGTATCTATATCAAATCAGCATATTATATCAAAAAATGTTCTATAATGGAATTAACAGGTAGCAAATAAAGAAAAATACCTTTGCGTAACAAAATACATACAAATTTGTCTTACATCATACCTAAAAAATAGATTGAAATATAAACGAGCAGAAAAGTACACGCCAGCCCTGAACCTAACATCTTAATGGATCAAATCACGAACGAGCAGAATGGTATACACGATAAGCTCTAAACATAAGAAAACTTAATGGATCGAACTATTAGTGCAGTAAAAAAAGCATTTCAATTTGCACAGTTTGGATACAGCAAGATTATGATTTTATCCTGTTTGGGGTATCACCGGGAGTATATTCCTAAGTTTTGGACCTCGAAAACCTTGTGCTACTTTTTTTATAAACAATTGAATTTTTTTTACTGCGCTTTTCGAGCTTAAAATGTGAATAACTCCGGTTCTATAAGTCGGATCGGGACAAACTAAAAACGAGTCTCTTCGCAATAAAATTGCCAATAAATGGTCGTTGGTTTCAATTCTCTGAAATACGTACATAATCTACAAAACTCAAAAAACGAAAAAAAAAACCAGTATTTTTTTCATTTTAGTGCCCAAGACCGACAACTAGACCAATTTGCATCAAACTTTCAGAAAATATACTTTTTGATGTAATAAAAAGACGCTAAATAGTTGGTGTCAAAATATTGAACTCATTGGCCAAAATTGCATTTGTTATCTAAAATTTGAAATTCCCGCCATTTTATGCCATTAAGTCCAAAATTAAATTTTTTTATTTCAAAATGTAGATCACGACGTCAGCTTTCGAATGCAATTAAAAATAATTTTTTTTAATGTAATTTTGGTTACTTTTTTTACATTTGTTTATAACTCAAATAACAACAATTACATTTTTTTCGGCCATTTTGAAAAACAAATTAAAGTTTTTTATCAGATCTGGTAGAGAATTTTGGGTCCTTTAATTTAAAAAAAAGAGAGTTCATTTTTGTTAACGTGAACTCGAGATATTTAACTTTTTGCATTTTGGCCAATTGTTAATTACCAAATGCATATTTTGAGCTAAAATTTGAACTGTATCATTTTGAAACGTATTCATTGCATACGATAAATTAAAAAAAAAAAAAGTTTTATAGAAACTTATTTACAAACATTATAATGTAAGTATTGTTAATTGGGCTAAAAAGTGATTTTTTTTATTTTTTCATAAAGCTCAGTTGCAAAATGCAATAACTTCCTTGTTTCTTAAAATTCGGCTGACTTTATTTTTTTAAGTACGTTATATTTTCCTTCGCAATGCGATCATCAACTTAAGTTTTTTCTTAATAATGCAAATGAGTATTTTTTATTTCCAAATTCATATGTACATATGTACCAACGATTGCTAACGTATAAACCTGTATAATTTTTTTTAAATCTTTCTATATAAATATGAATACTTAGATTAAATTTATATTGTCTTCTAAATATAATGTTTTATGTTTTATTTAAAAAAGGAAATAGTAAATATTGTAATATAAATACTTGTTAGAAAAAGTTTTAAAGGCGAGGATTAATAAAATGGTAAAAACATTTTATTTCAAAATAAACATTTTTATTCTTATAAATTTACAAAATCGTAATTAATGTATTTTATATCTCTTACTTGGTAATGTATACAATTCAGTTTCACTCTCTGAATCTGTTTCAAATAAAAATTTTTCACCATTTTCTTCTTCATCACGAATTTGAACACTAAGATCGGGTACATTAACTTGCAAGCGCTCGCAGTCGCTTTGGGGTTCCGATTCTGATATATCGGTACACCTTGAATGTATGTCTGATTCATCTATATTGTCTTCTTCAACTTCACGATTTTCTTCTTCACTGACTACACCCTAATAGCACATGGACGTCCCGAAAACGTCCCAAGAACGTACTCACAGGACATGAAAACGTCCCGAGGACGTACTCTACCGACGTGAGACGTACCGAGGACGTTTGAGGGACGTTCCGTGTCAGCAAAACGGGGTGTCCCGAGGACGTCCCACCCAGGACTTCTGTGGGACGAATGTAGGTCTAGAGAGGACGTCCTGAAGACGTTGTTGGGACATACTATGCAAAACATATAGGTACCTCCCCCTCCACCACTTTTAAGGTGTATTCACAGCAGAGGGTATTTATGTTACTTTCTGGGTTTTCTAACCACATGCATTTCATTCGAAATAGAATCCAGTGATTGGATTCTATTTCGAAGGGAATAAATGTGGTTAGAAAAGTCAAAAAGATAAAAAAATGACAATATGTAATCACCATGTAGAAAAATTATTCAAATAGATCGATTTTAATGGTATTTTTATTTATCAACACCAAATGACAAATCAACATTTTATTTCTATTGTGCTATTGAAAAATAAGTTATGGCATTTGTACTTTTTTTAAATTAACTTCTTACTCTACAAATTCAAGTGTCAAGTGTCAAAAATACAATTTTTATGGGATTTAAAAGTTATATATTATAATACCTAGTACAGCATAATATAGTTATATATATACATTAAGTTATATTGAATATTATAAGAAGTAAGCCATGTGTGCAATAAAACGTAAGATAAATGTATATCTCAACTTCTCTTAACGTTTTGCACACTTCGTCTTTTTATAATTATCTTAGTTTATATTATTTTCTAATATTCTCTCTTTTTGGCACCCTCTCTGTTCTTTCTTTTGCCCTCTTCAATCACGATGCAATGGTCATTTCGAAGACTTTGAAGCGTTAGCGACTTCAGCAGCCCCTGTGCAAATAAAAGAAAAATTAACATCTCAGATGAAATCTTGGCAAAAAACACTAAGACTAATATATGCCACCTGAAGGCAAGCTTATATTTTTAAAATAAATTGTTATAATTTTCTTGGTGCCCTATTTAAAAAAAAAAAAAATCACAGTTTAAATGTGAACATTTTTTTGTTTAACTGACTTTTGCATTTGAAAAGTTCCCTTGTTCATTTAAAAATCTTAAGAATACCTTTTATATGAATGATCGATTCTACAAATAATACCAAAGACCGAGAGAAGCAGAAATATATGTTGTGACTAATGCTACAAGATTAATAACATTATTATAAGTTTAACGTTATATTTTTTGCCAATATTATTACAGAAATCAAATAAAGAAAATGGCTATGGGTTAAGATGCATTAGGATTTACGGCTAGAAGCAGGTTTATTAGATTGAACATTGATGATATATAAAAGTTTTTGTACGTACGTACAGCATAATTTCAGAAAAAATATAACAAATAGGGCATATTATATATATAAGTTACAAATTTGTAAATTCTCCTCAAAAAGTACCTTTATTAGTTTTTTCCATATATTAATTTACTGAAATCCCTAAATATACTTTACAAGTGTGTTGATGTTTTCTGGCAAATGTTTTTATTACTCGATGTATCAAACCTTACCTATTAAAAGTTCCATCACCTCCACTTGTTCTTGATGTCGAACCATATATAACACTTCGTTTAACACACTGAGTAGGCACTTTTTTTCAATTTTTACTTCCCTCGCATACCGAAGGGAAGTATTGTATTTATGTTTAACCAACAGTCTTCTTTTAAGTGAATAAATTCGCTCCATGAAAAACAACTAAAAACTACATACCCAGGTTCACAGGTGATCTCCCATAGAATTTTTACACAGCCAAATAAGGTGGGTGGTAGTATATTTATTATATATATGCTATAACCTACAAATAAGCAGCATCAAATTTATCTAGAATAAAATATCAATCTAAATACTTATATATTAACAAATCAATTAAATAGACTTACCTATTTTTGGTACTCTCTTTTGTAGCCGTTAAAAACGACTAGTGGCAGTGAAGAAATAAAAATGATGCAATGCAACAAGGCTGCCAAATTGAATTCCCCATAGATTGACAGCAACTGAGCAACTAACCGAAATTCCTACATCTCACACGTCGTTTGGCGGGAATTTTAAAATAAAAGAGCTTTATAGGAATTTAACATATTTTTAATTGTTATTCATTCCAGTATTTCCATTTATTTTCATTGCGATATTTTCGTACTAAATGATAGTAGCACGCTAATATAGAGGATAGTAGTATAATAACTACACTGTACTGTCAAAAAGTACAAATTAATGTGATTTCGCAAGATGAAAAAAATAGTTGAAACGAATATAAGATTTCTGAAATCAGAAAAATCAAATTGACAATAAAATTTAAATGGACCATGAAATATGAAAATATTTTGTTATCAAAAGAAATTTTGTTAGTAAAACTTTTTAAGGATTTTAATTTTATTTTCACAGTTTTTAATTTCCTTTTTTATTCATATCATCTGCTCAAAAAAAACATCGATCACTCCTAGAGGTTATTTCACAAATGTGTTTAGGTTTGTCTTGACTAGACTGTAGCAGGATGTCCTTAAAACGTTTTATTCAGAACGTTTTAGGGATTATAGCAAACGGACGTCCTTGGGACGTACCATATAAACCCGGGACGTTCAGACCTAACGGCGACCTAAGTGAACGTCCTGGGGACGTTTGTTGTTATCAGGGCAGTGCATTCTGTACAATTCCTGCAATTAATGTCTCCACAATATTCACACAAACTTGTACATTGTAGTCCGAACTTCCTGCATCGACATCTCAGGTCTTTACAGCCGGCTTTACATTCACAAGCGAGAATTTCAAGAATTTCTTGTGGTATTGGCTGTTTTCTCATTGTAATAGGCATTAAACCATTAATTGTATCCTCCCAACCAAACAATCGTGGATCTATTTATTCATATTCCAGCCATTTGTGTATTTGAAGATACACTCACAATAAATGTTCATTTGTAGCTTCTTCGATCGGAGGAAGGTTTTTCAAATTACAACCGGTTTTCAATGTAAGTTTTTGGAAACAATGAAATCTTAAATCACCTAAATCCCTAGGTTTTATTAGATTACACCCATACAAAACTTTCATGATATTTTAAACACCTAATAATCTCATCTTCACTCGAAGACATTTTTAATTTATATGTCGGCGGCACCGAAAATAATTTCTCCACGCCTATGATTCTCAGGAACCCTTCACTAGTACTTATGACTGTTTATTATTTTTGTTAATGTAAACATTCAGGTTGACTTATCCCAACCATTAACAGTTTAAGATTCTATGTATTTCCTTATATGGGCATAGGAACACGCTTAGGGCGAACGAAGCAAAATCAACTAGCCCGGGGCAGAAAGGCATTCTATGATTACCTACCTGTGAAAGAGTTAAGATTTGATTATTGCGGGCTAGCGGGTAGCGGATCGTTAGTTCCTTTATTTTACTAAATTTTTCGGTGATATTAAGACTGTATTATTTACTTGCATCATTCGTGCGGAGACTTAGACTTTGTTATTAAATATTGTATTAAGAGTGGGTATGCCGTCTAAAAATCAGAAATAAATTACTCTCAAACGCCGCCCCGTCCGCGACAAATTATAATTAGACCATTGCAATTAAGAAATTTGTACAGGCGAAAAATAGAAGAAAACATATCAAGCTAGGTTTGTATCTTTTTAATATTTTGAAAAAAAATGGTATTAATTAATAAGATTTGTTTTAATTAGCAGTAACTTTATGATTTTTTAAAAAATATTTAGAATCAAAATATGAGAAAAAGGACTCGATACAAACCTTCATTCGTGTTTTCGGTGTATCGTACTATTTTTATTTTTCCAAAAAACATAATACTTTTTGCAAAAACATGTATAGCACGGAACCGTGCAAAGGCACATTTTGCAACAATTGTTACACTGATACGAGCTCCCTCTGGATTTATTATTGTTTAAGCTCCGCCCTTCACCCAGAATTATTTTATGAATGAGAAAATATAACGAGGGAACGAAATAAGAAATTAAACCAAATCATTTCTAATAACACGGGACGCCCAATAAAATATCAAATTCCATTAATTTACTATTATACTTAACAGGTACTCTACTGTTTGATTATATACTACAAGTACGGAATTATAACAATATAGTAACTAGTTATATATAGCCACCCATGCACTAACAATAATGTGTAATTGTGTTTCAATTCTTCTTTATAAAATGGTGGTATGCTGGTATATTTGAAAACATTTATTGGACAATACAATTGATACTAAATTTTAAAGATGTGTTCTTGTCGTAAACACTTGATATAGAATTATAAGGAGCGATGCGATTTGCAATGAAAGGAGTTAGAAACACAAAAGTAAAGCGCACATTTTCCCATTTTCTCATCAAGTCACACGCATCAGTTTGTTGCATTAGACCAAGCAACAGGATTTTTTTCATAATAACTTTTATTTCTGACAAAAATAGAAAGAAATGTTTGGGATAAAAACTGTCGGCAGTAAAGTTATCTATCGATCTGTCAAAATAATGAAATCTAGGCTCAAAATGTAAAAAGAAACAGAGAAACCAACTTACTCCTTTAAACCCGAAAATATTTTCCAGCAAAAATCAACTTACGTGAAAATTTAATAAATCAGAGCTAAAAGTATTGTCCAGAAGGTGATGTGGACCGATGTTGAAAATATTTTCTTGTTGAGATCGCGCACCAATGTAGACGTTCTAAGACTCAAGTTGCAGGTTTTTATCTCTGCTTTCAAAATTTGTAGAGAAAACATTTTGGAATACAAATTTTAGCCATCTTTTTTACTTTCAAAATTTTGCAAATTTTTAGAATCGCTCTGACATTCGTATTTTAAAAAAATGCACTATTAAATTTCGTTGATACAAATAATTGATGCCTTGGATTTTTAAAATCTAACCAGTAAAACCAGAGATATCCATATTTTTGAGAAATAACCTACTATGTCTAAAGTTATTAATGATATTTTGATGCGGGGTTTAGTTTAAAACATCTATCATTAAACTTTTGTCTACTATAAAAGCAAATTTGTAAGTTCTCCCCATCTATATATTTTTAAAGAAAATATGAATAATAATTCGTAAAACTAAGTGTACACCAGGCAAGTTATTTTATATAATATGTGATATGTGCTAAGTATATAACACTAGTTCCTTGGTCAAATCGAGAACTACTACTCCTAGAAAGTAAAATTTCAAATAAAAGGTTGCCTCTATCCTTAATCTTTATTTATTCTCGATATATTTACTTGTTACTGACTTCGAAAAATTGGCATTTGCTTGCTACATTTACGTCTGCAAATTTCAGGTTAGGGTTGTAAAGAAATTCTTATTTTATACTATATGCTATCAAAACAGTACCTGAGAGGTCAACCACTTGTAGAAATTACACGAACTGCCGAGACTGCTTTGCCTGCGGCGCCTGCGTAACTCCAACCAGCCGCACTTGCGGGGCTTTCAATTATATGACCGCCACTGCCATGGCTGCCGACAGCCTGCCTAAAATTCGGAGAACGAGTGCCGACGGTGGTTTACCTCTCGATAGACAACTACTGAATTTCATAATGATCCGTTGAATAGTTTAATGCTTATAAATAATTACTTATCACTGACTTTCTGCGAATCATTTCTCTTATTCTCGGCGTCTATTGGATGTATAACAATAATAGTTAAAATTATTTTTTTGTTTAACTTGCCATAATTCAAAAAACAAAAACATTAATGGATCTCAATTTTACTATGTCATCACTACATATTTATTAATGAACTGTGGTAATATGAAGGTCAAATTTTAATAATTGTAAAAAGTACGTTTTTTTCTTCAAAAACCATGTCGATAAAATGTGAGTATTTGCAAGGATCAGTTAACGAATGGAAAACCCTTTAAGTCTATGCTGAGAAGAAATAAAGATGGAGACACCTTTTTTATTTGAAACTTTTTTCTGTTTCTAAGAATATCGCATATAGACAAATTAGACCAATAAATAACTAATACTATACGCATAACACTTATTGGATAAAACAACTTGCGTGGTGTATATTTTTGATTTTAACAATAGTTGCTAATTTTTGTTTATTGGTAAACTACCATTATTTGAGGGAGACTACAAAATAAAAATTCAAGAAGTCCTGAGGAATCCCCTGAGGATCCAAGAGTTTAAATTTTGATTTGTTGAATGATGTGACAGCTAAAGCTTTACACATACGAAAACTAAACAACATTAAAATGTTAAATTTTCCATTTAGTTATAAACAAGAATTAGTACTATAATAACAAACAAGACTGCAGCTACGGACACGTATTTCGGAGTTATTGCTCTTCATATATGGCACATGAGGTACGAAGGTACAAAATAGAGTACCTACAATATACTGTGCTTTCCTATCTCTGTTGGTCTTGCTTTTAACAATATAACAATATTATTTATGCCATGCTACGCTGATGAGGAGCAATAACTCTGAAACGTGTGTCCGTAGCTGCAATATTGCATACCACTAATTTTTGTTTATAATTTTTATCGGACTTCATCAACTCTTATTGTTTTTATTTAATATCATTATTCCCTTATTGACGATTATTATTAATTAATGCAGATTACTAATTATTGAATATCTTTTCCATTATGCAAAAATATAGATATACTCGTATACTCCATATTACAAATTAAAATTCTAGGGAAGCATAATACCTAGCCGTTTAAATTATAAATACTGTATTTATTGAAGGAATAATATGTTAAAAACGCATTTAGGTTAGAATGATAGGATATATGTGTCGGCATAACCTTTGAGCTTTGGCAGGTAGAATTTATATACAATCATGAACTAATTTCGAGCTTATACGTAAGTGGAATCGCGGTCATTCATTTCTATTTACTACTACATAGTACTATAAATACATAAAATAATATTTTATCGTTTTTAAAGGACCGCCCACTGGAGTTTCCCTTTCACCTCCCCTGTTGCAAATTTTAGCAGCTTGTCGAGGCATATCTACTCTTAAGTGAAATATCAGTGTTGTACTTGTTAACATGTCCAAGCGGTCTAACCCTAAACGTGCCCCTTGGTATCACACATGTATTAAATTAATTTACAGCTTCTCAAATATAAAAATGTAAACAGACAATACTGCACGGCAACCGATCTAAGCTGTAAGGAATGGAACTGGTGGGGAATAAGAAAGATAAAGAAAATGTAAACATTTCTCCTCATTTATAAGCCACTATTCGCTCCGCAGGTAAAATAGGTTTGTACATTAGAAGACGTTGGTTGTATATAAATTTAAAAATATAAAATATTTATTATTATTATTATTAACAAAAAGCTAAGTTGATGATCGCACTGCGAGGGAAAAATAACGTATTTAAAAAAAAGTCCTCCGAATTTTAAGACAAGGAAGTTATTGCATTTTGCAACTGAGCTTTATGAAAAAATTTAAAAATCACTTTTTAGCTCAATTAACAATACTTACATTGTAATGCTTAGAAATAAGTTTCTATAAAACTTAAATTTTTTTTGAATTTATCATATGAAATGAATAGGTTTCAAAATGATACAGTCCAAATTTTAGCTCAAAATATGCATTTTTTAATTAACAATTGACCAAAATACAAAAAGTTAAATATCTCGAGTTCACGTTAACAAAAATGAACTTTCTTTTTTTTAAATTAAAGGACCCAAAATTTTCTACCAGATCTGATAAAAAACTTTAATTTGTTTTTCAAAATGGCCGAAAAAATGCAATTGTTGTTATTTGAGATATAAACAAATGTAAAAAAAGTAACCAAAATTACATTAAAAAAAAATATTTTTAATAGTATTAGAAAGCTGGCGTTGAGATCTACATTTTGTAAAAAAAAATTTTCATTTTGAACTTAATGGCATAAAATGGCGGGCGTTTCAAATTTTAGATAACAAATGCAATTTTGGCCAATGGGTTCAATATTTTGACAACAATTTTTCAGAGTCTATTTATTACATCAAAAAGTATATTTTCTGAAAGTTTGATGCAAATTGGTATAGTTGACGGTCTTGGGCACCAAAAGGAAAAAAAACACTGTTTTTTTCTCGTTTTTTCAGTTTTGTAGGTTATGTACGTACTTCAAAGAATTGAAACTAACGACAATTTATTGGCAATTTTATTACAAAGAGACTTGTTTTTCATTTGCCCCTATCCGACTTATAGAGCCGAAGTTATTCACATTTTAAGTTCGAAAAACGCAGTAAAAAAAAGTTAATTGTTTATAAAAAAAGTAGCACAAGGTTTTCGAGGTCCAAAACTTAGTAATATACTCCCAGTGATACCCCAAACAAGATAAAATCATAATCTTGCTGTATCCAGACTATACCTATCTCCTCATTTTTTTGGCATTTTTTTACTGCACTATATGGACGAGCGGAAAGGTATACACGACAAGCTCAAAACCTAACAAAATCTAATGGATCGAACTATAAGGCTAGGCGCGCACGGGTGACTTTTGTCACGCAACTGTTTTGTCACCTACCTCGGAGTCCATTGAATCTTATGGAGATGCGCTCACGAGCGACGTGACTGTTACGTCGCTTCGTGAGCGCATCTCCATAAGACTCGATGGACTCCGAGGTAGGTGACAAAACAGTTGCGTGACAAAAAGTCACCCATGCGCGCCTGGCCTAAACAAGCAGAAAGGTATACACGACAATTTCTAAACCTAATATTAGTTAGTGGATCAAACTATGAACGAGCAGAAAGGTCTACACGAGAAGCGTAAAACCTAACAAAACATAACTCTTCGAACTATAAACGAGCAGAATGGTTTGCACGACAAGCTCTAATCCTAACATAACTTAATTGGTCAAACCATGAAAAAAGTAAAGGCTTACACGACAATTAACCTGACCAAAAAACAAACAAAAAAATCTGTGAATTTAGTGTAGGCGTCTGACTAAAATTTGTTTAACATGGAACTTGTTTATTGGGAGGGTACTTTAGAGGAATATCGAACAGGGTGGGAATAATGGACAAGTAAATTGGCAAATTTTCCCATTTGAAAGATGAAAATTTGGGAAAATGTCCCGATTTATAGAAAATTCGCTCGTTTAAGCACTTCGGTAAATGGTAAAAAAGTAAAGGCTTACACGACAATAAACCTGACCTAAAAACAAACAAAGAAGTCTGTGAATTTACTGTAGGCGTCTGACTAAAATTTGTTTAACATGGAACATGTTTATTGGGAGGGTACTTTAGAGGAATATCGAACAGGGTGGGAATAATGGACAAGTAAATTGGCAAATTTTCCCACTCGAACGATGAAAATTAGGGAAAATGTCCCGATTTCTAGAAAATTCGCTCGTTTAAGCACTTTTCGGTAAATGGTAAAATTGGCCTATTTTATCAATTTCCGCACCCGGATGACGTAAATTTGCTCTTTTAAGCCCATTTTCTAGATTTCAGGACATTTTTCCGAATATTTATCATTCGAGTGGGGAAATTTGCCCAATTTACATGTCCATTATTCCATTATAGAACATTTTTTGCTATAATAAGCTCATTCGATATAGATAATATTTTGTTACAATAATGTTCTGCTATTATTTTGGATTTTTTAGGTTATGTTTTACTGTTATCAGATTTGTAGCAGATGCCCATTGAAAATGCATTCATCCTGAACATTGAAAAAAAAGAAATTTGGTTAAATATAAAGCTGACAGACGATGTGAGCCAATAAAATTAATTTATTAAAATTTTTTATATTCGAATGTATTGTTGTCCGCAAAAGTATTTTTCTCTATTTTCTACCTTGAGATTCCCTTATACAACATTTTTTGCGATAATAGATTCATTTGATCTAGGTAATTTTTTTTATAAAAATTGTCTAGTATTATTTAATTCAAAATTGTAGCGGTCGGGCGTTGAAGCCACATTTCTCACGAGCATTTAAAAAAAGAAATTATTAAATTTGGTCAAAATTTGAGCTGGCAGGCGATTTTTGTCCATAAATGTAGCTTTTTGCGTCACTGTGCGGCACCCGGTGGGTATCATATTTTAATTAACAATTTTTAGTGGCCGGAAGCATTTTTTTGCGATAAATACTTATTATTATTAAGAATTCGTATTTTTTCGAAAGTTAATGAAAAAGTGTCTATTGATACTTCAAGTATATAGCGTGGCTGTAAAAATTTTATAATTTGTATATTCTGGAATTGTTTCAATTGACACCCAAAAATTCAATTCTTTGCAATTTTGAAGAATTAATGCAATTACTTCAGTTCCTTGCAAATTATTTTTGCCAAAGAAAAGAACCAAATGAAAGTTTATGAAATTCTCTTATTTCTTTTTTTTTCTTGATAAGCTAAAAGTGAGCTAAAATCGTAAAAAAAATATTTTCTGATCGTAAATTTGTAGAGTGCGTTAGTGACAACGAAAATCGAATCATAATAAAATATTTTTATAAACCAAGGAAATTATTGCTCGGTGTGGGTTCCATTGTAGTTTTTTCATGAAGCTACAAACAGCAGGATATTTCCTATACCGCCGGACCAGCTTGGTATGCCGGATTGGACATGGGACATGCTTTTTGCCTCAGCGAGAGCCACATGAGTGAGTCTTCTGTTTCTGAATGCAGCAGTGTGCAGTGTGTGCACATCCTTGATAGTTCTTTATTGTATTCCTTATTTTGATTTTTTCGTTCTGTAGCAAGATGATATCTTTTCCGTTTCATTTCTTCTAGTTTCTTTGGTGATCTGCCTGAATAGTCGTCCTTCCCGCTTGCGTTCAGATGTGGTTTCATGTTTTCTAGAAACTTGTGTTTTCATTTCAACTTCCTGTATTAGCGTATCCCTTTTGTTTGTTGGCCAAGACATATATTTGCTTGCTGTAAGAAGCTTTTATTTATTAGCCGCTCCACAGGTAAATAGCTGTTTACAGTGGAAGTGCAAAGAAGCGCCCTGCGAGAGCATTTCAGACGCTCTGTTTACTGATCTGCTAATGTAAAGTAATGAAATGAAAAAAGTAACATCTGTAAAAATAAAAAGAGATCTAGGGGAATATTTGGGACTATCTGTATATTAAGCAGACCTTAATTATTTTAATCTGAGAAATATTTTTGTATTCGTAAATAAGTTTATATATGGACCACGTAACACTTGCTAGTTGAAACTGTTCTATTGAGACATATTTATGTATAAACCAAAATTTCCAAAATAATAAAAATTTATCTTTTCCTTCTTCCAGTGCCGTTTTGTTGATCACTAGTTTATTTTCTTGAGCTGATTTTATACTTTCCAAATCCATTCCACTTTGAATTTTGAAATAAAACACCGCTGCCCGTTTATTTAAATCTTACTATCATTTGCCGATATTGAAAGAATAAAAAGAGCATCATGCGTGTATTTAACCGACCTCGATATGAGAATTCGGTAATAAGGTTCAATTAACCAGGCGAAGGTTAATTTTACTTCCACATCCACGTAGTGGATTGGAAAATTTTCAAAAATGTTTTTTGTTGAAAGAGGTTTAGAATGTTATGAAACGTCGAGATTTTAAATTGAGCGAAAACACATTTTTTTTGTCTGTCTGTCTGTTGGTCTGGCTCCTGTCTGTCTGTCTGTAACTTTTTTGACCACACGTTTTCTCTAGAACGGATTAAGATATTGACTTGAAATTTTATTATAACGAGATCTGGAACTATTTTTTTAACGTATTCGGTGAAGGGTGGGGGGTAAATAAGTGAAAATAAATAAAGCAAGCTGGTAAGAGTACAGAAACTTGACATTCGGTGTATATAATAGAAGCCAAGGTCTCATTTTTTTTGTAATATTTTACATCCCGCACCACCCCCACTCCATTATTAAAGGAGTGATAAAATTGAGATATTCACTTGAAATGTGGTACACATATATAATATAATGATATCTGGAACTAGATTATATTTTGAAATTATTCTGTTGAAGGGTAATTGGGGGTTAAATAGGGGTAAATACAGGAAAATAAATAAAGCAAGCTGGTAAGAGTACAGAAATTTGGGATTTGGTGTATACACTAGAAGTCAAGGCCTCAGATATTTTATAATATTTTTCATCTCCCCCCACCATTATTAAAGGAGCTGATAAAATAAAAATGAGATATTTACTTGAAATTTTGTACATGCATGTATTATTATTGCATCTGTAAACAGATTATATTTTGTGACGATTCCGGTGAAGAGTTAGGGGGTAAGGTAAATAGGTGAAAATAAGTAAAGCAAGCTGGTAAGAGTACAGAAACTTGGATTTAGGGAAAATGAGTAGAGCAAGCTAATAAAGTTCCAGAAACTTGGCGTACATGCTCAGAACCAACGCAACGTCTCAATTTTTTTTTACAGCTGCCTCAAGTATTATTATAAGTACTCTTCGCAAATACAAAACGAAGAGTATATTGCATTCGATCGGCATATTTCTAAAACCGGTAATATTGCTCGTAGAGAAAAAATCTTCATATCACTGTGTTTGTGATCAAATTCTGAACAACTTTCAAAAATGTCCGTCAATCTGTCCGTCCGTCCGTCCGTCCGTCTGACTGTCCGTCCCTCACGTTTCTTGTAAGCATGATAACTTAAAAACGAAAAGTCCGATAAAATTGAAATTTGGACAGTAAGTTAGTGTTAGCTAGAAGAAGAACCCTATTGTTTTTGAACAATCGATCAATAAATAAAAAAGTTATTAATTTTTGAAATTGAAAAAAATTGTTTTGTAATTAAACAAAACATGTTTGAAACTAATATTACTTATAAAAAAACTGCGAAGAGTATCCTATAGAATGTGCAACAATTATATAACAAGTGTAGTCAATCGGCGAAGAGTATAATGGTTAGCTTGTTAAAATTCTATGACTAATTATTTCCACATACTAGAGTGCAATTATAGTCAAGATGTTTTCCGTGAAAGAGACTTGAAAGGAAAATCTGGATGTGGAAGTGATTCCTTAGGCAACGGTTTTTTAAAATAATTTTTAGCTACCTACCGTTTTTTTTTAACAAATTTTAGCCATGGGTCGGGTTAAGTAAGGTAACCTGCTGGCACTGTACTATAAATAACACGATTTTATTGGGGACTAAAATCTCAATTATTCAATAAAACTTGCGTATTATGTAGCACAACATAATAAAATATGAATCAAATAGTTGCAATCGGCAAAGTTCTTGTAGACCTACCGCATCATTTCCCGTTATTATCTAATGGAAAAATTAATTGGTGGATCGTATATCAGGATTAGTTTTTTTTTTTTTTTAATAAACAACATAGCTGTTAGCTCGTCCGCCGCAGTCATTATAATACTTGTTTAGGTTATCCAACCAAATCTTGCACCATTTAAGAGGGTATCAAGGTTGTCACGTATTTTCGAAAATTTTTCAGATATGGGAACTTTTAAATCAGATTTACTTAATAATAAATAATACAATGCAGAATTATTTTCACGGGTTTTATTTCGTTACTTACCCGTATATTCGATATGCCTAATTATTATATTATTCATTTTTACTGCTTCCCTGTTATGAGCTAAAATAGTCATCTATGATTATGAGCATTCAAATTTATGTTTGACATTTTATAAATTGTGGGTTTAAAATTATGCAAGAAAGGTGCTAAATGACCCTGATGAGACTTAAATTGATGACATTTCCTATTTAATATACATTTATATGCAAAGTGATCGTTCTATATTTATATTAATACTCACAGAACTAATTGATGTAACAGTTTTTTTGCAAAAAATAGAAATATAATATCCCATACCTACCCAACCAGCATATTTGTTTTATGATTTAAATATTGTACGAATATTTTGTTTTATTGTTATTTTATTAATGCTTCTAAATGCTGATTGATTATATAGAGTTCCAGAAAATACTATTTTGTTGTCTGCCACTGAACTATTTTATAAATTTATCATTAAAATGTTTCTACAGCAAAATTATAAAATACCTTATAATGGAGTTAAGAAATTATTTTATAAAAGTTTTCGTGGCTAAGTTATAAAATATTTCAGCGTATAAAATTAAATCGTTTTATAACGATTTTTTAGTATCGTTCGGCAGCATTCTTAGCACCGTTATAAATATACATTCGAATTATTTTATAGTTATTTCTTATCATCTTACAAAACAGTTATATTAATGATCTATTTGTGACAATTTTGCTTTTAAAAATAAATGTTGTTCCAGAGCATGTTATATAATTATTATATAGCATTGTATTTACTGTAATTATGGAAACAGCAACAAAGTCGTTACAAAACAAATTTGTTTACTTAAGCAGAAACTTGTGGTAGTTAACAATACAATAAAACATATTTGAGAAAATTGATTTCCTGCGTTAGCTGTGTATTTATATTTAGTCCTAATTAAAGTCTGCCTTTTGATGAAAATTTGTCATAATTATAGTAGACATAGACAAGTTTATAAAAAAATTATTCTCCCAAAATTTTGGTTACCAACGTTGACAAGAGCGGTCCAGATTTTAACAGATCATATAACAGCAAAACTATAAACATCACATTTAGGACATTGGAGAAACTTAAAAAGTGGTTTTAAAAATATTAGGTGCATGTACTAACAGCGTAGTGGCTTTAGCACTAGGATATAGTTTATACTGCAAAATGAAACGACGTATTTCACTCACTGCACTATTAATGTATCAGGTCATATGCCAAAGTACTGTTGATTCCACTAGTAGTAAAAGTAATTACGTGTTTTTGACAATAAATAAATCATAAATAAACAGCTCTGTAAATAAGGTGATTTACTGCTACTAATTTCTAGGTTATATTTATCCAAATTGAACCAATTCTGTTTCGATGGTTGCATTTACAACTCAGTCCTAATAGATTTATCATATGAGCTACAAAAGTAAGTATCTCGAAAGTGAGTGATCTATTTTATATGATTTACGAAAAAGTTACACTAAGGTGCATTATTTTATAGATGTTTTATAGGAATCGTCTAATAACTTAAATATCGTGAAATGCTTGCTACTAACACAGGTATTTTATAGAGGGAGACCATCTTGAAAGGCCAGCATTCGTGATGGAATATTATGAAAATATATGATATTTATGAAAATTGAAAATATCAAATGTTTGTTAGAATTTATGGAGTCAGAAACGTGCTAACTATACAGTTATGACTACTAAAACAAATTTGTGTAAGTCACATTGTAAAAAAACTCAAATTCATAAAATCGATATTTGTAAAATTTCAAAAATTATTAGAAATCATCAATAAATATGAGGTCCATTAAAAATATATTAGAAATATGGCCATAGTTCACAGTAAAATTTTCTTCGCATCAAAAATTACAGTCGTTGTAAGCCAGAACAAGTCTCTTAAATAATGATTATAGGTTATTAGGCACCTAGCATTAAATCACAATGCCATATGATTTTAGTGTCAGAAATACTTCTTACTTTTAGGATACATTTTAGAAATCATTTTATTTCATTAGTGTGCATTTTTTTGAAATAATGACTATTTAAAAGCTCTTATAAAACAGTCGTTTAATTGTTTTATAGGAGTAATTTAACAAACAGTGAAGTGTGTTTTATAGTACAATTAAATGAAGTTTTAATAAAACTACTATATAATGATGGTACTAAATTTTCATAAGGCTTCTGGAAATGTTTATATAATTATTTTGTAATGGTTCCAATAGAAATATCAACAGCAACTGAAATATTTTATAAGATGGTGCAAATTTTGCATTTACAGCTGCTGTGAAAACGTTATGAAAGTGTTTCTGAGAGTAATATTGTTTTATAAAATTTGTGTCAGGAACATTCCTACAACTTTTATAAAATATCAAATTGCTAGTTGGGTAGTCATTCATTTCTCAACATAACGTAAACAAATTAGATACGAAAATAGGATTTGGAGGAAAAACAAGGTATTGAAGGAACTTTTTCGGAGAATTATTAGATGGGCTTAATAAAAATGTCACCCTCCACACCATCTGCAAAAATTTTTTGGACGCCCTAATTGCCAAGTTTTACAGTAAACCACAAATTTGATTACCAATTTGGGTGGTAATTCACAAATTGGGAAATATTTTTAATTTCCGTGCATTAGTTACTTACATAATTTTAAAATAAAGTTTTCTTTATATATTCAGTAAGAAATACAGGAGAATATTCATGTGTCCATGCTATATGAGTCTTAATATCGACGAAATTACGACTTTCTTCGGCCAATATCTCGAAATCCTGTCATTAAAATTTTTTGTGACCACGGAGACTTTTGATCAGCATGTCATGAACTACATTTGTGCAAAATTTCAGCTCCCGAGAGTGAAAGCTAAATTGCATTTAAAAGGTGCGGGGTGCATATACCTAATCTACAGACGCATATAAGATATAGCCAAAACCATTCCGTAATGTTCGAACATAATCGTCACCGGCTTATAAGTCTCACTGCTTGCTAGTAAAATCACTTAACTCTACATATAAATGGAATGCCAATGTCCATACCTATTTGTACTTCAAATTGAATCTCGCGCAAGTATGGCGACCCCGGGGAGGAGCGCAATCGCATTGTGTAGTAGGCCAGGGCCGGCTCTATTTTTATTGTAAGTATTTTTAATTTGGCTTTTTTTTCAGAAATCACCAAAAATATGCGTGTATAGATTGACATTTCTTATACAATTAACCTTTGTCTTAATTTTTATTAAAGAACATAAAAGTTGTCATGCTCAAAACATAATTATTTAATTTTCAATTTTTTTCTAGTAAACGTTCTTGATAATATACGATCATATTGAGAATTGAATACAGAGTCCACCAAAAAAGTGAGTCATATTATCTACCTCAGAGATCGAGATATAATTTGAATATGAATAAAAGCTAAAAGTGAAACCTGAAAAATACCTTTTTGGTCAAGTTGTAAATACTAGTGAATTTAACATAGGTAGACTAATATTAGTATTGCAAGATCACTAAGATCAGTTACAAAGTAGAAGGTATTTATTAATGGAGGATAAAGAAATTTACATTAAATACTTTATTGAAAAATCATGTATTTTAGATTCACACGTTTGTGTTTTTGCCTTTGCCTTTGATACAAGTAACTTAAATTAGGTAACGCAATAAAATGTAACAAAAAACAAAACATATACAAACCAAAGTAAGTAATATTATAGTGTATTACTCTGTCCAGAATCATCGAACTACTGTTTATTAATCATAAACATTTGAAAAAATACATATAAATCCTTTATTTAGCCAAAGACTAATAATATACACATAAATAATAAATAGACACAGAAAGAAGATATATAAAAACACAAGAAGTGTACATAGCAAACAAGTACCTACGGTAATTACCAGTGTATTACTGGTATAGTCAAATTGTCACACTATAAAATTTCAGTTAAATAAATAAAACAGTCAGAGACCATATAACAATCGGTATATTACATGGCTTTAAAAACAAGTACTTAAAATTAAACATAAGTTAAGGCTGGACACTTTCAACGGATAATACGAATGTCTATACTCATCCAATAAATACTTTTTAAGCCTACTCTTGAATGTATATATTTAAAGTGGTACTGCTTTTAATATTCTCAGGTAAGTTTAAATTTAAAATGATACCTTTTCTGTAAAATATGTATATTTTCTTTATCTGCTTCTATATACACCTGAGATGCCATTTGGCCATACGCTGAAATGCCAGATGAAATACTACGGATATCTACATCAATACTAAAACCAAATTATAGAATTATTCCAGATATCATGAAGACACGAGATTATTATATCTACCATGGCACTGGGTGGACTATAGAAGATAAAGGTTTTCGAGGGCCTAATTTCAGAGTTGGAACTACATTAGGTTTCAGACGTTTCATGTCCCCCTCAAACATAAAATCTGTATCAGCAAAATGTTCACTGCAAATCACGTTGCTATGGCTCAGCTTCTCGATTTGAGGATTTCTGCCAATAGCCTTTAGCCAAGGTAAAATACCTTTTCGAAGTCAACCTGAAAATAATTTGAAAGATGTTTTCTTAAGCAATAGGTACATTATTATTCTTATTTACATGGTAAGTTTGCCTGCCTGATCACAATTTTGCATACAAAAATGTCCGTTTGGTTATGTTTTTCTTAATATAAGGGTACAAAGTACTCCGGCATATTTTTCCCACTGCGGTTACCGATTTTTAACCGATTGTTCAGTTTTCTCATATCAATACGAATTACTTTCTATTGGTTTATTGCTTGTGTCACACAGTGTACGCAAGATAAAGTATAATATGTATATTCAATGTACAAGTGAACAGTAAATCAAGCATGGTCTTTACTTCACATAGTGATAGTGGATGTGTCCCCCTTTCTTGTTGTAAGTCTGGAAAATGCTTACTGTATAGCTGTTTGCACAACTGACATAAGTATACATATTTTCTTTGTGCAGATTGAAATTAGCAAATAATATATAGGTATATTGCACTGTTGTTATTACAGACTGACTTACATTGGTGCTAGTGCAAGTTTTACATTCCATAAAAAGTCAAAACAACTGAGATGTTTTGCTACCCCATTCTATTATTTTAAGTATAATACTTTTCAATGGTCATATAGTGCCAAGATTTTCAAATTTGACTAGGTAGTCTCACATTTTACAGTTCACGCTTACTTATTTGACAAAGTTATATTTATAAAAACTACTTACGGTAATGTAACATATTTTTAAATAGATCAAGTCCATATCATCAGTAACGCACATAATTTGGATTGTTTAACATTATTTTAGGTAGGTAGATTCACAAACAGTAATAAACTTTAAAATTCGCTAAAAAATTACAGAAAAAGGTGAGGTTAGACAATTTTGTATCCTAAATATCCAATGAATTCTACATATTTATCATGTAGAGTTCAGTAGATATCTCGGAAAGTATAGCCTTACGAAAAATGTTCAGGTAAAATTACCCACGGTAAGAGAAGAGATCCCAAAACTCGGAGTTGTCGCCGATATTTAGAGGATAGCATATTTTACAGAACAGACAAGAACAAGGTACTTACTCAAAATATAGGTAACAAACAGGAACAAGACCGGACCATATTGCTTTATTCTTTATCTTATCACGAATTGTTTATGTTACAAAGTACTACACAAGACAACCGCTAAAAAACGAGAGAATTATTGGATACCGGCTCTGAAAGTCTGCACTAATCCAAGACCTCCCGCTACGGGAGACAAATCAAAGAAAAATCGCGTCGGCTCATACCATCCGCAAGAAGCATTCTGACTCAATCACCAACATACTTTTAATACTAGATTTCTACTGCGGCGACGCAGAACCCCGGGACCTTCAATCGCATGATGGAAGTATTTTATTCACGCGCATATATCTGTATTGGTCTTCCATTTATTATGTATAGTTCAGTGAGTAAAGTGGGGACGTAGAATGTGCACAGAAAAGCCTCAAGCGTCTGCAATTAACCGATAGTTTTTTGAGGTTTAAAACCACTATTCACGATTGATTATATTCAATGCAATAACGCCGAAAATATTCCTTGTCCTTCTTGAAAGTGTTTAAAACTGTTGCAAAATAAAATGAACAGACATAGTCCAGTCAATGACCTTTTCCCATATAATTTTGCCAAACAGCACAGATTTTTATCAAAATTTGGATTTAGGTTCTACTTACCCTCTATTTCAAACTTGACCCCGTACCGGGGGTTGTTTTACCCTGGGGGTGAATGCCACCCTTTTTCGGGGGTGAAAAATGTTTCACTGCAAATGGGAATGGATAGATTAACTAATTCTAAGCAACCTTTGTTCTATAAAGTTTTTTCTGAAAGTCAATACTTTTCGACTTATTCGCAAGTGAAAGTGTCAATTCTTCAACCAATAAACCCACGTTTTCGGACGGTTTTTCGCGAATAACTCAAAACGTAAGTATTTTATCGAAGAAAATCATTCTTAGTAAAAATGTAGCTTATAAAGAAACAAAAAGAGGGGTGGATTTATGGTGTCTGTAGACCCAATACAAACGGAATAACAGCTTGTTGAAGGTTGGTTCTTATTCGTCAAACGCCAAAATTGAAAGTTTCAACGTGAAGTTACCAAAAAACAATGCATTTTTCGGGGGAAACTCATGGAACCTTTTTTGAAGTGCTTAAAAAAAATATTTATTTTTGTTTTTTATAAAAGTCGAAGTTATGACGAAAATAACGTTGGTCCCTATTTTTTTTGGAGACCAAAAAATGTGAAAATCACCCTTTAATTACCACCCCAATTGAAAATAATCTTACCATTTTACAATTCACTTTATTTATGTACTTGTAACATGCTCTAGAAGTTTGACCGGTTTAAATAAAGTGCTTAGTTTTGAAAAAAACTTGAGCTTGAAGTGAGAAGAGCATTTTTGTAATTTTGCAAAAAACTGCATTTTCTTCAAAATAACCCAAAAACTATTAGTGATATGCAAAATTTTGTAGAGTACAAAATTGCAGGTTTCGTTTTTTTTCTGTAGGATAAAACTTGAGTAGGATATGGCCGTTTAAAGTTTGCATATGTTCGTAAATAATAACTTATTCAAGCCCTTTCAGCTCAAACCTTTTAAAAAATAAGGGCTTATAGCTCTTGAAAAAACCTACAAAATGTTTTTTGAAGGACCTGATAGCTTAAAAACAAAGCAAGTTATGGGTAAAAAACCAATCACATATTTTTGCAGAAAAAAAATGCAGTTAAGTTTTCCTCGCTCGTTCCAACAATTGGTGCTTTAAATAAGCACATAAAAAGGGTTTACTTGCAAGCCCAGTTATGGCTGGGAAATAAAAATATTAATCCATTTGATTGGGGTTGGGTTAATATTGAAGGAGTATTAAATCCAATCAAAACTCCGAATCTACCTGCAACTGAAGAGCTGTTGAAAATGATTTTTGGTGGCTGTAAAAAAGGGCGCGGTTCAGCGTGCGGTTACCGAATACTAGGACTTTTCTGCAGATCGACATGTATTAACATGCAGTGGAGACAACTGTCAAAATAGTGCTCCAATTATGAACCAATTGTGGACCTAGAGGAGGACGAGGAGGAAGAAGAGGATGAGGCGGACGTGGAAAGGAATGAGGACGAAGAGGAAAAGGAAGACGATAGTGAAGAGGATTTTTGATTATTTATATGTTTTTTTGTATAAAAAGAAAATGTTGTAATAAAAATAAAAAAAATTAAGATCCATATAAAAATAAAATTTTTATTTTCATGCAAATCGGTGATATTTCATCATTCCAAGTTGCTAAAGAACATTTTGAAGATATTTTTTTTAATTATAGCTATTCTAGGGGGTGGCTTTTAGGGACGAAACTGTTTAATAAATCATAAATTATGTCCCTTAAAGTAATTTGACGTTCACTCAACTTATTTAAAGATGATTTCAATCGATTACACGCTCAAATCTACACTTCTAAAATTATTTTCGAATAGGGGTAGTTTTCACCCCTAAAAAATAAAAAGCAACCCCCGGCACAGGGTCAACTTTAAAGTAGAGGGTAAGTAGAACCTAAATCCAAATTTTTGTACAAATTAGTGCTGTTTGGCAAAATTATACAGTATCGCCGTATTTTACCTTCAATGACAAGACTAACAGCCCATTTGCCTTCGCCTGCAGACGTACTAGGATAACTAGTAATAACTACGACTGCACTTTACTCTCGTTTTCATTGGTCCTATTATTCTTTAAATCTCGAAGCGGTCAGCTATGCCTTATGCGTCTGCAGATTACGTATATGCGTGAGGGGTTCCTTGAGAAAAAAAGTCTGTCTGTCAATCTGTAACTATTTTGTGCGCACGATTACTCTGAAACGGATTAAGATATTGACTTGAAATTTTGTACACGTATGTATTTTAAATTTTAACGATATCTGGAACTATAAATATATTTTAAGCTTATTAAGTTGAAGAATTGGGGGCGAAATAGGGCTAAATAAGTGAAGCAAGTTAGAGTTGGAGCCCAGAAACTTGGGATTAGATGTATATATTAAAAGCCAGGACCTTTAAGTTATCTTATGACATCTACCTCTCCAACCAGCACCCCCACTTCATTATTATAAGGGATAATAAAATAAAGATATTGATCTGTTTGTTACATATACACATTATAACGGGATTTGAAACTAGATTATATTTTGAGCATATTCCGTAACGATTCCTTAGGCAGCGGTTATTTTTGGTATATGAAAGTAAAAAATATCATTCTTTCAAAAGAAGGCAAGATATGGGGGTAAGCCAAAAGGCAAAACTTTGAGGATGAACAAAAGTACAAAACTTATATACCATAACAATTTTTTTTTTGCTTCGTCGAATTTAGTTCATAAGGTGTTGTAATTTCATGTTTAAACAGTTTTCTGTTTTACTTACAATAAAAGAACTAAATTTTTAATAAGTATATGGAACCAGCTTCAAATTAAAAAAATTAAAATAATCGATTACTCAGCTGGAAAATTACAAATCATGAAAAATCTATGATGAGTCACTTCTGTCTGGATAATTTTCTGAATCAATATTGCCTTATACGCATTCTTTTAAAGGCGCTACCTAGACGCTTTATGGTAATATTGATGATATTATATAACCCGGGAGGCAGCGACAAATTTTTCGCGTTAATATCTATAAAGCTAGATTTTTTTCCAAAGAGAGTTTAGATAGTATCTATAATGAAGGTGCAATTCTACCAAACTCTTAATGGTGCATAAATTAGTAAATAATTAAACATGTTGCAAAAAAACAGATGGAGGAAAATTTCATTTTTCGAATTGTCACAAATTGTCAAACAATGACGATTCGTCTTCTCTCCTGTCGGCCCCAATTCTCGATTTTCACCTCGCGATTTACGTTGTAGGTACGGTCATTGCCGACCTTCTCGCCGTAGAGACATGGAACGGGTCTCCGATCGCCGTATTTATTCAGTTCTTACGTTTGAGAAATTGACTTGCGGTCGTGCTAATCGGCGACTATTTTTAAGTGGTTTCCCAAGTTCGAATCCCGCATGGGGATACTTTTTTTTCGTTTTCAATTTTTCAGCAGATATTTTTGGTTCTATAATTGCCATTCGCTCTGTTCTATTGAATTTCTCGGAGAAGAATGGTATATGTTCGTTAACGAGGTGGAGAAGTACAAAAGTCATCTGCGATTGTTAACTACAATAAATGCAAAGGTTTCATAAACATTTCGGACCAAATAAAGTCCTACTCGACTGAATTACGAAATTCGATAAAATATTATGGTAAAATAGAAATTGAGCTTCTATTTGGGTTAGCACTTGCCAACACCTACATAATGCACCAGAAAATCACCAATCAGAAACTTTCTATCACTTATTTCAAAAAGGAGCTGGTCAGCCATTTCTTCGATCCTTCTATACTTGAAAATATTGAAACGTCCAACCCATGTGCTCGCGAAGCTCAAAACATAACGCAATTTTATCGTTTCAGATGTATTCAGTGCGACAAATTTTACTGCATTACGTGTTTTTGTAATATTTATAGTTGTTATATATAAGCAGTTTTTAATATTAGAATTTTCTTTTTTTATATATTTTTTCATTTATAATTGGCTTGGTATACGTATTCCGCGGGGGAAAATGCAAATATTCTCCGAGAAATGCAATAGAACGGAGCGAACAGCAATTATATATAAGCGGTTTTTGATATTAGAATATTTTTTTTTATATATATTTTCATTTATAATTGGCTTGGTGTATGTATTCCGCGGCGGGAAATGCAAAACTTCTCCCAAAAATGCAATAGAACGGAGTGAACAGCACTTATAGAATCAAAAATATCTGCCAACAAATTGAAAACGAAAAAGGAAGTATCCCTGGGCGGGATTCGAACTCGGAAAACCACTTAAAAATAGTCACCTATTATCATGACAGCAAGTCAATTTTTCAAACGTAAGAACTTAATAAATACGGCGATTGGATACCGTTCTATGTCTCGATGGCGAGGAGAAGGTCGGCAATGACCGTACAACGTGAATCACGACCGGGGCCGGCAGGAGAGAAGGCAAGTCGTCATTTTTTGACAACTCGTGACAATTCGAAACACGAAATTTTCGTCCATCTATTTTTCTGCAACATGTTTAATTTTTTACTCATCTATACACCACTAAGAATTTGGTCATTATAGATACTATTTATACTCTCTTTGGAAAAAAATCTAGCTTTATAGAAATGATTTCACGAAAACTGTCGCTGCCTCCCGGGCTAATAGTATTGACACTTTCTTTTTCTATGTAAGCACCTACTAAATTCATAACGAAGGTATAATTTATAGCAAAAATTTCTATTCCACGTGGATGCTATAAGAACTGTAAATAGCACTTTCGCTAATATCGGAGGCTCGAAGCTGATATAATATTTTATATTATCTTTAATAGTTATTTATTGTTTCACATGATTAAATTATTTACCAAATTTGCATGTCATAATATTCATTATGAGCATTATAATAATCAGAAATGATTTCTTTGTATAAATTAAGATTACTTAACTGCATTTATATTTTATATTACACAGAATGCGATATCATCAATAGGTATTTGTTTGTTTCGGCGTATGTTTTACCATTATCACAAATTTAAATTAAAAGGTAATAAGTAAAAGGTGTATACAGGGTGTCCCTGGCCTTTGGGGCAATACTTCGAGGGCGTATAGTTTGCATTAAAATAATAATGAAAGTACCTAAGTATACTTTTCCTAGGGCGCCCCCTTTTGGAGCTATTCACCCTTAAAAATTAAAATTTGGAAAAGTTTTTTGCAGATAGTTTGGAAAGAACTTTATCATTTGTAATAAAATTTGGACAAATAGTAAGTAAGCATCTTTGATTTAGAAGTATATAACCATTTGTATCTTGTTTGGGAAGCCAAAGATGGAGCATCCTTAATGCTTTTTACCTCTACATTTTGGTATAAATTAATTTTTTAAACTTACAGTGAAGTTTCTAAATTCCTTTAACAATTTCCTTAAAAAGGATATTCTTGCTTGACATCACTCTAGCGGCCCGTTTTCGAGAAAAAATATTTTTACTGATAAAGGACAAAGACTGATATCTTCCACCACTATTACACATAGAACTAAACATACAACTCAATTCTACGGTGTATTCTCTTAAATTAATAAATTTATCAACAAATTATGTTTATTTTTCATTCAAATATTTATTAGTTGTCAAATGACTTCCCTTAAAGTGGTTTCCGTTAAATTGGCTAAATTTTTCATATGTTGCGTATCTTGGCGTCCTGGTCAAATGTCTTAATGGGCACGCAAGTCCTAAACGTCCAGGATTTCGAGATAAACATTTCTGGAGTTAAAATTATCATACATTCCTTTTGGTTATCTAGTATTCATACTTTGTGAACATACGATAAATTAATTTTTTGTAAAAACCAAATTCTTAGTTTTCATTACTAAAGCAAATATTCATAATTCTAGACATTATTGTAAATTATGAAACACATAGGAATATTAAGGTTTTGAGTTCAAGAATCTTACAGAATCGAAACTTGGACAAAAAAATGGCTATAACATGGTCATAGCCAAAAAATGCATTGTTTTTGAGACTTGCACACCAAGAACTTTGGATTCTATGGTCGAAAAGCATTAAGTAATAGTCTTACTCAAATAGACTTTTACCTCATACAGACCTTATGAGCAATATCTAGACTATTCATATACATGATAATTTTAACCTCAGAAATCCTTACCTCGAAATTCTGGAGGTTTAGGACTTTGTGCCCATTAAAACCTTTGATCAGGACTCCAAGACACACAACATATGAAAAATTTAGCCAATTTAACGGAAACCACTTTTACATAAGGAAAGTGCGGGGGGATCCTTTGACGTTTACACTTGTTCAGTTATTTTGTCACAAGTTTCATGCAGTTATATTTCATGATATTCATTATATTAGCATTCATTGATCCTTTATTAGAACCATCAGAAATCAGAAGTTGTTCTAGGAATTTAGAAATGCCTCTGTAAGTTTCAAAAATAAATGTATGTCAAAATTTATAGGTCAATACCGCTGCCTAAGGAATCACTCACTACTTCCGCATCCAGATTTCCCATTCAAGTTTCTTTAAACAAAACCATCTTGATATTATATTTGCACTCCGATGGGTGGAAATAATTGCTCATAGAATATTAATAATATATATGAAATCGTCTGACCCAAAAATCCATAAAACAATGTACTACTTAATACAGAGGCCTTACAGGTCTTTTGACTGGACCATGAGTCCCAATTAAAGGATCTGGAAACAATGCATTTATTTATTTTTTAAATTTTGTTATTTAATCATACAACATCCAACAGTACAAAACCATTTATAGGATGGAAATCTAAACCAACTTAACCTAACCTAACCTAACCTAAATAAGAAGTACAAGTAGAAATTATGAAGGCGGTTGGACTGTACGACAGTAAATAACATTTCTGTCTGCTAGGCAAATATGTCCAATTCACTGCAATGAGTTTCATAACGTTCAAATATTATACAGAGAAAACTTGAATACGTTAGATCTAGGAGTGGATAAATAAAAGCTATGAGAATGACGATAATTCGTGGGACATAAAAGTTCAGTTGGCCTAATATTTCACTACAATCTATTTTATTATGTATAATTGTATCTAGAAATCGCAATGCAAAGGACTCAACATCATTCGGACATACTAGTAATATCAAATTTTTCAAGTAATCGATATTGAGAAGCTCCAATTGGTGGATATGTACCTTCAGTTTTCCAATTTATCGCTATAAGTGTTATACCCAGATTGCGAGACAAGTGAAGTATACTCCAGCTTAATTCGAGAGAAAGCAAAATAAAGCATATTTAAGGTTTTCGCATTATTAAAGTCATGGATGTTACGCAAGATGAAGCCTATCATGCTGTATGCATGCGAAATTACAGCATCAATATGATTAGTGAAGGTTAATTTATTATCAAAGGTTACACCTAGATCCTTGAACGTAGATGGTCTGTTAAGCGTGTCGCCATTAACATTATAATTATATATGATTGGGGACCTCTTGGTTGTATAACTCATAACATTGCATTGGCCAACATTTAGGTGAAGAGCATTTTCATCGCACCAAGCCGATAACTTAGTTAAATTGTTTTGAAGTTTTTCGCAGTCATTAAAATCATTAATCCTATGCAACATCTTGACGTCATCGGCATTTATTAAGAAATACACGTCTAAAGTGATCACTGCGGTCGTTAATAAAAATATTAAAGAAAAGAGGTCCAAGTATGGATCTCTGGTGTACTCCTGACGTGGCTCGGTATTCAAAGATTTATATCCATTATAAGAATTGAATTCAACTCTATCAGTTAAGTAATTCTCAAGAAATTGAAGTAAACTGTCAGATAATCCAAATTTGTCACGTTTACAGAGAAGTTTTCTATGGTTCAGTCTGTCAAAAGTCTTAGAAAAGTCAGTATAAACTGAATTTACCTGTATGTGAGAATCAATTGATTCAGCAATGTACTGAGTAGCGCAGATTAAGTTCGTTACGGTGGAGCGACCTTTCATAAAACCGTGTTGTTGCGTAGATATTTTCAGTTGAACATGTGCATAAATGTTATCATACAGAAGGATTTCGAAAGCTTTACCAAAGTTACATTTAATTATTATTGGTCTATAATTGGTGACATTATTTCTTTCAATTTTTTTGTACACAGGGCACACTTTGGAGTATTTCCAAATATCAGGAAAATAGCATTTCCTAAGACATAAATTAAAAATTATGCCGAAAGGATATGCAAAAATGCTGGCACAGTCTTTCAGTAAAAATGCTGGAATTCCATCTGGGCCCTCAGTGAGGTTAGGTTTACTTCTCTTTAACGCTATGTAAACTTCAGCCTCGGAAAAGCGTTTAATGTCCAAACAGTCGAAGGTTAGTAGACTTGGTTACTGGGGTGTCCGAAATATTAAGGACTTACTTCCTTAATATTTTGCTCGAAAAATTTAGCAAATGCATCGACGATATCATTAGGGGTCTCCAGATGTTCTTGGTTATAAGTCATGTCTTTAGGTATGCTAGTTTTTTATTTTTTCCATTGATGTAAGCACAGAATTTATTAAGTTCAGATGTGATCTTATTTTAAATTCGGTTTGTATAAATTTGAAATACAGTTTTAATGTCCGACCTGATTTATGTCACTAAGGCTACAATTAAAAATATCGAAGTCGCTACATAATTTGTTAGAAGTACTGCAAATCGTATCGGTGAATTATTTAGTAAGTTGGTACGCGGCGTAGGTAAATAGAAAACTTGGTGATTACGAGAGGTTAATCTGCAAGTTACTTTGCGGAAAACCAATCACTGGATAGGTACCGTCGGATTTGAACCACAGTAATTTAAGAAATCTACGCTGAACTGCCTCCAAGTTATTCTTGTGAACATCATAACTGGAACTCCGAATTACGGAATTCCAACCAAGAAAAGCAGTGGTTCTCAATTATTTTCTAATTAATATAAAAAAAAATGTTTAAAATGTTGACATACACAATAGTGTCGATCTTATGTTTTTACTAAAGAAGAATGCTCTACCAATGTGATTTTTAATAATGGTATCCGTTTTCTGCTGGCTATGTATAAAGCACCAGTAAAAGAAATGTCTTGATAATCACAGATATTTAACGTTTGCGAAATTAACACAGCTTAAAAAACCGGTAGAATTATATTCTCTTCCACCAACATCTAGTGTTGCTTGGCAACATTTATATCGTGTCTATTACTAAGTGCAAGTATGGCTTGGCAACGAGCTTACGGCTACTAAGTTTAGATGATCGCATATGAACGCGCGTCCCACAAATCGCGCGACTACGATTCAGAGTAGTCATATACAATTATTGTTTATATGGTTGTGCGTCATCGCGCGTATACTTGAGATTGAGCGCGATCGCACATGCTCTGTCGCCGGTATCTCTACTCGCGCGTAATGCCCACGATATCTCGCGTATTGAAGCACAACAATTAGGCATAGAAGTATTCAGTTGATCCGCGCGATTGGAGGTGTTTAGACGTACGAAGCTGCATAAAAAATTAAATCTTTTGATAAAAAAAATAGTTATGAAAAATCTTCAATAAAATTTAATTTACTATTGAAATCACACAAAAATAAAAAAATGATATATGTATTAAGAATTTTATATTTTTTTAATATGAAAAAATTTAATAAAATTTTTAAAATATCACTAAAAACTTTCTAATTAAAATTTAAATTTTTGAAATTAAATCAATTTTTTTAACTAACAATTTTTGTATTAAGTACTTATACCGAAAAATTTCTAATTAATTTTAAATCAAACTTTATTTACATATTATTTAAAATCAACCCCAAATTAATTTTTTTAAATATTTTTATACAAAAAAAATGTATAGTAAGATTTATTAACTTTTTTGGTTGTCGGAAATTTTTACATTTTTTCTGAAATAGTTGAAAAACTTTTCTTATGTCTTCTCAGCTTTGGATATAAGGTAATATATAGACTCAAATGAACAGACCATCGCGCGTTGTTTCGCTATCACCGCACGATCTACTGAATAGATCATCGTGCGCCAACGAGCTACAAACGCGCGTTCACGTGCGACCATCTGAACTTATCCTAACCCTCTAGACTGGGGATGGACATTGCAGGATTAAATTTTGAAGCTAGTTAAAACTCTTCTTCCACGTGCTCCTGATAGTCTACTAAACTATATTTTTTGTAGTTGCACCAACGGGATGTACCTTAAACTGGGGTTGCAGAAAAGTTGGGTTATACTGTTCATCAGTTTGTGGTAATTGCCACGATCAGGATTGTTTGAATGTTTCACCCGATGCGTTTAATGGCGTTAATAATGACGAGCCTACTAAAGATATAATTCCATCGTGTTTCTTGACTGAAGCTATGGAAATACTGGAAACAGAAGAAGAAGATAATGAAGAGATGGAGATGGAAATTGAAACGGAATCTGAAGAAGAACCATAATTGCTCTGATAAATAAAAAAATAATTATTACCATTTTATAATAATTGTTGTTATTAAAACAAACATTTAAAAAAAATTATAATAAAAGAATTCATCTTTTTTTAAATAAAAACAAAAATAAATTAATCATGTTTGTTTTTACTATTTTATAATTGTTTTTCTAATTTTTTTATAAATCATTTTTCAAAAAAAAGGTAATTTGTTTATTTTCTTTAATACTTTAACATTTTTCAGTCACAAATAGACGTGGATTGTGCCTATTGGGGATTAATAATCATTCTCATACAAAAGTTGATGCAAATTGATCTTTATAAGAACGACAGCCATGTTTCTTTAAAATTTTCCCTGCTGACTCTTTACTGCAAACTGGTAATTCATATTCAATTTGTCTTATCCAAGTAGTTGGGTCAATTTCTCTGATCAAAGGACAAGTCTGTTATTTGATCGGAGGTCAACATGTACTAAAGCTAGTACATTAATTTCAGTTTATTCGTCCACAATAAATCTTTCTTTAGTTTCTATATCAGGTTCAGTTCTAAATCGATACTCCAACCAGGCAAAATAGTCTCTAGGAGGTTGTCCTCCTTTTGGATTTACTTAACAAATTCAATACACTTACTTCAGAAAATCAGTGAGTAAATGTCAAGAATAATTTAGGGATTAAGTGACATACCTGTAAGGAAAGTTAATCCTAATTTTCCGAGCTTGTCCGAAGATATAATTACAAATATACTTACTATATACACTGTAGTTTCCTTCTGACTTATTCATCATATCACGAACGTTGAAAGAAAAAACTGTTTATCACACCGAGCCGGCGTTATCGTACACCAGGTCTTTATTCCGTATTCGGTTGATTACAAAATCGCTTTGAACGGAAATTGGGGTCGGTGGGTTTGTAATTGTATCTTCGGACAAGCTCGGGAAATTAGGATTAACTTTCCTTAAACTTAATCTCTAAATTTTCCTTCGTTTGTCCTCGATACAATTACAAATATATATACACTCTGTAGATGTTTAGAGAAAAACACGATTTTATAATAACGGAAAATTATTAATTAGTGGCTAAGAAAAGTAATATATAATTAGAAGAAGAAGAAAATTATATATATTGTTATGAATTACACCCCCTTGGAACTGGAGATGATACGCCTATGCCTACTAATAGTGACTAGAAAAACTCTAGAAAGAGCCATGGACTTTTCTAGAGTATGGTTGGAGAAGATTCTTGATGGTTTCTGGATGAATCTAGAAGCAATTAAAGAGTATATAAGGCGCGATTACCGGCACAGAGGAAGAAGTTTTATTAAGAAGGCAGTTTATAAAAGTGAACAAGTTGAAAAGTGAAAAGTGAGGTTAAATATTAAGTAAACAAGTATTGTACAGTCAGTAAATTGTTAAATAAATAAAGTGTTAGTGGTGTTTATCTCTTGTTGAAATTATTTAGAACCCACGGATTCACACAGGGTGTTTCCTAAAAGGTGAATAAACGTAACAATATATATAAATCTGTACATATTTAACACATATAATCGCTTCTATAGAAACAGTAGGTAAATACACATGAACAAACAAATATTAGTTATTTTAGTTCCTTATAGTTAATATTGTTTTGACTTACGTTGAGTTCTACTCTTAATGCTACAGAAATTGAGGCGCAGCGTACGCTATGGTTACAAATTTATTTTGGATCTATTGCCTAGACCAAGTCTTTTTTATTTATTGATGTATTTATTTTTTATTATTTTTCTTTTGCTCTATGAATTAGCTGCATGAATTTTGTGTGTAATAGTTATTTAATTGTCATTATTCCAGCTCTTTTTTTTCTTTACAAATAAAAATCTCTAGTTGAGACCAGACACAACTATGGTTTGTTATTTGATGATGTAAAAATTAGAACTGGTTTTATTTTTATTAGTCAGTGACAACTTTATTTTTCTGAAATTTTAATATTAATTTTTCTTCATTTTTTGAGATACACCATATGTCAATTTAATGATACAGTTTGTATTCTATGACCTTTTATTAGGGCCATCAAGTTGATCAATTTATATGATAGTCGTTCCAGATGTTAGGATTCTAGAGAGTCATTTTCATAAATATTTTAACAGGGGTTCAGGATTCCCTGAAAAGGTGTATTTGGGTTCTGGAGTCTGTATATTGGGAACATCTTTCAAGAACCTACAGATTATCATTTTTACATTTTTACTCATAGACTTGAAAATGAAACTAAGAGTCGATCTGTATGAATTAATTACTAAATACGAGTTTGGAAACCTGTAACATATCAGTTAAGAATTCTAAGTATGTGTTAAAATTGTATTCGTAAGGGTCAACTTTTTTCGTTTACAAAGTGTCCAGTATTTTTAATAACCGACGAAATATTGTCTGGGTGGCCTAATCTGTAATGGATATAATTACGGGAAATTCTTGACAGTAGGGAAGCACAATTTGGTGAAATGTCAAAAAATTACAATTTTCTCTCGCTCTTGTCGGGACGAATTTTCGATTTTGCCCTGCAATTTACGATTAGGATTCATCGCCGACCTTCTCATTTCCGTAGAGACATGGAACGAACTTCCACTCGACCTATTTATTTAGTTACCAGCGTTTGAAAAGTCTATGTTTTTCGACTTTTCAGTATAAATTTGAAAGGAGAGAAAGCCACTTTTCTTACGTCACTTGCGTATAGTGACGTCATAAATGAGCGCTCGGTTTTTGCAACTATTACTAATTTCAAGTCCTTATATCTCGAGAACGGAAAAAGTTAATAATACGAAATTTTAAGTGCATAATGAGAATATCGAGTACTAGGTATATGAAAAAGTATAAAAACCATATGAAAAGAATATCATGGAACAAGCCCATTGAACTTATTATTAATGAGTGCTGTAAATAAAATAGTTTTTTTGTTTTGTTTTATTTTTGAGAATGATTGAAAAGTTTTATTATGCGCTTGTTTCGAAAAGTTTTCTAGGACGGCATCTTTTAATTGCAACTCCTGCCGAAGTTGTTGGCAACTGGATGCCTTCCTTACTTCCTATACAATCCAAATTTTCAACAAACACGTCTCCATTTAGCCAGTTCTAGTTCTTAATTAAAACATGTTTTTTAATGCGGCGACAATTCAACCATTGTTGATTCATATATGTTCAAAAAGTATGATTTTTTAAAAATATTTTTATTCATCGCTTCCGAACAATTATGTAATGTGTATTCTGTTTTAATGGACTCTATGAGATCGTCCTCACACGTGTTCTTTTTACAGAATCGCTTCCTTTAATTTTTTCAAAAAGGTCTCTTTGATAATACAAGTGGACGGACTGCAAACATTTTTTTAAAGAAATTCGTACAAATCAGCACCTGATTTTTTTTTCCCAAGCAACCCCGGCTTACTATCAATGCACGAGTTTAAAGAACAAATGCATACTAAAGAAGATCACCCCAAACGATTTAATTGTTTTATAAAACTACGTCACTTATTTTGTCTGATATTGCTCTAGCCTAATTGCAAGATAAAGTATTTAATCAAGATCGGGCGAAACAAAATATGAAGTACATACCTTGGTTTCCCATATTCACCTGAAAAATTACACAAATAATTACAACGCGTACAACAATTTCAAGCGGAGGCGCACAAAAAACTGATTTAACTCAATTAAATGGCTTAAAGACACCTCGGTTCGCTGATAGGTGGAGAGCAGGTATAGATTAGATTTCCTATGAATAAGATACATGAAAATCATTATGTGTGTGAATAAGTACTACCACAGACATACACGGAGCCACTTCTCATTTTTGCAAATATTGCCCGCGCCATGGAATTCTGACGTCACTTCCGGTCACGATTTTTCCTGTAATCGAATACATGAATAAAATTTACGTCAAAATGTAGGCTGTAAGATATACAATGAGATGTAGTGGGCTGCCAGGTGTAACAAGTTTTTTCCGTAACTTGTCAATTATTTAATTAGTTGCCAAATATTTACCATTCAGCACCCGTACTAGGAATAAATTCGAATAGATTCAATTTGCTGCCGAAAACTCATGTTTAGTGACCGTGCTACAATAACTGAAATAAAATCCAAGTTAGAAGTAAATGAGCATGCGCGGGCGGAATGTTAGGGAGAGATGGAACTGACAGGAATTGAAAACCGGCACTTTCCGTCTTGACGTCGCTGAGATCATTCTAATTTTTTTTCTTAAAAGATTTGAAGTTTAGAGCCATCCTATAATACTTTATTGAAAGTTTACTTTTATTATTGAATTATCATTTCATTAAAATAATAACCTAGTTGTTTTGATTTGTTATTGAATTTTAAGCTGGAATTTAATTGAATTATAATACATTTGAAGTTAACCACGTGGTTAATAAAAAAAACCACTTGTTAGTGGATTGCCCAGCCGTAGTTTATTTATTTGTCATTTTGGGAGCGTTGCTGCGGATTATTTTATGTTTAGATATTATATTAATAATTTTTGCCAGTAGGTTATATTATATACTTACATATATAGGTATATATATTTTTTTTGTATTTGGGGTTGCTCTAAAATTTATTTTATTAGATAATCTCATTTCACGACTGATATACTAAATTATTGAATTTGTCGAAAAGCAAGACGTAAAGTCAATTTATCTAAATTAATTTTGTCATAGAACCGGAGAGCATCTCCAATAATTTATATTTTAATTAATTTTTTCTAGTTTTCAATTTTAGTATCTATCTCCTTTGTTCTACTTTGAACATTTTGGTGTTATTAACATTTTTTTTTCTTTGGACCATTTTGCTTCATAATAACTTTTGTCATTTACAGTAATTTTGTGACCTAATTTTTTTGATAAGTTAGTAGTAGAGTTTTTTTCGGTCCTCAACCATTTTCTTAAATTAATGATTAAATTTTACAAATTCTAATTTTTGGTTTTTTTTGTTTGTGTAGTTTTTATAAAAAGTCGTAACCTTGGCCAATTTTTTTTATTCTTTTCAATAAGTTTTAAAGTTTTAAAATAATTTATTTAGAGTCATTTTAAATTTAAATCATTAGTTTTTTTTTCTTTGTGTAACTTAATTTGTATCAACTGGTTCCTGATTTACCACTGTTTTCATGTAATATTCTGGATCGACCAACCCTGGATCAAGCACATGGTAGTTTTGCTAGTAGCTGGACGAGAATAATAATTGGCTGAACATTTCCAACTTCGTGTCATCCTGCAACCTCCTCGTTGACCCGGACAAACAATATAAGTCCTCAATCCCAGGTACCTGTGGCCATCTTCAGGAATTGACACCTTGGAACTCCGCACTCGCCGCCCAAAGTTACGTAAGCAATTAACTATCATCGTAGCTTTTCTTGGTCAGAAGATAACTACTAGATATAATTGTAAACCAGTTGATATTTTCAATTTTACAAGTTTCCGTTTCAAATTAATTTTTTTTCTTTTAACAAATTTTCATTGCCACTAATAAGCATTATATTTTTATTGTAGTAAATGTTGAATTTTTCATTAATTCTCACATTTAATTGTAAAGTCTTTGTAAATTTTAAACTTTATTTATTGTTAATATATTGTTATATTTTGTTAATTTTGCTTTTGATTGTTTCCTCCTTAACCAGTTGCAGGAATATCATTTGTATGAATACGCTGGCGCCCAGTTTCTTTGTTTATTTTTGTTTTGTAACATTCAAATTATTAAGTAACTCTTCTCGCCACAGAGTGAACTTCAACCAACCCTGAGTTAACCGGTTGCTACGCTTTCATAGCTTCTTCAGCACTCCGCTGCGAAGTTGTGGTTGCACAGGCTTAATTTGCCGGCAACCCTGAGACACCCTCGACTAATTTTTTTTCTGTCTTCTTAGGTCATCGAATACATGAATTATTTTTTTTGAGTTAAAGTACAAGCGTTCTAGTTATTAAAAAAAATAGTCTGCCCATTCTTATTTGCCCGCATCCTTCCATTTTGACGTCACTTCCGGTAAAATTCCATGAAGCGGGCAAAATTGGCTTATATGAAAAGTGGCATCCTGTAGGTCTGTGGTAGTACTTACTCACTCATACAAAGTTGATATAGACTGTGTCTATTGACATAATTCGAGATTTCTTCTCCGTCTTTTAATTATAACTCGATGGGATATAAGTTCCCATTAATGCCACAAGTTTCTTACAGTTTCGTTTGGAGTTATTAAATTTGACACATCCTCACCTGATTTTTACTGTTTTATATACTATTCTATAATAAATTCTTAAAAGTATTGGTATGCACTTTTTATTTTTGACAAATGACTGCAATGGCTAAAAAGCTGATTTATAAAATATTAATATGCATAGAATTTTCCTAGTTGTCATAGTCCCTTGCAAAAATCACCCCAGCCTGTAATTTAAACACGGCTTGTGTGGCATGCAGATATATGGTTTAGCTTCTAACACTATCGTAGGTTTAACAAGTTTTCTCTTCCCTTCTCTTCTCTTTTTATTTACTACTTTTATTATTTTATTATTATTATTATTACCTTCTTCGGTTAATCCGTTACAGGACAGGGCTTCCGTGTTTTCCGACCGATACCACACGGTAGCCACGCCGGCAATAATTACGGCCACTCCCCACGACCTGTGGGGTTAGTGACGTTAGTGACGTTATATTCCTGAATCGTGTGCCCTAAGTAGACGAAGGGACCCCAAGATAACCGCCTTCTGCATCTGACCCGCAAGCCATTCGGCTGATTTCTGACAGGCTGGTATTGTCTTCAGTTCTGAGAGCAGCGTAGGCTTCATACCTCCGAGTACACCGATCATTAGGACGACCATCTTAACCGAGTAGCCCGGGTACAGCACTTGGAGCTCGTACCGGAGATCACGGTATTTGGTCCGTTTTTCCTCCTCTTTCAAAGCGATGTTCGGCTCAGCAGGTGCTGAGAACTCGATCACAAACATCACCTTGTTTTGATGGTCGAGGAGGACTATATCAGGCTTGTTGGCTTGAATTAGCCTGATTCTCGGAAACGAGAAGTTCCAATAAATTCGGCACCTCTCGTTTTCGACAACGGACTCAATGTCTCCGGGGACGTAAGGCAGCACTGGTGTTTGGTCTACTCCGTACGAGTGTCGTAGATGATAGTACAGCACCCGTAACGCCGCGTTATGGCGATGGATATAGGCCGAAATCGCATATACTGGGCATGCAGACAGTAAATGCATGAGCGATTCCGGTGCCTGACGGCAAGGATGATATACTAAATCATCTTTGTCCTGACAGCAGGTCCTGCAGTTAATATCAGGAACCTCTACACCCATTGCGCGGCTTCGGTAGACCAACGTGTTAATTACACCATCTTGGCAGGCCACAATGAATCCCTCGGTCTCCGACTTTAGCCCAGCTGACCTTAAAAAGGCAAATGTCAGCCTTGTCGATAAACCCAGTGTTTCTAGGTTCTTATAGAATACACCGTGCATGGGTTTATCGACATGCTGCCTAAGCAGATGTTCCTGTTCGGCAGCTTTTATTTGGACCTTCAGGCGAGGTGGCAGAAGTTCAGTTACTGACTTTGGGTCAGCACCGCGCCGGCCTCCTCGCCTGTCGTCGAATACGAGACCAAGTTCATTTATTATTATTATTATTATTATTATTATTATTAATATTTTTTTTTTGTTAAAAACCAGTCACCCTTCTCTGTGGCTCCGATTCTCACCGAGGGGAGCTGGCAGTACCGGCAGCCACTCCCCACACCGTGGGGTAAGTGACTACTGGGTCCAGGAATCGTGTGCCCTGAGTAGACGTAGCGAACTGAGTATGACGGCCTTCTGCATCCTACCGGCTAAGATCTCTGCCGAGTTTCGGCATGCCGGTATGATCTTCAGTTCCGAAAGCAGTGTGTGCCTCGTTCCACCTAGAGCTCCTATGATCAGTACCACCAACTTAACATTATGGTCCGGATAAAAGCTGCGGAGTTCGAAGAGCAAGTCTCGATATTTTGTCCGTTTTTCCTCCTCCTTCAAGACAATGTTGTTTTCCGCGGGAGCCGAGAACTCCACAACAAACATTGTCTTGAGTTGGTGATCGAGGAGTACTACGTCAGGCTTGTTGGCCTGACGGTGGGAAACGAGTAGTTCCAATAAATTAGACACTTCTCATTCCCCACAACGGACTCGATATCCCCCGGAGCATAAGGCAGCACTGGTGTCTCGTCTATCCCATACGAGTGCCTTAAATGGTAATAAAGCACTCGTAATGCTCCGTCGTGCCTTTGGATATAGGCCGAGACTGCATATGCCGGGCAAGCCGACAGCAAGTGCATTACAGTCTCTGGCGCCCTGCGGCAGGCCCTGCATCTGACATCCGGGACCTCTATACCCATAACACGACTACGATAGACCAGAGTGTTGAATACACCATCCCGGCAAGCCATTATGAATCCCTCGGTCTCAGACTTCAGCCCGGCTGACCTTAAAAAGGCAAAGGTCAGCCTTTCGGATAAGCCAAGGTTTTCTATATTTTTATAGAAGACTCCGTGCATTGGCTTATCCATGTGCAGCTGCAGAAAGATGTTGTGTTCTGCAGCTTTAATTCGGGCTTTTCGCCGAGCAGGTTCTAACTCGGTGATAGAGTCGCGATTTACCCGCTCGACGTCGAAGGAGAGACCAAGTTCATCAGCGGCTCTCTGTGCTGCCTTAAACAGAAAGGCTCCTACCCCTGCATTTTCATGATCCCGGACCATGCAGAGGAGGGGATCCGAACTCCTGATGATCTTACAGGCTCCATCCAGAACCATTCTGTTGTGGAGACTCTCCAAACTTAAGAGTCCACGCCCTCCCCGATGTCGCAGGAGGTATAGCCGTGGAACGGACGATTTGGGATGTAAACTCCTATTAAGATACATCTTCTTGCGGGTTCCTACATCGAGTTGACGCAACTCCTCTCGAGTCCACTTCACTATTCCAAAGGAGTAGAGAAGGATCGGAACGGCAAGCATGTTGGTTGCAGACACCTTGTTCTTCCCCGACAGTTCTGAAGACCAGATCTGTCGGAGTCGGTGCTGATACTTGCCGCGGAGAGCGTTTTTCACTACACTTACTTCTTGGGTAGAGTGTTGCTCGACACCTAAGTAAGTGTACGACTCTCCGGCATCTAGATGATGTAGGATGCTTCCATCTACGAGCTGCGCGTCCTCTCCGTAGTCTCCGCATCGTCCTCTCTTAAGATGGACCAGTGCACATTTGTCTAACCCGAACTCCATACCGACAGCCTGCGTGTACTCCTGTACCACCCTGAGGGACTGGTGTAGGTCCCTTTCTCCGGAGGCATAAAGTTTAAGGTCATCCATATAAAACAGATGGGTGACCTTATGCCTCCTGTCGCCGGGGGTACCGCAGTTGTAACCACGGGTTTTCCGGAGCGAAACGGATAATGGCAGCAGTGAGATGCAAAACAGAAGGGGGCTGAGGGAGTCTTCCTGAAATACTCCCCTTCTGAATGTTACCGGCTCTGTCTGGACTCGATTGTTACCCGATGTAATGGTAAAGCGAGTCCTCCAGAGCGGTATCAGTTCTTCAATACACCTCACTACGGGACCAGGGACCGCAAGACATTGGAGCAAGTATAGAATTAGCTCATGAGATGACATGTCAAATGCCTTGCGGTAATTGATCCAGGCCATCGAAAGATTCCGCTTATACTGCATGGAGTCCTGCGTGACACACCTGTCAATCAGCAGATTCTCCTTGCAGCCAGCGATACCTCTCTTCGACCCTCGTTGCTCATATATCCGTTCGCATACCGGTTCAACTGCGTGGAGCACCCGCATGTACAAAATGCGTGTAAACACCTTGTAGCATGCGTTTAAGCAGGTTATCGGCCGGTAATTCTTTGGGTCAGACAAATCTCCGTTCTTCGGGATTAGCACTGTCCGCCCCTCAACAACCCAAGAAGGAATTTGCTGTTCCCCACTTAACCAGGCATTAAAATCTCTGGCCAAATGGTGGTGGGTACTCGGTAGTTTTTTCCACCAAAAGTTATTAATCCCGTCGGGACCTGGAGCAGCAAAGTTCTTAGAGCCTTCAAGAGCTCTTCGAACCTCTTCTGGGGTTATTGGTTGGCACACCTGTTGTGGTTGTCGAAACCTTTGGCAAAAGGTTTCAAAGTGTGCGAGGGCTGGAGAATCTCTAATGAGTGGAAGCTTCTCTTCGTACAACGTTTTCCAGAAGTTTTCCACCTGGTCTGCAGTCGGCGGATTCTCAGCAACACGCTGAGGCGGTTCGAAAAGGCGCGAGGGCTTTTTGCGGAAAAGTTGATTTTCCGCCAGCCCCCTCGCCCGCCTCACTAGTGACTTCTTACAAGTCACTAGCATTCGTATCCTATCGAGACAGTGCTGTTTGGTGGTTTGCAGCACTGTCCCATTGAGGGTGTGATGGACGAGTCTTAAGTTGGCAGTTACTCGCCGCACTTTAGGCGTAAAAGGCCTATTGGCTGCCATATAGTCCATCACACACTGGATACGGGATGCGTGTTGCCTCGCCGACCGGATCTTGGCTTCCATCTTCTGTATGCGCCGTCCCGCTCTTTCCTGTGGAGAGACAGTGTTCCGCCTCTCCACCTGAGACGAGCGTTGAGCGGCGGCATACACGGCACAATTAATATGCCAGATGTCAGCCTCTTCTGGTAGCGTTGCACGAAGTTCTGCATCCACTCTGGCCAGATCTTGCGGCCCAGGTGGTTCCTTGTTGTGCAACCCCCTTCTGGTACTGAGAGCTTCTGGTGTTGGTGGAACAGCAGGGACCGCTTCCTCAACCAGTTCATTCGGTCGCTCTTCGGCCACCTCATTCATCGGCCGAGGAGCAGTTCTTACATAGCCCCTGCGACGAAGGTGGGATACATAATCACGCAGGTTTTGTGGCGTGAAGGCGTTGTGCTCTGGGTGCCTTGCACACCACAGCACATGCATTCGCCCCATGTATCCCCTTCGTGTGGGCTCACTGCTTTCGTGGCACTGCATCAGGTCGTCTTTCAGTTCATCTGTCCACTCAAAGCGTTCTTGACCGTCGCGGTCGTCAACAATGGGCTGTCGATCTTGTTGGGCCCCACCACCTTGCCCTTGACCCCTATCCGAGCGGGGTCGATTGTGGGGGCCCTGTCCTCGGCCAGTAGGAACCGGGTATTGGGCTTGTGGGTGGTTAGCCCAGCAGGCCCACGACCGACACCAGAGGGGAAGAGCTTTCCCCTCCCGGGTGCGCTAGGGCTGCCGGTTCGATTTTACACCCCTAGCTGGAGTAAGTGGTGGCGCTACTCACCAAAGGCTGGGTGGATGGCGGTTAGCCTCTCCTGCTTATTTATTATTAATATTATTAATATTATCATTATCATTATTATTATTATTAATAATAATAATAATAATAATATTTATTCCAGTTAAAAATTTAAATACATTATAACCTATTCTTACAATATCTATATCTAATTATTATTACTGTATAATGATAACAAATAAAATAAACCCTACAAAAATAAATTTGTACGCAGGGTATGAGATAAAAAACATATAATTAGATTTTACGCATTAAACATAAGATGCATATAAAGTATGTATAAAAACTATATAATACAAATTTTATACAATTTCAATAAAATCCATGAAGCAGAATGGCTAAGTTTAGTAGTATCTTTTATTAAAAAGGTAAGTGTTTTTTATGTCCATTAACTGATGTACATGCAATCTACCGAGTGATAATATCCATTTTTTTATTTTACTTTTAAACAGTTTTGTAATTATTATTATTATCCTCCATTTTTCTCGGTATGCTTGCCGGTTATTTTCATCAGCTGAGAGGGAATTCACCCTATCCAACTGTTGTTACGTCGATAGAAACTTCCTTACTAGGTGGCAGGTTTGTAGAATAACAGCCTTCTGCATGAGTATTATGAGGCCATTAGGAAGCTCTAGTTTAGCCAAGTTTGGCTCCAGTTGTTTTGAACAAACTCCATCAACAGAAATGATCACTGGTATAATTTTAATTTCGCGTAGTTTCCATAGACGTTTTACCTCAATTGCCAGGTTTTGATACTTACTAGACTTATCTTGTTCTGTTTTGGTTAGATTGTGGGTAAGGGGAACACCATCGTCAATTATTAGTGCAGTTTTATCGATCTTATTAATGAGTATTAAATCTGGGCGGTTAAAGTCTACTGTTCTATCAGTTATGACCGGCCTATCCCAGTATAATATTGCATCGCCGGGCTCGAGGACAGCTTCAGGTGAGTACTTATAATCAGGGTCGGTTTTAAGCAACTTTTATGGGGGGGTGTGAAATTGTTATAATGCCGAATGACTTCTTCTCATCTGGTCCTCTGTTTTATTTATATATGAAGGTCATTTAATTTTTGGGATACAAAAAAATATAAATTTGAATGAAGAAAATTTTTAAATTGAAAGTAAAATTAAAGTAAAATGTAAAATATGAAAGATACAAAACGGTTATTCCTTATGTTTGTTGGGTATTTTACCACTGTGAAAATGTGTAAAAATATTGATGAAAAAAACCTCTGCTCCAAAAGGATCAGACAGAGAGTGGATGGTTCTTAATATTTTTAGTACAAAATGTCTCACACCAGTCACATATAAACTGAAAGAAAATTGTTAAATGATAATGAAGTAAATTAAATCGAAGGCTGTTAACGTTTCGGAAACTATTTCTTTTTTCGTTATCAAAACTTTCACTTGTGTGACATCTTGTGCTAGAATCATTAAAAACCAGCCTCTCTCTGTCTGATCCTTTTGGCGCAGAGGTTTTTTTCATCAAAATTTTTACATATTTTTACAGCGGCAACATACCCAACAAACATAATAAATGAATATTTCCAAAAATTAATTATAAATAAAACTGATATATTATTATATAACTTAATTTTTTTTAAGCAACTTTAACTCTTCTTTCTTTTAAAGCGGCCCATCGTGCAACTAAAATGTTGAAAGGTATTTGTTCCAGAATATCCATCTCTGATGATAAGATTAATAATGAGTCTAAACGTGAAGCGGTCATTGTTGTTCTAACAAAATTTTTTATGAGTTTTAGGCACGGCGCGCACCAAAGTGGTGTATGGCAATGGAATGGTGGTGGCGTTGGAATGGTTAAGACATGGTGTGGCAGTGGAATGGCGACAAAATGATATCAAAGTGATGTAACGCGTACCGAAATGGCAAGCAGCGCCATCCTGCCATTGCTTTATCATTTAATAAAATGTCATCAGATGATGAGGATGCCCTTGCATTGGTTCAACTAGTAAGTTTACAAAATCGATATAAAAGAAAAATCTTCGGGTCTATCCTCTATGGCAAAAAATAGAGAATACGGCATATATAATGTCCAGGTCCGCTCTTGAACTTGGCTAATGTGGTAATCATCCCGCGTATTGTCATAGAGACAGGTATGAGCCTCAATAAGGCCTTTGAAGATGTATATTGAATTCCTGGTCGTCCTGCATTATACGATAATCGCGGAAAACACAGAAGATGCAACCTCTTCTCTAGGCAAATCAATACTAAATACGAGCACCACTTACCACTTGCCACTCGAAAATTAAACATGTCCGATACTAGTGGTGACCGAATGGCACCACCCCACTTGCAAAATATCACGCCACCGCCACTCCACTTCAATGCGCGCTGCCGCATTTGTTTACATGAGTTTCAAAAATTCCACCTGCCACACGGCTACCACATCACCTAAACACCACTTCAGTGCGCGCCGGGCCTTAGCTTGCTGAAACTACTTTCATTTGAAGCCACACTCACCGGCACCGTTTGAATTAAAGTACATAATTTATTATAACACAATGGTAGAATGATCTTTAATTCATAAGCCTTTTCAACAATTTTTTCTAGAGATGTAAGTTCTCGACATTGGTCGCTAAATATTTCTAATTCAGCCTGAAGGCCCTCTAAGTCTACATGATTATCTGGAAGTAACTTTACTGCTGCCTTTACAAGTTCTAAACTGCAATTGTGTCGACTTATTTCCGCGGAAACTCGCGGTGTTGTACTTTTAATGAATCGAAGTGTCCTGTTCTCCTGTTTATTATATTATTACATTTCCAGCAATTATGACAGGGTATTATAGATGCACATATACTCGTGATCAACGCTAGAGGCTAGAAGCAGATTTGGCCTCGCTGTTGCGAGCTGCTGTGTTTAGAGGATGATTTTAAGTCAAATACAAGTGATTATTATTATTGTCGTTATTACTATTATTATTATTGTCATTATTACTATTATTATTATTAATTTTATTATTATTGAGTTTTTCAATTAGTACTTACAGTTGAATCCTTCCCCGTCTTCTGAAATATCAGAAACTGTCGGAAATTTCCGTTCTTAGCCATTCAAGTTTTTTCACTAACTTATCAAATTTCTTTTTTTTATACATTTTGGAGTCTTCGTTCACTTCACTTAGTCTCTTCGGCATTTTTAACACAGTAAATTCACTAAGCTTTAACACTTTTTAATAATGTAAATATTCAGTCTGCTTTCGATGGGTACAAAAGGCGAAGTGAGGGCTTCATACAATATATGCTGTGGCGGGATGTTTGTTTGGGTTATAATTCTGTTTACTTTAAAAATATGTACCTCGATGGATCACGAAAGTGCGATACTACTTTGTGTAATTATCTTCGGAAGAAAAGCTCGGAAAATTAAAATTGACCTTCCTACAGGTAAGTCAATCAATTTTTTAATTTATGACATTGAGTTTCTATTGTTTTGAGTTTTTCTGTGATTTTATGTACATAATTGCCGAACGCTGAAAGTGCCGAATGGTAAACGATTTGCCGAATTGGCTTCAAACTTGGGGGGTGTGACACCCCTCCATACCCCCCCCCCCCCTATATCCGGCCCTGCTTATAATACGGCTCGGGGTTGTTAATTAATTTGTGTCTCAGAGCCAGATGACTATGAAGAATTTTCGCAACTTGATTATGTCGGCATAGGTAGTCATTTTCGGATAGAGCTGAACACCCTGCTGTAATGTGTTCTATAGTTTCTCCAGGACGGTTACATTTTCTGAATCTGTCTACTACATTCATTTTTAGTAAGTATATTTCTTTCGTAGTTCCTTGTTCTTATTACCTTGTCCTGAATAGACATAATGAATCCCTCGGTTGCAGGATAAAGATAGCCCTTCATTAGAAACAGAACAAATAGTGCTTTATTCGTAGTATCAGCGGCAAGTTGTGCCGGATATCTGCCGTGTAAGATCTTCTCCTTCCAGGATACTATCTTGTCTGCATTGGATTGTCCCCTTTCTCTCACAGCATCTCGGTCGTTTAGGTTAAGAGGGGTGTAATGTTTGTCTGTGTTTACAATCTTCTGTAATTTAGGGTTGTCATGATTTTGGAAGTATCTCTGCAGTTGTAGCTCTTGGTCTTTACATAATCGCAATATTCAGCAAGCCACGTCCTCCTTCTGCTCGTGGTAAGTATAATCGTTCAATGGCCGATTTTGGGTGTAGCAGGTTGAATTTGGTTAGGAGTCGTCGTGTTAATCTATCTAATTCGTCTAGATCTGTGTTGCTCCACTTAATAATACCGAATGAGTATATATATAAGAACTGGGATTGCTCAGGAGTTAATGGCCCTAAACATGTTATTCGAATTTAATTTGGTGTTGAGTAGTTTAGTGAGCCTATGCTTATATGTATTAGTACATTCACTTTTTAGAGTCGTGTGTTTTATATCTCGGCTTTGTTGGATGTCAAGATATTCATAGGTTTTATCAAGTGGAAGTGGCTCTATGTGAGTAATATTTTCATCATACTGTGTCAAGACTCCTTTAGATATATGTATTGTAGAGCACTTATCCAGGCCAAAGCTCATCCTTATGTCATCGCTGAATATTTTCGTGGTGTTTATTAGTGATTTCAGCTGATCTTTAGACTCTGCAAATAGCTTGAGATCATCCATATATAATAAATGGTTGTATTTATTGTCGTCCCTTGGTTGTAGTCGGAATCCAGTACGGGAGTTGTTGAGTAATGTCGATAGAGGGTTAAGTGCAAGACAGAACCACGTAGAGCTGAGTGAATCTTCCTGGAAGATTCCTCTTTTTATTTGTACCTACTTCTCCGATGTTATTATTATTTAACCTCGGTGTAGTTTTCCATGTGTTCATTAGGTCTGATAATAGGATTCTGATATTAGGAACCATTTTATAGATTTCAAGGATTTTTAAAAGCCAGTTAGAAGGGACGGAGTCGTATGTCTTATAGTAGTCAATATACTGTTATGAATTACACCCCCTTGGAACTGGAGATGATACGCCTATGCCTACTAATTGTGACTGGGAGCTGTCAGAATGAAATAGACTTTTTCTGGAATGTTGTTGGAGAAGATTCTTGATTGTTTCTAGATGGATCTAGAGAATCAAATTCGGAGTATATAAGGCGCGATTGCCAGCGCGGAAGGAGAAGTTTTATGAAGAAAACAGTTTATAAAAGTGAACAAGTAGAAAAGTGAAAAGTGAGGTTAAATAGAAAAGTAAATAAAGTGAAATTGAAGTATTGTATAGTCAGTAAATAGTTAAATAAAGTGTTAGTGGTGTTTATCTCTTGTTGAAATTATTTAGAACCCACGGATTCACACAGGGTGTTTCCTAAAAGGTGGAAAATTCGCTACATTGGTGTCAGACGCGGAATTTTTACAAGAGGATTTTTCGGAAGTGTTGAGAAAACTGGGACAGTATTCTCGGAGTTAGTGCTAACACAGGAAGGACGAATTTACTGGACATTGTTCAAGGATTATCTTCGAACAGGAGAAACAAGTGTTAAGTGCATTTTTGAGACATTTTCTTCATTAGGACATTAGTGGCTAAGTGACGAAGACTCTAGATAAGACTTTTTCGTGCTGTTTCGAGACTTTTGGACAGTTTATTACCGATATTGACGTGATTATTAAATTTTGTTGATAATTATATGCCGATAACAACCAGAAGCATGGCATCCGAAAAACAAATGCAGGACTTTATGGCCCAAATGCAAAAGATGGAGAGATGGATCAGGAAAGGCAGCGCCAGGATGAGAAAGAAGAACGGGAAAGAAAACGACAAGAAAAAGAACAAAAACGCCAACAGGAAAAAGAAGAACAAGAACAAAAACGTCAAGAAGAATTAAAAAAAATTTTTGAGGATCAAGAACGAAGACGTCAAGAAGAGGAGAAACGACGTCAAGAGGAAAAACAAGAAGAGGAGAAACGCCGTCAAAAGGAAAATGACGACTTAAGGAAAGCTATAGAGACACAACAGAATGCCTTGTTTACAGTCGCTGAAGAACTCAAAAATAAGATCGAAGTAAAAATGGACAAGGTCGAGGAGAAAGTAAGCGAAGTGAAAGAAAAAGTAGAGAAGGTTGAAGAGAAAATGCACCAGGTTGAAGGAGAAATAGACCAACTTAAACAACAGTTGAGGGATAGAGGAAACCAGCAACAGGTATCATCAGGCCAGCGATTAAAAATTCCCTCCTTTGATGGTCAAAATTCCTGGATGACTTACAAGACACAGTTTGAGGCAACAGCGAGTGCAAACAACTGGAATGACGAAGAGAAGGCTAAGGCATTAATCGTAGCTTTAAGAGGCCAAGCATTGGAGTTGCTCCAGACAATTCCGGTAGACCAACAACGGAACTTTAGAGTTTTAGAAGCTGCCTTAGATCTACGATATGGCGATCAACACCTTGCTCAAGTATACCAGACCCAGCTGAAGTTGCGCGTTCAGAAAGCTGGAGAGAGTCTGCAAGAATTTGAAGCTGCGGTGGAAAGACTGGCACATTTAGCATATCCTAATTCGCCAAGAGAATTTAAAGAACAATTGGCAGTGGGGGCATTCCTAGACGGGATAAGGGACGAGGAGATCAGGCGAGTCCTCAGGCTATCCCGACATAAAAGTAGTAGTGAAGCCTTATTGGTGCATGCACTAGAAATAGAAGCCGTCTATAGGGATACTCCAAAGTCAAGAGTGTGGGCTATGACACTCGAAGAATCGCAGTCAGAAAAGGAGAACCAGAACCCTATGTTGGCCGATATACATAAAATGTTCAGTCAATTACTGGCTAAATTTAATCCTCCGAAAAGACAGGAATCACAACAAAATAGAGAAAAGCCAAGAGGGGGGTATTAAATGCTACAACTGCGGCAAGATAGGACATATGAAACGAGACTGTCGACAGCAGAACTCGGACAGACGAGTAAATGCTGTAAATGTAGAAGAGCAGCAGGAAAACTAAAGATAGCCAGCACCAAGGGGGCTGTGCTGGCTAGGGAACACGGTGCCCCCAGAGAAATAAAGATTTCCCAGCTGCGAAGAATCCCAAGTAGTCTGCTGTTGCAAGGATATGTGAATGGAAGAAGGTGCGTGTTTACTGTTGACACAGGTGCTACGTCATCAATAGTGCGGCCAGGGTTTATATCAGGCTTGCAGATTATGAAGAAGCAAAATGAAGTAATTTTTCGGACAGCCACGGGAGACAGGGCTGCGGTCCATGGAGAGGTCAATTTGGAACTGCAGGTTGGACGGTTGAGATTCAATTACAAGGTCATTGTGGCTGACATTACAGATGATTTCATTTTGGGATTGGACATCATGGAAGAGAAGAGGTTTATTGTTGACGTAGGGGAGCGAAAATTGGAAATGAAGAATTTATCTTGGCAACCGCAGATGATTAATTCCATAAAGCAAGGTTATTGACAACACAGACGATTAAGATTCCTGCTCACTCGGAACAGATCATTGATGCTGCCTTGGAAGGAAATCCTGGAGGTTACCGTGTTGGCCTGATGGAAGGTGACGAATCGATTAAGTCCCTAACCAATATTGTTGTGGCAAGAACTTTAACCCGGACTAAAGATAAAATCCCAATTAGAGTCGTCAATTTAAATTCCCATGCAGTAACAATCAAAGAAGGCAAACCGATTGGCTCCTATGAACCGGTCACATGGGTAGCAAGGTGCGAAGAACAAACGGAGGGAAATTCATCTACGAATATAGACCAGGAAGTTTTGACCTTGCTGAGTTCCCAGTTGGAGCATTTATCTAAGGATGAACGAGGGGAAGCAATCAAGTTCCTGAAAAAGGAAAGTTCAGCATTTGCCAAAAGTACGGAGGCCCTTACAAAAACAGATATAGTCCAGCATCGGATAAATACTGGTGACTCACCCGCTATTCCACAACAACCTAAGAGGCTTACGCTAGCAAAACAAGAAGAAGCCTCGGCAATGATAGATACGATGCTACAAGATGGAGTCATTGAGGAGTCAATGAGTCCCTGGTCATCGCCAGTAGTTTTGGTTGCCAAAAAGGACGGAACGTTAAGATTTTGTGTGGATTATCGGAAATTGAACGATGTGACGAAGAAAGACAGTTACCCATTACCCCGGATTGACGACACGTTAAGTACATTGGCAGGCTCACGATGGTTTTCGACGTTAGACCTTAGGAGCGGTTATTGGCAAGTTGGGCTTCATCCTGATGATACGGAAAAGACTGCGTTTTCAGCAGGCAGTGGTCTTTACCAATTTACGGTGATGCGTTTTGGACTTTGCAATGCTCCAGCCACGTTTGAACGATTGATGGAATTTGTACTACGAGCGCTAACCTGGAAGACGTGCCTGGTTTACCTTGACGACGTGCTGGTTATGGGACGAGACTTTACAGAACATTTGAAAAATCTTCAAGAAGTATTTGGACGAGTAAGGAATGCACACCTGAAGTTGAACCCGAAGAAGTGTTTACTATTTCAGAAAGAAGTTAAATTCCTTGGTCACTTAGTGTCTTCGGAGGGAATACAAACGGATCCCGACAAAATTTCTGCCGTACGAGATTGGCCAAGGCCATCTAACGTTCATGAAGTACGAAGCTTCCTTGGCCTTTGCACTTATTATAGACGCTTTCTGGAAGGGTTTGCAGACATTGCGAAGCCATTACACCGGCTAACAGTGGAGAAAGTTCAGTACCAGTGGACACCGGAGTGTGAAACGGCATGGAGAAAATTGAAGGCAGCTATATGCACTGGTCCTGTACTAGCATACCCACAACAGAATGGACTTTTTATTTTAGATACAGATGCCAGCAATTCTTCGATTGGTTGTGTTTAATAATAATAATAATAATATAATAAAGTTTATTGAACATATAAGATTACAGTGAGTAGAGTAGTATTATTATGAGAAGATGCTCGCAAAAAATAATGCGCAGAAACGAGTTTGTGTGCTTCCATTGTTCTAGGCCAATGAGAGCGAATTGCGTCATATTTGACGTCGAAGCCAGTGGCACCGTCAACTTGCTGTCACAGGATCTGTGCTGCGATATACTTGTTGTGTTCGCCGTTTTTGATTGAATTAAGTGATATAACCTTATTTTCAGTGAAGAATGTCTTCATCGTAAACACCAGAGTGTGACAAGCTTTAATATTCTACATTACACAGCTCTTCGACCTCGAAAATTTGATTACAATTATTATATATCCTTCTACCCCAGATGATGTGTCACTGGTAAAAATATTCACGCACGTTAGCTCCGCCCCGAGCATCTTCTCATAATAATACTAGTCTACTTAGTTTACGTACAAGTTTCAGACTCAACAAACATTAAGTCCACAGAAGGTTGAACCTTTTGCGTGGACTGGGACTACCTTATTTTAGCTAGAGTAAGACTTTTTATTGTTTAGAGAGAATTTTAAACTAAGTAGTACTTCCCTCTCACGCTCGTGCATACAGATATAGAAACAAAGTTGTAAGAGACATTCTATGTCGGGTGTACATAATAAGTATAACAATATAACTATTCTGAGATAGATAAATAAAATTGATTAAATTGGTAAATTGATAAAATAAGTAACATAATCAAGTAATACAAATAAATGAAAAACTAAGAAAATAAAACAATAATAAAAATATAGTAGATACATGATTTAGTTATTTTTTAGATCTATAAGTTGGTGTATATTGCTCCTTGCTTGGCCAATTATCCAATGCTTGATTTTAGTTTTAAAAATTTTGAAGGAGTTCAGACTTGTTATATAATCTGGTAAGATGTTATATAATTTAGGACCTATATACGAATAGCACCTTAGTCCTATAGTTTTACTAATTTTTGGTACTAGCAATCATTTTTCGTTTTGTCTGGTGCTGTATACGTGTTTAACTTTCCATATGTTATTTCTGTTCTTGTACATTTGCAATAATACATTTTGACAATAAAGTTGTCTTGGGTCAAATAATTTGCTTTCCAAATAAATATTATCAGATGGGTATGTACATCTCTTGCTATATATTATTTTTAGGATCCATTTTTGTGCAGTTTCTACATGTTTTAAATAGCGATTGGTTGCACCACCCCATCCAATAATTCCATATGTAATATGTGATTGAGCCAAGGCATAATACATGATTTTAAGGTGTTTTTCTTCAAAAATATTTTTGAAATATTTAAATTTTGGTAATAGACTCCTCAATTTTCTAACTAAATTATTTATATGTGTATCCCATTTTAGATGGGAGTCAATAGTAATACCCAGGTAATTTATGGTTGTTGCAGACTTTATTTTAAATTCAAGATTATCACGTTTTATGGTGATACAATTAAATTTTGGCAGCCCACTGACATAACTTGAGAAGGGCAAGTAAAATGTTTTATTGATATTTATTGTTAATAGCCTACTGTTAAAGAAGTCAATGACCGCTTTAAAATCCTTCTCTACCTTGCTTCTTAATGATTCCCATGTGCTGTCTTTAAAGAAGATTGCCGTATCATCGGCGAAGCTTATTATTTCAGCGTCGATAGGGACCCTGAAAAGATCATTGACATATATAGAGAATAGAATTGGCCCCAATACGGTACCTTGTGGGACTCCAAAAGTAACATTTCTCGTGGAGCTCATACAATCATCTATATTTACAGATTGTTTCCGGTCTGTTAGGTAGCTCTTTAGCAAGTCATTAATTTTTCCTCTAAATCCAAGATTTCCGAGTGTTTTCAATAAATCTGTGCTGGGCTGTGCTGTGCTGTCCCAAATTCAGAACGGAGAGGAAAGAGTGATCGAGTACTTCAGCAAGGTGCTCTCCAAACCAGAACGAAACTATTGTGTAACCAGGAAAGAGTTATTGGCCATCGTCAAATCAGTGGACCATTTTCATAAGTATCTCTACGGACGACATTTCAAAATCAGGACCGACCATGCTGCGTTGAAATGGCTGTTGCAGTTGAAAACCCCGGAAGGTCAACTGGCTCGTTGGATAGAACGGCTGCAACAGTACGACTTTAAAATCGAGCAACGACCAGGAAGATCTCATAAGAACGCAGACGCTTTATCTAGAAGACCATGTAAGGACGACTGCAAGCACTGCTGCCATATGGAGAAACAGCAGGGCATGGGAGTAGTCAACACTATTAAAATAGACGTTCCAGATGATTGGACAACTGAAGCCCTGAGACAAGAACAACTGGACGATGCAGAGATTGGGGCTATATTGAGAGCAAAGGAAAAAGGAATTCGACCAGAGTGGAAGGATGTTTCAGACAAAGCAGTTGGAATGAAGGCTTTGTGGGCACAATGGGACTCACTTAGAGTTATGAACGGGCTGTTAAAAAGAGCATGGGAGAGCCCGGATGGGAAGCAAGTTGTTATGCGTCTAGTGATTCCCAGGTGTCGAGTACCGAAAGTACTTCAGGAAGTGCATAATGGAGTATCCGGTGGACACTTCGGCGTTAACAAGACCCTGAATAAAGTACGTGAACGATTTTACTGGGTAAATAGTCGTCAAGATGTTGAAGCTTGGTGTCGTAATTGTAAAATTTGTGCAGCCAGTAAGGGACCGCAGACTAGAAGTAGGGGTGCAATGAAGCAATATAACGTCGGGGCTCCTTTTGAGAGGATTGCGATCGATATAGCCGGACCATTCCCAGTAACCAAGGATGGTAACAAGTACATACTGGTTGCCATAGACTATTTTAGTAAATGGCCTGAAGCCTACGCAATTCCAAACCAAGAAGCAGTTACTGTCGCCAAAGTCTTGGTAGATAACTTGATATGTCGGTTTGGTGTACCCCTGGAGCTGCATTCCGATCAAGGGAGAAATTTTGAATCTGGGGTATTTCAGCAAATCTGCAAGTTATTGGGAATACACAAAACACGGACGACAGCCCTTCGCCCGCAATCAGATGGAATGGTGGTGCGACATAATAAGACTATGAAAGAACATCTCTCTAAAGTCGTTCATAAAAATCAACGTGACTGGGATCTCCACATACCGTTTTTCCTCATGGCATATAGAGCTGCTATCCACGAGACTACAAAACAGACTCCGGCTCGTGTAGTATTTGGACATGAGATCAGACTGCCGTGTGATTTGATGTTTGGAACGCCAGGTGGAGAACGGCTTCCTGTGAACAGCTATGTAGATGAAGTGAGTGAACGGCTAAGGAATGTCCATGAGTTGGTTAGAGACCAAATCACCATAGCTAGTGACAGAATGAAGGCTCGATATGACCGTAAAGGTAGTTCAGAAGGGTTCAAGGCAGGAGACCTGGTTTGGCTGTACAACCCACAGCGGAAGAAGGGAAGGTCACCGAAACTTCAACCGCCTTGGGATGGACCGTATACTGTTATTACCCGAATTAATGACGTCGTCTATCGGATTCAACGGAGCAAAAAGTCCAAGATGAAGATCGTGCATTTGGACAGACTGGCAAAATACATCGATGATTCTGAGTTGCCTGATCGGGACGATCAGGCTTAAGGAGGGGGCAGTGTTATGAATTACACCCCCTTGGAACTGGAGATGATACGCCTATGCCTACTAATTGTGACTGGGAGCTGTCAGAATGAAATGGACCTTTTCTGGAATGTTGTTGGAGAAGATTCTTGATTGTTTCTAGATGGATCTAGAGAGTCAAATTCGGAGTATATAAGGCGCGATTACCAGCGAGGAGGGAGAAGTTTTATGAAGAAAGCAGTTTATAAAAGTGAACAAGCAGAAAAGTGAAAAGTGAGGTTAAATAGAAAAGTAAATAAAGTGAATTTGAAGTATTGTATAGTCAGTAAATAGTTAAATAAAGTGTTAGTGGTGTTTATCTCTTGTTGAAATTATTTAGAACCCACGGATTCACACAGGGTGTTTCCTAAAAGGTGGAAAATTCGCTACAATACCAAGTGTGCAGATTGCGTTTTATATGGTACGCATGTTTCACAATTACTGCATCTATGGTACCTAAGTTGCTCTTTGCATCCACGAGATTTTCTAATACATCTCTTCTGTTCGAAGGCAAAGATGTTGTTTACTTCGCAGTGTGCGTATATATTATTGTTTATAAGTATGGTTAGTAACTTCTAAAACACAGACAGACACGCAATAGGTCGATAGTTTTTTGGGTTATTTGGGTCCCCCTTCTTATATGTAAGATAGGTAGTACTCCTTCGACCCCTTGTGATATATTCTGGTAAGTGTTCAAAATTTTCGACAACCTTAGAGAAAGCTTGAGCCAATGGTCCGTGTAAAGACGTAAGATGTTTCAGCCAGAAGTTTTGTAGACAGTCTGGCCCTGCTGCTTTCCAATTGAGAGCTTCCTTGAGAGCAGTTTTTATATCCTCCTTGGAAAATGTGGTTGGCGGCATGTCGAGTAAGTCAGTCGTGCTACTCATTATACTTTCAATCCATGGAGCATTAAGGTCAGCTTCCACAGGTTCTGCCCAGATAGATTTTCAAAAGCAAAAGAATTCATTATTAACTTTGAAGTTGGCAGCATTAGAAGAATTATCTTCAAGAGATTTGTAGAATTGCTTCTCATTTAAGCAAAAGTCTCGATTTTGTTGTTTTCTTTTGGATGTCTCGTTATATCTTGCAAGTCTTGCCCCCTTAGCTTTAGCTTTTTGTTGTAAGGTGTCCCTATGATTATTTAGTTTTTGATCTAGATCGGGACAGTTGAGTTTCACTTTTAGAGTACGTATAATTTCTTTCATCTTGTTTTCAATCTTGGTCGATCTGGTGCCTTTCAGGTATTCGGCAATGATGGCCACTTGAGCGCGGAGTTGATCGATATCTTTACTAAGGCGTATTCTCCAGGCTGGATCGTTCTGTGCTTTCTTTCCTCTTATGGGCATATCTTGCTGTGGGAGTAGTTTTTGGCCGTTGAGTTCTAGAGTACTTACGGCTGCAGCATATATAGCTAGATGTATTTTATCAAAATCGTTACAGCCCTCCAGATGTTTTTGAAGTGCTGTAGTTTTACTTTTATTAAGTAATTTTGACAGCTTAGGGCTTTTCAGGGGGTTTGTATGTTCATAAAATCTAACCGTGCTTAGAAATACATTTTCAGCATTATTGTCCTGTTGGTCATTATTCTGTTCTTTTTCTTCATTATGAGATGTTGTCTTCGTTGATTTCTGCGGTTGTGTGTTCTTGCGTTAGTGCTCTACCCACTTCTCTACGAATGTTCGCTATTTCTGTTTGTGTAAGGTAGCTCTTTTTTAAGATTATATTTTTCCTATCCACGATGTTTTGTTCAGTGAGGTTCAATTCTGGGTGTAGCTTGGAAAATTCTGTGTGGAGCTTGTATCTCCAGCCAGGAAACGGGTCATCTCTGCACTCATTTATATAGTAGTAGGTACGAATAACTAATATGTTCATTTCTTTTGTCCACCTAATACGATGAGTGCAATTGTCTCTGGTAGCAGCATCTCGGTTTCCAAGATGCAAGCGACCAGGTGGACTAGGCTCACGTTGTTCAAGGGCCATGTGTGGTTTCGCTTGGTTTTCATTGGAAGCTGTTGCTTGTTGTGCGATAGGGGTCCGCCTCCTCAACTCCCTACCCCCTACCTACCTCTTTCTCCTCCATATTAAACGGGTGTGCCTGTTTTGGTCCACGGGAGGTATTTTATTTCCCTCCTACCCTCTATCTAGATGTATTCTAGACTAGCGAGCATTCCTCTATCCGCCAACTGAGGACGCGCCCGAAGGGGGACAGGCGATAAACCCAGTGTGTGTAGGTTCTTGTAGAACAGCCCGTGCATGGGTTTATCAACATGCTGCCTAAACAGACGTTCCTGTTCGGCAGCTTTTATTAGGGCCTTCAGACGAGTAGGCTGTAGTTCAGTGACTGACTCTGGATCAGCACCGCGCCGGCCTCCTCGCCTGTCGTCGAATATGAGACCAAGTTCATCTGTGGATCTTTTTGCCGCCTTAAACAATCCTGCACCCACCCTGCATTTTCGTGATCTCTCACTAATTGCAGGAGCGGGTCTGAGTTCCTAAGGACATTACATGCCATGCTCAGTGCTACTCTGCCATACATACACTCCAACCCCAAGAGCCCTCTGCCCCCCCGATTTCGTGAGGTACACACGAGGGGCGGATGATCTAGGATGAATGCTCCTATATGGATATTCACCATCTTGCGGGTACCTCTGTCCAATTGGGGCAGCTAGTCTACAGTCCATTTGACTACTCCAAAGGAGTAGAGCAGTACAGCAACGGCAAGCATGTTAGTGGCAGATACCTTGTTTTTCCCCGAAAGTTCAAATGACCAAATCTTTCGGAGTAGGCCTCTGTACTTACCGCGGAGAGATTCTATCACCTGTTGCACTTCCTGGATGTGACGTTGCTCCACATGCACCCAGATATGTGTAGGTCTCCCCGGCATCCAGATGTCTCAGGATGCTTCCGTCTGCGAGCTGCGTGTCTTCAGGAAAGTCCCCACATCGTCCTCTCTTGAGATGGACGACCGCGCACTTGTCCAATCCGAACTCCATGCCAATGGCCCGCGTGTACTCCTCTACCACCCTAAGAGCATTTTGAAGTTCACTCTCTCCGGAGGCATACAGTTTGAGGTCATCCATATAAAATAGATGGGTGACCTTATGCCTCCGGTTGCTGGGTGGTCCACAATAGTACCTGCGAGTTTGGCGGAGTTCAACAGACAACGCAGCAGTGAGATGCAGAAGAGGAGGTGACTCAGAGAATCTCCCTGGAAGACTGATCTCCTGAATACTACCTGCTCTGTCGTAACCCGCTTTGCACCGGATGTTATGGTGAAGCGGGTCCTCCATCAGAGTGGCAGCAAATTGTTCTATGCATCTCACTAGTGGTTCTGCTACCGCAAGACATCTGAGCAAATGCAACAATAATTCGTGCGACGTTGTGTCAAATGCCTTACGATAGTCAATCCAGGCCATAGATAGATTCCGCTTGTACTGCACAGAATCCTGTGTAATACAGCGGTCTATCAGCAGGCTGTCTTTGCAACCTGCCATGCCCTTCTTGGCGCCACGCTGCTCGTAAATCTGTTGTAAGACCGGATCAACCTGCCGTAGTGTCATAGCATACAAGATACGTGTAAATATCTTGTAGCAGCAGTTCAGACAGGTGATCGTCCGATAATTCCTTGGATCGGACAGATCCATGAGTATTCGGACAAGTACACAGACTTGGCGGGATCAGAGGTGACCCGCGGAAAGTAATTGTCCGACTCACGCCACAGAATCGCCCGTCGGTCACAAATCTTATAATTAGTGGATCAATAAGAAATCGAATTCAAAATATATTCTCATTTATTGAAATAATTCATAAAATGTAAAAAATATAAATATTCAATACTTAGCCAATGAGTATAAGACAAAGAGTGTTGAAATAAAACATTCAATTACTCAGTTTCTTATAAGTTATGTAGTTGGTATCACTGTTATCAATAAGATAGGTTGGTACTACTGACATCCGGTTCCTTGTTAGTTATTGTTATGTTATTAGTTAGTCTTTAGAGTAATGCTGTAGTGAGCAGACGCGTGTTAAGATATATTTTGTTATTTCTGTTTGAATAAACCTTTTCATTTATCTCATATATCGATTTCGTTTAATACTCTAATTAAAGCATATTGAGATTATTCTGCACAAGCAAATTCACGTAATCTCAACAAAGAGCACCACCACTCGGCAAGCCGTTACCTCCTGTAGGAGTGTAACTCATCCAGCGTCGAGAGAACTATGACAATCGACTGTACAAAAAGATTCAGACTCCCAATTAGTAATATTTGTAAAATGTATGCAAAACATTTTCAAAATTATTGACTTTGAATTTTGCACTAAAATTATCGAAATGATTGTCAGGATGCTTAAAGAAGCTATATCTATGTGAGTTCGATGGTTTTGTTGCTTTCATAAACGTACTAACGGCATCGAACACAAATATACTTTTTTTTTCGTCGACTCGCCTTCGAGCGATTAGTATGGCTTGTCTGCCTGAGCCGGGATAAACAGTATTTTTGGTTCGTCGGAATCGACCCTCCGACTTTGAATTCTTTGACTATTTTTCTGCACGTTTTTGGGGTTTTGTATGAGGATTATCCAACCCTTTGAAGAATATCAAATGAGGATTTTGGTTTTTATTGGAAAAACCGTCCCATCGATGTTTTCCTAAGTTTTGACGTTTTTTTATTTATTTATTTATTTATTTAGGTACATCATCCAACAGTCAGAGACCAATTACTGGATGAGAATAAGTGTTAATAATTACATGTCACTTAGACTAATAATACTGTAATACAGAGATTATGGAGATAATAAAAAGTCACACAAAACATAAAATAGTAAAATAAAAGAAAAAAAGTACACTGGCATATCTATATAGAAACAAAAAAGTAAATGTAAGAATATATACATATATATATAAAAAAAACAAAAATGAATAAATTATTTAAAAAATATATAAAATATATGCATATACAAAGGAGAAAATATTAGAGTTCCAGTTTTTTTATAGAGGCAACAGAGCAATTAAATATATCAAGTATTTCTTGTAGGTAGTTGTACGTACTGTGTGGTAAGATAAAAAGTTGTATGATGTCGTGAACCAGGATGTGGTACATGAAACAGTAGTTTTTCAAGTATCGCAGGACAGTTTATATTGTTATGAATTATTTTATGCAAAAACACCAATGCATGTTTTTTTCTGCGGCTCTCCAAACTGTCTACTGAGAATCTATTTAAAAGTACGTCTTGGGAATAGCCAATTGGCGGATATACCCCATCAATTTTATAAGACAAATATTTTAGAAAACGCCTTTGTATGCCTTCGAGTAAGTTAGAATAAGTATTATACCCCGGGTGCCAGATTATGGATGCATATTCTAGTTTAGATTTAACGTATGTATTGAATAAGAGTGTTAGAATGTTAGTGTCAGTAAATCCAACCGAATTTCTAATAACGAAACCAAGATTTTTATTAGCAGATTAAACAATATTTTCAACATGCTTATTAAATGATAGTTTGACGTCAAATAAGACACCAAGATCTTTAAAAACTTCAGCTCTTTTTAGTGTTGTGAGATCTAGTTTGTAGTCATATAGTACAGTTTCCTTTTTCCTAGAGAATGATACAACATTACATTTGTCAATGTTGAGAGGCAGACCGTTTTGATTACACAAAATTTTTACATCGTCAGCATATAACAAGACATCTACATTCAACTCAACAACGATATCGTTAATAAATAATACAAACATTAAGGGACCTAGAACTGACCCTTGGGGTACACCAGAAGTTGCCGAAATTTCGAAGGATTTTTGACCGCGATATTCTACATATTGCGTTCTATTGTTAAGATATGAGTTAAAGAAATTTATAAGTGAATGTGAAAATCCAGCAGTTTGGAGTTTATGTAGCAATATACCGTGGTCAAGTTTGTCAAAGGCCTTCGAAAAGTCTGTATAGATTACATCAACCTGGGTGTTTTTATCGAGGTAATGCGAGACGTATTGTGTGACACACATTAAGTTGGTGACAGTCGATCTTTTCTTTATGAAACCATGTTGACTTGATGTAATCTGCCCCTCAACATGAGGGTATATAACTGCATGTATAGCAATCTCCATGACTTTAGCGAAATTGCATATTATTGTAATCGGGCGATAGTTTTCAATTTGATGCCTATCACCTTTTTTATGAACAGGACAGATTCGCGATAATTTCCAGATGTTCGGAAAAGTATTGGTTCTAATTGAGAGAGTAAAAATTATTCTAAGTGGCTCCACAAAAGCATTAGCGCGATCTTTTATTACAAAAGCTGGTATTTCATCAGGTCCTTTGGTGAATTTAGGTTTAAGCTGCTGTAACGCAGAAAGAACATCATTGGAAGTAAACTCACTAAAATGCAGAACGGCGTTATTAGTGTATTCCGTGTCTTGTTCATAACTTTGGGTTGGCAAATTATACGAGATTTTAAAGAAATCGGCAAAACCATTCGCAATATCCCGCGGTTCACCAAGACACTGGTCTTGGTAAGTAAGATTATCTGGTAACACTGTTGTTTCTTTTTTAGAGTTAATGTAAGACCAGAAAGCTTTAGTATTATTTTTTATGTTGTTTTGAACATTATTTTGGCATTCTTTAAAAGCAATATCAGTGCCTCGTTTTATTTGTGACCTAAGATTTTTGAATTCATTTAGTGCAGTTATACTCCCGGTACGTCTATGAACTTTCAGCTTTCTTGCTTTTTCTTTTATATTTTGCACAATTCGGTTATTATACCAAGGAGGATATTTCCTAGCACGTGGTATGGTTTTAGGTACCGTAAAATGGGGTGAATAGAAACACTTTGTGATTTTCTATGCTTCATAACTTGTAAAAAAAAATAGTAATAAAAATCCAAATTGCAGCAAAAGTCCGGTTGTACCTCATAGAAAAGACACTGAATGGTAGATTTCATCGAAGTTTTATAGATTTTGATATATATTTTTTAATATTGCTTGTTTCTATTCACCTTTGAAATGGGGTCAATAGAAACATCGGTTTAAAACTAGTATATATTGCCTTTAAACTGAGTCAAAGGTGAATAGAAACACAAAAATAATTTTTTAAAATGCACTGAAGAAACATTTTTTTAATGACATTTACTTTGGCGAAATAAAACTCATTTTGCTTTATATTTATGTATTTATTAAAAAGTAAAAAGCATAACAGAAATGTCTTCTTATTCTAAGACAAGTGAATGTCCCTAGAACTAAAATAAAAATAATAAGTTTTTCTGTAAAACATTAACATTGCTAATTCTACAAATAAAATGTTTTAACAAAATAACACAAGATAGCTAACTATCAGCAATTTTCCTAATCAACTAGACATATTGAACTTACTACCAATCTAAATATTATAAAATGCTAAGGAAAAGAATTACCTAGTGAAATAAAATTTAAACATTGGACATTGGGGATCAGGCAAAATTCAAATATTGACATCAAAAAATAAATTTTCTCGTTTGCATTTTTGACCAGTATGCTGTGGATATAATTGTCCTATGATTTGATCATGATTAATCATGCAAATATCTGGAACCTCGGGAAACGAATACAATTTTTTATCAGTTTTCTTAGAGGGTTTTGACCTCAGGAAGGATGCTTCAATTTCCCCGTCTTTGCAAGATATTACTTTTCCAATAAAATATTTAAATTTTTTTATTTTAGCCTGTTCGACAGGAAAGCTTACAAGAAGCCACATTTCTGGTGCTAGGTTTTCGGGGGCTACTGGGAAGACATTATTAAATGTTTTCCCTTGCATTTGTACTTGGGACATGTTCCTATTAGAAATATCAACTAAGGAACCTCTCAGAGGTCTTCTTGAAACCTTCTCACCCTCGATTAGCATATTATCTTGCTGTGTACTATTCTCTATATCTTCCATGTCAAAACTATCCTCAATATCATGAAGGGACATGTGATCACTCTCATCTTCACTTGTTTCAGTGAAATCAACACCAGCAACGCTTTTTCCGGCGAGCACATTGATTTTCTTCTTTTTCTTTCCTTTAGTTGTCGAGGGACCATCCCCGTATCTTAGATTTTTGAGATAAGTGACAACAGTGTTATTAATGTCTTCGTGAATGTCGTTTGATTTTTCGTTAGTGGGAATTCTCCTTAATACCTCTTCCCTATTAAGCGGAAAAATCCCACATTTCCTAAATCCGGATAAAACATTCTTTTTTTGATTGGCATCTATTTCCGTTAATAAAGATTTTAATAAGTGTGGAAATTTGTCTTTTGGAATTGAACACTTTTTAAGACCCTCACCTGTTTTCCAAGACAGCAGTATTTTTCTCCAGGCCACCTTCAAAGGGCGAAAAAATGCAACATCTAAAGGTTGCGTCATGTGAGTGGAATTGGTAGGAAGGAAGATAAAAGAAATATTGTGTTGCGCACAAAGTTCGACTGTCTTAGAAGAGAAATGAGAAGACAAGTTGTCTCCAATGAGGAATTTTTTTCCATCTAATTTTTTGAGGTAGGGTATTGCAATTTTTTCCACCCAGTCCTCAAAGGAGTTTGACTCAAACCAGCCACTGCTAGAGCGGTTATATCTGGTTCCCTTCGGACCACCAATCGTCCAGGAATCATACAAATTTTGTGCTTTGTAAACAACATAGCAAGGTAGAAGGATTCCGTTAGCCGAAGCGGAAAACATAATCGATGTGGCACTTTTACTAGTATTCATTACTCTCTCTGGATAACGACAACCTCTCTTAGATATTACTTTCTTCCTTCCTGGATCGTCAGACAAATTCGTTTCGTCATAATTGACAATGTTAGAGGGTGGCACATTTTCCAATTCTTTTTCCAGATTGTCGAAGTATTTTATTATATCTTCGGAAGAAACTAAAGCTCGTGAGCGTTTTATATTTTGACATAAACGATTTCTCAAGCGGTCTTTATGCCTCTCCATAAAAGAGAAGGCGAACTCTCTTCCTGGCATGTTTTCTCTGAATCCTTTTAGGCGCTTTCCTCTTGAATCTAAATAATGCTTAACGATTTTACGAAGATCATAATGATCAAGTGGGTATCCCCAATCGGAACATATTTCTAAAGTATGTATGAGCGCTTCCTCTTCTGTCTTTGTTAATTGCATTTGACCACCTTGTTTTTTAATAATGGGATTTTTCCTGTGTCTAAATAGAACCGAATAATGAATTTCATAAATTTCAGCTGCCCTTCTATAAGACATTCCACGTTCAATGGCACGGAGAGCATTTGTCAATTTATCTTTGTCCACTTTTTTGTAAATCTTTGCTCTTCTTGGATCATGTACATATTTTCGAGGCATGTTAAGATTGCTGAAAAACAAATTTCGTCTAAAAATCCAGATCTATACAAATTAAAATCGCGTTTTCAACTTTGTGGGGTGAATAGAAACAATGTTTCTATTGACCCCAATCTAACCTAAAATAGTCACGTTTTTAAAATTATCCAATTATTCTTGCTAAATATTAACTTTTAATGAAAAATAACAACAGTGCCGTAAACAATACATATTTAAGTTACCCTGACATAAATTATGATGTTCTTACCTGATTTTTTCTATGTGAAACACACAAAGTTTTCCCAGCAACAAAATGTGAGCTCTCTGCACTAACGACTCAAATCGGTTATTAGACAGTGTTGCCAATTTTGACAAGAGTCTAGAGAGACCGAAATGCGAAAGCTTCGAGCATGCGCATTACCTTGTAAATGTATAATAAATTCGTGCAAGTGGAGAAATTGAAATATTTCCTCTTATTTTGTGGAAAAAAAGGCGGGGGGACACCCCCCGCACCCCCCATTTTTTTGTCTGCGACGCTAATACTGCCTGCGGCGCTAATAATTATTAACAATTAGATACCCACATAGCACGCGATATGAAATGAACATTCAAAACTCATTGTCTACATTCAAACGATATTCAGAACTTCTTTTACATATAGCCGTAATATACGTTTCGCGACGTACTTATATCAATATAGGAAAGATATTGCCAGTACGTTGTACGATATTCCTATATATACCTACAATATACATGAAATAATGTTGATTCTGCGGTATACAGAGAATATTGTACGAATCTTCTCAAAAATTTGCTGATGTGTCAAATATTATATAGATATACAATAGGCAATATTTATGCTACGTACTTAATTCAATCTCTTTACAATTTACAAATGGAATATTTTTACAACATGATATTTTTGTATACTGTAGATATATACAAAAAGCTATATTAATTTTGAAATCTTTAACAAATATCACATAAACATTTAATGGATAATATATGTGTACCATATCATATATACCCTGATAATGTACCAGTCGAACATTTCTGCAACATGAAATTCATGTTTGTATTTTTAATATTCAAAACATTACATTCAAAAGTTGAACACATGTACACTACAGCTGTATGCAATAAAACCCAAATTGAATTTTAGAATGGGGTGTAAACATTTTGAGCCACGTAAATTATGTAAAGCCACCGACAAAGCAGTTTTAGCAACATTGCAACCGAAACTTGAAACAATATAGCCCTATAGTAATATTGCACAGCAATGTTACATTTTGCAAAGGACCAACAAGATTTATGCGGTTTCTGATTGATTTTGACAGCATAATGCTGCATGCATTTGGGCCATATTACATAAAAAAATATGGTAAAGTTAAATATTAATTCTACGGCAGTCTTGTTGAAATATTGCCTTGTGCGGTGTTGGTATAGTACCTATCTACCTCATAACAAAAACAAATAGATATTTCTCTATCTAGTTTTGGTTTAAGTACATTTATAATCATCCCCTGTGGTGAATGGCATACGTTTTATAAATTTTAAATCGTTGGTTAAAATTGTAGATATGAAATATGATTTAAATTTTGAATCCAGACTTTGCACTGAAAGAAACCGACCAAATAGAATGTTTTGCTAAGATGATCTGCATTATCATAAGTATTTTTTTTGTTAAGACTACATTATCATTATCTAACCATAAGAAAAACTGTTTTGCTAATGAGATTTTGCAACGGTAAATCTTTGACTATTTGTCCCAATAACAGCACTTACTTAAACTAGGTAAAATATTGTTTTAAGTTTTTTTTTATTAGGGGTAACTAAATAATTTCCTACGATAAATAAGTGCCTTAAGTTAAAGTTAACTATTTAATGGTTAAAACTCATATAGACCTATGGTTGGTAAGTCACCTGTTAACTGTAAAGACGGGCTTACTAATCCTAACGTCTTACTTATTTGTTTTTACACGTGGCGCAAGCGCAATTGAGATTTTATCATCGCGCGCCATTTTATCCATGCAGCGACGCATGCAGTAACTAGTAACTAGTAAGCAATTCGGCGTTCGACGAGACAGTTGTGGGAGAGGTTTTATGCAAAGAATTTTTATTAAAAAACTTGTGTTTTATGTTATTGTATGTATATTAGCTGCTTTCATTCAGCAGAGTGATTCGTAATCATAATAAACAGGATTTCAATGAGCAGTAATCATATGATACAAAATTGCATGGTATATAGGGACAGAGACAACACATGAAACGGGTAGGTACCTTATCATTACGAATCACTCTGCTGAACGAAAGTAGCTATTAGGTATATAGTAAATTGTGATTGTCTCTTCTTACAAGTCAAAGTTCCCAGTTCCCTTTTTTTAATAGGCACCCTGAATTGTTTATTAGTCATCGTTTGTTTCCTTAAATTAATCATTTATTTTAATTTTACCAACAATAATTCTTTGTCTGAGTCAGTATAGAAATGTATTAAAAAACGTGTTTTAATATGAAGTGTGAAAATATAAAATTAAAATATTGAATTTAGAAGTAACGTACTTGCAAAGTGACATTACTAGCTCAAGAAAGATTATTTGTTACCATTATAATGTAAGCTGCATAGTGGTTAAAAAGTCATCTATTAGCGGCAGGAAAGTTTTTTTCCGGTTACAAGGTATAGTAATGGTGTAAGAAATAGGAATTTACTAACTATAACAAAAAACTTATTAAGATTAAAATAGGTGGTGACTCCTGATAGCAAAGCTATCAACCTACAGTAACAAATAAATAATAAGAAAATCTTTTATTAACGATAAATAAGTGCATCTTAGCAAGATCGTTTTTGTTGCGGTTACACAGCAGTCTTGCTGGAGCCTATTTAATGCAGATATTTATTAAGGGTTAGTCAATTTCTCTTTATGGATAATAGAAATTTCTTTCAGTGTGGACTTGTGATCGTATATTAAATAATAATGAATAATAAAAATGATAACATATTCATCCCTTTTTCAATTTTCCTACTGTATTTAATTAATTAATAACTATCGGCATTTCTTAAGCAGGTAGTTCGTACTTGAGAAATGATTATTTAATTACATTTTATCGTTATATTTAGATTTCCGTTTTCCATGTCGTTACAATCATCCCCTTGTCGAATTTTTGAAATGCGCGCCACGGTCCTTAGATTAGTGCGCATGCTGTAATTTGCCATCACAGGCCACAAGCTGTCAAATGTCGATTTCAATTTGTTTGTGTTTTGTTTTCCCATTAGTCCAAGTGTAGGTACCTTAATTATTGTATTGCAGTAAGTATTTTACAATCGTACCCCAGACGACACAAACATATCTCTAAAATATGCTGAGAATATTTATTCCGAATATGGCATTTTAGCAGGAATATGCCATATCCACGCAAATATATCCAGAGCATATGCCTGGGATCATTGAAAGACACCTTCTTTCACATGCCTGGGATATCTTTTTTTCCCTCACAGAATATACATAGGATAAGACAAGGATATATTATTTATATTCAAATAGAATATCCTGTAGATATACCATTTATATTCAAAGGAAATATCCGATGAATATATATTTATACTCAAATAAGATATCCCACAGATATATCAACAGGATTTTTCTAAAATTATTTTTTAATAATTTCCTTTTGTCTTGATCAGAAAATACTATTCAGGTATCAAACAAATCACAACTTTCACATTTTTTAATTTAATATGAAATTACTTACTTTCTGTATATTGGTGGCTCAATTTAGTCACACTAATATAGGTATTAGTCAGGCAAACACCTTAAAACGGTCGTTATTAGAGAATCGATCAAAACCGCTACTCATCTAGCTAATATAACTGACGAATTATCGAATTAGATGTAAGAATTCCCAACATTTTAAAAGATAAAAATATTTAATATATTTTTCTACTTTAAAATGCTAGGATTCTATCATATAACAAAACACGTTAATATTAGCTAGAAGAGTAGTCGTTTTGATTAATTCACCAATAATGAATGTTTGTCTTAACTAGATTGAGTCACCAGTATACAGAAAGTAGGCAATTTTATAGTAAATAAAAAACTGGAAAAGTTTTATTTGCTTAATACCTAAATATTTTCTAATCAAGATAAAAGTAAATTAATTGTAAAAACAAATCAAGAATTTTAAAAAATCAACGAGTTTGTATACTCTACTGATGAGAACTAACAAGTTCGACAAGACCTGTACAACTTTGCTGAAGTTGAAATACAATATGAGGTACAGTTGCCGAATTTCAATAAATGAGGTCGTGGTGGGTTTTTGGCATCAAGCACGGAGTGCTCCTTTGCCACAAAATTATGAATTTCAATAAATGAAGTATTTTTAATATTTCTTTGCTATAAAATAATGTTAGTAATACTATCATGTAATTCAATGCTTCATCAGCATACAATAGAAGAGTAGTTATTCTGACTGATTCTTCAATAATGAGCATTTTAAAGTGTTTGATTAACTAATATATTAACATGATTAGATTAAGTAACCAGTATACAAAAAGGTGATTTTATATTAAATTTAAAAAGTATGAAAGTTATGACTTGCTTAACACTTGCCAAATATTTCTTAGACACTACTACTAAGTTTAAATATGAATCAGAATTTGGAAAAACAAAAAAAAAAGTTTGTTATTTTTTCTAGTAAAGAACTGTCTCAAGAAAAGGTGCGAGCATTTTAGGATCACTCAACATATACAAAGTGTGTAGTTACCCTAAAACTACTGTTCTATAAACCTTTCAATTTTAAAGGTACTAAAGACAGAGCTTCCAGTTACTTACAGAATACGATTAGAAATTTATAGTGGCATCTAATTTTTTGCTGAATTATAATTCTGATTAGATTCCCATAAATACGTCACTAACGGTGGGTTGTATGAACCAAGTTTAAACCTAAATCAACTTGACCAAGGATCAATATCCATGGCTACATTTGTTGTAACAATTGTAGCCATGGATATTGATGTTTGGTTAAGCCGATTTAGACTTAAACTCGGTCGATACAACTCGTCCTTAAAGTTCCAAAGCTTCACATTTCAAGGGAAACAGGAATGAAATGAAAACCGTTAGTTTTTTTTAACACATATTGTATTCAGATATTTCAATATAAACAAATGTATTCAATATTTTCTTTATCAGCCTCCTTGTTCCTAAAAATAATAAACAATATTTAAAACCTAATACCAGGATAAAAAATAGTAAATTTATTTTCATTAATTTGATCTTGTTAATATTCAAGAGAACCTTTGTTCATCTTATCGCCATGTGACTTTCTTGTCTGTAATTATAACCAGTTTCAGAGGGGAGGTTCGTTGGTGAAATCTTTATATAATTATTTGACTTGGATTCTTTCAAACAATACAATTATCAATGAATATATAGAAACATAAGAGAAATTCACGATTTTTCATTAACAAAATGCCCCTCGCCAACTTCATAATAATGACTAAAATTTCGATTCGTTATGTCTAAGAGACCATGCCATTATATCCTAAGCATTAGCTAGACAACACACAAGTCTTTCATAAATCAGCTCAAGTGTAATTCAACAAAAAATATAATTACAGATCTTTTTTTAGACTAAATAACATGTGTTCATTAGGTTCATTAGGTATGCCAACGAAAGCAAAAGTTGCCCGATATTTGTACGAACACACTAGTTAATGTGGTAATTAAAAGTTAGGTCTTATTCAAATGTAAAGCTGCAAACTTTATTTAATATGCCAGTGACAAAAATGTATGACGTAACGTATGTGTGAGTTTTGATACATCAACTAAAATAGAATTGATGAAATAAATATATTACTAGCAAAAAATACTCGTAATTGTTTGCATTTAATTATAATTTACATGAAATAAATATCGCACCATTAATTATAAATAACAATTTTGAAAAATCACAAAAATTAATCCATTGAAGATGAAACAACTATATGTATATATAAAAATGTTCACAAAATCGCAAATTTATATTTCTTGCATTCCAGATGACTTATCCATTAATCTTTGAAGAATGTTACAAGATTTTAGTTCAATAAATACATCAATGTGAATTATGGTTACATATGCAAGTTAATCTACTATAATACTCACTTCTTTTTTCCCTCCTTGCACATCTTTCCGTTGCTTTGGATAAATATACTGAAAGGCAGCTTTCAATTTCTTTTTCTGTTTCACTTTTGGTATTTGGTGTTATTTTATATACACCTAAAAATCGAGAGAATTTTAATTTTTAGACGAAAAATACTATTTTGTAGTAATACCTTTAATTACACCTCTATCCCCAGCTGTATTGCCGCAGAATTTCATCATCTATTATTCGTGGCATTATTCGTCTAATCAGGTCCTTAAGGTCATCCCCTCCTACACTGGCAAATTTTTTTATCTGAAATATACAAACACTTACTAGATACTGTAAAAAATAACGGTTTAAGCAATTCGTACCAAAATATTCATGGTCATCTCGTTCATTAATCTATTTTCTATTTTATCCAAGTCATCTTCATTTTTTACAGGAAGCTCATCAAACGTTTCCTGTATTTCATATCCAGTTTCTAATAGTTTTTCTGCTTCAACCAATCTATTTAGTAGTGTTAGAATTAACTGTGTTTGTTCATGAACCCTTCCATTTAAAATGTGCAACTGCTTTATAATATATTTGTATTCTAAAATTTAAATATTTTTTATTGCAAACAGTTCATCCAAGCTATTAAGAGAACTACATATTAACACTTCATGCGATAATAACTGATACTCATCTATATGCACAGGGGGAAGCGTATTGTGTAATATTTAGATTATTTCCATTGAAGTGTAATCGGCAATATATATAATATAAATGAATGCCTTTTTTTGAAAAAAAATTACATTTAACTTTCTTCATCTATAATTGAAAAAAGAATTAGTTTCTTTACACCATAAATTTATAACTTTAATACTAAATTATTATACCAAAAATACAAGAAAGTAAATGACGTCAATTATTTAGTATCAAATAGTTAAAAAAAAAAAATTTAATATACAGGATCCGAACTATTTCACGCAACAATATTAGGATCCTTATACAATAGAATATAGAAAATAAAGTTATATGGACGCAAATATTCCTTCCAGTATTTGAGATTTTAAAAAAGGAGAATTTAGGATTTTCTTTTTTACTTTAGCGACTTTACTTTAAAAAAATCAAAATAAATTATAATAAATTTCACTTAACAGAAAAACGATTTTGTTTGATTTTCACAAATTATACAATTTTTTTGTTTGTTAGATAACAATTGTTTTGCTACACAGTAGCTTTGTCAGATGTTTGTGCCGAATATCTGACATCTGCATGTGTACATACTGGCACCCCTAACCTAGAAATTTTGCAACCCCCATTGTGTTGTGGGATAAGGAACTTTACCGTGCACACATTGTAGATACACGGAACCCACAGTTTTACATACTTTTGAAAGATGGTGACACGAGCAGATCCACTTATCCATTGCATCCTTCTTAAAAAATTCAATAAAGAAATGGGTAGGAACTAACTGCTTAATACGTGAAAATCAGAAATTATTTATATAATATTTAATACCTTAGTATTGCAACATGAAATCCAAACAAAACGTTAAAGAATGACTAACAAGTTTTTCATGTTTTTAGTGAAAGACTCGATGAAAATGAACTTTACAGAAAAGTTGTAAATAGTCTAAAAATGTCTTGTAATTCAATGATACATTTACTTGAATTTTTTCAAATTTTTTTTTCAACCTACATTTTCAACCCCCCCACTTTTAGGAATGTTCAAGTGGCCATATCTAGAAGAACATGCATTTTTCGGAAAAATTCACAAAAGTAAAAACATCTAATTTTGGGCCAAAAAAGGTAAATATATTGTTGGTTTTTCCATTTTTGACCCAATTCTGAAAGTTACCGAATCCGTGATAAAAGGGGCGTTTTCTACCCCTTCCGATCATTTCCTACTCTAATCATTTTTTCAACTTTATTTTATTAACGTCATTACAAACACATTGCCGGAAGGTTTCATCAAAATCCATTCATTAGCACTCAATAGAGGTGAAACCCCCCATTGACTGGACTACTTACTACCTGTAGTAATAAAAGCTCATAATTATTATAAATAGTGCTTGCTTATCTGGCCAGTGGCAACAGGAGCATGAGGAGATGAAGGTTTCGGATTGCACGGGTTCTATGAATTTCTGTCTCAAACAAAATGAAATAATAATGATTATTGATTACCATATGACATGAATTCACATGTATTCAGAGAGTGAAACAGAACCTCAGTTATTTCTTTGAAATGTTTTCATATTTAACTAAGTATCCACCACTGGTAGGTATCAAACACGACATATTTTTGATTATGAAGTCCTTAAAACTACTTTTTAACCAATGTTTACAAGAATATTAATTTTTAAAAAGGTACGTTAGAAATATGTAAAAAACCAACACACTTTCAACCCCAAAACTACCCCTTCATAGAGACTGTTTTGAGAATGAAACTTATTAGGTATGTGAAAAAAGACCCTATATACGAAGTATTTCTACGAAATTTGAAATTTTTCCATTAATTTTGAAAGGAGTTATGAACCACACCCACGAGTCAAAATCAAACCGGGCATGGATTCAAGTTAGGTGAAATTTATTTCACTTTCAGTATTTTGTTTACCTATGTAAAATAAATAACGTACCTACTTCCCGTTAAACAAAGGGATCTCTTCTCAAAATGACTACCACTAGACGGTAAAATACTTGCATATAAAATTTAAATTGTACTTACAGTAAAGGTAAATAAAACACAAAACAACAGTTTATTCTTCAGCTCTGATACCCATACACATCATTACGTCCAACAATGGCGGCCTCACTTCAGAAATCAGAATTCAAGTTCGTACTTTCGTACTGCGAGTGCGCAGTGTACGAATAAGCTAGCGGCGTATGCAATCATGTTATCTCACCAAGGTTTTATTATAGGAAGGTTTGGCAATCCTTGTATATACCTCGATTTTACATACAACTATCATGTGTACCACTGGAGTATTTGCATGATTATATATTTATATTACTTTATTACTGGTTTTGTGTATATTAAAAGGTGATATGGTATTAACAGAAATATAAATGGGAACTAATGCGTCAGACACAACCATATGTGACGTAACAAATAGCGACAGAATTTACCTTCTTGTAGAGACGCTTGCTTTACTTTAACGTTTAACTCAATTTTCCGTCGTCCTTGGCTTGGCGCTCTTGGCGGTTTTTACTGATATACTGACTAACACGGCTGATAATAAAATAATTTATAAAGGCGAATGCAATTAGAAATTAGAAGTAAAAACTAATGTTAGATTTACAGCAAAAATAACATTTTAGAATTACATGACGAACTTGTCTAGCGATCTAAGGAGACGACAAGCAATTTTAACTGTGATACCTATAAAACATATCACAAATTTATATTTAGGTATATCTATTTTTTGTAGGTTAAAATTTAGATATTGCATATGTTTATACAGAATATTCTCCACAATTTAAGTAAAAAAAATATAATCTTGAGATATATCAACCATATATCCTGAGGATATTAATAAATCATATACGGACAATAACTGATATCTGTTAACGAATATCCCGGATATATATGGAATATATCAGCCATATTCAATTAATTACGGATATTCCATAGAAAACTGGCATGTAATTTTCATATTCGGTGAATATAGTGTGCCGTCTGGGACACAATACAACTACCTACCACATAGTTTTAAGGATGGCCCCCCCTTGTTGTCATTTTCAGATATTTTATATTCAGATACTAAAGTTTAATGTATCCCTTTTGTACTTACCTATATTATAATTGTAGCATACTTTATTAGTTGTTATAATAATGACGGCGTTTGTAGGCACCAATTTCTTGAAAAGAAACGGAGGTAGTCTAATTCGGAATGGTAACACTCTTCGAAAAGAAAGTTTGGTGGTCATCATTCAAACGGAACCAATTTGACAAATCATTGAAAACCAGGAGAAATCCCAGATGAAACTTGGACACTTTACGGGGTGTTTAAATCTTATTTTTAAGAAGGTAGGTTCGATCTATTTCAATATTAAGATGCTTTTGTTTATTTAAATCACAACCATTGGTTCTAATTACAACATACGAGTTGTTATATTTATTCGTATTAATTTGCTTTATATCTATTTCAGAGGATTATAAAAAGCTGCAATTAGGTAAATGGAAAAGATCAGGAAGCACATCTGATGTACAGAGTGAACAGAAACAAATCAAGGGACTATATGTACAAAAAGCATATTAGTCCTCCGAAAAAATTATTATTGTCAGATGAACATAGTGATATCGAAGAACGTATTGGAAGCCGGCGACTTCCCAAAGTGAAAGAAATGTTGCCCTTACTAGAAGCTGAAAGAGAATATGTTGTTCTTCTAATAACGCTGGTAGGCATTTAAAATCACAAACACAAATATTTCCGAATTCCAAAAAAATTCATATACCTATGTTTTGTTTTATGATAATATCAATTTGTTTAATTTATTTTTGATTATTTTTATTTTTTTCTGTAAGATGTGTTTATATTTATTAATTTCATCAAGGACAGTTTTTAAAGTGAAATACCTATTCAAATATAATTAATTGTTTTTTCTTTTATAGTTGGAACTAGCTCGTGTATCCCCACCTCCTCTACTCAGGAAAAAAATACCTTCTCCCAAAAATTGGAAAAGCCAAAAGAAAGTATTCAGCCAATAGGAGCAATCACAGGTGATGTGTTAAGAATGCCAAGTGGAGTTTCGCAATTATAAGTAGCACCATCGGCAACACCTGGACACTGGTTTTGAAAATGTAAGCCCTCCAGTTTTTACTATTTTTTACTTACTGGCAAAATATTTTTTATAGTAAAATACGACAGTTTATAAGTAACATTTTTTTTGTTAAAAAAATATCGATCAGTTCATAAGTTGCAAAGCACATTTTTTTTGTTTAAAAAATGTCGATTTAAATTCTTGGCACAATTGTTATTTATTATTGCAATTGCATTTTGTAACAAAAAATAAAAATATATTTAAAGTAACACAACTGTTTTAATTATAACTCTTCCTATTTTATAATTTAAGATACATAATTGTTACGACGATGTAAAGTAGTTAATAGAATAGTCATCTTTTGCTCTGAACAATTTAAAACATGATTTGAATTAGATAAAACTTTAAGGCAACATAATATGATTATCAGACTTTCGTAAATAACATGTTAATATGACTATTAAAGCTGAAGTTTTCAGAGTGATAAATGTGTGATTTTAAAATGGTTTCTAACAGATCTTATTATTAACGTAAAATTATTTTTTTTGCATATGATATTCTTGGGCCTTTGTAAAGTATTGTTATGGCAAATGCAGTTTTATTGGTAGGTTTATTTCGAGGTTTATTTAGCATTTGTGTGCTCCATTCAACAAAATTTGATCAATAAAACATGCTCGAGTTTAACTGAAAAGTAATGGTAAAAACAAATTTTCCATGCAGTGTACATTGTGAGAAGCAATAAATATATATTTCGAAATATCTACAATATTTTTTCAGCATAGATGCAGATCTACAAGACGTATGTGTACGATATGCTGTGGGATGAGAACAACCATTAGTATACAGGGTGTCCCAGTAAAAAGTCTCAGGTCGGATATCTTCTAAACAAATAGAGACGTTTTAATTCTGTAAAGCCAGTTTGTAGCACATAAATAGTGCTTCAGTTTTGAATATAAATGAATGGTTTTTGAATATATCAATATGTAGATGGCGCTGGGCTCTAAATAAATCTTATTTCTTTGGGAGAAACTTTAAAATCTGGTTTCTGTGGAAGGGACATACATTTCTAAGTAGATTTTGTTCTTAAGAAAAAAGGCAAATCTAGCCGTTTTTGAGATGTGTCCAAATATTGCCATTTGTTCCTCATGAATAGTTGTAATCTCTGAAAGATTTCTTTAGTCTTTAAAGGGGACAATCTGTATTTCATAAACTATGAAATTTTTATTTATATGAAAGTGCCTTAAATATGCTTTTCTTTTAAAATCACTTAAATAGTGAAATGTTTCGGAAATAATTATTTAACAGGAGCAAATGGCAACGTTTGGATACAAATATCTCAAAAACAGTTGGATTTTTTTTAAAAACAATATTTACTTAGAAATGCATTTCCCTTTACACAAACAACATTTCAAAGTTCCTCCCGTCGAAATATTTCTTGCTCAGTGTCATATATGTATTAAAAATGATTTATATTTAATACTGAAGCACTCTTTATGTACTACAAACTGACTTTTACAGAATTAAAATATCTCTATTCATCTAGAAGATATCCAGCATGGGAGTTTTATTGGGACACCCTGTATAATCTATTGTGAATAAGTATTAAACATTTATTCAATATACTAATGTTTCCTTGCAATATTGAAAGTATACATGGATAATATTGCCTATATGTAGGGAACACATTTGTGTATATTATAACTATATTGTAAAATAAATGTTTATTTCAGAATATGTTTATAATGTGTCACCAACATGTGTGTGTATATTGCAGAAATATGTATAGTATGTGAAAACCTGTGACAAAACAACCAGTATACAACTTATTTTGAATCAGTATTAAATATTTATTCAATATACCATTGTTGTTTTGCAATATACATTGTATATTGAAAGTATACATGGATAATGTTGCATGTATGTACGGAAAAGGTTTGCGTATATTGTAACTATATTATAGAATGAATGTACATTTCAGAATATGTTTACAACGTGTCAGCAACATACATATGAATATTGCAGGAGTATGTATACAATGTGAAAACCTGTGACAAAACAACCAGTATACAACTTATTTTGAATTAGTTTCAAATATTTATGCAATATACTAATTTTATTTTGGAATATGTATAGTATATCGTAGGAATATGAAAATGCTAATTGGGTATCAAAATAAAAACCTACTAACCTAACCCAAAGAAATCACACGAAAGAATGAAATTATTATATAAAAAGAAGGAAAACCTAAAGAAATCAGAAAAGAATTTGTAAAAAAATATATTAATCGTTACAGAATTTTAAAAAAAGTTGTGCGGGCATACGAATTTGAACCCGGGACCCCTCGCGCCATGAGCAAAAGCGTAACCTATGTGCTAACCATCTCACTGGAAGTAAACGCTAGAGCAAAGAAGAAATAGTCCAAACTAGTGATATCACGTGTTGGGCGTGTCTAAGCTTTCGCATTTCGGTCTCTCTAGACGCTTCGCACGAATTTTAATAATGTAAAGTTGGTTGCCTAAACTTTACGGACTGTTTCGGCGCACATAAAATAATTTTAAATTTAATATCCTGAGAGCTATGACATAGAAAAACAAATGTACTATTTTTGTTTTTATTCACCACACAGTTTCTATTCACCCCATTTTACGGTACACAAGAATCAAAGATATCATACCTAGATTGTTTTATAAAATTGTTCACAGGCTAAATTCACGTCATTGTGATTTTTTAGAATTGACCAGTCCGTATTGTAAATTCTTGCGTATAAGGTATGAAAATTAGCTTTCCGGAAATTATACACAGGTTTATTGTCTGCACAGAATCTTTTTTTTTTGATTTTTAATACTTTCATTAAGATATATACATAATGCGGGGTGATAGGAATCTTCTTTAAGTAAAATATCATGAGCTTTCTCCACATAACACCTGATATTGGAAATTACAAGATCCAATAATCTATTATTTGAATTCAACACAGTATTATATTGTACTATACTAAGTGTACATAAGTGATGCAGTAGTACCAACAATATTATTCTGCAGCGAAAATTCTCTATAATATGGTATATTAAAATCTCCAATAAAATACATATTATCCTCGTATAGGTACTGCAGGGTTTCAAGTGTCTCAAAAAATTGATTGTAATAAGCTGGGCTTAACGAGGGTGGTACGTAGATAACGAATATGTAAATATTATTGTAGTTTAATTGCATTCTTACACCAACAACATCTATTAAAGGAACTGAAGTTTTCATATCATCTAAGTTTAGTTCTGAGGCAACATATTTTTTGTTGATGGCTAGCAAGACACCACCACCCCTAGTTGTATCCGTAATTAAAAAATTTCGATCGGCTCTATACACGGTAAAGTTATCACTTATTAGTTCAGAGTTATTAACATGCGAGTCAACCCAGGTTTCTGTTAGTGCGAGGACATCATATTCACAGGTATAAGAACTATTCAGTAAGTCATGTGTTTTAGTATTTAAACCTCGCACGTTCTGATAATAAATGCAAGGTAGGGATGCAGAGTCGGGTTTAGGACGCAGGTCCACAGTGTCTTTATCCTGTGGCAGGTCCGCTAAACCGCCTACGTTCATAGAACTACAACTAGTACGAGTTTTAACAACAGGTAACGAGCCCGATCTGGTTAAGGCTTCTGATTGCTACGCCGCATAAATCCGAGATTTATACTCTTTTACTTTCTGACTATAGACATAACATCTAGAATCCCAGGCTGCATGGTTTACATCTAGATTGAGATCCTTATCTTTTTCATTCAGTGCTAAGCAGTTTATACATTTTAGGTCTACAGCTTTACAGTCTTTTACTGGGTGATCCTCTGCACACCTAGGGCATGAATACTTTTTTGAAGAACATTGATTAGAGTGGTGATTAAAGCCGTTACATTTAAAACACCTTCTTAGTTCAACCGAATCATAGACATCACAGTAATCATAGCCGACAAATAACTTACCTTCACCTCTAGACATCAGATTATTGTATGTAAGTACATCTACCTGCAGAATTACCTGAAATATATTGGAGTTTTTCTTTGTTGACCAAAACTTAATAACTTTGCACTCGGAGTTTTCACTAGATACTGATTTATTTTGGTACTTCACATATTCTATCAGGTCAGCTTCCTATTAAAATAGCTACTCGCTACATCCTGATTGAGAATTTCGACTTGTAAACCACCAACTTCGTGGTACTTTCGAAAAACCAAATTCGTCGTACTTTCGAAAAATTTATCTCGATGAGCGGTTTTCTGCTTTATGTACGTCTTGTTATTGTATTTTTATAAAAATAATTTTTTGAGATTTACAAAAAATTAAATTCGTTGTACTTCCGAAAAATTTGTTGTGCGGAGCAGTTTTCCGTCTTATGCGATTTTATTCGTTGTACTTTCGAAAAACCAAATTCGTGGTACTTTCGAAAAGTCAAATTCGTTGTACTTTCGAAAAAATCTATTGGACGGAGCAGATTTCCGTCACCCGTGATTTTATTCGTTGTACTTTCGAAAAACCAAATTCGTAGTACTTTCGAAAAGTTCGACGGGCGGGGAGCGGTTTTCCGCTTCGTGCAACTTGAAATTTTTTTAGTACTCAATTTTTGGAGTAGGTACTTTTGAAAATTCGAATGACGGAGCCCAAAGGCGATTGACCGTCGTCCTCGAGATGAAAAAAGTCAATATTTTGGTCATTTTTAGTGGAATAATGTTTTACGTGGATTTCAATTTAATATGATGCCAAAGGTGTTTGGAAGTCTTTTTACTGATTTAAATATTATTTTTTCATGGGATTTTTGTCTGAATTTACTTTTTTAGTAAATTGGATATTTCAAATTGATCATTTTACTTGGTTCAATAACAGCAACTCCATGTGAAGATTGCCAACAAGCTGTCCAACTACAGGCCTATGGAAGCAGGCGTACCGCAGGGATCGGTACTCTCCCCCCACCTGTTCTTCATCTACACCTCTGACATGCCTAGAACCGCAAGGACCTCTCTGGCGCTCTACGCAGACGACACGGCCATCATCGCAAGATCATGGAGCGCAAGACTTGCCACCCGAAACCTCCAGGAAGCAGCATCCCTTCTGGAAGAGTGGTGCAACAAGTGGAAAGTCAAAGTTAATGCGGAGAAGAGCAAAGCTCTTCAAGAGAGTGAGGAAGCAAACTGCCACAGGACACGTCTTCATGAACGGCGACAATATCCAATAACACGATACCGTCAAGTACCTTGGAGTTATCGTGGAAACAGAACACGGAAGCGATTATACAGAAGGCGAGGACGAGAGGGACTCTACTCTATCCTATGATAGGTAGACAAAGCCAACTCAACCTGAGGAACAATCTCACGCTCATCAGGACCCTCATTGCACCCATTTTGACCTACGCCTCCGTTGTTTGGGGATACCAAGCAGCCACCTACTTGAAGAGGATACAAGCTGTGGAAAGCGTCGCACTCAGGTGAGCCGTGGATACACCATGGGTTGTCAGAAACGCCGACATCTCAGAGACCTAGAATACACCCCTGAAGTCATCCAGGACAGAGCGAAGAAACTATACGCCTGTGCAGCAGAGCATGGGAATTCGCTGGTCAGACAGGCGACTGACTACGACCCCAATGACGCTCCTAGGCACAAGAGGCCATAAAAGCTCCAGATTATGGATAATGCGTAACTGCGTAAGTATAACTAACCTTCCTTTCAGCCCGATCTTCAAACCACGCCCCAAGGAGACAATGACCAAAACACCCGAATCACCCGATCCCGGGGGTATTCAGCAAACAATCAGCTAGGTACCCTTATCCTAGCCCGTGCCGGCCTCCGACGCTAAAACAAGCGTTCTTGGCCGAGCATAATCCTTGAGCTACACAGCCCAAAACCTTGCGACCAAATCGTAGCACATGATGCCAATTGGCATCCTGGGCCCCGACTAGTCACACACCCCCAAAACCCTTCCAAACTGCGAGAGGGTGCGGCAACAGCCGTTCCCTCTCACGACAGACGAAAGACGCTCCCGGCAGCCGACATGCCAGCGAAGAAAGAAACTCAATAGAGAAGAGCGCCAGAAGAAACGACCGAGCTAGAAGGGTCCAACAGCCAGGACCAGGGAAGGTCTGCTAACTTCGCCTACACCGTCTGCATTTGCGGGTGGGGTAGTCTTAAAAAGCAGGCCCACCCCATATGAGGCCGGTCCAGGTCTACAGCGATTATTGGGGCAAAGAGTTCAAAGCTCGACCCCTAATCATCCGAGACCATCATCAAAGTCAAGAATATTGGCGCTGTAACGGTCAGAGCACTCACAGAATCCATCGACAGTCTTAATTATTAAGAAGTGTTTCTGAGAAAGTGCTAATTATAAGATATATTCCGTAGAAGTGCATCGCTCGAGATCAGATTACGACGGAGAGACCAGACTATAGCAATCACAGTAAGTATAATTTTATTTATTTTCGTCTTGGGGAGTCTGAAGGGTAACTTGAATCCCCCTTGTGAGTATAGTTGATAGATATCGTAGCGACGACACGGTTCCGGCCTAATTAATTTAAAATCCTTGTCGTGTCCATCAGACGCGCGATACTAGGTTCATCTACAGCAACATTGGTTAATTCTCTGCTTGTTTTATGTTTAGCTCGAGTCACATTGGTGAAAATCTACGTCACATGTTTGGATGCGGTTATACCTTCGAATGTACTCGAGGGATTATACCTTCTATATAAACTTGGCTTAACCAACTAACCAAGCGAAAACTCGCCTTGTTTTAAAACTTTCCCGCGCTCAAGTTCAGACGTAAACAAAAATGTAACCTCAATAATATAGCGAATGTAGTTGAAATAAATCTAGGATTACCTTAATTTATAAGTAAGTCCAGTGCCACAGGTTTTTAAAGAATAAAATGGATTTTACTTTGGACGACCTTGAAGAAAATGGCATTGAAGACAATGAAGATGAAGTTCAAATGACACCAGCAGAAGTGATAGAATTAATGGAAGAAGCATGGATGAATGAAAAATTTGCCCCAGAGATTTTGCCTCATAAATCTGAACTAGTTGAATGTTTGCTCGGCCAAATTTCACATATAGAAGAAAATCTGCAACGAGTAGATTGCATTGATTTTAAAAAGAATATACATCAGTTAGAAGTTGATAGGTTACGGTTTTTGGTTTCGAGTTACTTAAGGACACGACTTGAAAAAATAGAAACATATGTTACACACATTCTTCATCAGGAGGAGCAAAGAAGTGAAAGGGGTGATGAACTATATTTAAGTGAACGAGAATTACAGTTTGCTAAAGATTTTTCAGAAGGTCAGCATTAATTATTATAACTTTTTTTTTACTATTTATTGTCATTGGACATTTTGCTAAAGCAATATATTGTTAAGAATAACATATAGAACCAAACCTGCCTATACTCTCAGAGAACTAAATCACAATTTGATGTAATACGTACGTTTCTAAGTGTTTTTATTTTGCATTTTTTTGTAAAAGTCTATGTATATTTTATTGATTTATTTGAATTGATATGGCTAAATAAAGCGTGCATATGCGGATACGTTTTCATATTTAGTAACGGAAGCCGTACGAATCCGCAAGTGCCTCCCGCTGCTGTACAGCGGACTCAACGTGTAAAGACTAATGCCGAAATGAAAGGGTTAGGAGTTTTGTATAGCATGCTGCGATATCTCTTGAACAGCTGTCCTAATTCGATCTTCCAACTCTTCTAATGGCTGAGGTTTGGTCTTATAGACAACAGATTATAAGTGACTCCAAAGAAAATAGTCTAAAGGACTCTGGAAATATTTCATTTATTAGCAAAGGTCAGAATCTTTCAATGATAACAGGGTCACACTCAGGAGAATTACTTAAATAAAATACAATGAATTATATTAAAAAAACATTGAAAATTAATATCGCATAAAACATTAAGTAATTTTCGGTTGACAATAATGTAAATCAATAATATTTGCTAACCAAATTACGAAACCAACAAATCCATAAAACTTGTAGATATGAAGTGAAATTAGCTGTCGCATCGCATTATTTACATACCTACTAGCTAATAAAATGAATTTAACTAAAACAAATACTATTACAATTCACATTTGTATTTGAAAAATTAGCTACTAATTATTAAAAGACAGGGTTAATATAGAAAACAACCAACTAAAAAACATGTAGCGAAGTGATAGTTTCAATGACGCCATCGACCTGCACATAAAGTTATACGAGTCAACAGGTATGGGTTAGATTTTAGCAGTTTGCCACGAGTAGGCTGCACTTTAGTCACAGTAGATAAAAATTTATTTATTTGTTTATTTATTATGCTTTATTTCAATTGCCAAAATACATTGGATATGATACGTCTCTGTAAAAGGTTAATTTCAAATAAATAATAGCAATAACAATACATATACTTAGCAATAATAACACAATTTAAACAATTATAGTACAGATATAAAAGTGGAGTAAATATAATGCTAATATCGTACGATATAATATATTTTAAGTACACTCTTGATCAAAATACTCGCCTATAGAGTAATATGCTTTGTTTTGTAGCACCTCCAATAGATTTTTTTTAGCTTGCTTCTGCCTAACCTTCCTAAATGATGAGGGATATTATTATAGATATTACTACATGTGTATTTTGAGCTTTTTTAAAAAGTAAGTACTTAAGTTGAACTGGTCAATAGATTTGAAAACATTTAAGTATAAAGTGAAACAAATTTTATTTAAAAAAGCATACTATGATATAGTTGAATTTTTAAGTGACGTTTTCATATTTTAAAAGTTTTGAAAATTTTTCCTTTTTTGTAAATGTTATTTTTAAATATTTTTTTTGAAATTGCAATTACAAATTCATAATTGTCGAAAAACATTGTTATGTTAAGTATAATATATTTCTTGAAAAATGAAATATCAAGTCAAGTTCGACTCTGTTAACGCTGAAAAATTACGACCCTTTTTTCTTAGGTAAAGACCGAGGGGTCGACCACTGGCCCAAAATTTGTACAAGTATTCCAGAAATACTGCATTCCCGCAGTACTTCCGAGAATACTGACTGAGTATTCCTGAGTAATCCAGAGTATTCCCGAGTATTTCACATTATTTCCGAGTATTCCAGAATATTCCCGTGGTAGGTATTTCTGAACATTTGTACTCGTATTTCCGGTAGTGGTTAACCCCTCAAACCTATCAAATTCACATTTATTCATATTTTGTAAACCTGTTATTAGAAAATTAATAATTACAAAACTAATGGTTCAAATCCAATACATTTATTATTTTAACCTCGATTTTAAAAAATATACAGGGTGTCCCAGATTTAAACGGACATACTCTAGTGGAAGGTAGAGCACACTCAGCGGAGTTCAGAACACCCCTATACTTACCGTTGAATGTGAACCGTTTTTGAGATACGGGGTGTTTTATGGTTTTTGACCAGAACTTCAGTCCGCCATATTTTTGAAATGACTGCACTTATTTAGATAAAATTTGGTACACATATTATAACTCTTTTAGGTTAATGAAAAGCTTAAGTGATTTTGGAAAAATTCCAGGACCGACCTCCATTTTTTTAATATGGCTCTTAGGGTCGTTAACATGACACTGTATATTATTTTTTGGTAAATGTTACTAAACTTTTAAAAAGCCTATGGGCCAGTTTTTAAAATAAGTAATGTCATAATATTTGATGACACGTTTCTGGTTATTCTTCGATAAATTTTCAAAAGTACTGAAAGACCAAATTTGATTTTCTACAAATAACAATCCAGTTGCTAACAACATTATTTTATTAATTTTAGCTAAATACCCCATAAATGAGGTTGTTATTTGTTTTTGTTTTGACATTCAGTGTTTCTAAGCTTTTGTTAGTTTAAATTTCATCCAAAATAATACACATTCCATTTCTTTCATGAAAAAAAAAAAATGTTTGTGAAGAGGCTTGAATTAACAAGCACAATTTAAAAAAATATTAAGCAACTTTTGGGAATAACTTGAAAATATTAAAGACAAAAGTTTGCAATTTTATTTTGACACAATAAATTTATTTAGAACTTATAATAATTGGAGAAAAAAATTAAAAACGGTGCAAATAATTAAAACTATAACAGGTTTTCAAAATGAATGCCCCTAGCGTCAATACATTTTCGAGAACGTTCACTAACCTATCAATCACTTCCGGGTTATTTGTAATATTATGACATAGTAATAATATTTTCTAGAAGCTGTTCTCATGTATTGAACTCTTCATTGTACACCTCTGACTTGAGATGACCCCATAAAAAATAACCTGGAAGTGTAAGATCAGGAGACCTTGGTGGCCAGTTTACCGGATCTCCACGACCAGTCCATCTGTTGGTGTAATGCTGGTTCAGATGATCCTGGACTGGTACAAAAACAATGGGGTCCAGCACCATATTTTATTTTTAGCTCAAAAAAAAAAAAACGTACAGAGCCGAGCACAGAACACTGAGAAAGAACTGACGATCTCAAGCGGAATGTGACCTTTGATATGTTACGCGACCGTTTCGTGCCTTATTGAGTGACGCACCGCGTTTCAAATACGTCATTTAATAGTCGTATATTTCGAGAACCAGATGTCGGATTTATCTAAAATTTTCAATATCGCCTAATTTTAAGTAATACTTAAAATTAGGCGATATTGAAAATTTTAGATGAATCCGACATCTGGTTCTCGAAATACTCGAGTAATACTTAGTTGATTAGTGAATCTCAAGCAAGTCACATAGATTATTTGAGCTCACAGTGTAGAAGTGTTTTTATAAAGTATTAATCTGAATTTTACATCTAAAGTGTACTAAGATGGCAAGTACAAGTGATGGAGGTTTAGAAAATATGGATATCTCTATGGAGGGAAATGGAAAAGGCGAAAAAAGGAAATTTAATGAAAATGAACTACTAGCCAACCTACAATTCCTTGATGAAAAACAAATAAAAGAAATCATAGGAACAGTTAAAAAAATTAATAAAGAAAAATCACAATATAAAAACCAGCCTTCTGAAATTGATAAAATAAACCCACAAAAAATTATTAGTCCTGCAAACATCACTCAAAACCAAAACAACAAAAAATCCATCAATAGAAATCATTCATCTACTATGAAAGAAATAATAAACAAACAATTTTCAAATTTATTCTACATAACTGCTACAGACAGTATTAAAAATCGAACACAAATGGCTGATATCTGGGAAGAAGTTAGAGCAAATAACCAGGATGTTATTCTAAAAACTTCCAAGGGTTACCTATTAAAAACAAACACACCTAAAGTAATTGTGGCCAATACATTAAAAAACTTAGAAAAATACAAGAAAATAGTATCTTTTACTGAAACCACACAATATAAAAGTCACTCTAAAAATGCCACACAACCAACACCATCATACTCTTGTATTATAAAAGGAGTAGAGCATGACATAAAAGACGCTGACATTAGTAATAAACTTTCAAACTTAAATATTGAATTTCAATATTGTAAGAGAATTATTTCAAGGGCAACAGATCAACCAACAATGCTAGTAAGAATTATTACCAATAATTTAGCTTCTTATGAAAAACTGATGAACGAGGGACTCTTTTATAAATGTAGACATTATGCCATATATCCAAGTTCCCCACCAGCCCCAGCACCAATACCATGCAACAAATGCTTAGAATTCTCCCACACCACTGAAAACTGTAATTCTCCGCAACAATGTTTAAAATGCAGTCAAAACTATTCTACGTTGAAATGTCCCAGTGAACTTTTGCCAAAATGCAAGTCTTGCGGTTCTGAAGACCATCAAGTCTGGTCTTTCAAATGTCCAAACCGACCCACAGCACCAATCGAAGGCATTCCGAATATCCCAGTGAAAACGCTAAATAAAAAATCACTCGAAATAATTGATGACAAAAAGAAAAAAAGCAGAATTCACTCCCCGGTGACTATCCATGATGTTATCATAAATACATACGTCGAAAAACTAAATAAACCAAAATACAATGATAGAAAGGAACTTATCGAAAAACTGAGAAAAAGATTTATAAACCAATACAACATTGAAACTTCAGTCACTTTTGTTGGGAATAATAAAATATACATACTAATGTTCGATATGGACAAAAAAGATTTTAATTCTCCTACGGAACCTACACCAGGAAATAATAATATTCAAATTCAACGGCAAATTTAATATTCTCTACCCCAATGTAAACAGCTATGCTCCCAAAAAACTTTTAATAAATCATACAATAGAGAAATATGACATCAAGTGTGCTATGTTCGTTGAATCTAAAACAAAAACAGAAACGAATACATCATATCGCAATTGGAACGTTTTAAGACATGACGGAAATATAATAAATGCAAACACAAGAGGTGGTAGCCTTATCCAAATGCATCCGTCGTTAAAAATGGGAAAAGCAAACTCTCCTGCCATTAACAATCCGATAAATGACACATTACACTGTACCATCCCCTTTAAAGATGAGGAGTTGCACATTTTTCTGGTCTATATTCACCCCACCAGTAATATAGAAGAATCAATATTCACCATGGCCGCGAGATGCAAATATGCAATCATTGTCGGAGATATGAATGTCAACAATGCTACAAAACGTAAACAACTAAACGATTTTCTAAAGAACACTAATTTCGAAAGAGCTGTAACTCCACCAACATTTATAATGCCAAATAATAATGATTCTACACCGGACGTGGTTCTGTATACCAAAAATATAGTCAACAATCTACATAAAATTGATGTCCTGCCTGATATTGGTGCAGACCATTTATCCATCATGATCGCATTTGATGTGCAAGCTCCGATAATGCCAGAAGATCAGATTATTAAATACAAATATGACAAATGTAACATTGAAGCAGTGAATCAGGATATATCTTATTATTTAGAAACGATACAAAACAGTGAAATAACATCAGATATTATATCACAGTTCAATGCAAGGTTAAGTGATGCTATTCTGCGTAACTCACCAACTTACCAACACCATTTTTACAGTCACCAATTACCGCCTTATATTATAAAGCTAATCAAACTTAAAAGAAAAATGTATAAAGAATATCAACAATATAAAATGCCAGAGATAAAAAGAAACATTAACGATCTCAACAAGAACATTCACATTTTGATACAACAGTTTAAAACACACAAATGGCTTCAGGTATGTGAAAAAATTAATCAGGCACAGGGCAGGAATTTTTATCAAGAAGTGAACAAACTCACTAAATATAAAGCGAAACAAGGCATATCGACAATAGTGGAAAACAAGGAATATATCTCGCGCAGAAAGTTGAAATTTTTTTGGAGCAGTTCAAGGAAAACTTTTCTGAAGACAATCTTCCATATTTTGACCAAGAAAATTTCAACCATGTCAATGAGTGGTACGATGATTATTTTAAAAATACAGCTCTTGAAGAAAATATTTCGGTCGAAGAAGAAGAATATTTTCAAATTCTAGAAAAACAAAGAAACTCAGCTCCCGGTTACGACAACATCCATTGGTTGGTAATTAAAAAACTTGATTATAACATACATTTATATATACTGAAAATTTATAACCACTGTATCGCTCATCAATACTTCCCTAAAATATGGAAAAAAGGCATGGTAATAGTCATTCCGAAACCAAACACAGATCACTCAAGAGCAAACAACTATAGGCCAATTACTTTGCTTCCTGTATTAGGCAAACTTCTTGAGAAACTCCTTAAAAATAAAATTCAGGCTTTAATGACAGACAAAATTCCGAGACATCAGTTTGGTTTTAAACAAAAATGCTCCACGTTACACCCACTCACCATTTTAACATCAAATACGCAGTCAGCTAAACTAAATAATTATAAAACAGCTGCTTTATTCCTGGACTTCAAAAAGGCGTTTGATAGTGTATGGCATAAAGGATTATTATGGAAACTGAAAAGACTCGACTTACCAGACAAAATTATTTACGTGGTGAAAAGTTTCCTTGAGAACAGAAACTTAACAGTGAAAATAAACGATACCATGTCTCAAGAATTTACAGCTGAACAAGGAGTCCCGCAAGGTTCCTCACTATCTCCACTTTTATATAACATTTATTGTTCCGACATATTTAATAATCAACCTGAACAACTGTCATAAATTTTACAATATGCAGACGATACAGCCTTGATCTCACATGAACGTTCCATTGCAAAGGCAAGGGGCAATCTTCAAATATTACTGAATAATACTCTAGCATGGACAAGCAAATGGAGACTGCAAATCAATCCGCTGAAATCACAATTCATTTTATTCAATCACGCAATATCTAATAATTCTCCCTCTATCGAAATAAGTGATCACCAAATTCATCCAGTAACCAATGTCAAGTATTTGGGGGTTTATTTAGACAATAAATTAAACTTCAACATGCATTCTAAAATGGTAAAAAAAAATGCATATCCAGAGCGAAACATTTCAGAGTATTAACATTCAAAAATAAGGGGATAAAAACGACAGCAGCTGCCAAAATATACAAAACAATTTGTAGACCTATTTTAGAATATGGACATACATTATACATGAACAACAGAAATCCAGCTAAAAAAAATTTAAGGACAGCTGAAACGACTGCACTAAGGAAAATTACAAAGATTCGGCACCCACACAATCCTTTACACAACCCTCCTAATGCACTTTTGTATGAATTGGTGCAAATACTGCCTATCGAGGAGAGAATACAACTCTCAACGAAAAATTTGCACAGAGAAACTACAATATCGAAGTAATGCAACCTCTAATAATCGCTCGAAACAACAATACACCCAGATTCGCATATCCGGAAAGACCAATTTTTGACCAGATGATGTTGATGTCGCAGGAGTACTGAAGCACTACGTCTCACATTGGATTTTTTTTTTTTTTTTTACAATTTATCTATGTAATCAACCTTTTGTTTCCCACCATATTTTTTATACAAAATGTTAAATTTAATATTATTATCTCCTTGGCTGAAGGACTTAGGTCGATGGCCTTTTGATTGTATTATATTACATTGTATACTAATGCAATCAATAAATAACTTTTATTATTATTATTATTAAGTAATACTTTATCCACAACAACTAGGTACTAAATGAAATTCATTAAATGAGCCTATTAACGTAATACATATTGTTATGCTAAAATACACAATACACGTCATTGAAAAGTTGAAAATAAATTTTATTTAATCCAACGTATTACACCAGAATAGTTCTTTACCTGCTGATTCCTATTTTAGGAAGTAATGGTCTATTGCGGCCGACATCCGTATATGAACTGAGAACTGAGGCGGTTTTAATATTTTGCGACGGTATTATATATTATACATAGGTACTAATCATACCATATATATAGACTATGAGCCGGTGCATATCCTTGACTCGATTCTCGACTATTTCCAAAGTATTCCGGAGCATTCCTGAGTATTGCCGGGGTATTCCTGAGTATTCCAGAGTATTGCCGGAGTATTCCTTAGTATTTCCGTGTATTGCTGAGTATTCCCGTGGTATTCCTGAAAATTTGTACATGTATTTCCGGCAGTGGTTGACCCCTCGGTAAAGAAATACTTCCACTTCGTAATGACGCGGATCTCCATCTTGCTGATACCAAATTTCATCTGACAGTTGTTCAGGACATTTACTATGCATTTTCCTTTGTCAACATTAAAGTACTTAATATTTTGTAATAACAAAGGACCCTCACACGCCATACATGGGATTTCTGCCTCCGATTAAATTTAATCTAACCTATGTAAAAATGTTCCTAACCCCCTGAACAAATGTTCAAATGCAGCCAAGATCCGAAAAGGTCGTCGTTTTGAGATATGGAGCCCTAAAGATCGATTTTAAGACAAGTTTTATATTTAGAAAAAAAAGTATCACAACCTTATTCTTGAATAGAAAAATCTGCAGCGAAGCCCTTGAAGACCCACGGTGTCATTAACACGAGTAAGAAATATGGTGTTATTTAAGAATTAATTATGCAGTTCTAAATTTCCATAAAATCAAAGGCAACTTAAAAATTTGTTTTCAATTTAAAAGCATGCTCGTTAGTATTTATTTCAAAATATAATTTCTGCATTCAATTAACTCTTCTCTTGAGAGTTTTTGCTAGAGTTTGAGCTTCACAAAATGTAACCGTCAATATATCATATAATATATCATGTAAATGACTTATCAAAACAATCAACTTCTTGCTGCAAGGAGTTTCTTCTTGCTGAAATAAGTTTTCTTCTCACTACTTAAAGCTTTCCCTTTGCCGCAAGAAGTTAAAGCCAACCAGATTTTCATTATATCTTAGAAACAAAAAAAAATTAAATGTTCATCCATATGTTGAAAATTCTAGACTTTCTTTCTGCTGCTCGCATGGAAAACAGCATATATTTAATGGAAAAATATTTGTCACACAGATAGTTTTTTCCGTGTGACAAATATTTTTCCATTAAATATGCTGTTTTCCATTCGAGCAGGAAAAAGAATGTCACACAGATAGTTTTTTCCGTGCGACAAATATTTTTCCATTAAAGACATGCTGTTTTCCATGCGAGCAGGAGAAAGAAAGTCTACAATTTTCAGCATAGGGATAAACATTTACATTTTTTTTGTTTTTTTTCTAAGATATAATGAAAATCTGCTTGATTTCATCTTCTTGCGGCAAAAAGAAAGCTTCTTATAGTGAGAAGAACACTTATTTTATCAAAAAGAAACTCCTTGCAGCAAGAAGTTGATTGTTGATTTTTTTCTAAATAATAAACTTATCTTAAAATCGATCTTCAGGGCTCCATATCTCAAAACGACGACCTTTTCGGACCTTGGCTGCATTTGAACATTTGTTCAGGGGGTTAAGAAGAACAATTTTACATACGCTAGATTAAATTTGACCGGAGGCAGAAATCCCATGTATAGTACGCGGGGACATTTCATTTTCATTAACTAATAAATATTTATTACTCTTTATTTTATTGTTTTATTTAGTGTTTTAAAAACCTCAAGTAGCTGTCGGAAATTGACATTGTATAGAATAAAAATACTACAGTAACTTTTGTTAAGGGTATTTTTTAATCGAACTTATAGTTACGCCAAAAATCTGGTATATCCACACATTTGCCCCGTTCTGTACATATATTATACTATATAGGTATTTTACATTCAGTACTGCAAGTAGCTAGGTATGTGCCATTGTCTTATTTTGTTTCTCCCTTTTCTTTTCATAAGTGGATACGTACCTACTTTAAGTCATCTATATGCCACATTTGATTGTGATGAATCTTTGAGGAAAAGAATAATTTCATCCAAACATATTAATTGGCGAGTATGAGGTTGTAAACATGATGGTGTTCCTTATTGTAGTCTTTAGTGACAATGTCAGCAATTGTGAATGTGAATTTCGATTTAGAATATAGATAGTAAGTTTGGTGACTGGCTAGGGGAGTAAAATTTGGCATGAAAAATCACAAAACAAAATTAAAATTTAGGTTTACTAATACCATAGTTATCTTCATTTTTCTTTATGCCTCTGACACACGGATTATTAGAAAGGTGAATTGGAATTTTCAAGATATCGGCCTGGAAATGTTTGTTACAAATTCCTTAGACAGTCGATTGCACGAAGTCGATTCTCCAAAAAAATATGTCTCCCTGCCCAAAACAACTCGCTAGCCTCGTGTTCTTCCACATCTTTTAATTTTTTTAAACACATTAGTTGGAGAGAGGGCAATATGGTTAATAGTTTAAGAAATACTACATGGTAATAGGCGGAGAGGATGCTTTCTAAAATGTTGGACTGATATTACCAAGTAATTGATGGAAAGAGCTGTATTGAAACCATACACTAACAGGCAATCACGACAGATGACATGTTGTTAGACATGCCATACAGCAAATGCAAGTCGAATGACAATGCATGAGTAACAAAACATCTAGCAAGTGAATAAGAAGTAAAACAACATAGTTTTACATCCAAATTCGAGTGAAACAACTTACTGCATTGTATTCTAATATTTTGGCTTATAAGTATCTGAAATATATAAAGCTGTTTAAAAGGACATACCTGGATTAAAATATTAACTAAGTACTTGACATAAAATATAGGATATGAATTAAAATTTGTGAATTCTATAAAAATATAATTTCTATATTGTAGAATATTATAATTACAATATTTAATGTATTATTCACTGCTGTCTTGAAAGTCTTTAAAAGGATTCGATTCATTCTCCATGGGATTACTGAGGAGACAGGCCAATGGAATATACAATAATAGCAAAATAATACGACTGGATCCAGGAAGTTTAAGAAAAATATATGTCGATTAAAATTTTGAACTAAAGTAAATTTGTATTACTATTATACAGATTCAGCAAATTTAGTTTTAGGTACGTAAACTTGTTTCTGCGCAGATAAACCACGCCTTGTAGAACAATGCAGAGCATTGATCCATCGTTTGACCGCGACGAGTTGAGAACAGCGCGAGCGCACCCATTCTGCTTTTAATAGCATAGCTGTTTAGACGTGTGGGAATAAAATAAATTAATCTCAATTTCGTTATTAAAATGCCGTGTGTTTATACAACTGCAGAAAAAGTGCAAATTGTGAAGTGGTACTTCGGTCGCCATTCCACCGATGACACAATAAATTTATTTACTGTGGCATATCAAGACAGACCAATCCCCTCAGCTAGCATAATTTCATACATTAAAATATTTGAGAATTTCAGCTGTGTCGTGAATTATTATAAAAAATGCTGTCAACCCGAACCCCGTCATCAACAAATGAGCGAAGAACGTGAAATTCGCAAAACTAATGTCTGTGCACTTGTTGAAACTAGTGACCCTTGCTCTAGCAGACAAATTGCTGATGAAGTTGACATGAAGGAAAGAACTGTAAGAAATATTGTGAAAAGAAATGGGTACAGTTATTTTAAAGTTCAAACAACGCAAGAAATATTTCCCGAGGACAATTTCAAACGGTTGGAATTTTGTGAAATCATGATAAATAAAGTGAATGAGAATGAAGACTTCTTAAAGAATATATTGTTTACAGATAAATCATCCTTTTCATTACATAGGAAACACAATTCATCCGTAGTACGATATTGGTCTCGAAAAAATTAACATTTGAGTATCCTCAAAAGTTGAACGTTTGGACGGGAATTTTAGACAATCATATTACAGGCCCACTGCTAATCGATGGCAATTTAAATGGCAATAAATATTTAGAGCTTTTACAAAAGCAAATAATTCCTGCAGTTCAAAATCTTCCTGTCAACTTTGACGATATTTGGTTTCCATAAGACGGCTGCCCAAGTCACAATACCTTAACTGTTATTAATTTTCTGGAAAGAACATGTCCCAATCGTTTAATAGCTACGAGGGGAATGATAAAATGGCCCCCCAGGTCACCTGATCTAGCATCCCATGATTTCTTTCTGTGGGGCTTTTTTAAGGAAACCGCGTACAAACATGCGTTTGAACGAGCCAATAATTTAGTTTAATTACAGGAAAAACTTATCCAACTTTGTGCAAGCATTACTCCAAATCAACTCAATGATGTGAGAGGTTCATTGTATGATCGGTTTGGCTATTCTTTGGCACAAGAAGGTGGTTTGTTTGAATCCTTACTTCATTAATTTATTGTTTGATAATTATTAGTTGATTTTAGTTTCTGAGGGTTATTTAATTTTATTTTAATGTTCTATTTTTGTAATTTAATAAGAATAATTTAATTTTTGATAATTATTAGTTGATTTTAGTTTCCGAGTTATTTAATTTTATTTTAGTGTTCTATTTTCATTTCGGTTTTAATAAGAATTATTATTTTATTCCCATAGCATTTACGGCTAAAAAAGAAACTTCAGAAATGCTTTCAATAGAAGAAATTATTTGTCAAAAATGTGAGAAATAACTTCTTCGCTTTTGACGAAGAGATGTTTTCTCGTTTCGTATTAGAAATTATTACCTACGTCTGCACCCATCCTTAGTTCATGCCGTACTAAATTCAATTCATTGTGTGTGTCTCTGCTTTCACGATTTATGGAACTAGCAGGGCGTGGTCAATTACATCGTTATTCCTATACCCTAAACTTCATTTTCCGAATCTGTATATCTTTATACTGTAGTGTAAAATGAAATTTAGAAATTTACAAAAAAAAGTTGTGGTCAAAGCTAAATGAATTACCAAATATTTAATTAAACTAGTATAGTTATTCATTTCTTTTTAGGTCTGGAGCAACATTTTGAAAATATTACCAGTTTTTATCCAGGTTTACCCAAAGAAGAATGGCGTAATCAGCCAGTAGCACCAAACATTCACAGTTTTGTTTTTTCAAAGTCCAAGGAAGAAATTGAAGGTATAATAATAGATGATGGAAATGACGAAGATGGTGATTTGGTAGATTTAAACCGTGGTTCCCAAATGATAATATCATATAATAGTGTTTCAAATTTAGTTAAAAAAGGGGACGTTCATTTGATATAGAGGTAGTAAATTTAATTTATTTAATATTTTTAACTAAAAAATAAAAATATTTTTTGCACTTTATGAGGAAAATTATTATAAATATCTTAAAACCTAACATTTAGTTCTTTTAAAAAAATATCAAATCAATATCAAAAAAAGAAAACATTTCCATTTTTTCCATTATAGCGATGTTTTCCTGTTGTTAAAAACTACTATAAATAGGAACGAATGAACAAATTCATGTTTTGCAATAGTGACATATGATATTAGTAAGAGAGACAGCAACCATGATGGCTGCAGCATTAGCAATGTATGAAACTTTTTTCTTCATTGAATTTAGGTCCCCCGCTACAACTATTTTCTCTGAAGATTAGAAAATTTTAATTAATAAAAAAATATTTTTAATCATGTCTGAAATTGATTTCACAGTATCTGTAAGACCCCAAAGTCACGGGAAACCCATTTTCAGACACCCTTTGCAAATAAATTTCCCAGAATGTAGAAAAAAAGAAAATGGAAACATTCTAAAGTATTAAGTGACATGAGTCCAAGTGGGCTTGATTGATTCGTATTGACATGGAGATTAGCCGAAAATACTTTTCTGACAAAATTGATCTCGCCAAAGTACGGATTTTTATCACAAAGTGCGCGGTGCGTTATATCCCATGTAAATTTGCGGAGAACCGGTCACTTCTGATACTGCAATATAATTGTATGTTCCCCTATGTAATTATTTGAATCGATTACGCGGGGGGGTCCCAGCTCCTTTAACACTCAAGTTTCACCCCCATCGGCCAAATACCACCCCTCGAATGCGTTTTTCTCTGTTTGCGATGCGGGGATGGTTACTTTTTGTTTTTTTAATAAAAAATGTGATGAATATGACCAATACCAACTGAGCCGGTTGTTTTGAATATTTGGAAAATATGTCCAACTGTTGAATGAGAAACAAACTTTTGAAGATATTTTGACTGGACAATACCTGCCTCTCGGCAGCGCTGAATCGCCTTGTCAGAATTTCAGACATGGCACAAACGTTTTGCGAAAAGGGCCTAACAGATTTTTAAAAATTTAAATAAAATGGCGAGACCTGGAGCGACAAAATTTTTTTCACGTAATTTTGGATATATAATGTGCTATCCTGGCAAGTTTCTACTTGAAATTCGTTTTTTTTTCCAGATTTGCCTTTTCTTCAAATTTTTTGATATGCTGGCAAATTTATTTACAAAGGGTGACTTGTCTAAAAATGGGTTTCCCGTGACCTTGGGGTCTTACAGATGCTGTGGAATCATTTTCAGACTTGATTAAAAATACTTTTGAATTAATTAAAAATGTTTAATCTAAGGCGCTCCAGCGTCTCCCAGCAAAGCGCTAGAGCATTACTTCAGAGAAAAAAGTTGTAGAGGGGGACCAAACTCCATGAAAAAAAAATTGCATACATTGCTAATGCTGCAGCCATTATGGTCGCCATCTGTCTAACTATATAGTATCTCAGAAAATGCTCTAAAACGTTTATTTACTGTAAATTACAAAATATCCATGAACATTAAATGCTTAGCATATAAGCACTAGTTAATATCAGAATATGGATGCTTGGGATATTTCAAAATTGGTGTAACTCATTATTTTTCTAAAGAACATGTCAACAATTATTCTAACATTAAATAAAGGTTCTTAATAACATTGTAAAAACGAAGCGCGCAAAAGAAGTACCTACTCGATACCATAACGTACCTATCTTTCGTAGATTTATTTATTTAAGAATACAGCTCCCCAGACAGATGTGCATCCAGTTACAGGGCAGGAAAAATACAAATAAATATGTACAGAGTACAGTACAAACTTAAAACTAAGCGTTATACAATGAATAAGTCTTATTAAATTAAAAATGGAAAATACAAAGTAACGTGAGAATATAGTTTTGTGACGTTAAATTAGATTCCGCCCATATATTTGTATGTAGGAATATAAACTTAAAAATTAGTGAAGCTACGATTGTTTTTTTTAATGTTGCTGTTGGTACCTGAGGAAAAAAAGGATATGAATTTTCTTCTTTACTTTTGTTGATAGCAACGAGACCAGGTAAAATAATGTGTATTCATATTTATCGATGGCTAAGTAAGAATACTCCAAGAACCTTAATGTTTACTATGTGATTTTTAGTCATTATAACTTAGGTTCATTGTTTTGTTATGTCTGGGGTGTTATTATAACTTCATTTAAGGTAATTTTCCGTGTTATTGTTAGAAGGAAATTTCGTTGGTTAACCTAAAAATGATAAACGCACCTACGAAATTTAGTAATCACTACGAGCGGGCATATATTTTATGACTTTTTGGTAATTGTTCAAGCTAATACTATTTGCTCTCACCTGTAGTGGAGAATCCTCATTTAGTTAAATAAGGTTGTAAACATTCGAATTTACCTCTCCTTGATCAGCTGTCATATTTAAGAGATAGGGAGTAACGTGTTACCAACATTTGATTATAAATGGAATATTTACTAAAGTCATTAAATCGTGGTTTTATTTATTTTATTGTTTATATGGTCCAATAATGGGTTTTGTGTATCTTAGTTTCGATTCTAAGGAAAGTTTTAATCATTCTATGGCTGGAACTAATTTTCTGTTACTTATCAATTCCTAGGGTATTTTCCTATGAGATGTTGAATTGTGATTGGTCGTTAAAACAGAAAAAAACAGGTGATTAGGAAAAAAACGGTTGGTTTCGAAAACCGGCGTGCTCTTCCTTTTCTTTATTGAGTCGTCAAGCCGATTAGTCAAGATTTTTATAATTGCTTGTAAAAGCAACCCCAACTTAATTACGGGGGATTATACTATAAAATTCTTACATTTGGAAGGCCTAATTGTGTGTAGCTGTTTGAAGCTCAAGTGGTTGGTACTAAGTTACATAAAATTGTGAAGCTGATAAGCTGTGTATGTCTATGTAGTTTTTATCGACTTGGAAATTGGTGAATCGATTGTTGGGAGGTCCCGCGAAGCCATTTTCTGAAGTCGTCGTTTTGGTATGGTCACATGTCACAGTTGAGACACATGGTTTCTGGTTATGAGGTCACATGGATTTAGATGTAGATGAGATACTGAAGCTGAGGTGTACATGAGGTTTTTTGCAGTAACAACAGCATAGTAACCTGTATTAACAGATTTTTGCTCAACGCTGGATAACGGATGAGTACCTTTTTTTCTAATGTTACCAGGATAACTAAAAGTTATATGTGTATTAATAATCTGCCGTTATATTTTAATCTTTACTTATTTATATATATATGATATTTATGGTCAAATATTTTCATTAGTTACTCAATTAAGCATATGTGAAACTAAGACATGTGAGTAACTGCGCAGTTAACATCTTATTTACAGGTATTTTATGGTTATATCATTAGTTTATAAGGTATATCAATCTTTTTTATTTACGTTGTTTATTGGCAGCGTCAATATAGAGCAACATAGTTTAATTTAACCTAACTATAAATCATTGACAGTACATCGTTAGAGATCGTTAGTAAATCGTCAGTATATTTTTAACAATTCATTTGCAAAATATCAGTGATCAACCAATAGTGTTTTTTGTAAAAAAGTAGAATATTTTTATTTGTAAGTTATTGGTACAATAGTAGTACTAATCGTAGATCTAGCGAATAAGATTCTTTTTTAATAATTTCCTATTAATAATATTCAGAAAACTGAGCCGATTTGTACATTATTAATTGTATTTTGTATGTAAATTAAATAATTATTTTAAATAGATTTCTTTGTGTTTTGACTTAAATTAAATTTAACACGGTTTTTGGTAGTTTTTTTGATAATCGGTGTGTCCTACTCAATCTAAGGGGGCTGGAATTTATAGGAAATTACCTGGCGCTCATTTCAACTAATGGCAAAATTGAAATCGTTAAAAATAAACGATCTTCACCTCTGAGATTCTCGTGATAGAGCTAGCCGACCTTAAGATTTAAGAACTAATTGTAATTTAGAGTCAAATTTCCCTTTCTATTTCTTAAATTCAATTTGACCCGTAACAGTTTAAACTAAACAGTGATATAGCAGAATGATTAAGAGTGATTTAAAATATATTGCTTATAAAGCAATTATTAGTCCTGCAGTTAAAAATATCAAGGTTCGACTGATAGCTTAAATAGTTTGAGAACATATTGTGAATTGCTATTCTTCTCCTGAAGATTTTAGTACATTTGTTCTTGGCGTAGTTAAGTAGAATAGGGCATATGAGCGAATCTGAAATGATGGAAAGTTGAAATGTATGGAACTAAGGATATCTGGGCGGTTTATCTGACTCGTTAGTAGTTTGTATAAGAATAAAACAGACAAATAGACCCTTTTAGATTAAATCTGGCTAATAAGTCAGATTGTGACATGCCTCTAGGAGGATAAATTCCATCAACTTTGAGGGAGAAATATTTAACGTGCCTTCTCTGAATCCTCTCCAAATTAAGGATATGAATATTGTATTGTGGATTCCAGACAATACCACCATATTCCAGTTTTGGCCGAACCATTGAAATAAAAAAGGAGAGAAAGTGTGGAAATATCTTTAAAGTAAGTACCTTGAGTTTCGCATAATAGTGCCTAGATTTCTGTAGGTATTAGCAATTATGTGATTTATGTGGGCAGTAAAAGTTAATTTTGAGTCAAAGATGACTTCCAAGATCCTTGATTTGAGTACATCTAGTCACTATATGTAGGGAGTTTATAGAATTATTTCATCTCGAAAAGGTAATCGCATTACATTTTGATATATTTAGGGGTGGACTATTATTTTCACACCATGAGTTCGTGTTTGTAAGGTCTTGTTGTAATAGTTGGCAGTCTTCTTCGGAGTTAATAGATGCAAACAGTTTAAGATCATTGGCGTATTGCATGGCAAATGTCGATGAAAATTATAAATAACAGTGGGCCCAAAACAGAGCCCTGTGGAACTCCTGATGTTGCTAACACTTCAATAGATGTAAACCGATGATACTTTACGTTTAATGTTCTGTTACCAAGATATGACTCGAAGCAAACTAAATCTGATAGCTTTTGCAGTAGGAGCCTATGATGCAGTTTATGAAATGCTTTAAACAGGTCTGTATAAATTACATCTGTTTGACCACCATGATCCAGTGTATTTGTGATAAAGTGTGTAACTCTTACCAAGTTAGTAGTTGTAAATCTATCTGCCAAAAACCCATGTTGGCTATCGGAGAGTTGAGGTTTAACATGAAAGGAGATTATATCGTATAGGAAAATTTCAAAGAGTTTGCCAAAATTACACAGGATAACTATAGGTCTGTAATTTTCACCTTTTCTGAAAACAAGACAGATTTTCGATTCAGTCCATATTTGGGGAAATGTAGTGGTTTGCAGTGCTAGATCAAAAGCGATAGAAAGTGTAGTAAGTCTATTTTTGAATTTTTTTAGTACTTTTAAAACATAATTTTTGGTAATGGTTTTAACATTACTTTGGGGAACATTTCCTGAAGTTTCTTGTTTGGTTATGTTATATGTGGATGATGTGATAAAAGATTATTGAAAATATTGGGCACATGCATCGACAATGCTCTGAGTATCATTTAAGGAATTATTGTTGTAACTCATCGAATTCGGTATGCTTGTTGTATTTCTCAGATGGGTAGATGGGTATCGTATGGCGCAACAAGCTCATTAATAATAATAATAATAATAATAATAATAACACTTTATTTCCTTTAGACCTGCTGAAATACAAGTATAGGACACGTCAGAAATGAATATAACAAGTAAAAAATGTATATACTAATAAGTAGTAGTGATAAGTAACAGTAAAATCATGGTGTATATATATATATAGAATATTACTTTCACATAGTCATAAAAAAAAAAACAAAAATACAATCAAAACATTATATACATAGTCAATTGGAATTAAAAACAGACAAAACAAAACAAGCTATCAACAATCTTTGACAACAATTAATTAACTAATTACATAAAGAACACATACTTAATATCACTGACTTGCATAAGTCAGACGTCAAGTAGTAGTACAGAAGATGTTATATTCATGATAGGTGTAGAAGCATTCCTTTATCAGGAATTTCCGAACCGCACTTTTAAAGCAATTGAAGCTGGTAGCATCTTTGATTTTATTAGGTAAAAGATTATACATCTTGATTGATGTAATAAAAGGACCTTTATCTACTTGAGCTAATCTACAGGCTGGTTCATAAATCTTACTGCTGCTTTGAGTGTTATAATTATTTATGTCATTACATTTCGGTAGTTCATCAATGTTTTTCCTTACATAGCATACTGCTTGCAAGATGTACATACAGTAAATGGTGAGTATCCCATGCTGCCTAAAATACGGTTTGCATGATGTTGTGTAACCTAATTTAAACATACTTCGCATTATTCTCTTCTGCATGAGAAAGACTTTTTGAACTCCTGTACAGTTACCCCAGCAGAGTAAACCATATGAGAGTATTGAATTTACACAACCATAATAAAGAGTCTTGAGTGTGATACTATCGACCGAGTTCCTAATTTGTAATATTGCAAAGTTCTTGCTAGCTAGGTTTTTTAACACACTTTCAATATGTTTTTGCCATGATAAATGACTATCCAATTGTATACCTAAAAATTTTACACAGTCATTTTGACATATAGATTTATCATTCCCTCTAACCAGTACACTCAATTTATTTTTATTTCCTACTGGTGTAAATGTCATGAGATCGGTTTTTTGTGGGTTTAGAATCAATCCATTTTTAAAACACCATAATGTTATTTCATCTACACATTTCGTAGCAGTTTTACTAAGTCTATCAATATCTTCAGCAGTAATAATAGCTGAAGTATCATCAGCAAAAAGGGTTAAAAAACTATTTCCATATACATTATCAACTATATCGTTAATAAAAATTATAAATAATAATGGACCCAGCACACTCCCTTGAGGTACTCCTGTCAATACATTTACATTTTCAGAAAAATATGTCTTCTCATCTTGTATAATTTTTACAGTCTGTGATCTCCCCTTTAAGTATGAGTTTATCCATCTTAATGCCATACCACGAATACCATATACTTCAAGTTTTTTTAATAACAGTTTGTGATTTATACAGTCAAAAGCTTTTGTGAGGTCAAAAAATATACCGGACGATTTTAAGTTGTTATTAAAGTTGTTTAGAATTTTTTCATAAAAGGAGAGAACAGCATCCTGTGTTGAATGGTTTTTACTAAAACCATACTGTCTCTTTGTTAATATTTTATGCTTTTGAAGAAAGTTTGTTAATCTAATTTGGAAAGATTTTTCAAATATTTTCGAAAAGACGGATAGCAGTGCAATTGGCCTGTAGTTATTCACATCATTTGGATCATGTTTTTTGTAAACTGGTATTACTAAAGCTGATTTTAATTGATCTGGGAAGTGGCCATTTTCAAATGATATATTAACAAGGTATGTTAGTATAGTAAGAAGGTATTTAGAAACATCTTTTATTAGGCAACATGGGACTTCATCCTTACCTGATGACTTTTTTCTACATGCAGAAAAAATTATATCAGAAATTTCTTTCTCCGTAACAGGGGTTAAATATATCGTACTGTCATTTTGTTTCATTGTTTGTGTTGTTGAGGTATCAGCATCAAAAGAGGAAGTGAGTTTATTAACAGAATTTATAAAGTGACTGTTAAATTCATTAGCAATGTCTCGTGGCTGATCTAGACATTTTCCGTCTTGATTTATTATTTTTGTTGGTATTTGTCTGTTTCTATTCTTCCGTTGCATATTTTCATTGATGATATTCCACATTGCTTTTTGTTTGTTTGGTTCATTGTTAATTTTTTGTTTATAATACGCATTTTTTGCAGACTTTATATTTATCTCATGATTTTTTTTTATTATATTATATCTAACCTTCAGTTCTGGGTCAATCTTGTTTTTTAGTTCTTTGTGTAATTGTCTAATAAAGATGCCATCGTTTATAATTTTTTGAGTTACCCAGTCCTTAGTTTTTTTGTTCATCTTTTTATTTGTTTTCATTAATTTTTTAGGAAACGCTTTATTAAATAATTTGAAAAATATGTCTTGAAAAACCTCAAATTTTTTTATGTAATTTATTTCTAAGTATACCTCATTCCAGTTTTCTTTTGACAGTAAAAATTTGAAATATTCCAGATTTTCATCAGAAAACACTCTTTTTTTGTTAACTTTTTGGCACTTTATTGCCACATGCATTTTGTAAGTTATTAATTGAGCATTGTGATCAGAAATACTATTATTTAAGGTTTCTGTTTTTAATAGGTCTGGATTTATGTCAGAAAAGACGTTGTCTATTAAAGTTTTAGAGTTTCCCTGCACCCGAGAAAATTCAGAAAAACATTGATCAAAACCAAATGATGATAGTAGATTTGTGAGATCTAGTGTCCTCTTAGTTACCTCAGCAAGATTATAATTAAAATCAGCACAAATAAATTTAGGCCCTTTTGTTTTTGATAGTAGCCTTAATAGTTTTTCCAAGGATATAACAAAATGTTCATGATCTCCATTTGGAGATCTATACAGACAGTTAATATTTACTTTTTCTTTATTATAATTAATATCGATGGAAACACCTTCAAATTGCTGTTCAGTCAAACCAACAGAACACACATTTTTTACACTAAACTCAATATCCTCTCTCACTAATATTGCCACTCCTCCGCCTTTCACTTCTTTTCTACAATAATAGGAAGCCATCGTATATCCAGGTAGTTTTAATACTGCCGCTTCTTCATTTGATAGCCAAGTTTCTGTAAGACATACTATCTGAGGGTAGCTAAATGTGTGTAAGAATACACTGAGCATATCAGTTTTTTTTCTGACACTGCGTATATTTAAGTTTATTATCCGTAGATCATCAGTTACTGTGGATTTGTTGTGTGTAGAGGACTTGGGTATAAAAAATTTTTTTTTGAAACTTCTGGTTTGTCAGACGCTTTTATAGTGAAAATATCTGGAGCAACTATGTCACTTAGGATTTTTACTGACTCATTCAGGCCTGTATAACCTACAGGATGGGAGGCAATGAACCCAATATCCTGAAGCTATACCAGGATTAACAGCATTGAGGCTGGAGCTCAGGGGTTCGGGCACTTGGAGCACTGAGTTAGGATCTGGTGAGACAGGTGAGTGGGGGACTTTCTCTCACCTTAGGAAACTTGCCTGGTATAAACTGTAGAGCTAGTCAGTGCGTACTCTATGCGGGGGTCTGCCTTAATTTGCCAACCAAGTTGATGGGAATCACATTAAAACTCCCCTCAAGTCAACGGTGGAGCAGCATAACACGAGGACTACGTGGCTAAGGGTTAGCAGATATTATGCTGACTCTAGGACATCTAGCATGCTCTGGTTTAAATAAATGCCTGCCTATGGTATGCGGGGCACTGTCTCAGGTAATTTATCTTTTCTTCCGTGACTTGTGGGTCTAACATAGAGACCAGAAGAAATGTTATTACAGCGGTTGGAACATCCTCAACTGTAACAAGAGGCTGAAGAGCCCGAGGACAAAGACAAACACAGTGCCTTTCCAAACGGTAAATGGGAGTCTTACAAGGGTAGTGGTAAATAGGGCCATGAGAAAAGGCCCCACGCCACCAAAACGACTAAACATGTGCCTCTAAATAAATAAATCTCCATCACGCAAAAGCAGCCTCAAGTGCGCTTAGTAGGAGATTTATCAGGGACAAAATAAACTAGGAAATCCTTCAATAAAAGCTCTGGAAACTGGGAGTTACAAAAAAACCTTTACAGAGTACAACAAAAAATTGAGGAGTTCTAAAAGATCATGGAGATGGATCTGTGAAGGGATAGATGAATTAGCCCCAGCAGTCCATCTGCAAAAAGTCCATTGACATGGAATAGAGCTACTCAAAAGATTAGAATTATTATTATTAATATAAGAATCTCATGAAATGTGGAAGTTTTATTTTCAAAATTGACATGAAGTCAGTTGATTTATTTAAACACAGCATGTTTGGAAGAGTTCCATAATTAAATTTTTTCATATGAAAAATTTTACTATTTGTTGAACCAACGAGTAACGTGACTAGAAGAGTTATGCTGATGTTATCCAGAATGTTGGTTAAAACTTCCACTGATACTCTTAAACCCTCACAAAAGAATAATTGAGAAATGTGATGTCTTCAAGCAGGTCATTTTATAAATACGCTTTCTTCTTTATTTTAAATATCTTTAGTTCCATCTTATTTTAAATATGTAACAGTTTTGACGGATTATGAGCAGAAGCAGTGGTTAACATACATTTTGACGGGTCTCCTACCCTAATTAATAATATAATAATAAATATGGTAAAAATGAGAAAACATGCTTGTTAAAGTCAGTTGAATAGAATTTTGATTTTTGTTTTTTTATTCTTTTGAGCAACACTAGGAGTGAAGAAAAGATTGTAATCATCTAAATATTTGACTACCAATTTTTTGCTGAACTTTGACTATAGTTCTACTAGATATTGAAAAATAGGCATGAAACAAATTGTCGACTTACAAAATGAGTACATTGACATGAAAAAAAATCTAAAATCATGAATTTCTGAAAAACGACTCAAATTTTTTATGGGACATTATGAACTTAATGTGCCATTATCCTCCCAGAAAATTCACATTAGAGTAGTTTACTTCCGCTAAAAAATAGTGATTTTCTTGAAAACAGCTTCAACAATTTTATGTGTTAATATTAATATATTACAAACCTATCAATATGGTATTTTTGGTTTTCCCCAGAAAATTCATATATAGATAATTTATGACATCACATCTGTACTAACTATTGTATAGCAGACATGAATAAAGAAATTATTATTATTGAACAATAAATATTTTAGTCATGCGAGAAAATAAGTTCGGCATAGCTGCACCATTTATGTGTATTTGAAGGCAAAAGTCTTTTTATTTTGTTATTTGTATTTTTTGCATACAGGGTATTCCGTAATAATGTGCAAAAAATTTAACTACCAAATCCTTATCGAAAATGAAGGGGATTCTTCATATAAAATTTTTCAAAATAAGCCTTCCTTGTCCAGCTACACGCCCTTAAGAGGGTGTGCAAGAAAACAGTTTTTAATTTCTATCTGAAAATAATGTAATTGTAATTGTTATAATTTGTAAATATCTTTCTGTCTGCTATTTTCCTTTGAGTTAAGAAAAAAAACTAAACAATATGATTCATTTAGAAAATTTTTTACCTCTTGAAAAAATATCTTAAAATCGACCGCTTTAGAGAAAAAAGAACTAAATTACATTTGCCTAAGTGATCAGTCAAAAGTGGTGAGCCCTATTATATTAGTCAAAACACTAAGTAGGCTGGTGTCAAATCATAATTTGGCAGTAATATGTACCGATATGAACATTTGATGTGTATAAATTATTTTCAGATAAAAATTAAAAACCGTTATGTTGCACACCCATCTAAGGAGTACAGCTGAACAGGAAAAGCTTATTTTGAAAAATTTTGTATGAAGAACCCACTTTTATTTTTGATAGGGAATGGGTAGTTACATTTTTTGCACGTTATTACGGGACACCCTGTATATTATGAAAAAGAAATAATATTTTTTTTATACAATTATTTATTGTTACAGATCAAAATAGAATTTGTACATAGTTGCAACATATAAAAAACATCATTTATATAAAACAAACTCAAAATATATATTCTTCGTCTTTTAAGTAACATTTAACTTTCAGTTGAAGTTTACTACTGTAGAGATAAAACAAATAAATAAATATAAAACAAAAATATATAATAAGTAACTTATTAAGTAAATTGTTACATTGTAGTGGCATAATTAACACTTGTTGCAGTTCATCTTCAACTCGATCACCTGCCATTGGTTTCTTTTATAGAATTCGTCATGCCTAAATGTGTATAATATTTGTACTTTTCAGTTTGAAAGCAAATGTTGTCAGTTTAAATTAATAGGCAAAACCACGAACTTGATAAAATAAACTTTTAATAGTCTCACATTGTTAATGGATGTTTTGTTTAGAGGCATTGGAGTAGCATTTTTGGAGAAAAGCATTCAAATTTACCGAAAATATAGCATATTTGTGGCAACATGCCGTAATAACAATGGTGTAGCCCAGATAAACAACAATACAGCAGTTGAGATTTCTATTGGGTCTTGCCAATCTCAAATAAGTTGACCTGTCATGGTGACGAAGGTTGTTGGTGTCACAAGTTTAGCTTGAAAAGTTTGTATTGTGGAGTCCAGTTTATTTTATGAAGTTCGTGGGTAAGACACGTGCATGGTATGCCAAGATGGTAAAACTATATTTGTCTGGAAAGATACTATTTTATGAAGAACAGATGGTCATTATTAAATACTTCTCATACATATTAGTTATCTTGGTATATCATATTATCAAAAGAAAAAAAAATTGAAATCAATGTACAATTGTTCGCAGCAAGAGTTATAGCTACATTTATAATTATAAAAATTAATCTTGTTTCTTATCTATATTGTCAGTTTTGTCATGTCTATGAAATTTTTTTTCATAATCGTCCTGAGCTACTTTCCGTAAATTCGCTTCCATATTACTCCCTGTTTGTATAACCATTCTTGTAAAGTAACCATTGGGTTGTTGTAGAAGTTCATGAGGATGACCAAATTCCATAGCCTGACCTGCATCCATTACTAAAACTCTATCCGAATCCATGACTGTATTTAATCTGTGAGCAATGGTAAGAACTGTACAGTTTTTAAAATTTTCACGTATGGTTTTTTGAATCAAGGAATCGGTTCTAAAAAAAGAAAAGAAAAGAAATGTTTTTGATAACAACTATTGGTACTGCATTATATTTACAAATAAAGCAATATGCTATATAGGGACATCACTAGAGTTGTGCAAAATGCTATTTTATTAAATTCACAAGTAGGTCATAAGGGTGTGATGCACTTCTTTCTTTCTGCTTTCTTTTGCGAGTTGGAATTAATTTTTATAATTAAAATGAATTAACTTGTTATTGTGATTTTGATAAAGTTATTAAAACTAGAAGACAGAAAATTTTCATATACAAAAATATACATGAAATGTTGAAAAAGTCTTATAGAAAGATGATTTAAAAATGAGGTATATATTAGATGTGTATCTGTGTATGTAAACACAAAAGTCCACTTCTTTTCGTGGCCTTTGGGTGGATTATTACTGTTCAGTGGTTCTATACTAAAATAGAAATAAATACTTACTGTGGATCAACATTTGCTGTTGCCTCATCCATAACTAATATTTTATTATTTCTCACAATTGCTCTTGCAAGGCACAATAATTGCCTTTGACCAGCACTAAAGTTAGAACCTCCTTCACTAACTTGTTGATTGAGATTATCAACAGCTGCTTTTAATTCAACCTATGGAATAAAATTCATATTTTAGTCATTTCTTAACATATAATTTTTTTAGTTATTAGAAATTATGAATTTGAATATAGAAAATGATTTGTCTGAATGTGTCGTCATATTTTTTGTGTGTGTTCTTTATTAAACATATGTAGTTTTCCATACATACGTATTTGCAATTTGGTATGTATGTAAAATGATGGCTTAGAATCGCCTTCATTTAATATTCTATATGCATGAGGATTGATAGAATTGTATTAACTTGAATGTTTTAGGTAATTCTGATTTTCAATTTTTCCATAACATTTTAATTATCGTACAATGTAAGTTTTAGTGGTAAAAAAAACTTTTAAAATGTTTAAAAAGTAAATTGCGAGTATAAAAGTATTATGAGTATTTAACTATTCAATCTGCAGATATTTATTGGAAAAAATTATGAAAAAATCTTACATTTTCTAGTGCTTTCCAAAGTACATCATCAGAAACTCTGTCAAATGGATCCAAGTTGTACCTTATTGATGAAGAAAACAAAATGGGTTCTTGTGGAATAATGGATATATTTGATCTTAAATCGATTAATCCAATTGTGGCAGTATCAATATTATCAATTATAATGTTACCTTCAATAGGAGCTAATCTGAACAGTGATGCAATTAATGTTGATTTACCAGCGCCCGTCCTTCCAACAATACCAACCTAAAATGATTTTATATACATAATTATAACAAAGTATAACTTGTTAATGGTTCTACCATTTTCTTAAAAACTCTAAAACACATAAAACGCATGATTTTTTGTTACCTTTTCCCCTGGTTTAATTTCCATATTGAGATTTTTTAGAACTGGTGGATCTTCTGGGGCATATCTAAGATAAGTGTCCTTAAATATTATTCTTCCTGAATCTGGCCATTTTCTATCGGGTTTATTCGTTGGAAGGGACTCAAATGGACCTTCTTTCTCAAGTTTAGTGTATTGAAGTACCCTTTCCACACTTGTCATATTACTTGATACTTCAGCAGTTTGTCGAACTCCATATTGTAACATACCAGTTAAAATTAAACTTTGAGATATTACTAAACCCACATTACCACTTAAAGTATTTTCTGAAATAGATAACAAACTAGATGTAAATATTATACTTTTCATCAGTTTGAGGTTTTCATATATTTTTTGAAGATTGTATGTAATACAATAAGTATTAATTAAGTACGTACTTGTTTTTAAAGTCATGTAATTACTACTGATTATTATATGTTCTATGACTGTTTATTTATTTAAGTGAAATTTTATAGTGTGACAAATTGACTATACTTGTTTGGTATATGCAATTCTTGTGTTGTTTTTATATATCTTTTTTCATTGTCTATTTACTACTTATGTATATTTTTGTATATTATTAGTCTTTGGCTAAAATAAAGGATTTATATATATATATATATTTGTAGCAATTTTTTTGAAAATAAGTTCATTTTTTGTGTGAAATTGCTAGAATTGTAAATTTAATCATCTCTCGGTGATGTCAGCTTGATTTGGCGAAACGCTCGTCAGTATATTATACAGTATTTTCGTTTTGTAGAATCTTATCAATGGTTGTCTGATTATCTGTTTTCTTTTTCAAGTTTTTTTTTTGACAACAGATAGTCGGACGTTTTAAATATTGTTCAAAATTCGATGACTCGATATTCATAACGATAAATATAAAGATTTTTTTTCTAAGAGCGATATTTACAATTTAAGAAAACTGCCTGGCAGGTACAACATTTCCTTTCATTCTGCAGGGAACATAATAATCAATAGGGGAAATTTATTTGAAAGAACTAACTGATATAGACTAATTTATTCATTCATGACCAATCGAATTAAGTAGAAAGCAGATGAAGATGGCAAATGTGATTTTATAACAGATTTTTTTTATTTTGCAATTTTTGTAAATAAAAGAAAAGACATGCATATATTAGTTCGTACTTACCATCCTTAAAAACAAGAAATTGGAATGTAACTAGAGACAAAAATATTGAACTAATTACATCTAAATAAAAGCCAAAAGTTACGCTGCTCACTAAAAACATATACCAAGTACTTGTATGTTGATCTTGTAAAGCATCAAATTCATTTATAATCATTTTTTCAGCATTGCAAGATCTTATTGTTGGCATACCATATAAAGATGCTGAAATATGTGAAAAGACAGGTGCTTTTGCTAAAAGACAAAAATAAAATGATTATAATACCTCATATTAATTAGAATTATATGTACATGATTCGATAATAATTATAAAAAAAAATAGAGAGTAACATTTTGCTGAACACTAGTGACAGGCTGGCATTTTACAATTCTTCCGTATGTTGTTGAGTGATTATTTATCATACATGTAGGATGTAAGCTGCAGAGTGCTAGGAGGTTGGAAGGCAAAACGTAATAGGGCCGCAGGCAATTTCTATGAAAGTAATTATTGTGTTTTTCCAACAAACTGATTATAGAATTTCACTTTACTTTTCGTATAGATAAGAACCTTTCCTTACACTTATTCTTAGTCATATAAGCTAGCCGAGGATATTATTTTCTATTTTTTTAGTGCATTTTTTATAAGTGGTTTTAAAAACTTTTTTCTATTACTGTGCACAAAGTAATTACTTTAGACACGCTATGTACTGTGTAAAGTTAAGCTTTTTCTCATTAGCGAATAAAGTAAAAAAGTAACACTTTTCACATAATAAGTATGTCTGGACGGCTATGCAACAACTGCCTAGCTGTCTTATTATTTTATTTTATGCACCATTGCGCAAAACTATGTCTTATGCACTAGTGCGTAAAGCAGATTGTTAATATTTTAATTTACACATACAGGGTGTTGCATCATGAGAGGGACATAGCTTAATAGGAGGTAGAGAACATCAGTGGTAACCGGAACCTCCCATAGAAATGTCTCATTGGGCCTTCACTACGAAATTACAGGGTGTTAAATAATTTTTGGCCAAACCTGTTTTTTGTCATAACTTTGACAGGAAATGAAATAACGGATTCATATTTGGTACGGCTAATGTACAAACGAGCCCCAAGAGGTACATGTATAAAAAAAAATATATCCAGGTCCGGACTCACTATAATTTATGTTTCTTCTTTGCATCAATAAAACATCACCCTGTATATATTTTTTTGAAATTTCGATACGATATTCGAAAAGAGCAAGAAAAAACAAACAAAATGGCCTATTTCATTTTTTTGTTACACCTTCGTGGTTATTTAAATACGTTGTTAAATGTGCAAGAAAATGGATTACAGAACCCTATTAAATGAGAGGCACGTGAAATAAATAGTTTTATAACTAAAATTTGCAAAAATTCTATTGAGCCTAGGTGGTCTGGGTGAATCCTAATTCCGGCACCTTTTAAAGGTCCATTTTGGTAAAAAACTGTGGTCCTAATAAGTAATCGGGTATGAAATAACAAAATTTTTAATCAATCACAGTAGGCCAAGTAGGTCAAAGAATAAAAGTGACAGATAATTTAAACCATTTAGGCCTAAGCAACCAGTTACTTTGATCAAGAAAATCATCAACATTTTATACTTAATAAAAATTGGAAGAGAACAAACTAAAATCTAAATAAATAAAATATTTTCCATTCAATTAACAATAAATAACAAAACAATAACTAAATGTGTTTAAAAATAAAACGTAATTGACACTAAAGTAAATTTTCAAAATGTCCTCCCCCAAATTCTGTGCATTTTCTTGCGCGTTTAGAAAGGTCACCAATTGCTCGACGTATCATTTCTGGATTATTCCGTATTTCGTCGCAGGTTGTAACGATGCGCTGGATTAAATGTTGTCTACTTTCAATTTCAATGCTATAAACCTCGTTTTTTAAGTGGCCCCATAAAAAGTAATCACAAGGGTTGCAATCAGGAGATCTTGGTGGCCATTCATGTGGACCCCCGCGTCCAATCCATCTATTAGGATACACATTGTTTAAGTGTTCTCTTACTTGAAGATTAAAATGTGGTGGGGCCCCATCATGCTGAAACAACATGCCTCTTATACCGATATTTTCTAACATATTCGGTAAAATGTTTTGAAGAAAATCAAAGTAAATTTCACCATTCAATCTTTCTTCAAAAAATGTGGCCCTATCAAATGTCTATTCACAAGTCCGACCCAAACATTTACAGAAAACCTGTGTTGCGAACGGTGTTGGCGTACAGCATGTGGGTTTTCCTGTGCCCATTTATGATTATCTCGTGAATTGTTTACTCCATCCCTTGTAAATTGTGCCTCATCCGTAAATAAGGTTCTGTAAATGACTGGGCGATGATTAGACAACCAACGACAAAATGCCAGGCGGGGGATATCGTCGCCTTGTTGAAGACGCTGTACCTGCTGGATATGATATGGATGGTAACGTTCTCTTTTTAGGGTTCTCCATACTCGCCAATGAGGAATACCAGTTGCCAAACTGATTCGTCTAGTGCTCAAAACAATATTATAAACGTAGTTCAAGAAAACCCAAATATGTTCCTGCACACCTTGTTGTAAAACACGCTCCACAACTGCAGAAGTAGGAAACTTTCCGTGTTGTCTTGCATACTGGAACACCGTACTAAAGGTTTTATGATTAGGGCATCGACGACCAGGAAAACGCAGCCGATATTCTCTTTCCGCCGACCTACCATTTCCATTACAGAAACCATAGATGAATATTATGTCAGCATATTCCCCGTTTGTAAATTTTACTGGCATAGTTAAAATATTTTCACAAGTTTTCACTAACTAAATGCGGATTATTGACACATTAAATTACTAACAAACAATTATTCAACTGTTTAGGAGATTTCTTTTTATTATCTGTCACTTTGAACAAGCCTACTGTGATTGATTAAAAATTTTGTTATTTCATACCCGATTACTTATTAGGACCACAGTTTTTTACCAAAATGGACCTTTAAAACGTGCCGGAATTAGGATTCACCCAGACCACCTAGGCTCAATAGAATTTTTGCAAATTTTAGTTATAAAACTATTTATTTCACGTGCCTCTCATTTAATAGGGTTCTGTAATCCATTTTTTTGCACATTTAACAACGTATTTAAATAACCACGAAGGTGTAACAAAAAAATGAAATAGGCCATTTTGTTTGTTTTTTCTTGCTCTTTTCGAATATCGTATCGAAATTTCAAAAAAACATATACAGGGTGATGTTTTATTGATGCAAAGAAGAAACATAAATTATAGTGAGTCCGGACCTGGATATATTTTTTTTATACATGTACCTCTTGGGGCTCGTTTGTATATTAGCCGTACCAAATATGAATCCGTTATTTCATTTCCTGTCAAAGTTATGACAAAAAACAGGTTTGGCCAAAAATTATTTAACACCCTGTGATTTCGTAGTGAAGGCCCAATGAGACATTTCTATGGGAGGTTCCGGTTACCACTGATGTTCTCTACCTCCTATTAAGCTATGTCCCTCTCATGAAGCAACACCCTGTATATTTTTTGACAACCATTTCGAAAGTAAGAAATATTGTATGCAACTCGTATGTAATATGTCTTTTTCCATTCATGGAATACGGCTCCAGCAACAAAATTCCCATTCATGAAAAAGTATCTTTGTACACACTTGTTTCATAAATAATATATTTTTACTTCCCTCTTTTACCAAAGGAAAGTATCGTATTCGTGAAAAAATCACCCTTCGAGACTTCTTGGATTTTCACATTCCCTTACATTGTAACATTCAAATTTTAAATCAGCCACATGTAATGTATTAATAGACATAAATAACAAATATACGAGTCTAAACTTTTTACACAAAATTACTGAAAATTTGTAATTGAAAGGGTTACTAAAACTTACTGGCTACGATGAACTATGATATATAAATGACAGATTATTGTTAATGTGATTGAGTGTACTATTTGAAATAACCTATAGTCCATGCATGGAAATTAGCCAAAAAAAGGAAACCTGGACAAAATTAATAAAAATCTGAATTATTTCACAGACGTTCTTTGAGGTGTCCCAAACCCAAATCCACAAAGATCCCAACATGGCTGCCAAAGATATTGAAGGTCAAAGTTTTCTGCAAATGCGAGATATTTGCATCGGAGTTCAACGTGAAAGTTGTAGAGAATTAAATTTTTTACCAGTTGTCTTTTTTATTTTTCCACCCCCCCCCCCACTCCTTTTCGAAATATTGAAGGTCAAAGTTTCAAAAACATGTTTTTTTCGCGAATATCTCGCACCAAAAAATCAGACAACAATAAAGTTAACATGATAGTTGTAGAGAATTCAGTCATCTACAATATTGTTATTTTGCATTTTTTCTAAAAACCTCGCACTTCTGTATGTAGACTTCGTCGCGGTCCAATGCATAGGGAGCGAGATATTCGCAGAAAATCGGTTCGTTGAAAATTTGATCTTGAATATCTCGAAAAGGGCAAGGTTTTGGAAAATATGCAAGAGATCAATTTTGTAGATAATTGAATTCTCTACAACTTTCATGTTAACTTTATTGCTGTCTGATTTTTTTGGCGCGAGATATTCGCAAAAAACCTTGTTTTTGAAACTTTGACCTTTGATGTCTCTAAAAGGGTGGGAGGGAAGGTTGGTAAAAAAATAAGAAAGACAACTTGCAAAAAAACTTTGACCTTCAATATCTTAGGTAGCCGGGATTTTTGCGTTTTTTGTCAATTTGGGTTTGGGACACCTTAAAGAACGTCTGTGCAAGAATTCAGATTTTTACTAATTTTGTTCAGGTCAAATGCTAATTTCCGTGGACTATTGTACTACTTAACCTAAAAGTTAGATTTAGCCACCTCTTTTGTCACTTAAAATAGTATTGATGGAAAGCTGCCAACAAATAACAAATAAACACAAACTGATTTGACATATAAGTTGACATCATTTTTGGTGGAAAATATTTCTTTTCACAAAAAAATATCAGTTCTGATATGGATCATAAGTACTTTTTGTTTCTCGATTTAAACAGTTTTAAAAGCACTGTATTATTAGCAATGAAAGTAGACCACCTACACTACCGACAAAAGCTGATTATTCTAGTAATAAAGAAGCGAAAAACAGAAACGATCAATGTACCAGTACCAACAGCAGAACGGGTGTTCAGTCTTTTATTGCCTCAAAATTGATGCAAAATGAAAACTAATTAATATGAATACAGAACTGAATAACTAATGAAACTAATGATTGATTATTGTGTAACTACATGGGAAGTGGGTGACAAGTTGAATACAAGATTTGATTCAAACAAACAAAGAACCCATACAGCACGAGGACATCCTCAGAACATACTGAGGACAACTTTTCAGGACATATAGGATATCCTGGGAAGATCCCATTATCACCTTAGGATGTCCGTAGGATATCCAAATGGGACAGTTCGGGCTTTGCTGATGACGTCCTCATGACATCAGTAGGGGTGTGTACAGGACATCGTCAGCTCTTATATGGGTTATGCCTGGGCTTTACTATGAACAACCTGAGGACATTGATTGGACTTTATATAGGACATCCCCAATTCTTTTAGAGTTTATTGGATATTTCTAAAGACAGCAAAAAATACTTTTAAACCGAGCCAATAAGCGAAGACAAAGGAATACAAGTTTATATAATGGCAGAGGTAAAATGACTAATAAAAATGTGACACATATATGTGCAACTCCATACACATATTTGTATCTATCAGTTCGCTTATATAGCGTTAAAAGTAAATTTAACGAAGTGTTTTTTCAAAATTACTCAAAATGTGTAAAAGACAGTAAGGAGAGTTTCAAATAAAAATTGTAAAAGCATGAAATATTACATAAAAATGATCTCTTGCCCTTTTTGATATTATTAAAATCAATAACAGAGTTTAGGGTGGTTAGAAGTAATAAGGGGTGATATGTACAACTATAAAAAATCATAACATGCTGAAAAGTTATAATGAATTAAAAATAAATTCTATTCACTCTGAAAAATATAAAGGATTACGTATCTGACAATAACATCTGCGGACAATAACCAATCACATTTTCCCCTTTTAGATAATATAATAAATACAAAGATATAACAGCAGCATTATATTTATGAAATATTTAACGTAATCTTATTTGTCCAAAGAACTTTAAAATGAACGTGGAAAAGACATCGACGCCCGGCGGATTTCTTAGAACTCTCGACTTGTCACAAAAACGCGGCTATAATTCAAAACACAGTAAATGTATTAAAATCAAATTATAAATAACTGCTATTTAAATAAGATATACATTTTTAATGAATTATTTGTACTGGAGAGGATTATCAAATAGAACAAACAAATAAGTTTTTAGAAGCAAATTTTACAAACCAATAAAAGACTATAAATAAATAATCTCAAAATAATATGTATACTTTTCATTATTTTTGTTGTTGAAATCTCCTAAATAATAATACCTATAATAGGACGACTCTAGGACTTGCCAGGATATTCCCACAGAGGATATTTCGTTAAGCTTTTAATATCTTTGCAGGATATTACTAGGACATCCTGCCAGGATTTGCCTAGGATATCCTCATTTGGGATATTCTCAGGCTGTTATATATATTTTATTGGTATATCCTAGGGATATCCTGAGGAATGTTGTCCCTAGTGAAAATGCACCATAGATGCTATATAGATACATATAAAAAAACAAATATGAATTTATATGCTTGTATATGTTCTATATGGAAAAGCCAAAGTGGCCGGATAAAGCGGTATCTGGATTTATATGGATTGTATATGGCTCAATAAACATATAAGAACATATTAATTCATATTAGAAACCAACATGCAATTTTATATGTATTTTCAGGGATTTATATGTGTCCGAATCATATATAATGTTTGTATCTGGATGAATATGTCTTTATATGTCTATATGGAAAATTCATCAACTTCCATTTAATTTATTGTAGGGAGCACATAATACATAACAGGTTGGTAGTCCTGTTAATACTCTTCATATGTTGGTAGTACGTAGTACTTTTTTCTCGGCCATTGTTGATTGTGTTTGTCATTGTGTGTTCTAGTATTTTGTGAAAAGTGTGTTATTATAATTATATTTTCCACAATAATTTACGTAATGAATTTCGCATATGTTTGTTTTGTGGACGATAAGGTTAAAAAGATAGTAAACTTAAAAAATATAAAACATGGAACAAAAATAATACAGGAAGGAAAAGCTGACATAGGCAAAATTTACAAAGTGCTGTATGATGATGGAGAGTACTACAAAGCAAACATTATATGTTTGGGTGGTAAGTATAATTTATTATTATTATATTTGGCCTGTGGATTTCGACTTATCTTTTTACATATCATAAATTATCTTTTTTGAAATGAAAATCCTGAAAAATGAAGCATGAAAATCTGCAGAACTTAAGTTAAAAACAAGAGGCGAGTAATACAGTTTCGTTTATAGACTGCAATTGATTTGAGAAAAGCATAATATGTAAATCCCGATATATTTAGGAATTGTAGAGGTACGAATTCAACAGTTGCAGGTTACAGGTTGTCAAAATTTTAAATTTTATGTTAAACTATAAATGAAGATTTTTTTGCAATCATTGACTTCGTACCTCTACCATATATCTCTCTATTTCACTAGATAATTTACAGTTTGGTAATTATTGTTGCTGTTAATCATAAGCTAATTTAATTTGTTTTTTATGATTTTAACAAGGAATAAATAAAAAATTATGAGTCATTTCATTAGAAAAGTAACTATGATTTTTTTCTGAAAAGAAACATATGAAGAAGTTGAAAACCTGATTTCAATTAAAAGGCCTCGATTGCCACTCAACCGTCTTATAAATGAAATGAATGAGACTGCTACGTCGACCACCGACTCTGATGCATCTTTCGATCCACCAAAGTCTTTGGAATTGAAAAGAAAGGTAAGGTACCTACTTATAAGTACATATAAAATCTAAATTATAATGCACATATGCAGTAAAGATGTTCTTATTGGCATTATTGTAAGTTAGTAATGCTAATGATGACCTAATTAATAAACCATTAGATATAAGAAGTGCTTTTTTATAATCGCAGGGATTGTCATCTGCACATAAAGAAAATTATAAAGATATGACAAGTGAGATACTAAAAATTAAAGAGAAAAAAAAAGTTATCAAATCGAAGAGGGCCGAAGAGGAAGAAAAAGAAACTAGCAATGCCATATTAAATGAAAATATAAAACTTAAGGAGGAAATTGAACTTTTAAAACATAAATTGAAGAATAAGGATGATAAAATAGAAAAATTAGAAAACCTAAACTATAAGTTACAGGAGCAGGTGTTGGAAAAATGGAATGGTAAGGCTGTATTTTGTGAATAAGATATTGTGTAAAAAAAATATATTAATCAGACAAAAGTGCTAGAAAGATGCTTGACATTCCATGAATATGAATTGCATTTTTTTTATCTGTTTATATGCTTTATACTTTCTAAAGACAGTAAATTAGGCATACTGAAATATTATTTTTTTTGCTCTATGAACTCTATGAATACAAAACCCTACACAAGTGGATATAAGATAAATATATCGCATGTTTTGTGAAGGGTTTAAGAAAGGCGAACCAGTTTTAAATAGAGATAATGATAAAAAAAGTAAAACGCTGAGCAAACTCTCTCCCTCTTTAAAGAGTTTTGTGAAAAGACAGTCAAGACACCTCTTTAGAATTTTCTTGGATGATAGGATATTTTAATTAATCTATACTTATATACCGTGTAGGTATTTCATCTGGCAACTATTATGTTTTGTGAAAGTATTATCTCGAAGAATATTTGAGAGTTATATATTCTATTTTTTTTTTTCAGATTTTATGCAAAATATTAATAGTGAAAACAGAAAAGTAGAAAAGGATGTAGTAGAAATAGAAACCAGAAAAGACGGGAAAGTTAGTAAACATATATTATAAATAGGTAAACTATTTAATAACCAGTTTAAAAAAAATTTGTTTGTAGGTTCATCTTGGTAGAGGTATTTGGTTATCAGAACATCTTTATGATACTGTGGATTTACGAGGAAAGAACCCTACCAAATTTGTACGGGAATTAGCACTTAATTTATTTGGCGCTAAGGTGCTTAGAAATTCCTCTGTAACAGGTTCAGTTTCAAATCGTACCAAAGCTGATGCAAAATTGCCTTTAGACCCTCAAAAAATTATGGCTATTAAAGGTAGGTACCTAATTATTTTAAGAAAAGCAAATAAATCCTACTTGTATTTATTTATATATGTTCATAACATTTATATGTATTTGTGCATTTGTTGTAGATATAGTTGCATGGCGTTTAAGGAACCAAGGGGAGGAAGAATGTAATATTAAAAAAATATGCCTTTCTATTCCTACGGTAATAGCCCAAAAAATAATAGATTTAAACCGCCCCTCCCGGCCATATTTAGGTTTGTTGTGTTGAAGCTGATAAAATAACTTTCCACCCTTGTATTTTTGTTTATAGGTACAAAAAGTAAAGTCCAAATACAGACACAAAATAGAAATGAAATAAAAGAGGTCGATAGTACAGACGAGTTTCAAGAACAAAAGGAAGAAAACATTGATGAAGGAGAAAGCTGTTTAGAATTTGTAGTGGATGGAACTGGACACCTAGTTAGTGAAACAAATAGTCCTATTGAATCAGAACAGGCAGAGTTAATTTTATTGGACAGTAACTAGTTAAAATATTAACAAATTGTAAGTTCCAACAAATTATTAGCCTATTTATATGTATGTTTAATAGTTAAATTTTTTAATTAACCATATAAATAAAACATTTATAATTTTGCAGAAATGACGGTTATTAAAAATTGCAGTTATTATATGAAAACGTCAGTTTTAATGTCATATTCATTTTTATCAGACAGATGAATGAGAAATCTAAATATTAAATTCATATATTTAGATTTCTCATCTGAAGCTGTCGCTCAGTAAATTTTTATTTCTTTTTTTAATGCTGACGTTTATGACCGATTTTTAAAAATATTTAATAAAACACTTTTGTTTAATAAAAATATGTTTATTGTATTTCAAAGTTGTTGGGTAACTTACTCAAATAAAAAGTATTTTCCAATTTTATAAAAACGCATTTTTGTTTTACAACCTCAACCTTAATTAAATAATAATTATCACTAAAACATTCAACTTGAAATAGATGCTGAAGTTCGTTTTTGTTACATTTAATTTTTTTTATATTTATTTTTTTCCCATATAAAAATACATTTTCATCGGAGACTACAATTTCAAATATTTGAAAATACTCTCCACTGTGTAGTTCCACAACACAATCATAAGTCTTCTTTGGTTTTGTATAATTTACTGAATGTAATATTATATCATTAAATATACACCTTTTAACCGAAAAATTGTCTTTACCAATATAATCTTCATTTAAGAATTTATATTTGTTATTTTTATTTTTACTTACTTGGTATCTTTTACCCATTAATTTTAAATTTTCTGTATTTTGAAAATTAATATTATATAACGAATAGCAAAACTCTGTGCATTTTGGGTTATAGTTGTTATCGGCATTATTAAGGTCAGATAATATAGTATTTGCACGGTATATTTTTTTTGAAATTTGTTTTATTATTTGTGTTGGGCCTGTAACAAGTTGTTTAATTCGGAACATTCCTGATTCAAATGGAAAAGTGCTTGTAGCCCGTACTGATTCAGGTAAGTGACATAAACTGTGTACATTATATGTCATTGCGTTTTCACCATATAGTGTTTCCATATCTTTAAGAAAACGTAAAATTTTTATTTCTGTGTCATCAATGAGTTTTTTGGAAATATTGGTTATTAGAAGAGTGTAAATAGCATCCACCAACAAAGAAAAATGCTCAAGGTACTTGGGCTTGAGTATCCCTTTCAGACAAGGTATAGAATAGAAAAGTAACCAAAATTTCCATTCACTGGCTTTCCATTTGGCTTTCTCATTAAGTGCTCTAGGTGTTCTGTGAATTTCTTTAGGGGGTTTGATCATAAGGAGCCTTTTATTGATTTCTTTTAAATTTTTTGGATTTCCAATATAATAAGAGAATTTTTTGGAAGGATCGTATGTAGTCCATAACTCCCATAGTTGTTTGGTGACTCCCAAAATAACACCATGCATATAATCTGGAGGAAGTGACCAAATTATGTCAAATAAAGGTAATGTCTGCAATATCGATGGTCCTTTTATACCCCTTACATTTTTTTCGTAGTCAATCAATGTTACATCTTGCAAGTCTTTCATAGTTGACTCATTTGTTCTTATTTCAATATTTACATCATTAATATTAGGATATTTGACCTGTCGGTTAACCAATTTTCCAGGATGATAACACCAACTGCAACCATAGTATCCATTAAATTGGATTCTATTCTGAATAACAGGACGTGCAACCGAATCTGTACAAAAAAATAGAGGCATGAGCTTAAATTTTTTTTTACGTCCATAAGGATCAACACAATCTACTCCTAATTCCAGTAAGTTTTTTGCTTGATTTTCAATGAATGCTCCAAGAAAAGTGTTCATAAAGTTGGGTTTTGGTTCATTTTTACCTGTCCAAATTCCAGCAAAGATCAGTCGTTTAAACCTGTACTTGGGGGATATTTCATTTATAATAAGTTGAATTGGCCACATAGATAACCCCGATGAATTAAATATTGGAGCTCCATCTGTACTTATGTTATACGTCAATTGAAAATCACTCTGTTCTTTAAGACTGCTGTAAATTTCTCCACTTTGAACATCTTTTATGTTAGTTGTATCGTTACATGCATCAGACAACGATAAAGTGTCATAAATTCTTTTTTCTTTTAAAATGGATTTTAGTTGATGCGAAACATCTACAGTGACAAAGTTGTAGTTGTTTTTAAATGAAATAGTTGATTGTAACTTACAACTTGAATTTGGACATTGTACAACCTGGTTCTTTACAGCGTCTGTCGTTATTGGACCAGCAGTTTTAGTTTCACATTGTTGGCAATAAAATACGTACTTGAGAATGTGATCTGGTGGATCAAAAAATTTTGAGACCATGTATTTTGTTGTAAGAAATACATCATTTTTAATGTTGGCGCAAATTTTCAATAAACTAAAGATGTCATTTCGAGCCTCATTTGATAAATTGTGACGAAGCGATAAACAACATACCATCATAAATATGTCCTTTTTTCTTAGCCTTGCCTCTGGGAAAATGTAGATTTCATCGTCATCATTTAACTCATTGTTATCAAACTCTTCATTGGCATCAGATTCAGGTTGTGTATTTCTGTTACAATCAGATAATGAACAATTATTATCATCATAACATTCTTCGTTTTCTGAGGATAATGGAGTTTCTGATAGTTGGGCTGTTGACTGTTGATCTGCTGATAAAGGCCCTTCGCAATATAAGCTGCTGGATATTTCTTCTACATCATTTTCATTTTCTTGTCTTACTAGTAATATGTCTGCAATATTTTTTAAGACCAAATAATAAACGTTTATATATTTGCTTGAATACTAACCTGACATTTCTTGGAGTTTTTTTTCCCAACGCCACTGAGTTTGTCTACTAATATTTTGAGATGTATGTTCCAAGTATTGCTTATAGTACTTCTTATCCATCTTATGTTTATAATTTAAGTGTTTTTTTTAAATTTTCAATAAGATATAAATTAAAATATCGTGGAAATTTTTCCTATTTCTAGTATTTAAAATTGTCTTGGATATTTATATGGAATTAAGAGAATGGATAGTAAATATCCTTTATGGTATTAATGTATATCTATAAGGATGAATAGTAAACTGAATGAACTTGCATGGCATATTCATATATGGAAACCTATATGGTAGAATATGGAAAAGGAAATTGATATGAGTTTATATGAAGCAACAGTAAATTTCGAATTTCTAATATGAGCCTATATGAAATTACTATAAATCTTCAGGATTTTTCATATATGGATACATATATGGTCTACCATGGAAACATTTTAAATATGTACCTATATGTATCACTAGTAAATCTTATGCTCTCAATATGATTTTATAAGGAGTAACAGTAAGATTTATTTTATTTACATATTCTTTCATATAGGGAAGCTATATGGTATTACCCACACATTCCAGTTTCAGATACACACAACAAACCATATAAATTCATATATATATTTTTTTATATGTTTCTATAGGTCATTTTCACTAGGGGTCCTAGATTGGGATATACGGGACCAAATAAAGATATCCTAGGGATGTCATGTGCTGTGTGGGAAAGTTAAATAAAGACGTGCAAAAACAGCTACATTATAGCTATAAACTACATTATAGGCAAACATATCGTAAAAGAATTTTATAATATCTTTTTTAGTATGTTGCAGAGAAACACATCTTATATTCCGCATGCTGCTTAAACTCACAGCCAATACCAGAAATGCTGGTCTCGACTGGCAAGGTTTTACATTGGGCAAAAAAGACTTTGTAAAATTGTTCTATTATAAATGTTTACACTTACTGATTCCTTCTAGTCTCTTTACATCTTGGGCGCTAGTTAAATATATAACTCGGGCATAATAGAAAAGTAAGCCAAGTACTACAGCTGGTGCAATTATCCATGGAGTCACAATGAAAACCATTACAAGAATACCAGACATCACAAGAAATATTTGAATTGCATCCAATGCTGCACGTGGTAATAATTCATCTATAGCTCCCATATCTTTTGAAAATCTGTTTAATATTCTTCCTAAAAGTTACTGACTGTTAAAAAAATAGTTTTCCCCTGATTCGTTCAACTTGTTTTGAATAATTGATAAAAACAACCCTCAAGAATAACTAATTGAATAATTTACCAATCGGTAGAGGAATGATTACCAGAATAGATTGCTCAGTGATCAAAAAAGCAATAAATCAACCCAAAATCATATGAGCGAAACTAATTTGAACCACATAGCTCACTGGGATCAGACAGAATTATTATGACATTCTAGTGTAAAAGCTATATAAGTATATTTTACAAAGACAGCTTAGCACTGAGATGTCCAGTACTACCCTAATTGGTGTCATGATCTTAAGTGTACACTAAAGAACTTGAAACCAGCTAGGGTAGTATTTATATTAAAGGCTGGCAAAACTCATACACCCAAGCTAAATCTCCAAGTCTTACGTGATTTCAGTTAAGAATGATTATTAGGGATGACGTCCATTATATCAAGACCAATTTGCATCTTGAAGAGGCATGTCTACGGAAACGGCACATCTTAACCTAATCCAGAAGTTGGAAAAGGGAGCATTTCATAACACCTCTTTCAATTACATCCTCAGAATTGCAAAAGAGTGCGGCATCGAGGACACCTGTTGTGGGTATATTAACAGCATTCCCAGGGGTGTTCAGTTCTCATTGCCATGACATTTGGTAGTTGAAGGTCTACTAAAAAAACTTACGAATGAAGAATTCGAATCCCAAGGATGTGCTGATAATACAGTTATAATTATACTAGGGGAAAGTTTAACAACATAGTCAGGAATTGTCTACAAAGAGCTCTTAATATGGTAGAAACATGTACTGATGAAGAAGAGTTTAAGGAGATGTCATCAAAATCTAACATTGGTTCATTTATTCGAAGGAAAAAGTTCAAGGTACTGAGATCTCTAGTTCTCCAAGGGTACGCAGCTATACAGATGCCGAGAAAGGTAAAATATCTTGATGTTATTACAAATCCTAAACTACCTTGGATCCAATATTTCCATATAAGGATTGGTAGGTATATTGGCAATGTGTGAATGAGTATATGACAAAATATGGGGCTTAAACCTGGTACTTTTTATTGGCTTTATGTCAACATAGTATGGTATTACCATGAGATGTGCTTAGTTTAGTGGTCTAAGGTGACAGAAATAATGGCAATCGACAAGTTACGCTAAGTACAGAAACAGGTTTGCTTGGAAATCACAGGAACTATGAAAGTACCCCCAGCATATTGATTCAGGGAGAGGTCAAAATAGTGGCATACACGCTAGAAAACTCAAACAATTTAAGTTTCTACACATGATCAGGGCATAATATGAAGATATTAAACATGGTACCTATAACAAGGTCTTGATCCCTCCATTGGACTACTTGATACTAAAACTCATGTTTAACAGCTCCCTCAACATCATCGTTGGAGATGCGAAGAATAAGCCAATATTATGACCTATGACATATTAAGCAGAGGACTAACCTAGTATACTGACAAGTTTAAAATGGAAACAGAAGCTTGAGTAGGAATACATAGACACTACTCCACTGTATTCGAGACAGAAATTCTAGCTATACTTGAATGTGTGCACGAAAATACAAGTAGACAATACATAAATTAGTAGTTGTTCATTGCCTCGAACAGTAAGATGACAACAAGGGCATCAGCTTCCAATAGGGTGTCATCTGGGCTCATTGGACTGCCATGAAGAGTTTAAAATTTTAGGTAAGCAGAACAGATTAATTACCTATGGTGAAACTATTGAAATAGCTTACAATGGAAAAAGATGGTAAGTTAGCCAGACACGGAGTAGTCAAGCACATTCCGAACCCATGCTGGAAATCACCAAAAGTTCAGTTAGATGACTTGTCAAAAGACTGGGCCCAGAACAAGTAAAAAGATCATTCGAAGAACATCCCAGGGAATCGGTATAGGAAAACAATCATCAATGGACCATGCCCAAAACAAACAAAAGAACTGCTTTCAAGGAACAGGTCGCAGTTATGAACAATATCAGCATGCCAATTGCAGACAATACAGAAGGAGACCAGAAGAGTAGATCATATCATATTCAAGTGCAAGGTGCTGGCCCACAGAAGACATAATATGTACAGAAACTATTAATACTCGCTCAGCCGCAGACATGTATCACTTGATCACAAGGGTGCTAAAATAAACAGAGTAAATTAGGATAGGAGAGCATAATAAGCCCAGGAGGGCACAGTGTCTTGAAGTTGTAGTTTTCACAGACGCGACCTGAAACGAAGAAACCCTCAAGAGTATTTCCCTTGTTAAATAAATGTAAATTTTTTCTACTCATCTAATTACAAAAAAAAAAACAAACAATTTACCTGATGGATTTGTGTCGAAGAATCTCATAGGTGCCTCTAAGACATTAGTAAACATTTTATTATGCAGATTTATTGATGCATTCATACACACTTTATAATAGAGTAGAGATCGGGCTGAAGTTAGAATTATTGAAGCTATAATAAAGATGGTATAAATAACAATATAACTTTCTTGAGATCTAATGAAAGTAGTAGTTACTGTTTCATTGAGTATATTCGAGGTATTCAGTGGAAGATCTATACTTGCAGTATTCAAGAATAAACCATCAGTTGTGAAATCAGGAGTAACAGTAGAAGTAAATTCTTCGACATTTGTCCTAAAATAATCATGTTATTATTACATCAACATCACAAATTACCATCTTACCCATTAATAAAGTCAGGAATTATAGTAGACGTTATATTATAATCATCTGATGAAATATTTGAGTTTGGCATATGAGATGTTAAATTGTATCTAAGTTCTTCCACATTAGTCCTAAAATAGCAATGTTATTATCACAATGACTTTATAACTTATTGACTTACCAGTGGGTCAGCCACAGATCTGAAGCATTAGATGCCATTTGTGCAATAATTAATAAGAAAACTAAAAATAACAAAACCAGTATGCTACCACCAGCACGGCAGTATTGTATATATGTTGAGGTAGGTATAGCACCTTTTTCAATTAATTCGTCAGTCTCTTGCGGTTCCTCTTCGTTTATTATAGAACTCTAAAAATAACAAAGGAACATGAATGCTGTAATTTCATGTTCTTAAATTACAGCTGCTATCTTGGATTTAACAGTTTTTACAGATTTTTCTGTAAATGATCAGAAAGATAGAAAATTCATCTAAAAATATAAATGACACATAATTTGCTCTCCTTTCTTAATAATATATGATAGTCCGGACGGTAACCCGCACGAATGAATCCCACCTTGCATTTTATGCTCAAGCGTTGAAATTTGGTACACTTGTTCGTTGGAACCCACCCTTTGATATAAGAAATGTTGCCACGGTCGGGGCTCCCGCGGGGGCCCTGTTATAGCATGATTGCCTACCTTCAGAGGCAAATCCGCATTTTCGCTTGTTTTGATGCTAAAAAGTGTCATGGAGGGCTGAAATTTGGTACACATGCGGCATTTGGGATGTTTAAGGTCACAAGCAAGTGTCCCAGGGCCCACGGCCCCTTTTTCGAAATGGCGTAGGGAAAAATGCATAAAATACCGTTATTTTCCGAAAAAGTTTAATGCATTTTTTTGAGTTATGTCTCGATTCTTATGTTTTTGGGGTCACTGATTTTGAAAAATTATGTTTTTAGTACGTGAGGTCGAAAATAATGACAGGGCGAATAAATTAATATGCCAGTATGTAATATGGAAATATTCACAGCCTGCAGACTGGAGATGTTGAAAATGCAATGGAGACTGGAAAAATTTGTCATTTTAATGTAAAGCAGGTAATTGAAATGTACCAATAAGGAGTGTAATTTTAAAAACTACATATTATAAATCACATCAAATGAAGAACTGTTTTCCTTTTCCAGAACTGAATCTTGTGACACTGTGAACGAATGCCAGAGTGCTATTTACGAAAAACGATGGTATCCATTCCACCAATAAGAGATGCTCTAGAACAGTGCCAGGTGCACTTCCCTTCAAAGCCAAATGTGGACACTGTCGCGGAGTGAGAAATATGTTCCCCTTTTTTGGACAAAAATCTGCTGACAGTAGATATATCAATCAATTTAAATTAAAAAAAAAAGATGGAAAATACCCTTAAGACATTGTACTTTGTAATGCTGCGGCAAAGTGGGTTTGAGTTAACCTAACCTAAAAATCGTAGATATTTCTTTTTATTCCGCGTTTACCTTCTTGGTCGAGAGTCACAAACAAACGAAGTAGTGTTCATGTAGATTGGGTACCAAATTTATTTTTATGGGATCATAAGTTAATTGCTTGAGTTTCTTGAATCGTTTTTAACGTATGAGCCATAACCCTTTTGAGGGGTTAAAATAGGAGTTGAAGGTTTAAGAAGAAGGTGGTGAAAATTCGAGATTGAAGTGAAATAAACTAAATGATCAAAAGTTGTTCTTCAGGGTTTTTTGATGCTGATCTCAACTTTAATTTTACTCGAATCCTATCGATCCTTCAAAGGAATGAAAACCGGGGTTGATCTAAAAATTACGAAATTTCAAATACTCATCACTAGTTGTGTTTGGACTTGTAAATATTATTTTACTGACAGGTAAAAATAAGGATAGTTTTATATCCACATGATTTAATTCCTATGCATTCAGACTAACCTAATTAACAGCATTAAACCTAATATAACCTACAAATGAAAAATTGAATGTGTTAAAACTAAAAATTTTAACTCTAACATTATCTGCGAATAAAGGGGTCATGAATGTTATTGGCAAGCTGAGGGTCATTTCCGAAGTAATTTTTCGCGCTGAATTTGAATCTGGCCGCTCTTTGCCGCAGCATTACTCTAAAGTACAGTGTCCATTTTTCTTCATTTAAATTGATTGATATATCTACTGTCGGCAGATTTTTGTCCAAAAAACACACATTTTCCCACTGTGTGTCGCTTCAGCGGATACAACAAAAAAAATGTGACAGTATTTGGGAACTCGTGTGGCACAAAAAGCCTGTAGCCTCAGAAGCGTGCGAAGTTTTAATTAAGTGTAGCTGTAAAAAGGGCTGCGTTGCAAATTGCTGTAAATGTCTCAAAAACAATCTGAAATGCTGTGATCTATGTAAATGTAGTTGTAACGTCTATCTGAAAGTGTATAGTAGTTCTATATGTGCCACTCGGATTAATGCCCAATGCACAGGTACTTTTATTGGGATTGGTATAAAATGAAAGTGCTATTCCACCATTATCATTAGAGTATTGATTTATTCACCCTGTCATTATTTTCGACCTCGCGTAGTAAAAACATGATTTTTCGAAATCAGTGACTCCAAAAACAGAAGAAACGAGACATCACTTGAAGAAATGCGATAGAGAAAACTGTTTCGGAAAATAACATTATTTTGTATATTACCCCGTTGCCATACACGACCTTAAACATCCCAAATACCGCAGGTGTATCAAAGTTCAGCAATTAACGACACTTTTTAGCTCCAAAACAAGTGAAAATGCTCACTTGCCTATGAAGGTAGGTAACCATGTTATAAAAGGGCCCCCACGGGGGCCCCGACCGTAGCAATATTTCTTGTATCAAAGGGTAGGCTCTAAAGAACAAGTGTACCAAATTTCAACGCTTGAGCACAAAATGCAAGGTGGATCCTCTTACCTTCCGCATTATGAAACACAATGAGGTGTTTGTAATATAATTAATCAAATTAGTGCTAAATGTTCAGTGACAGATGTCGTGTTGGACAATGTTCTGTGGCTATATAAAATTGACAAATCTCATAGCTTATTTTACTTTCACCACTGTATATCTTTTACATTATATATATTATGAAAATATAACAATCATAATCGCCTACATCTACTAAATACCGGAAGTTTTGTCTATTCTTATTAATTAAATTGAATGGCTTTATTGAATACGACTAATATCCTAATATACTTACAAAAACTATTAAATTAATACATATTACACAACATATGTTACAATGAAAATGGTAATTTAAAAATAAAAATAATTACTAAAAATGTAACAACTAACGTAATTTAATTATTGCACCACATCTGTTGCAATGAAAATAGTAATTTAAAATAATTATTAAAAATGTAATATGTACCTAAGGTAATTTAATAAATGTAATACTTAATGTTCACCTTCTTTGAGTCATGTTCTACATAATGTTTAGTCTGGTCTAGTCCCTTTACTTTTTAATATAAGTAAGAAGTTTACTTTTAAATTCGGGAACTGATTTGGCGTTTTTAATAACATCTGGCAATTTATTGAAGTCGTTAAGGCCTTTAGAGAATAAAGATTCATAGATCTACTTAAGTGGTACTTTGGCAAATAAAAATTAGAATTTGTTCTAGTTGGATAACTATGTATTTGAGAATTGTAAATGAGAAACTCTACAAAATAGGAGGGTAACAAATTATTTAATATTTTAAAAATAAATATCATGGCGTTTAAATACAATCTCTCAGGTATTGAAATCCACTGTAATGTATTAAGCATCAATGTTCTACTTGTATGTTTACTACATTTAAGTATTATGCGCATACCACGATTTTTTAATTTTTGTAATGCTGATAATTTATTTAAATCGAAGGAATACAGTAGGTTGGCACAATAATCAAAATGCGATTGTATTATAACATGATACACTGTAATTTTTGAGAAAGTTGATAGACATGACGCTATTCTGCCGAAGAAAAACAATTTTTTACAATTTTTTTTATAGATATATGAAAAGTGTGAATTAAATGATAGGTAATTATTTAGCATAAAGCCTAGATACTTAAATTCTGTAACAAATTCAATGACATTGTTATCGATGCTTAACTTGCATTGTTCTATTGCTATGTTTCTATATCTATATGGTGTAGTTAATATTGCTTTCGTTTTACCAATATTTAATTTTAGTTTATTTGTACTGAAATAGGCGTTGATCATTTTTAGGGAACTATTCATTTTTGATAGAGCCAAATCAAGGTTACTATTTGAGACTGAAAGGAGTGTGTCATCCGCGAATAAATTAATAAAATCACAATTATGGAAAAAATGTATATCATTAATATATATTAAAAAGAGGAGCGGCCCTAATACACTCCCTTGAGGTACACCAATGTCATGGCTAAGAGAGCTAGAAAAAGCGCTATCAATTTTTGTAATTTGCATTCTATTTGATGGGTAGTCTTTGAACCAACTTAATATATTACCCTTAATACCAATACTAATAATAGGCTTATTCAGCATTTTTTTTATTTACTATTTTGAAAGAGGGCCCTTCAAATAGTAGCTATACAAAAAATCAGAAAATTATCTCAACGTTAAATACCTTAAATAAATTAAAATAACCACGTAATGAATCTAAAGCATAACGTTATTGTACAGATGATGAGAGCGTGCTGTGGCTGGAGCACCTGGTCACTTCCGCTAAAAGTGCTTTCTTTTAAGTTATATTCAGACTACGAACATAGTTTTTATTCGATTAAATTAGTACACATAAAAATATTAACTTCCGGTAAATTACTAGAATCAGCCTTAATGAAACCAGGTTCTAAAGATTAAGAAGTGATACTGAATTTCTGTACTGCATAAGCCGCTACAGCACGTCTATCTTAATAACCGCGCAATGACGTCACACTCCTCTCAAGCTGACATATAAAAGTGGCAACTATGATTTTCAATATCTCAGCTACGAAAAGAGCCTATCATCCTGAAATATTCAGGTCATTATACGTGACCTAATGCTGTAAGAAAATGTGAAAAAAATGATTGAATGCATTTTAGCGAATGATACTGTTGTATGTATCATGATTCCTAACACAACACCCTCTGAAAATAGCTTTATGTAAATTTATTCCAATTACCACTAAAGTTTTCAAGCTAAATTCCCTATATCAATTATGAAAGCCCTGCATATGAATTTGAGTTAAGTTTTGAGAGTATTTGTCTTGAAAAATAATTTAAATTTGCTCACTCCATATGAAGTTATAGATTGAAGCCTTTCTCTAATATGATTTTCAGTAGGTTTTTCTTTATCTTTTTCTTCTTGTGGAGGTTCTTGATTTAGGCTGCTTAATTCCTGTTCTGATAATTCGCTATATTTACCAACTTTGTCAATTCTTCCCTACAAAAATACAGTTAGTTTTAAAAGTATCTCACATGTGTTCAAGAATGTTACATTATTTATAATGATTATTAAATCAGCTTCTTTCAAAAATTGTAACTGATGAGTAACCAAGATTCTCGTCTTATTCTTTAAGTATTTTTTAATACACTCCTGGAATAAATGCTTTGCGACATGTGGATCAACTGCGGATAAGGGATCATCAAAAAGATAGATATCAGAATCAAAATAAACTGATCTTGCCAAATTAATTCTTGCTCTTTGTCCTCCACTGAGAGATACACCCCTTTCTCCAACTAATGTTCTGTCTCCATGGGGAAATTGTTCAAAGTCCCTTTGTAATGCACACACTTTCACAACATCTTTATACCTAAGAAACATTTAAATTAATGGAATTAATGTTACCCTAAAGACTTCCTGTGTAAGATAATGAATTATGATAAAATTTTGTGGTATTTTGATGTAATAAATAAAGAGTTACAACTTTAAATTTAGTCCTTAATCTTCATATAATTATTTTATAGAGTGGTCCGTAAGCCATAGGTCAAATGAAATAGGACAATAAAGAACTCTATAAGCTATTCAAATTAGTCCAATATTATATTATACCATTTCACACAGTTTATAGCCAAAATTCAAGCAATATTAATAAAAATAACTTTTCATTTGTTCATATTGAAGTAGTCAAATCTTAGATAAGTTTAAATTTGTCTACTTCAATATGAAAATATCGGGGAAAATATTAAAACTAAAGAAACTTTTTTAAATTAATCTCATTCAGGTTTGTTATTTAATTAAATACACATCATAGTCTACCCCCGTAATATAAAAAAATGGTTCATTTAATAGCTTAATCAAAATTGATAAGGTGCTATGAGGCAGATTAAAAAAAAAAAATCACAAAACTGCTTTAACTTGGAAACCATGAAAATTCGGAAGAGGCAATATGGTTATTTTAGTAGCATATGCAGTATTCTATCGACCATGATTTACAGTGCATCTTGTGTATGGATTTTTGTTAATCGTAGTTCTATAATAATAGTATCATTTATTAGTCATAATTTACACATGTCTCCTAGTATAATAACAGAATTACAACAAAAATATAAGTAGAGTAGTACATTTAAATATATATGCAGTGCCCGGTCTAGACCACTTTGAGTAGAGGGGTGTCGACGAATGATATGCCGATTAGCTGACTTGGATTGCAAACATTTTTTGGTAAAAAGTAAAAAGGGGTGTGACCGTTGCCTTATTATTACTTCTATATATTTTATATTTGTTATTTGTTTTAAACCGTAACATAATGTAAATTTATCATAATATGTAAAATAAACTTCACTCAAATTATGTTTCTTAGAAAACGTCAAAAGAGTGTCTAGAGTGGCTTTAAATTCCGTTCGGTAAAGTAAATGCAACTGAAAGTTAACTTCAGTTTTCCTAATCTCGTCATCTAACCGCTTGTGATGATGTCTATTAAAATCAGATTCGGCATCAATTGATAAATTCTTGCAAAATGCACTTGCACATTTTTCATGAACATTATGCATACTATAAAATCAAATGTCTTCATTTTCTTATATAGTGCTAATGACTGTTGTCGTGTTTTGGCATCGAACTTTTCACATGCATTTATTTCCACAAGGATCTCAAGAATATTTTCAGAAGAATTCCATACAGATCTGATTGAATCGGCTCTTTCAATCCAATGAGTTTTTTACAAGTTTGTTAACTTGGTAGTACATTTTCTACATTTTTCAGATTTATACTTAAGTAGCTGTAGTGTTTAGTGCTTGATGAAAAAGAGACACAGAGACTCTCCAAATCACTAAATAAATTTGATATAAGGGGACTGGCTGCACAGGAATGTTCCACAAAGGTATTGAGTTTATGGTCTTGACAGGGAATATCGGGTATATCGTGTCCCACTATTTCCGACAACTTTTTCTGTGCACCTTGATGTATTCCTGACATACTGCTGGCAGTATCGTATGACTGAAATGCTAATATTCTTAGGATCAAGGGTCCCCGTTATTGACCTAAATAGTGACAAGATATAAGATATATATTGCAGAAAAGGAAAGGTCAGCGGAGTAAAGCAGATTGGCGGATCATAGAAAATTTTGCTGATAAAGCAGCCAAAGCCGACAAAGGTTATAGCTACACTCCTTGCTGTTCGTTTTTTCGTTGGAAGACGTCGAGCATTGTGGGAAATGTCGAGAGATGCCGACTAATTATTTAAATGAAGTGGTGTGACACCCCTCTCCCCCTTAGGCTGGGCCCTGTATATATACATATGTATACATTTAGGTAAATGAGATCATAATATAAAAATACATAGAAAACATGAAGAAGTATTTTAGTTTAATTTTAGCTGAAATCTAAATGATTTACATTCATAATAAGCTTTTTCAATTAAATGACATATTATAACTAATTTACACTTAGTGGTGCCTCTCATAGTTATTAGTAATTTATTAAACAATATTATACTAATATAAGGTTTCTTTGAGTTTGTTAATCTGTGATAAGGGATTACTTTTGATCTTCAGTGATCATGATATTCCATATTTCAAAGTGAATTATTTTTTGTTTACTTATACTTGTAATGAAACATTCTTTATAGGATTTTGCAGACAGCAGAAAAAAACTGTCTATGAGAACTAAAATAAAAACTGTTTGTAAAATTATTGATTTACAATCTTTGTGTTCTTTCGATAACCTGTTTCCTGGTTATGCTAGCGATTAAAATCCTAAAATCAATTTGTCTCTCTTATTGGACAATTCTCATTCTAACACTAGTTTCTACACAGTCCCCTACGGCTATGCAGAATAAACCAGTATCCACATAACCCCCTACGGCTATGAAGATTCAGCTAAAATGAGAACAAAGGCCTAAAATGAATTTATTTACATACCTCGTCTTTTGGAAAAATTTTTATTCAAATGTAATCCATTTGTTTTGTCATGCCATTATATTTGATGCAGCATACTATTTTCCTTGAAATGCTAAGAAAAACAAAACAATGCTTGTTGTTGAATGTTATGGTTTTGGGGAGATATTTCCTCTAGTGAAGTGACAGAAAAATTTCATGGCTCAATCCCTTGGCCACCTGGTAGCTCTGATCTAACTATTGGGAATTTTTGCTTATGAAATATCAAAAGATCTACACAATAGTATTTAATAACAATTTAGAAGGGTGGTTTAAAATATAGAATTAGGGAAAAACTGTTGAAAAAGAACATAAAAACAAGATTTCATGATTTACTATAACTTTTAATCCATGAATTTTCTTTTTAGTACCATTTCTCAATATTTTTAAAAATGAAGGCACCTCACTTTCTGTAGTTTTTTGACATTCTTGGAAATATTTAGGCTCCCTGTATATAAATTTTGAAAAATGGTATCATTTTCGGACCTTTCAAAAAGACGTTTTTATAAAGAATGACTTTTCCTCGTAAACTTACAAATAAAAAGGTTTTTCCTCTTCTCAACTCAATCTGTGGACACATTGAATATTAAGAAAAATATGGGTCCTAAAACAGTTGTGGAACCCCAATATAAATAATTCACATACCTACTTGCCTTTAAGTAATTTGTTTTAAAACAGTTTTTCACTTTCTAAAATATTTCAGTTATATTGAAATATACTTGGACAGGGTTCAGACTTTGCGAAGCTGAAAAAATTCCCTGAATTTTCCAGGTTTTCCATAACCAAAAATATTAATATTCATATATTTTTTACTAATGTAATTTTGTATTCGACATAAAATAATTCCTTAAATTGAATTGAATCAGTGAAAATTCTTAAGAACTCTATGGTTTTCCATATCGAGACGCAGAATTCCCTGATTTTTTACACAATTTATAAAATTCCCTGATATTTCCAGGTTTTTTTTTTAAAGATTTTCAAATTCCCTGAATTTTCCAGGTTTTCCATACGAGTCCGAACCCTGTTGGAATAAACTTAATTTACTAAATGTCATTATTATTTATTTCGATTTATTATCGTTTTTAGGATCAGAATAAATGTTGTCAACAATTGTGTATTTTCCAGTCAGCTGAGGAGTCTGCTGTTAAAAAATTAGGCAAAAGATTTTCGATAAAAATTGGGTGTTAGTGTTACATAGATCAATAGTGCTATTTCAAAATTCAAAGGAATGCACGATTTTGCACACAACAGTTTTTTATTCCTACCTTTACTATGAAGACCTACAATTAATATATATTGTATAATGTGAGATGCAGATAAAGAAATGTCTACTCTTAACATTATTTAGAATAATGTATACAATATTGAGAAAAAGGACATGTTGAACTAAATGGATATTTGGTTGAAGCTGGTCATTAGAGTGTCCCAAAAAAATTAAAGTTGTTTTTTTTATCGCATACACTATTAATTTTTTCGTACGATGTTACAACAAATTTAAATAAAATTTCTTGTACCTAGGACCACGGCAACTTGCATCGAAATATGTCGTCAGTACTTGCACGCTAAGGCGGACGGCGGATGCGAGCTAATGTGTTGATGTGCTTGTAATAGCTTGCTCTTCTGTTACTAAACACTTTGTTTTCAATCAGTCAACATGTCGGTGGAATTACACAGTTCTAAAAAGAGTGTATTTTTGATAGGGGACGTAAAACATCAAATAACGGGCTCAAAACTACCCTATTATGGACAAGTTCTGGCAGTTTTGTTTTACAACATTCGCGAGTGAATTTAACTGTCAACGAAAGTACAAATCTCACTATTCGCGAGTGTATTATTTATTGGGAGAAGGCGCATATACCTACTAAATCTATACCTAATAGTGTCAAGAAGCTTGTGAGCTTATATCAAGTTTGGAGGGACTTGAATGAATTTGTCTCTCTTATTTGACAAAATTCTCATTCTAACACCATATAGTTTCCACATAGTCCCCTACGGCTATGTGGAAACTAGTGTTAGAATGAGAATTATCAAATGAGAGAAATTCATTTCAGGATTTTAATTGCTAGCATAACCAGAATTCAGGTTATCGAAAGAATGCAAAAATTGTAAATCAATAATTTTACAGATAGTTTTTGTTTTAGTTCTCATAGATAGTTTTTTTTTGCTGTTTGCAAAATCCTATAAAGAATATGTTTCACTACAATTATAAGCAAACAAAAAATTATTCACTTTTAATTATAAGAATGTGATCAAAATTACCTCCCTCTAAAAATCGATGTGGATAAAAACATTGTATCTTAAATGTTTTTGTTTAGAATTCTTTTAGCCAAGGTAGTAAATGCAATATTATATTACTATATTAATGTCCTAATTGTAGTAATGTAGTAATTTCTCACCTGTTCTTTACAAATGGTCTTCCAAAAAGTATATTATTTCTCACACTAGAAACAAAGAGCCATGGTTCTTGAGAAGCATAGGACATGCTACCAGAAACTTCAATTTTTCCACTGTTTAAAGGCAGTTCTTTAAGTAACAATTGCAAAAATGAACTTTTTCCAGCACCTACATTTCCTACAACACAGCACAACGTTCCAGGAGCAATATCGAGATTTACATTGATTAAAGTGTCCACAATAGGATTTGGCAACCAACTTGCATTTGCTTTAACTATTCTTATTGTACCAGTTTTCTCAGTTTCAATAATTTTATTTGTATCGTAAATTTCTTTTTCTGTATTTTCTTCTAAAAGTAAGAATTCTTCTAGCCTCTTGATAGACACTTTAGCTTCGGCGTAAGTAGAAATAGCATTAGGGTAGAATATTGCCATATAGAGCTGTACCGTATTAAAAAGTTGTGCCATGGAAAATACAATTTCACCTGTAAGTCTATTGCCAAGTAGTACATATGTTATTAATGTTAAGTAAAGAGTTACCCTTTCAGTGAAAACCATTAAGGCAAGAGAGATTCCTTTTATATACGATGTTATCCTAACTACATCTATTTCCATCCTAAAACCATGGCAAAATATATATGTTATAGTAAAAATAGTGTACTTTACTTTAATAAATAAGACCATATTTAAATACATTCTCAAAGAATACGTCTGCATCCCTTACGAATACCTGTCAAAAATTATATTGACCTAATTCAAAGTAAATGCTAATTTTAATCAATATGTTCACACATACTGTCTTTATTTCTTATACTAATTTTCATTTTTCCCCATTTGGACTTAGAACCGTTTTGGCAAAAGGGATTTCAGGATTTTTGAATTTTGGGTTGCAGGACTATTTTGGGTTCCTGTTTTAGGAGTTTTTAATTTTCAACTTCTGTTCGAGTTAGGGACAAACCGAAGCACTAAAATGAATGAATACATCTAAAATGTCTTTGTAGGTAGATAAAGTTATTTTATAGTCAAAACCTGATGACTAAAGATTACCTGTATGTGTACTAATATTTTCCTATAAGGTAAACGTATTATTAAAAAAAGTAGGTACGTCTACATTTTTATTCAACAACCTTGTGTGAGAAACAGACATATATTAGTGAGAGCACTATACATTCAGTGAAGACGGGTATTGAGTATTTCTCTATCACGTATACTATGTCTGCCCATTACATGAACTAGGGAATTTCAAAAGAAGATACATTGTATGATAAATATTTATAAAAAGGTTTCTTCACACGAAATCCTACCAACCTTTCTAAATTACTGAGAAGTGTGAATGATAGTGAATATTTGATAAGGAAATATAAGGAGTAATAAGTTATATTCCAAAGATAATGTGTATAAATTTTGTTTAAGAAATCTGGTTTCTTCTAATTCTTTCTTAATTCCTCTTGATTTCCTGCAATGAGTACACCAGATTATTTCTATGGTTTGCCCCTTGAGTTCCAAGGAAAAGAGAAAGAGTTTCCTGATTTACAATTTTGCAAATTCCGGTTCTATAATTTTAATAATTTTGATTATCCCGAAGGTGGGTGCAAGTTCGCAGTACCGCAAGAATAAGTACTGCAGATTACAGGAGGATATAGTGTTCAGACCTTCTTTCTTCCTCAGCAGTTTTCATTTTCCTTTTTATAACATTGGAAAAACATATTTTTCTTGGATATGAAGCACGAAAAATAAACAGGCCGGTTAAGAAATTGTGGTCTAGACATAAACTGTACATTCCCTAAATTTATATAATATCAATGTCTATGTACTTTCCACCTTACCACATACATTTACACAGAGCAAACATCAAAGTATATGAAAATAACATGATTTTAAAAAAAGTAAAAATCATCTCAACTAAAAAAAAAAAAAAGATGTCTGCTTCTAGTCTCAAGTAAATTTAAAATACAGGTTCTAGTTTTGGCATTTTAATGGTTCTGACTCCGGTTCTAAATGGTTTTGGTTACATATTACATACTGAAGTTATAAGCCGAAATAATCACAGAAGAGATAATTATTGATACAGAGGTGACCAAAATATAACAGGGGTGTAATTTGACACGAGTTAGTACCCATAAAGGTGCCTTCATAGAACACATACCATATGCTGTACGCTATAACCTTAGGACGCATCACGAATGAAGATACTTAAACCCACGTGAGCATTCGTAGTCAATACAACTTATGCTGTATGCTTTAAGAAATGGTTAATTTGTATTTCTTACTGTCATCGCTATGTAATCGGTTAAAAGTTCTGCAAATGCATTTTTTAATATGAAAAAGTGGAATAACGTGGTAATGTCCAATATGATATATGCCTGGAGAGAGAATTAAAAGTCAAATATAAATATATAAAAAATGTTGGATATTCCATTAAAAAATTCAAGTATTAGCTTGCCACCACTATTTGAAACTCTGTAGATTTAAAAATAATTTTGAAATATGCTTGATCTACAATTTCTATCAGACATTTTTTCAAATATCAAACAGTGGAAGAGATATTGACCATCTACGCACCAGTAACTCACACTGTATATTATATATGCTAGGTTTACATTGGATGAAAACAATATTAATTTTGAAATCACGAAGCAAAAATATAATTGAAACATGGAAGTACAATGAAAAGTCACAGTGACACTGACTACTTCATCCAATTTGGGTTTAAAACAAATCAGGTTTAAAATGTATTAGTAAAGAAAAGACATAGGTATAAACATAAATATCATAGAACATAAATTCAGAATAAAAAATAGGATGGTTTGTAAATAAAATATTACATAGAATGAATCAGTTAAATTTATCCATCTTTATCTCATATAGATTTCTAGCGTATAGTGCATGAGCCCAACTTACCTTTTTCACATTTAGAATATGCCTTTCTATAATTAAGTTACAAGATATACGGTTATAGCATACAGGGTAGGGGTACTATCAGGGCGTCTTAATAAATGATTACATGTAATGTAATTATGTATGTGCTTTTCTTTATAGGAGGTACAAAACAATACGAACATGAGAAGTATTCACTGGTTAATATATTTAAATATTTATATAAACAAACCCCTTTCTATTCCCATATTTCCCTATAAACCTACCTTCTAGCAATTTCAACAATTTTCTCAAATGGCTTTTCCCAGGCATACATTTTAATAACTTGTATTCCAGTAGTAATTTCATTCATAAGTTTTACTCTATGATCAGTTCTGAGAGCAATTTTAAATCTTAACTGGCCTTGTAGTCTAGACATATAACCTAGAATTTAAAGAGAAAAAAAAGTTGTATATAAACTAAAAGATTTACATTTTTAATTTTGAACATAAGGCAGATTATTAAAAAGTGACGACATAATTAAAACTGATAACTTTCTCCAAATGAAAGCATTTTAGAATACTAATATGTATATAAAAATGCTTGTGTATGAAAATATATAGTATAGGAGCCAGCATACAATCGCCTGACACATTTGTTTCAGCTAGAGACATTATTAATCCTTTGCCTGAGACCATGGTAGATAACAAAAGTGATATAAGATTCTTTTGTCAGTAGGAGCTTCACTAAATAACTCTTAAAACTCGACTTGTTTTTCACGATTGGTGCAAGTATTTGCACCAAGCTGATTTTTTTTTTTTCGATTGCTTATCATACATACTGAGTGTAAAAATATGATTGTATACATCTCGGTTAGTGGATTTCCAGAGGCACAAATTGTTAACCTGCAAGGTATTTTACTGGACATGACAGATTTGTGTCGAATTGATTATTTTGTTCTCGATTAATTATCAGTTAGTAATTACAGAAATATGATTGGCATACATCCCAGTTAGTGGAGGTCCAGAGGTAAAAATTCTTAACCTGCAAGGTATTTCACTGAAGAGGACAGATTTGTATCAAGCTCATTTATACCCAACAAATACAAAAATAATGTCGGCATACATTATTGATAGTGATGAATTGTCCTTGAAGTGATGAAGAAATTCATTAACTTTGTATTATTTGTATCAACCTAATTTTAAATCCATCAAGCTGATTTTCTACATTTTTTTTTTACATCTTATTTATATTAACGTCCTGGTAGAGTTTAGTCATAGATAGAGACTCGAACTCAGGAGAAGTAACAGTGTCTAGACATGTGTCATTCAACAGCAGTCTAGCTTACTGCTACCATCTTGATAATATATCAAAAATGCCACTAAACATCCATGCTCTAGGATTTGAACCCGGGACTCGTGGTTGCAACTTATGTATAAGCATTCTCTATAGTAATATGGAAATGGCAGTATTTACGATATTTCATTGGCTGTTTCAAGCTACTTCTACAAATTACATATTATATATTTGTTATATACACATCAATTGTTAGTTGTTGGATAGGTTAGTATGTCAGATGGCTGGCAGTTGATAATGGAAGAATTAGTTTTTTTTTTGCTGCCTTTGTATATACACTTCTATTTTTGTTATCCAATAAAATGGCATTACTAATACAACTATAGCATACCTACATTATTTAACAAATAGTAAAACAAAAACCAATCTGTCATTCCCGTGGAACACTTTTTGTAATTACGAAGTGGTAATTAATCGATAACAAAAAAATCAGCTTGATAAAAATTTATCATGCCAAGTGAAATACTTTGCAGTTTAGCAAATTGTCTCTCTGGAAATCCGTTAACTGAGATGTACGCCAATCGTATTTATATACTCACTATGTAATAAGTATAATCAATAAAGAAAATATCAGTTTGATACTACAAATATTTCCATCAATCAGGTCGAGTTTCATGGATTATCTGACGAAAAAAACTCTCATATCACTTTTGTTGTCTACCATGATCTAAGGCAAAGAATTATTAACATCTCTATTGCTGATACAAATGTATTAGGTGATTGCACGCTGGCTTCTGTATTAACCGGAATATTTCAATGTTTAAAATAAGCAATTACCTTGTAGAGGAATTGCTTGCAGACTAATTGCCAACATTCCAGCTATAGCAGATACTCCAACACTCCTATACATAATATAAAAAGCGATGACAAATTGTATAGGCATAATCCATACGTAATGAAGGAAAAGAGAAGCAGTATCAAATCTTTGAACATCGTTAGACAGTAAATTAACTAACTGGCCAGCCGCAGTTTGACCTAAAGATGTTTGGCTTAATTTCAGAAGCTGAAAAAATATTTTTTTAAATTATAATAGTTATAGCAAGTTCCTATTTGACCATAAATTTTATATTTTTTATTTTCTTTCTTCCGATATACCAAGGTTTTCAAAAGTTTCTTTATATGAAATTCATTGGTATTACTAGTACATCTCTGGTTTATTTCTTATTTAAACTGTTAAGGGATAAGAGCTGAGGCATTATATAGTTGAGAGTAAAATATAAAATCAATCAAAATATTGAAAATATATTACAAGTATTCCAAGGTGTGAATATAAGTAATTCTTGTGATAATTTTTTGTGCACCACATATGAAATACTACAGTTTCTAGCATGTTGGTGATCGTCAGTACAGATTAGGGAAGTACGTCAAATAAGTAAATTTTATGCAAGTTGAGTGAATGTATTTACACAAATTGCATCTCTTTTACACAGATCGTCTGCAAATGAACTTCCTTATAAATTTTACATGGTTGTCTTTGAAGTTACATACCTACTAAGCAGTAAAGGAATTTAATACATTATAGTGTTTTTATTCCTCAATATGTCACACTGGGTAAAAACAGAACACAGAACATCATTTGGTTGATTCTTACTTCTGAGTAACAACACTTTCAGCTTGATATACAGATACCTAATGTTAGTATACACAATAATAATCTTCAATGATCTTTACATAAATCAAAGTAGATATTATTTATGCATCCATATTTAAAGCCATAAGTATAAAGCTTTTTCCATTTATTTCTTTCCATTTAATACTACACTATTGCAATGACATGATCAGAATTCGAATTTTATCTACATGAAACAAGCCATTATACTGAGTATTTAATAGAAAATGAAAAAATATTGATGGATTTAGCCGTTAATTTGTGGTAGTCGATCATAATGTTTTATTAAAACACTTATTTTGTTTCTACCACTGTATTTTATTGTAACTTAACTCTACTATAGTTTCAATTTTTTTAATTTTATTTATTTTTTTATTTATTTCATCAGCCCTCGTTTACAAAGATACTTTGCATGAGTATTGTCAATATAAATTAAAGTTACAGTATATGTATATAAAAGACATTGTAATACACTATAGTATATGAATTAATATTTGATAAATAACACAGAAAATAGTAATACACTAAATAAATAATTTTACCATAATGAAACACTGTAAGAAAAAACAATAAAATACAGGATAAAAAGTATATAAGAAAATGTATAACCTAAGTATTTTGTACAGCGACTTTGAATTCGTCCAGTGTATATATTGTATTGATTATAAGAATTTTTTTAAGCTTATTTCTAAATTGTTTAGTCGAACTTGCATTTTTTATATCCTCAGGAAGCATATTGTAATAGTGAATGCCAGCGTATTTTGGCGATATTTCGAAAAAAATGTGCGAGTGTTTTGGTATCTGGTAACTTTTCCTTTCTCTAGTATAGTATTTGTGATTATCTTCCTGTTTTCTATAGGCGTGTGTGTTTTTATAGATGAAAGTCAGTAACTTCAGAAGATATATGGAGATGACCGTTAATATTTTATTTTGTTTCAATGCATCTCTACAGGTTTGTCTGTAGGGTATGTTAAATATCATTCTCATCATTCTCTTTTGTTGTATAAGAATTCTACTACATGATGACGATTGTCCCCAAGCAATAATATTATAGCTAATAATAGGGTAGACTAGGGCATAATATACGGTTGTCAATAGTTTTTTGTGTAGACTATTTTTTAATGTTAATATAGCAAAGTACGATTTATTTAGTCCTTCGCATATTTTGTCTATGTTTTCTGTCCAGTCAAGATGTTTATCTATAACAACTCCTAGAAAAGTCGTGCTGTTTGTGAAGTCTAGGGTTTCCCCGTTAATATTTAAGAAATAATTATCTGGAGGTCTTAGTTTAGTATGAAACTGCATAAATGCAGTTCTCCCGTAGTTAATGATGAGTTTATTTTTTCTGCAACGATTGTTGAAGTTCTGTATTGCATTATTAGCTTTTCCTTCAAGATTTTGGGTGTTTGAGTCCGATATAACTAACGTTGAGTCATCTGCATACATGAATAGTCTACCCTCTTCAATGTGAGAAGGCAGATCGTTTACATATAAGAGAAAGATTAACGGACCTAGTACTCCCCCTTGAGGGGTGCCAATATCAATTTCAAATTCCTTAGAGATGATATTTTCCACTTTAACCATAAATTTTCTGTTTGTTAAATATGACAAAATCCATTTACTGACCGGTTCGCGTATGCCCAGTGCCCTTATTTTTTGTTCTACGAATTTCGGTTCCACCGTGTCAAATGCGCGGCTTAGGTTGAAGAAAATACATATAAATTTTTCATTTTTATCAAGTTTTTCATTTACGTATTGAATAAGGTCGATGGTAGCTGTTTCCGTTGAGTGTTCCTCTCTGAAACCATGTTGATGTTCACTCAATATATTGTTTGTGTTTAAGAAGTTCATAATTCTTGTTGCAATAGCTTTCTCCATGATTTTAGAGAAAACACTCAACAACGCTATGGGTCTGTAATTTTCTTCATTAAATGGGTCATTTTTTTAAAAAATGGGCACTAGACATGCGATTTTTAGTGGAGATGGAAACTCTCCGGTTAACACAGAATAGTTTATGATATCCGCTAAAGGTTGCGATAGTTCTAGGCTACATTTTTTTATAAGAGTAACTGGAATGTTATCATAGCCTGTTGATTTTTTATTAGGTAACGCTTGGATAATCTCTTGAATTTCTTGTGCAGTAACCGGTTTGAAAAACATTGATTTTCCATTGCTATTTTTCCAGTTGTACAAGAGTCTGATATATTATTTTGGAAGTGTGAACATATTTGGTACAACTGTTGAGAAGTACACGCCGAATTTATCTGCTATTTCTGCTGATTCGTAAATCTCTTTCTCGTTATTTTTTAAAATGATTGTTTTTTTTTTCATTGGTGTTTCGTCCTAGACTATTGTTTACTATTGACCACAATGTTTTTGTTTTGTTTGCTGAGTTCTCGATTATGTTATTGTAGTAATTTTGTTTTTCATTTTTTATTAGTTGGTTGAGGTGATTTTTTTCTCGTGTATAATTTGACCGTATCACTTCATCGTCATAATTATCCCTTAGCCATTTGAGATTTTTTAAGTTTTCCAATTTTGCGTATAATTCAGCAGGGAAATGTATTTTTTTGCTCTTTTCAGTTTTATAGGGAGTATTTTCTTTAAGAGGGAATGCTATTTCAAAACACCATTGAAAATTTTCGAAGAAGGTATTAAAAGAGTTAGTTTCGTAAGAATTAGTATATTCTTTTTTGAATAGTGTTTTAAATTCGTGAATTGAGTGTTGATTTATATCTCTGTAGGTTGTGTGCGTTTTTATTTGTTCAGTTGACGATATATTGGAGTTTTCGTTAAAAAACAGTATTTGGCAATGATGGTCTGAGATACCTAGGTTTTGATTCTTATATCGTGCTTCGCTTATACAGAGCCTTCATTAATGACCGTAAGACACGTGACCAGTTAATTTGAATTTTATCTTTGTCATGTTTATGTCAGGTTTTCTAGGGATTTATCATGAATTTGTTGAATCCTACGTAGATCGCTCATTGCATCTTTACGGAGCCTAAGAAGCAAGCAGCGTCGCCCGATTTGACAATCCTCGAGCAGTCTCTAAAATATTAATCTGTGACATGACATCTAGTTATTTTCTAGGGCATAGACGTACGCACGGAAAGTGTTTATTTCGTTATTTCCAGTCCTTTTTCATTTCCAAGTGTCTTTAATTATTTTTACTATTGTAATTTGCGTATTTATCAGTTCTTTTCAGAACCACCTAATATACATTTGCTATTTTTGGTGGTAAGTAATAATAAAGAGAATGATAATTGATAATTTTAGGTTAAGTGTATTTCTAATGTTTCAGACGTGTGCAATTTGCAATGGCTTTTACGCCGGAACAAGATGCCTTTATTTTAATGGCCCATTTTCGAAGTGGATCTCGCAACGCAGATGGATCGTGGATATATTCATTTCAATCGTGCATTGATCAATTTAGGGAAGAATTTCCTAATGCAAATATTCCATATGACACATTGGCCCATCGTAAGCACATAGTCCTTAAACGTTTTCAGAAAAACACTGCATTTGCAAGGAAAAGCCAACTGGGAGGAAAACTATTTTAACTGAGGTGGTTATGAATGACGTTCAGGAAATAATGGATCAAAGCCCAACAAAGTCTGTATCAAAGTTATCTGCTCAAACAGGTAATTTATCTCTGACTTCTTTATCAATTTGATTACCTACATTAAGTTACTGATAGCTAAAACTTTTGCTTTACACATGAAATCATAGTTTGAATAAAAATAAATTAGTGGGATTCTCTCAATAGTCGAGAGCTCACAATATTTTCCCAGTGTCATTTCAGCATAGGTAAGGACAATTCGGAATTTTTACTGTTACATTAAAGTTGGCGATTGCATTTCACAGTTTGCCGATGAGGAATACGAAGCTTGCACATCTTTTTTATTGCATAAAAATATTCAAATATGTAAGAAAATTAAATATGTAAAATATGAGGCTTTAAATGTGAGTAAATAACTAAAGTGTTAAACTTCAGCAGGTCATTTAAAACAGTTCAGATGTGTGTGACGTTACACTGTACGTAGAAGGCAACGATATGAGGCCTATGCTGCAGTGTTAGTAATGCGATCTGACGTCATGGCCGTAGGTAGTGAGTAATTTTTTTATACAAATTCTTTATAGGGTACTGTATAATAAGGCCGCATTAAATCAATTTATTTTTATATAGGTCGTAAAAGGATTAAAATGTTCTAGGAACCCATAAGAAACCAGAAAATAAATTAGTTTATTGCACAAATTTACGGAGTGCTCAACGTTTGAGGCTGGGGGCGGGGGATTATTTGTATGTACTGTAAACGACAACCCCATTGCATATATTTATTGTGTATAAAAGTGTACACTAGCTCTATACATATCGTATTAATGAGTTATCTATAGATATGTTTTTTCGTTTTTTTTTAGCATAAAAATTTTTTATACGAATACAAATTTCTGCTGTTTGATTTTTATTATTTTTAATACATCTAGGTATATAAAAAAAAAACCAGCAGATATTTTTATTACATATTTTTCAATATTTAACAAAAGGTGCAGTTTTGTGAAAATTCGGTCTTTCAAAGTGCTGCCACACTTGCCCAAAACCACTTGCGTGTCTGCCAAACGTATTTTCCTATCCCTCTCATGAGCCCCACGATAGCTAACAAGGTTTTGAGCAGTTACCGGGACCTGTCGCCTCAATTCATGTAACAGTATCCGGCAAAATTCCAAAATGATGGTTTTTCGGACATATCTCTGAATCGCAACCACTTGCGAGCGTCAGACTTTGCAGGAGGTATGTTCAGAATCATATATCTACTGATATATCAAAACGGCAGACAGTTACCGGACCTGTCATAAACCGACTGTACTTCAAAGCCCCCCACCACCCCGGTAAGGTGCCACGTAGAAATTTGAAAATCTCGACTAGGTGACTTGGGGCACTACCAACAATTATATTTTATGGTCAGCAGACAGTCCCATTACCTGTCGCAAAAACATATAGGCAGCTCTCTGACTATCATACTCACACATAATCTTGCCTTATGTAATGATTTATTTTTGTATTAATCGTTTAATAAATAGAAATAGCTTCAAAAAGTTTAACAATTATTTTGTGCTGATGGCTTTAGGGATGAGCTGTTGTACCCTCTAATAAATAGTAAGTTGGTGGAAAAATTATAAATTATTTTTGCTCAATTGACATTGAAAAAAATATTGCTGGCTTTTCGACTATAAAATGACCTACTGCAAACAACAAATCAATGAATTTGAACTTTTTCAGGTCTTTCAGTTGGTACAGCCCATAAAGCTTTAAAAAAGCTACATTTACATCCCTACAAGGTAACAGTTGTGCAAGAACTACTACCCCTTGACTTTGGTAAACGAGAAAGATACTGTCGTTGGTTTAACGAAAATTTAAATAATGATGATGTGCTGGATTTGACCTTTTTCACTGACGAAGCATGGTTCCACCTAAGTGGTTATATCAATAGCCAAAATTATAGGACATGGGCTACAGAAAACCCTCACTGTTATGTGGAAACAAATTTACATCCGTTAAAAATGGGTGTATGGGTCGCAATATCCAGGAGAAGAATAATAGGCCCAATATTTTTTCAAGAGACCATAAATGGAGAAAGGTATCGAGATCTAATTTTGGAACCCTTTCTGATCAGCTACATGATGATGAATTGCAACTTGATTACTTCCAACAGGATGGTGCTACTGCCCATACAGCAAGAGCTACTATGCAATTTTTAGAGGAATTCTATGATGATAGATTAATCAGCCAGGGACTTTGGCCTGCACGTTCTCCAGATTTGACACCCCTTGATTATTTTTTATTTAAAAGAGCAACGTTTTTAAAAATCGACTGCATGATCTTGACGAACTACAACAAGCAGTGGAAAGAGAAATTCGCAGTATAACAGTTGACCAGTTGAAAAATGTATTTGATAATATGAAGAGAAGAGTGCATATGCTCAAGGCCATCATTTTGAACAATTATTGTAATTTTTTCACAATCGATCTGTATTAATATTGTTTATCGTCTTCTGAATTAGTACTTTTTGTACCGTACACTATAAAAAGGCAATAGAATTATCATGAAATATTTTTTTATTGAGTAACTGTTTTTACCTACTATCCGAGTTGTGTGATTCATATATTAAACCCATTGGTTGTTAACGTAGATTCAATATTTGTAATTTTATGTAGTTTATTATTGTTTTTGAACATGTTTTATTATTTCATAGTATTGATTAATCTTATTAAATATTATAACTTGATAAATAATACACTTATAGACGTTTCTGGAATTAAAGATTATTAATTTATTCTGAATTCTATACAATAAATTCATTCTTACGAGTAATTTTTTGTTGACATTTATACATGTCTTGAAAGCCATTTGTTGACAAATCTGCAAATAATTTACTGTATCTTTTGTAGACTATGGCAAGTTTCAAAAAGTTGCATATTAATAGAATTATGAAACATACGACATAAGACTCATTCCCCTCTTTACGTTGTTTTTTTTTTCATTGACATAAAAGGCATCTACCATTCTACTTTATTATTGTCAAGAACATATCGTTTGGTACAGAAGCCAGCATGCAATTACCCGACCATTTGTAACAGCTAGAAACATGGTTATTCCTTAAAGCACGGCGGACAAGAAAAGCGATATAAGAATGTTTCTTATATTTTCTATAATTGTTTATTTGTGGAATATTCAGATTTTCTTACTTTTTGTTGGGTATTTTACCACTGAAAATATTTGAAAATTTTAATGAAAAAACCTCCGCCAAACGGATCAGATGGAAGTTGTTTCTTGAGTACTTGTTTATCACAAAATGTCTCGCACCTAAAAATATATAAACTAGAACAATGTTATAAACTAAAAAAAAATGAATATGAAAGCTAGTCAGTTAACGTTTCGGAAGATTGTCTACATCCGTTCTCAAAACTTTTGGCTTAAAGGTTTGGTTTTTGATAAAACCGATCTTAGCATGGAGCCCGCTTGAAAAACCATTCGTACGGAAAACCTCTTCCCAACTTTTCGTAATTTATCCGATGAACCATGTATATATGGAATTGCTGCCACAGGCCTAAAGATCTCAGGTAAGTAAGAAAAGAGAAAAGAATGTTTCTTAGTGGTGCAAACTTAATTTATAACTAAAATTAATTATTTAACGAAAAATCAGCTTGATATTTACTAATCATGCATAAAAAGTAGACCCCTTGCTGGTTCAACATATCTCAGAACTACTAACTGCGTAAGTCAATCGTATGTTTGTAATTATTAAGTGTTAATTAATCGACCACAAAGAAATTAGTTCATATTTCTTTGTCACGCCTAGTGACATAGCTTGTAGGTTTAGAACGTCTGTCGCTGGACCTGCAGTAACCAGGATGTATGCCAGTTGTATTTTGTGTTCACTAAGTGGCAAATAATCGATAAAAAAATATTTGCTTAAAACAAATACTTGCACCAATTGGAAAAGACATTCCGAGTTATTTACTGAAGTTTCTACCATTAAGAAAATGTATCGAATCACTTTTGTTGTCTGCTAAACTCTAACGAACAAGATTAATGTCTTTAGCGGTTACAAATGTGTCAGGTAATTGCATGCGGTTTCTGTACCAGTGATGTTACTTCTTTTCCTAAATTCGGTAGATAAATTAGTGACACATGAAGATTATCAGATGAAAAACTGAAAATTTCGAAACCAGTTTGCAAATAAAAACACAAAAAGCATATCCCATAACCTCAAATTATACGTGTTTGTTAGTTTATTCTCATATTTTTAATGTTTTTATTCACATTTTTAGATTAGAACAAGTGTAACATTAACAAACTCATTCAGTTAAAATTCATATCATTTTTCAATATTGTTGAATATTGATTCTAACTCATTGTTGAAAACAGACCGCTAATTATGGGTTAGATTTCCAACTTGTAAATATGAGTACTTACATCTCTAAAATTCAATAAAATTAATAAATTATATGTATTTATCTAAGAGAGTTTATTAATGTTACACTGGTTCCAATTTAGCAATGAGAATAAAGTTACAAAAACGTAAATATTGGATTTAATTAAATTTATCCAACAGTAAACTTTCTAGTCGACGCCACTGGATTTAGGGATTTTTGTTAAACAGGCGCGCCAACAGTGTTTAGTGGGTTGCATACATTTTGCGGTCACGTGTCTTACGGTCATTAATGAAGGCCCTGTATTTGTTACAAGGTAATCTATACTATTCGAGGTTTTGTCCGTTATTCTAGTATGTTCTTTAACTAGGGATATTAGATTATGTGAGCGAAAGATATCGTTTAATATTTTGGTTTCTTTTTTGTTCGGTGTATTACTTTTTATATTAAGGTCACCATAAAGAATAATATTTTTATGTTTCTGCATAGCTTTTTTTAGTGCTTCCGAGAGGCACATGAAGAATAGTTCTGTGTTACCATCGGGAGGTCTATAGACACATATAATACATAATTTGTCATCGTAACTTATTGCTGAAATTTCTGCACACATTTCTGTCGAAGATCGCAAATATATTTTAAAGGTTTACACTTATGTACAATTTCATTTTTGATAAATATTATTGAGCCACCATGCAAGTAATTTTGCCAGCAGAAATAGCTTACCTTTCTATATCCTTTAATTTCGATAAAGTTGATATTATCTTGTCGTACCCAATGCTCCGTGAGGCATAAGAACGTTACTTTTTTACTGCTTAGGAATAAATCAAGTGTGTTTATTTTGTTTGATATACACTGGACGTTCATATGCATTAGTGAAATATTTTTGACACAGGTGGCGTCTTCCTTTATTTTTCCTTCTATCGCTCTGTTTCCAGTGCTGTTGTTTCCTGAAAATTCGATCTCCGGAAGGTAAATCTTCGTACCGCGGCTCCACTAGGCCATATTTGCGGATCGTAGACTTCTTTACAATGTTGTAAGGGGAAACTTAGTTTAAATGATTTGGTGTTTTGACTTTTATTAAATTCTTCGCATTCAAAAGGGACCGTGGGTGCAGTGTTTTTCAAATAGGATACTAATTCTTCGGATGAAGTATCGGAATGTATTTGGCAGACGTGTAAATATCCTTACCTTGGTACCGTTTTTATGCTGGTACTGGCGCCGTTATTATTTCCTATTATTGGTTTGAATCTGTTCCTTTTTTGTGGGGGATTCCTGGATGTTCTTGATTGTCTAGTCGTATTTGTGTTTACCTCTTTTTCAGAAGTTTTTGCGGGTTCACTTTTTGTGGCTTGTGATAACTTTTTATGTGTTGGCTTGTTTTTTCATTGTTAAATGTATCAGGCGAGGTTTTCTTATAGTTTTCGCTATTCTTATAACTTGTACATGGCGTATTATTTATTTCTATATTATTTGAGAAAACACTTACTTCGTTTCAATAAGTGAATTAAATCTTCTTGTTCCTTAGCCCTTTTCTCGAGATGGAAGATTAATTTTTCCAGGGTTTCGATCTTATCTTTCATTATTTGAAGGTCAGTTTTAACTTTTGCAGGTTACTTTGACAACGTGTGTTATCATCCACAACTTTTTCACGTTGCTTTGTCACAAATTTGGTTAATAACTCACTTTTTACACTACTTGGTAACTTATTGTACACTATTATGTCGATTAACTGGTCTTTTTTTAACTTATTTAGCTCCTCGCTGAGAAGCATGCCGTCTACACCAGACGCCATATTACATGTACAATTCTTCGACGTATCTTCATTCATTTACTTGAGTCACTTTGAAGATGATACGTTAAAGTATTGAAACTATAGTAGCGTTAAGTTACAATAAAATACAGTGGTAGAAACAAAATAAGTGTTTTAATCTTTTCAGAAAATGAAACATTATAATTATAAATATTTAATATGTACCACAAAAAATTATATGGTATAGTAGACCAAACTATATGTTGACCTACAATAAATGCGTACTGAAAGTGACAGCTATAGATTTGTTATGGGTGATTTAGTAATTAATACTTGCTGTAGAAAAACAGGGGCGGAATTGGGAATCGCACGTTTGAATGCCGTGTAATAACGTAGACAAGTTTTGTTAGTTCCTAGACCTGATAGATTTTTAATAGGGTAACTAAGGGTAATAACATCCTAAAAAATATTAATAATGCATCTAGCCATATGTTAAAATGCAACATTTAAGAGCATATATAAAGATTTCCCTGCTCTACCTATAAAACTTTAACAATCATTGTATCGGCATGCCTCTGTGGAGCATTACAGTTTTTTGCAATTTTTTTAGGGTTAATTACCATTTGATCTACTATAAACAATATTCTATGTACACATAAAATTAGACAGATAAATTTATGGTCAAATAATAATAAGAATATATATTCCTACAAAAACACTTACTTTTCTATAAACTAGTGAACAACATGCAATTCTGACTCTCATTCCAACTCTTTGGCATCCAAGACTCATATAATGCATAATACCCACATTTACAAATGACAATAGCACTACTGCGGTACCCAAAAGCCAGCCTATTTCTGGACGATCTTCTTTGGTTGACAAATCATAGTAACGAATATATTCGGCTAATACTATAGGCTGCAACATTCTAATATAAAGTTGATATTACTATGTTAATTATAAGAATTTATAATTTTCCTTACTTCAAAATAATACATTGTAAGAATATCCAGATGCCGTACATTGCATAGGATTTGACAAACGTTTTAAATATTGCTCTTGTCAAACTAGGACGTTTTTTCTGTTTATTTGCTCTTTTTATTTCCTCTTCCCAATGTCTAAAACAGTTAAATATATTACTGGTTATTTTAATAATAGGACAAATCATTCATTATTTATTAACTATCCTGCGGAAATTTTAGACAAATATTGTTTTTGTGGTCATCCTGAATACATATGTTTTTAATTATGAGTGAACACTAAGTAAGGCTAGTGGGGAGGGGGACAAAGCGCCAAATGAGGAGATATCTCCCTAATAATCAAATTCTAGGCAAAAATAGTCTTCAACAATACTGTATTATTTACTTATGTATAACTTACACGTATTTTCACTTAAATAACATCACACAATTTGAAAAAAACAGCTTATTGTTAATCATTAAAATTATGATTAACAATAAGCTGTTTTCTGCAAATTGGGTGATGTTATTTAACTGAAAATATTTGTAAGTTGTACATAAATAAATACTACAGGATTGTTGAAGACTATTTTTGGCTAAAATTTGATTATAAATGAGATATCACCTCATTTGGCGCTTTATCCCCCTCCCCACTAGCCTTACGTAGTGTTCCCTCTTAAGCATCAAATTTCATAAAAAAATATGACGACTGTATTTTTTAATTTTATCATATTACATATAAGAACAAAAGATAATAAACTTTTCTCGTGCTTCCCCATGACATAATAGACCTTGAGGTTTTAATAATGCAAAATCGTGGACCGAGTCTCTTAAAGTTGTCCGAGACAGTCAATAAAACATATTTAGGCGCCATGCTTAGAGGGGAAAATTAGCAAGTTACAAAATAATTTCAAGAGACAAAAAATGTTTAGGAGGCCTTAATGCATAAGTACATCTGAATTTTTTCAAATTTTTAAATTACATATTTTTAAACCCCTACAATTTCAAAGAAAGGGGTAGTTTTTCATGTCTTTCCGGAAAAACTCGGTGAAAACGCACAGAAAAGTTGCAAATTAAAAAAAGTCTTGTATTTCGATGATACATTCACCTGAATTTTTTTAGATTTCTTTTTCAAGTTTTACATTGATCCTCCCCTCATTTTAGGAATTTTGGAGTGGCCATATCTCGGAAAATATGAATTTTTCGAAAAAATTCACAGGAGTAAAAACATATTATTTTGGGCCGAGAAACCTAAATAAATTTTCTTTTTTCATTTTCGACCTAATTCTACAAGTTACCGAACCCGTGATAAAAGGGGTGTATTTTAATCCTTGCGATCATTACCTACTTGCATCCCACTGCGTAGATGTGAAAGCAATTAAAGGAATAATAATTATTTATATCTATTATATATCGTTTTTATTTTCTAGCTTATTATTTCTACATCCACCTAGTGGACTGGAAGTTTAGTAATCGTAAAAGTAATTTTCAATTATTATTATTATTATTTGTTAAAATAGGTCCAGAATGCTATGGAAAGTCTGGAGATTTTCATATTGAAAGAAAAACGTTTCGGTCTGTCAGTATGTCAGCAGGTCAGTCTGTCTGCCTAACCTTTTTTGTGCGTACGATTACTCCGGAACGGTTTAATATATTGACTTGAAATTTGGTACACATATGTGCTATAACTAGATCTAGAACCGGGTTACATTTTGAATTTATTTCGGTGAAGGTTGGGGGATAAATGTGTACGTAAATAAAAAGCAAGCCAGTAAGAGTCCAGAAACTTGGGATTTGGTGTATATATACTAAAAGTTAAGGTTTCAATTTTTTTATGATATCAGCCACCCCCCACCATCACCCCGACTCTCTTAGTTAAAGATTTAACAAAATAAAATTGTGACAGTGGGTTTTTTTTGCATCAACCGCCCCGCCCCCATTACCACCTTGTAGTAGGCGATTTCCAATGTTATATTATTATAATTCTATTAACAGTTATTTCCAGTGCGCAATAGGTAAGTATATAGTATTAAGATGTTTTCGTTTAAAGAGACTTGGACGGGAAATCTGGATGTGGAAGTACTAATATCTTAGGCAGCGATTTTTTAAATGGACTAATTGCAAACAAATTTCAGTAATTACCACTTTTTCAAATAATCATCTTTCAAGGACCCATCCTAGCGCTTGATATTTTAAGTAATTTTTTTTCATACTGTCACTTAAAAGATGTTCACGAAAAAAAATATTTTTTTTTTGTTAAAATAGGTTTGGAATATCATGAAATGTCGAGATTTTAAATCTGAGCGAAAAAAATGTACTGTCTGTCGGTCGATCTGTAACATTCCTTGTGAGCACGTTTGCTCTGGAACGGTTTCAGCTGTTGACATGAAATTTGGTATATGTATGTATTATAACAAGTTCTCGAACAAGATTGCTAAAAAACCGCCTCTTAAGGAATAATTACTTTCACATCCAGATTTCCTATCCAAGTCTTTTTAAGTGAAAACATTTTGACATTATATTTGCACTCCATTAAGTGGAAATAATTGCTCATAGAATTTTAATAACAACTTATAATATTTGCAACTATCTGCTCAGAGATAGTAGGTAATGTGGAGGCCGATGTCCAAAAATATTTTGAGAACTTTTGTTCTCATGCCACCCTAAAACACAATTTTATTTTGATAACTTACGATAACAATGGACTGGGAATTTAGGAGGTGGTGGTGGTGGGGGTGACAGATAAAGAAAAATTGGGGCCTTGGCTTCTAGTATATCAAATCCCAAGATTCTGAACTCTTACTATAGCTTGGTTTACTTATTTTGCCATATTTACCCCTCAATCATTTTTAATAGAATCATCTCAAAATATAATCAATAAGTCAATATCTTAAACCGGTCCAGAGAAAACGTCCGCGCAAATAGTTTAAAATCTCGACGTTCTAACCTATTTCAAGAAAAAACTTTTTTTTTTTTATATTTCTCTTAATGCGATTACCATTACTGTACTAACTACATGGATGTGGAAGTAAAATAAGCAAGCAAAAAACTTTAATATTATGCTTACCTCTCCAAATCATCTCCCAAAGCCCCCGATAAGTCAGATTCTGTAGCATTATAAATGTGTTTGATTTGTAAGTCGTTTTGGTATCCTACCTTAAAAAACGGTAAGGCCCAACTGAAAACAAAAAAAAAAAAACGTTATAATTAATACACTATAATATTCTAATTAAAAAAATATAATACAAATAAAATATTAGATTAAGATCCTGGAAAAAAATATTACAAAACTATATAGAATTCAATTCTCTACAAAAAATATTGTTATAATATTTTTTGCTTAGGCCCCTGTTACCATCAAAAATGCCAATATAAGTATGTAAATCATTTATACGATTTAGGTGCTTTTTCTTTGGCTTGTACCTACTCCAGTTAGAGTTTCAGCTGTTACCAAAGGTCGTTTCTCAAAATAAAATTGTGATTACTATGTGCATGAGAACAAAAGTTCTCTTTGGAGAAGAAGATTTCAAATCTAACATTATTAAAATTCCATGAGCAATTCCACTGGAGTGTAAACATAGTATTAACCCTCCATAGCCCGATTTTTTCTGTTTTGAATAAAAAAATTGACAATATGCAATATGTATGGTATATAACTGAACAAAGAATAGGATCTTTCAGTAAAACTCTTAATCATTATTTGGGGTGGTTTTGGGGTTTGTTGCCCTTAGGCAACAGTGGGCAGTAAAAGTAGTGATTAATTTGTATTTTTGAATACATTTATTTATTATGCCATTCATAAAAACAGTTACTTGCTGTAGTCAAACATAAATTAACTTTACATTTTTGACATATGACTTTTCATGTGTTTGAACAACCCGGTTTCTTGCATCTACCTTTCTTTTCGTTATAAAACGGCCAATGAGAAATTTGGTCAAGTCTGACCTCCTTACATGGAATTGGACCCACAGAACCCCTTTTACGCTTTTCAGCAATTTGGTTTTCGATGTCGCTCAATCTTGGACAACCTTTACTTCTTACATGTTCACCTTTTTCACATAAAGTGTGTGCCAAGTTTGATTTAAACTGCAGAAGACTCATGTTTCTTTTTTTCCACTTGCAATGAGTCACAATCACGTCTATATAGTAACCAAGCATTTACAACTGCAAGATCAAGCAGATGAAAAAAAATTTTTTAGTACCACTTTTTTTATCAGTCCTACACAGAGCAATTAGAGAATCCATTAGGTCACCCATGAATTTATTATAATACTGAATGGCGTTGGGGCATTTTACATCAATTTTAGATTTTTGATTCTTATCCCATCTTTTTACAGTGACTGGGTTCCATGCCAACAAAGGAACTGAGTAAATGTACAGGTTTATTGTCGTACGACTTTATTGCAGTTAGACGCACCCCATCAACATTTGCATGTTGCTCTTCCATGGTACCACGACCTTTGTTTTTCATTTCTTTATCTTTTGAAAATACACAGCCTTGCAATCTGTTGTCACGAATAGTTCCAAGACAACTGATGCCAGATTTTTCCATTTCAACTTGCAGCTGAATACTGTGAAACCAATTATCAAAATACACCTTATGGTGCCTATTCTTGGAAACAATACTACAGAGTCGCAGAACAACATTTCCACTAATACCTACATTAGGTAATTCAATAGGGTGCTCTATTTTTCCCGTATATAACTCCCAGTTGTATACGATTCCATTTGAGCTACACAGAATGAAAGCCTTATATCCCCATTTCTTAGGTTTTTTTTGCATGTACTGCTTTATTGACTGTCTCCCCTTGAAAGGTATCATCTGCTCATCTACACAGAGCGAGACACAGAGTTTTTCTTCTATCGGAATGTTTTTAAAATTTTCAATGATTGCTTCTATGAAAGGTCTGATTTTATATATTTTATCTGTAGTATTTATGAATTCATTATTGTTGAAATGAATTCTGCTTTTTATTTCTTCCCAACGGTTCCTTGACATGCAGTCGGCAACCTGGGACACCCTAGTTTCCTTTTGCCAGCACATACGTGTTCTGGGCAGTCCATAAATAGATATAAAAAAAAATTGTACCAATAAACTTTTCCAATTCTATCACTGTAAGGCCTAGTGGTTTATTTACATTGATTTGGGTTGCATACAAGTTGCTTTGCTCTACCATATCTTCCAATATATTTCTTGTAATAATTTTGGAAAAGTAAGACAAAGGTGTACCTGGCTCTGGCAGACTTCCTTTCCAAACCTGACTGACTGTTCTTTCCATCGGTATTTTTTACCACAGTATCTTCATATTCTTCAGGATTATCGTCACTTCCTACTGTTTCAAAATCTGGATTATAATACTCATCAGCAACTGCTTCAGCAAGAAGTTCATTTGTCTCTAGTATTTCCATCAAGTCAGTAGAATCATAATTTGATGCAGGAACGGGTACTTCAATTTCATCGTCGCTGTTTTCTAATTCAGAATCTTCGGATTCTTCCGCATTTTTCAAAATTCTAACTAATACATCAGGAAATCTAACGTTATTCTTACTACGACCATAAAATGTTTTAGTATCCATTTCTAAAAACACAAGAGCTTACGAATTAGGATGCCGTGACCCAGTGTGTATTTAAAGCAACATACCTGTTTTAGACCGTTCCAAATTTAAATACAAACAAATAACAAGCCAAAATGTCTTAACTGCAACGGCAATACACTATATTTTATGGCACAATTTTTTCCAAAGTGTAAACTAGTGAAATAATACTTTAAAAAACACCTGTAATTTCATTCACTGACAAAAATGGCCATGAGACTGCCACCATCTGCAAATTCTTAGATCAAATTGAAAATTTTCCGAGAGATGGCTCCAATGGCTCCATCAGTCTATTCAGAGTAGCAGACAAGCAGACACATGTTCACTGAAGGCAACATTGGGAAAATAATTCCTAAATATTGTTCAAGTTAGCTACAACTAATATAAATTTATTTTGTTGCCTTGAATACACATTGGGCCATGGAGGGTTAAGATGTATTCGTTTAAAGATACTTTGATGGGAAATCAGGGAGTTTTAAGTGGCCCAACTAGAAATTTGATGTTTTGTAGAAGCTGAGATAATGTTTGCAGAACATTTTTTATAAAACAAGATTGTTGATATAAACATTTTCAAAACACTTGTAGACGCAAAATGGGCACAGTTTATAAAATAATGTAGTTCTTAAATTTATTTTATTATAGCTCCCACAGACCTTATAAAATAATTGTATAAACATTTACATAGGATTAAAAAAATTACCTAGCAGACGATAATTATAAAAATTATTCGTTATACGACAAAACATTTTTATAAACATTGTGTTATTTCCACTGATACTTTTTCGTTATGTACGGCAACAATAACATAAGTTATTTACTATTTAAGTGTTTTTAATAATTCTCAAAATAGTTTTAAAATATTGCAAAGGTATATAGATTCTATGTGACATGGCGGCATAACTAGTATACGATTCAAATGTATTGACCCCTCACTTTAACCGCAAATATCTCAGAAACGGATAAGCAGAAAAAAATGAAAAAAATATGTGTTTATTGCGAGTCTATTCTAAATCAATCACTGAAATTTGAATAATGTACATTGGACACTTTCGAAGTTCTCGCAAACTTGTAATGATATTATCCTTTACGCTTGATAACTAAATTAATATTAAATACTTACATCCCAATTATTTTTTCTGAAAATGCTTAGATTTGATATAATTAACGATTTTAACAAAAAAATCTATAAATACATTGATAAATAACCGAATAAACATGACGTCACGTTTTTGAGAATAACTGCAAAATTTTAAAATAAAAAAATATGAAAAAAATTCCTCGTACAAAAAATGCCGTGCTTTATCGGTGCCTAAAATATTATTTACATAGTAGGCATATTTTCCAAGATGTGATGGATTTAAAACTGGTATGGTCAAAATTACCTTAAAAAGTAAACTTCCAATAGAACTTCAAGTGTCCAATACTTATACATTATTCAAATTTCAGTGATTGATTTAGAATAGACTCATAATAAACACATAATTTTTTCAATTTTTTCTGCGACTCCGTTTCTGAGATATTCTCGGTTAAAGTGAGGGGTCAATACATTTGAATAGTATATTAACAACATGTTTAATGAACATGAGATAAATGTTAACTGATTAAGACTTCGTTTCGCCAATAGCAAAGCGATTTTCGACTGCAAAGGAAATTCTTCTGTTAAATATGTGGTATATATATTATATATAATGAAATTTGTGTGTGCTCTAAAAATAAGGAATATTTATCAAAATTAAAAATATAAAGTGAAAATAATTTTTTTGTATTAGATCTTTTTGTGGTATCGCACCAATTGTGTTTCGCAGATAATATATTTCATAATAATAGATTGTTGCTAAAATGGTTATATCTCAATAATTTTGATGTTTTAACTATTTTTATTTTAAAGTCCAAAATGGGCACTATATAAATAGCTTGACTATAAATGACATTATGGTTTCCATCTTATAAATCCTATTTATAACTATGAAAACACTTAAAGAACAAATATTTTTCCGAAGAATTGTTATAGCTCATGAGTGGAGCAATAGTGGTAACTTCAATCCCATATGTCCACAACTGGATTCATGCACGCCATCTCTGAGATAGTAGTAATGCGTTTTCTAGAAACTTGTAGAATGGGATTGAGATTTCTACAATGTTCAAGACTTTACTAGAGGGTTATGCTAGATGGTTCTAGAAGCAATTTGTAGGGTATAGAAGGCAAGATGCACGGCGGGAAGGAAGTCTTTAATGAATTGAAGGTTAGAAAATCCGAAGTGAGTACAAAGTGTAAATATCAGGTAATCAACATTGTTAAAGGTTGTTTAGTCAGTAAAAGTGTCTTTTAGTAAATAAAAGTATTGTGAAGTTTTCAGTAAGTTATTAAATATAGTGTGTTAGTGTTTATCTATTGTTATAATTTTTTTGAACCCACGGATTATTATTTCTTAGAGAGAGAATGCTTATAGTGAATAATATTGTCACGTGTTTCCTCCTCTTTTTTAGAGGACAACGTGACAATATTTTCATTTATAACCATTCTCTCTAAGAAATATAATAATTTCTACAGTAAACTAATATGCAAAAAAAATTACTTATATTCTTATTATCATTTAGCCTTATAGGAAAATCTCGTACACCCTAATAAAATGGGTTAAATTTGGGCGCATGTTCCTTGGTGGAAAAAGTTCTAGATAAAGAACTTGTTTGGACTGCTTGCCGACACCATGTTTTGGAAGTTATCCTCTCTGATATTTTCAAAGCGTTGCTCGGACCAAGCAGTGGACCAGACATCAATATGTTCAAACGTTTCCAAAAGAAATGGGCGGAAATAGATCAACATAAATTCACAGTTGGCAGTGACAATTTGTATGATACCGCGGAACTCATTTCACTCCGCCAAGAAATGAGGAAATATTACAGTGAGGCAATACAAAATCAACCGTCCAGAGATGATTACCTCGAACTGCTAAACTTGTGTCGTATCTTCCTTGGCAGCTCAGAAACAATTGCGGAAGCCAAATTTCGTGCACCCGGGGCCTTACATCAAGCTCGCTGCATGGAGAAAGCTATTTACTGCCTGAAAATGTATCTATTTCAGGACCAAATCACGCTGACTGCAGCACAAAAACGATCTGTTACAGAATTATGTTTGTTTGTAAGTCTTATTTATGAGCGATATTGCGAAGCCCCGCTTGTATTCAAAGCTTCTCTAAATGATGCTTTCCTAGCACTATCCTAACCAAAAGATCAGCACCAGTACCCTGAAAGCGTTTCGCCGCCACCTTTAGTACTTTTTACTTCTTTGAAAATTGAAAAGACCAGATGGAAAAACTTTTGACATACAAGAGTCGTTGCTGTTACATAATTTTTTCACGCAACTAACAAAAACCCTTTTTGACTTGCTAATCAACGATGGTTAGAAGATTTTTAGTAAAAGATCCTTCACAATGGCATACTGATGAAAGCTGTCAATGACTGCGCAGAGCGAGACATTGCTTTAAAACAAAAATTCAATTCCAGCATCACAAAAAATGAACAACAAAAACAATATCTTATCCGTGTCGTCGATCTTCACAGAAAGAAATACCCAGTGGCCTCTAAATCTAACCTGAAAATGAATTCGGGAGATAAGGAAGGGTAGGATATTAATTTAATTTATATGCGACATTGTTTTTTATTTAATTTTTACTTCCATGATAATGTTAATTTAAATTTTTAATATTTTATTAAAACATACTGCCTACAAAAAAATGCCTGATTTAACTTTATACCCAAAGAAGTGTCAAAACATAGCGACTCCTAAATATTATTAGATTCCGTTCAAATTTTACACAGGGGTATTTGAAGTGATATGGAACAAAAAAAGGGAGAAAGAAAAATCCAAATTATTATTTTTTGGACCACCCTCCTATTGTGCATAAGCCATTTTCTTTATAAGTTACGTTCTAATCATCCGATTTGAACTTTCCAAAGCTCACTTTACTCGGGAATACATGCACTTTTAAAGGAAATTTGTTTCATTATTCTTCAATAATAAACATAATTTTAACATAGCAAAATTTTGAGTTCCGTATCCAAAGTTGCATAACTATACGAATTCTTCAGTAAGATTGCTCAATTTTTTTTTGCAAAATATGATGTTTTGCAGAAAATAATTACTTTGCTTATACTTTGGACCAATGCAGTTTTTTATTATGATCTTTGCGGGAAATTACATTGTTTGGTACATGGTTTACTGCCTATTCTTATTAAAAAAAAATCAATAAATTAACATTATTTATTTATGAAAAATAAAATTTGCAAGCAACAAAAATTGCAATAACTTTTTAATTATGCAAATTTTAATGAGATTCAAACGGCATTAGATTCGCCGGGAAAAAAATACGTTGATTTCACCTTTTGTGGACCTCTTTTGGACCATTTTAAGCCGATATATCAACGAGTTTAGTTTTGACACTGTTGAGACTTTTGCAATTTCGAAAAATTCGAAATGGAGGCTATATGTCACATATACTCATTTATTAAAAATGTATAACAATGCATCGCATCGAAAAAAACGGATGGTAACACTGGTAGGCGAAGTGTCACTAATATCAGCCCCACCACTGAATTATGCGTACTATTGTACGAGCAGTCGTAGTTGTTGATAATAATTTCTTTTTCAGTGTACCTAATACGTACGAAAAAATATAAAAGATGTAACTTCGGATAGTAAAGAGTCTAACATATAGCCTCCATTTCGATTTTTTCGAAAATGTTAATGACAAAAGTCTCAACAGTGCCAAAATTAAATTCGTTGATATCTCGGCTTAAAATGATCCAAAAAGGGTCCACAAAAGGTGAAATCAACTAATGCCGAATCTCATTAAAAATTGCATAATACTTGCAAATTTTATTTTTCATAAATAAATAATTTTAATTTATTGAAAAAATACTTTTTGAATAAGAATAGGTAGTATATACTAACCAAACCATGTAATATCCCGCAAAAATCATGATAAAAAAGTGCTTTGGTCCAAAGTTATAAGCAAATTAATTTTTTTTTTGCACAAGATTTTGCACTTATGATAAAACGGACACCGGGAGTCTATTTGGTAACCATTAAAGTTTATGTAAAAAAAAAAAGAGCAATCTAACTGACGAATTCGTATAGTTATGCAACTTTGAATATGGAAGTCAAAATTTGCAAAAATTTGCCAGTTTTTGCTATGTAAAAATGGTATATATTATTGAAGCATAATGGAACCTATTTCCTTTACAAGTACATGTATTCCTGAGTAACATAAGCTTTGGAAAGTTTAAATCAGACAATTAGAACGGAAGTGATGAAGTAAAAGGCTTATAAAACAATTATGGATCTTGCGGTAATTTTGCAATAACAAATTCAGCGGCGGGTGAATTACATCAAGAGTATTTTTCCCGTAATGTTGCTAGTTTTTTTAAATTATTTTTACAAAAAAAATCAGCTCGCTAAGAGCAACAACACTTTTGATTAATTTTTTGGCCTAAAATCACCGGTCTAACAGCCTGGAGTAATATATCTTACTGATTGTTTCTATCTATAGTCGAGGAAATTTAGCACAAAAATAAACCAAACTATGGAAAACCTGTGCAGTAAGACGGATCAAAATGCAGGTTTTTGCATTCGATTCCTTGATGCATATATTCAATTTGTTACCTAATTTAATCTTATACAAATGGGAAATTGCACTTGTGCATCGAAAAAATGCATTTTCTCGCGTGCAGTTTTTGAGGTAATTAATTAATCATTATTCGGTAATCCATGCTGGAAATTAGCCCAATTTTGTTACTCGAGGGATTTTGGGGTCGCCGATCACGAATCTGAAGTCCAATTTGGGGAATTCAAAATAGCGGACCGGATATCTGACCATTTTCCAGAGAAAATGAGAATGGATATCTTGGTCTTGAAAATCTCTACTCGGGCGGTTTCCGAGGTCGCTGATTACGGATCCGAAGTCTAATTTGGTAAATTCAAATTGGCGGACCGGAAGTAGAGTCAATTTCTCAGGAAAAACTGGTATTTTTTTCGTTTTTGGGATGAGTGAATGAGTGCTCGGGGGATCCTGAGGTCGCTGATCAGAGGTCCAATTTACCGCAAGAACAGTCAGTTTTTCCCGAAAACATCGTATTCTTTTCTTTTGGAGCTAAAAGTGGGAACTCGGGGGTTGCCGTTATCGCTGATGACGAATCTGATATCCACTTAGGGAAAATTCAAAGTGGTGGACTATATTTTTCAGGAAAAACTCGTATTTTTCATACTTTCAGCCCCAAAAAAGAGAAAAACACGAGATTTTCCTGAGGATCTGGTCCGCCATTTTGAATTTTCTCTAATTGGACATCGGATTCGTTATCAGCGACCACGAACACCCCCGAGCTCCCATTTTCAGTCCAGAAACGAAAGAAATGAGTTTTTCCTGAAAAATTGACTCTACTTCCGGTCCGCCATTTTGAATTAACCAAATTAGACCTCGGATTCGTAATTAGCGACCTCAAAAAACCCCCGAGTACAGATTTTCAAGACCAAGATATCCATTCTCATTTTTTTCTGGAAAATGACCCGATTTCCGGTCCGCCATTTTGAATTTCTTAAATTGGACTTCAGATTCGTGATCAACGACCCCAAAAGCTCTCGAGTAAAAAAATTGGGCTAATTTCCACCACGGATTACCAAATAATAATTTTTTTAAAATTAAGTACCTCAAAAACTACAATCGAAAAAATTCATTTTTTCGATGCACAAGTGCAATTTCCCATTCGTATAAGATTAAAATAGGTAACAAATTGAATAAATGTATCAAGGAATCGAATGCAAAAAACAGCATTTTGATCCGACTTACTGCACATTTTTCGACAGTGGAATGCTATATTTCCTCGACTACTAGTTGTATCTAGTTATGTGTATAAAAGTGCGACCGTCGTTCAAAATTTGCCATAGCAAAACTTAAAGTTGGCTATGAAATAATTCATAATTTTTTTGTTCAACATACGACGATTTGTAAGAAACGTAAACATTTTTTTAGTCCGGTATTATAACGTGTTGAGGATTTGTAAAATAACGATAATGTGAAACAAAGCTCTATTACCATATATTCTTTTTTCTAACACACTTTTCTCTGTTTCAGCAAGATCTAAACATCCTTACGAGGCCGGTCCAGGTCTACAGCGATGATTGGGGCAAAGAGCTCAAGCTGGACCCTTAATCATCCGAGACCGTCATCAAAGTCAAGAATATTGGCGCAAGATCTAAAACGTTTCCGTTAACGAATTCTTCAAAAATTCACAAAAAATTAGGAAAACGCCTTTGGAAACAAATCATTGGTTAGAACGTAGCGTCACATAAGTACGAAAAATTTGCGTAGAAATCGCTAAAGCCAATACGAAGGTTTTACACTTACGAAGAACAGTATTCCTCCATAGCCCCGGACTTTGGGCAGAGTAAATAATTCAATGCCGAGTCCAGCTTTCATCGTACAGAACAGCTAATTCTCGACTTTTAATACAATTTTTAGGAAGTTCAAGATTTCTTCAAAAATGGACTATACGGACATCTACATGGGGGTTGCCCACATATGAAGCGACGACGCTGCGTCTTCCATATTAGGTTATATGCCATGAGTACGTTTGAAAACGCTGGAAAGCCCATATAACTTATATACCCTTCTTGAAGCAAGCTATCAAGATCTTGACGAATCATAAAATTGCCAATTAGGATATTTCAAGCTAGCAACAAACTAAAATTTTCGTGTCAAAAACAGTTCCAAAACTTTCCAACCGTGACCAAAAGAGTGACCGCAAATAGGCCTAAAATTCGCCTATTTTTTGCATAGTAGATAGCGGGCCAAAGAGCTAAGAACTAATTTTAAGGTGAGCATATTTTTTATTTTTTTTTTTGAAAAAATGCAAAAATTACCCTTATTTAAGGGTAGAAAATATTTTAAAAATGCAGTAAGTATGTAATGAATATTTTTAAAAATAAAACAATTTCCCTGTAGATATGGGTTCGACTAGTCATAACAATAATTTTAGTGAAAATCCCAATACTAATTGTATCATGTGGGTAGGACTTATTAATTTTTTCGTTTTCTGGGGTTTGCATTTTAATTATTACAAGGTGTTGGAGGGTTGTAGGACAATTTCCTAAACTCTTACGTTACAGAATAATACATAATCCGTAAAAAAAATCATACAATATAAAATCTGAGTAATACCAGTTGTTTTATTTTTTAAATATTCATTATATACTTAATGCCTTTTTTAAATATTTTCTACCCTTAAATAGGGGTGATTTTTGCATTTTTTCAAAAAAGTAAAAATATGCTCCCCTTAAAATTTGAGCCCTATGGAATCTTTGGCTCTTTTCCTTGGCCCGCTATCTACTATGCAAAAACAGGCGAGACGTGCTCCACTTGTCATGAGAGGGACGCTGATCTATGTCGATAGTAATAAAAATATTATTGGTTTCACATCTTTCATTGATTACTTAATTGGAACTTGACCACTTTCGTTTCGAATCGGCAACTGAATTTAATGGATTTCATACGACTCGTTCACGTTTGCTTTCAGGACATCGATTGACCTCCAGCGAGGTTATTACTTCTATAATGTTAATTTTAAGAGGACAAACAGAGAAGTGCATCACTAGTTGAAAGATATGATGGAAGGCAGAAAGTAGTAATCGAAGGTAAGTAAAATTTTTCCCTTTGCGTCTCTAACATCTTTAAGGGTTGTAAAGAATCTGAGAGTGGAGAATACCGGCGATCGTTGCAGAAGGCACGCCTGGCGCCTTTCGTCCTTTATTTCAGACGCGAGTCGTAAAATCATCAACAAGCTCCACCTCAGCCTCCCCCCCTTCCCCAAAACAATCCACAATTTAGACTGTACTCAAGAGGTCTTACAGATGAGGAGGGCATTCTCGTAACCTTCGGTATTTCACTACGGCTCATTTTCTCAGAGAGTATATGCTATTAGAGTCAAGTATGAGGCCGGTAGCCTGCCTGGCTGAAGCGGGTACATTATGGCATCGTGGCGCCAAAAATTTACCGTTAATGTTGAACCGGACAGAGTATAGTTAGCAGACGTACGTTGATATAAAGTAGTGGCAGACTGATATCAAGCAGAAAAAAGTGTAGATAACTTTTACGTAAGAGTCTTAAAGCTGAATTTTCGTGTGAAAAAATTTCACTCTTCGCTTTCGAAGGTTACTCTGGCAGACAGATATTTTAGGTCCATTCCTTTGCAAGATCACGATGAAGGCAGAGATTTTCAGCAGCCGCCGCGTGTTTGTGAGAGATCATAGAGGTTAACTTTCTGTCACCGCGACGCCGTAATGCACCAGTTCCGTTCAGACAGACTACCGATTCCAATATTCTTGACTAAAGATGACGGTCTTGGATGATTAGGGGTCGAGCTTGAGCTCTCTGCCCCAATCATCGCTGTAGACCTGGACCGGCCTCGTAAGGGGTGGGCCTGCTTTTTCGCCTATCCCCCCGCAAATGCGGACGGTATTGGCGATGTTAGCAAACCTCCCCTGGTCCTGGCTGTTGGACCCTGCCAGTTGGGTCGATTTGTCTGGCGCTCTTCTGTCTTGTAGATTATAGTAGTATAATTTCTGAGAAAATGACGTAGGTTTCGACGTTGCTGACTCTTAGACTATTACTCCCATACCTACGTGAGAATTGGTCCAAGTTGCGTCGGACCATGTACTTTATTAATTTTCTACTACTATTTTATGAGACACAGGAGACTGAAATATTTTCGATTTATCTCATTATTAGAAGCCTAAAATAAGACTGTTATCTAATTTTATTATTGAAATATGTTTTGTATACGTTATCGTTGCGATAAATAACGTACCTATCTATGTGTGCATATTAATATTATATTAGGATTATATGGCGAATCGCGTCTATTCATTATAAGAAAAATTTGTGCTGTTTAGTCAGATTTTCATGTAGATTTTTATATTACAACTTTACTAACTGAACTAATTTGGTAAATGTCGTTTTATATTTACGCTTCAGTAAAACATTATCTATTTATAGAACACAACCGTTTATTAAAATTTATTACAGACAATACGTTGTAATTAAGCCTAATATATATAAATTAAGTCAGTAGTTATTACAACAATATAATCATTTTATAGACTGGTAATCGATATGACAAAAGTATACTAACGTAAATTAAATTGTTCTTTTTTAAAATAACTACTTTAGTGGTACTTAGATAAATAATTTTTAAAAACACGCTTTTAAAAATCAACTGCAACTATTAAAAAAATAAAGTGAAAAGAAGAAAATAATGTTGTCTTAATAATAACTATTATGTTAATAAACGTAAAAGTGTGCGCCAATAAAAAAAAGTCATCATTTGACATATAACGGCCGGTTGCACCGTATTATTTATCAAAGGATTAATACTAAACCTTTGTTAAGAAGGTTGAGGCGTTACAGTCCCAACCAAAAGTAAGTCGAATTCTAAATCGAAACTTTTCCATAATAAATTATTATAAAAGCTTATAAATCGATGATACCAATAATTATTGTCATAAAGGCATAAATAAATCATTTTTTATTATTAATTAATTATTTAAGTAGATTTAATTATTTTACTTAATGAACTAACTTTTGAATGTTTTGTCCAAACATATAAAAAAAATAAATTTATTGAATATCTGTGTATTTTACAAGGTTTCAGTAAATAATTAAAAAAAAAGAGAAGCAGTAAAAATTAAAATTAAATCATTAAATAATTGAAAAATCAGTTAAAAATCATTAACGAAAAGAGAAATTTGACAGTTTACAAATGTTTAATAATTATTTTTATTTATTAAAAGTCTCCTAATTAAATTGGAAACAATATTAAAATATGCGTAAGACATCAGTGCTTTACATAGTTAGTTTTCGGAACTGCTGACATTATTTGGTTATTTGCTGTAAATTATTATGTACCAAAAAATTTATTGAAGGAGCCGTTACTCTGTGGTAGTTAATCATTTTGCACAAATAACTAAATAAAACACACTACTATGTTTTCTACCACTATGTGGTAGAAAACATAGTAGTGTGTTTTATTTAATTATTTGTGTCAAAATGTACCGTTTGCATGCTGGGTTGACATATTTTCTATAAGACTACATGTAAAAGTTTTTAAAATTTTTTAACTTTACGAGTTTCCTAATGACTTTGGATTTTTTACAAAAAATTGTGTCATAAAAATCTATTAAAAAAACTTTATTTCAGATTTTTCTCATTATTTTCGTCTAGCGCCTCAACCTCCTTAAATAACACATTTTGTTATAAAAAGTATGATTCATTTTGTACTGCGCTGCGTTCTTTCTCGCTACCGCACCGTTTTAAAATATAAATGCTCGCGCACAGTAATAGAAAGTGCTACTAATGTGGACAAAATTCTCTATGCCCTCCAATTTTTATCGTTTCGTAATACATTTTTTAAATGCTCGTAAGAAATAGTACTTCAAAATATATCTGCAAGTTTTTTGATTTTTTTTTTAGTTTTTAGTAAAAATGGATTTTTCACAGAAAAATTATAATTTTTTACTAAAATATATGGGTGTTTCTTAATGACGTGCTAATATTTCAAGGTGTGATTCCTTAGATTTTATGAGTAAAAGTTTATATGAACATATGTCCGCAAAGGCTTCAATTTTTTGCTACAGGGTGATGAATTTTTTTTTTTTGGTTATTTTTTTAATATCTCAGAAACTACTTTAGAAATTATTTTCAATCTTAGTATGTGTTAATAGGATATAAAACCACATATTTTAATTACAAAAGTTTTTTTATCGCTCCATTAGTGCTGTCCCTGCGAACATGTTCTCCGACATTTTTTACCAAAAAAGAGGTACGCCACTGACATTTTTCTAAATGGATATTTTTCCTGATTAGCCTGGTCAATTCTACATGAAAACGGTCTCTTACATTTTTCTCGTCAGACTCACAGTTCTTGATTAAAACATTTAAATTCAAATTGAAACTAATTACACAGGCACACAAGAAAAGTTGTCGATTTCACGGACCAGACCCATCATTTCTGGTGTATTTTGGCTTGCTGAATTCAAATCAGATGTCAGCGTTGCCCCATCAGGTCTCATTTTTTATTTATCCTCAAAAAACAGTTAGAAAAATGCAATTTTTGTTTTAATCAAGAACTGTGCGTCTGACGAGAAAAACGCAAGAGACCGTTTTCATGTAGAATTCACCAGGCTAATCAGGAAAAATATCCACATGGAAAAATGTCAGCCACCTTTTTGATAAAGAACGTCGGAGGACATATTCGCATTGACCCCACTGGTGGGGCGATAAAATAACTTTTCTAATTAAAACATGTGATTCTATATCCTATAAACACATACAAAGATTGAAAATAATATCTAAAATATTGAAATAAAAAGATATTAAAAAATAACGATTAAAAAAAAAATTCAACACACTGTAGCAAAAAATTGAAGCCGTTACGGACATATATTCATATAAACTTTTCTTCATAAAATGACCTAAGGAATCACACCCTGAAATATTAGTACGTCATTAAGGAACACCCATATATTTTACGAAAAATTTATAATTTCTCCATGAAAAATTCATTTTTATTAAGAACTAAATAAAAAAATAAAAAAACTTGCTGATGTTTATTGAAGTACTATTCCTTAGAAGCATTTAAAATTGTTTTTATTACAAAACGATAAAAATTGGAGAGAAGAGAGAATTTTGTCCGCGTTAGTAGCACTTCCTATCACTGTGTGATCACACTAAGCACCATAATATACCGTGATTGTATAACATTTACAATACGTGTTAACTATGTTTATTACTTATAGATAAATATTATTTGTTTTCATGGAAGAAAAGCAGGAAATTTAAAGACTAATTTAGTTGCAAACACAAATTATTATACGGGTCAGCAACAAGGAGCCATAAATAAGATCATGAGGTGTACACTCGAAAAATTAGCTTTGAAGAAATACATACATTATCTGGAATGACTATCTGCATTTAAATAAGAGCACCGTTCTGCCTGCGATTGCAAAAACGCTTAAACAAATTTTTTGACGACATTTTTTTTATTACTGAAAATTGATTAACTTTATGTTTATACCGCATTTACAGCCTTATTTTATAACATATCTTAATATTTTTCAAAACGAATGGAAAGCTTATTCTTCTGCCACCCTCGCCAGAATTATTAAAGGACTTAACAAACTAGATTATATTTTGAGCTTATTTCGTGGAAGGGTTGGGGGTTAAATAGTAGTAAATACAGCAAGCTAGTAAGTGTCCAAAAACTTGGGATTTGGTGTATATATTAGTAGCCAAGGTCTCAAATCTCTTTATGGCATCTACCACCCCCACCACCACCTCCACTTCATCATTATAGGGGTTAACAAAATAAAATTGTGATTTAATGTGTACGAGAACAAGAGTTCTCAAAAAATGTTTTGGCATCAGCTACTCCCATTATCACCCTCCACCGACACACCACCCCTTATTTACAAAGATAAAATGTCCTACCTGAGTTATTAGCAGAGCTGAGCAGTACTCGAGTAAATTGTACTCGTAATTGTACTGAGTACCCAAAGTACTCAGTTACAATTACTCGCGAGTACTTTTATTTGCATGGCACTCTGTACTCGAAATTTTCAAGTACTTTACATTATTAGGTACTCGAGTACTTTTGGCAACCACAACTGACGAGTAACAAGTACGAGTACCGACGTGCAACACAGTGTGCAGGGCAGTCGGTTTCAGTCAGGCGGTGTGAGTTTGACGTGTGAAACTATATCACGGAATGACAAGTTGGTGCTTTAAGCTTTGTCCACTTTCGTAGTTTTTCATATTTGTAATAATAAATGCGGATCTTTAAAATAAGAACAAAAAAATCAAACATTGGTGCTGATTCATGTATCAAGTTATAGCTAGGGAGCTGGTGGCAGAAATTTTTATATAATCTTATTGTGTAACTGAAGTTGAAAAGTGTAAAGACGTCATAATAAAAAGTCGGAAAAACCATTTCAGTCATCATGGCGTTGCTGATTTTTTAATTAACAATTAATTAAAAATGCAATTAAAAACGCTGCCATATGATTTTATTGTATCAGCCACTTGTTTTAAACGTTGCTTGTCAATATGACATTGATATAAATGTAGTCGGCTGAAACCTACCTACGTGTCTGTGTTTTTTCCAATTTAATTTTTTTTAAATTAATTTACGATATACCAAAAATTAAAAGTTTCGCAAAGTAATAGGAAACGATCAAACAAACTTCAGTCACCTGTGTACTGCTGTGTTTAAACGGGGGAAATTTTCAAAAATGGGGTAAAAAAACGCTTTTATATTATTTTACCGTATCAGCCACTTTGCAGGAAGCTCTGTTTGGTTGTAAATCTGATCTGCTATGTTCATTTTTCACTGGCTAGCATTCCTTAATAATTACACAGGCCGACAAAAAAGAGGGGGATGTTCTTTTGATCAGAACTGTCCATGTTTTTTTGACATGCTGAAACTGATTCTGATATTAAAAAAAATTCCCGAATCAGTTTTTGTCTACCGCCCCTTTTATCCCCTAAAAGGGCAAAAAAGGGTCTTGTTCTAAGGTTCTGGACTAACTTTTCTGAAGTATTTTGACGCGCTAAAGCCAATTTTGGACAAAAAATATTTTTGTATGTACCATCCAGTAAATAAACGAAAATATACTTTTTTATCGAAATATTGGTAATAAAATGCTGTTTCATTTAAAACTGAAGTAAATCAACTCACTTCTTTTCCTTACATTTTTCTTGAGAAAAAAATTAAACGTTTGAAAAATCAGCAAAGAAATCAGTAATGAAACTTATATTCAAGAAATTGTGAAATAAAAAATAGTTTTATTTAAATAATAAATATAAATAACAACTTGTTTGACAAAGGACATCTCACACCTCTAAGAGGTGTTCAAACACCGGTAGAATTTCTTGAAAAATACTATTTGCAACAGACCTTTTATGGTAATAAAACATAATTGTTACACCTTTTTAATATTTGGCCACTACAACAGAGTAACATTTTGTTAAAAGAATATTTTTAATAAACTGACAAGTAGACATTACCTACTTATTTATCTTTACTGTCAAGACAACAATAGTTTTTGGAGAAAAGCCTACCACGGTTTAAATATTTAAAATGTTAATTACATTTTAAGAAGTAAAACAAATATAATGTACATAAATATGGACAATGTTGATGTCGCGTTTCCTACTTTACATTTAGAGTACGTAGTTTCCAAAACATTTGGCACATACTAAGTAAAACTAGCTCTAGCATACATACATTCAAGACACCGTAGAAAGAGAAGCAAATAACGAATTTATTTTCCAACTTCAACAGTTTGAACCTGGATTATTAAGAGAAAAATATTTTCCAGATTTACTCAAGCTGTAAAACATAGTATTTTTACATTATATTTGCATCTTCCAATCGATGATGTCCAGCTTGATCCTATCACTGGTACCTATTGTACCTGTAAAGTGGGTGTCAGAACTCTTAGTGTCTGTGCTCATGTTGCTGGTGTAATATGGTACCTTGGTTATGCGAGACACCAGCAAGTAGTGAAATACCTATCATATGGTTTATTAACTTATGTATTAGATGCTGCAAATAGGGCCGAAGGGCCTCAAATAATACCGTAATAATAATTATTTTGTTCCAAAGTTGTTGTTTTGGACCATAGTTTTGTCAAAATGAAATGTTTTAGAGGACAACCAGCACGAAACCTAACTAATTGATAGTTAATGTTCTTGTTATAAATACTAGGTTAGTCTGCATATTTACTATTTTAAAATGCTTGCTTTTAAGACAATAAAATATAATCATACAGGTAGTTCGGAATTTATCATTAATTTTTATCATTGTCGGTGGACCACTGGAAAAGTGATTTACGCTTTTTTGAACACAAAACAATGTTTTGCCAGAAAAGTATAACGTTAATTGAATTTAGAATATGAGATCTCACAACTGATAATTCATACTTTCAATCGAATTTTCTATATCACCCTGTATAGCTAGATCAGTCCAATTCAACAAAATGCTATACTTTGACAGCCCCAGCAACATACTAAAATTTCAAGAAATTCTGTCGGTGTTTGAAAACCCCTTGGAGGTGTGAGATGTCCGTTCAATGCACTAATTAATTTTTAATTCAGTCAGTCGGTACAAAAAATGGCCTTTGCGTTACAAAAGGTGGAGTAGTATTACCTATTTCAACTTGGTATCTTTCGAAGTACTCGTACTCGTTACTCATTTTTAGAAGATTATTCTCCAAATTTTGCAAAATAACTCATTTTTTAGAGTACTTCAAAAACAAGTACTCGTACTCAAGTTTTCACGGGTACTTTTTAAAGGTACTCGTTATGAAGTACTCGTGATTATTTTAATGCGGTACAGCTCTGGTTATTAGACACTAATAACAGCGATGGTCGAACGTCTCTTGGGGCGAAGAGTTCAAAGCTCAACCCCTAATCATCCGAGACCGTCATCAAAGTCAAGGTATTGAAGTGGCATATCGTTTTATGAATTTTTGGAGCAATTATTTGCGTGTAAATATAGTACTAAATGATTTCATTTAAAACGACTTGGATGGGAAATCTGGATTTGGATGTAGTGATTCCTTAGGCAACGGTTTTCCCCTTGTATTTTGTATTTAGATTAACAAAATTTCTAGTATACAGGGTGACCCAGAGTTAAACCGCCAAACGTTCAGGATCAATTTTTCATGTTAAAATAAGACTTTTTTTATCTATAAAGTTTTTTTCAAAAATTCACCTCCCCTGAGCTAGAGCAACAAGGAAAAAAGAGATAGTTAGGTGGATGTCCAGCCCATTACACTCTACCAGTTCACCGATCATTGCACGACTATTTTCCGGGAAGATGGATCGGTCGCGGTCGAGACTGCCCCCGCCCTTGGTCTGCGCGCTCTCCGGACATGACTCCTGTGGATTTTCTTATATGGAGTACGATGAAGGACAAGGTTTACGCGGAGTCCGTCAACGACAAAACTGCCCTACAGGAAAGTACTTGCAGCTCGGGTGATCACACCAGCAGAGTGCCGTGCAGCTGCTCAGTCTGTCGTACGTAGGTGTGAGCTTTGCATTGAAAATGGTGACAGTCACTTCGAGTAGTTTTTGTTAATTTTCAAAACTTTACTGTTTTGTAATAAAAGCCATGAAACGAGACGCAGTTTTTTCTCTTTTTTCCTTTTTGCTCTAGCTCGGTGAGGGTGCATTTTTGGAAAACACTTTACAGATGAAAAAAGTCCAACTTATAAAAAGATTCCGGACGTTTGGCTGTTTCACTTTAGGCCACCCTGTCACGAATCAAGAATTTTTACCTTATTAAATAATATTTTTTTTGTAAAATCAATTCAAACTAGTACAAGTACATCATTTTTAATAAAAAATGAAGAATATATTTTTTTTCTCATTTGAGACACCGTTTTACAGATAAAAATGTTTGAATCCACTACGATGTATTCTTGTACAAAGGGGTTTCTAAAAGTACCGATTAAGAATATTTTACTATTACTTTTTTTTATAAAAAAAATCGCTAATGCTTTTCTTTGAAAATCGACTCGATTTGTCCATCCTAGAATCGGACACCTGTGACTAAAATCAAACATGGTTACGTCTAAAGACTCGTCAGAAACGCCGACATCTTCAGAGACCTGGAATACACCTTATTAACTGAAGTCATCCGGGACAGAGCGAAGAACCAATACGCCCGTGCAGCAGAGCATGGAAATCCGCTGGTTAGACAGGCAACTGACTGATGCTCCGAGGCACAAGAGGTCGAAGCTCCAGATCCTGGATAATGGGTAAGTATAACTAACACTTTATCTGTTTCAGCCCGATCTGCAAACCACACCGCAAGGAGATAATGACCAAAAACATCCAATTACCCGATCCCGGGGGTACCAAGCAAACAACCAGCTCGGTTCCCTTACTCTAGCCAGTGCCGGCCTCTGACGCTAAGAAAGCGTCTCTGGCCGAACACAATCCTGAGCTACACAGTTCATACTTCCCTCCGACGAAATCGAAGCACATGATGCTAATTGGCACCCTGAGCTTCCGACTAGTCAAGACTCCCAAATCCCTTTCAAATTCCGAGAGGGCTCAGTAACAGCCGTTTCCTCTCACGACAGACGAAATAAGAAGAAAGAAGACCTTTACGACGCCGGTCCAGGTCTACAGCGATGATTGGGGCTAAGAGCTCAAGCTCCACCCCTAATCATCCGAGACCGTCATCTTTAGTCAAGAATATTTGCGCGTCTAAAGACTCACCTTATATTGACCACCGAGTTGACCACCAAAATTTCAAAATATTCGAATATCAGATTAGCGGGATATGTGATTTTCTTTATTGTGAATTTAGCATTATAAATAATATTTAAGTAAAAAAACAAACAATTTGTTGAAAAATGTTAATTTGTAAAACGATGGAAAAAGGTAATTATGTGTGCTTTATCATTAGTGTGTTAAAATTAATTTAATTCATGTTTTTAACTCTGTATATTAGTTTAAAAGAAATAAATTATCATTATATGATAGATTGACACGCTGTAAAACCATATTTTTTGTAATTTTGAGCGCGTTACTTATGTTATATTTCACTTTACAATATTACATTGTGCGGCTGCCGCTTGGAAAATCTGAGGAAAAAACTGCTATAGAATAGAAGCTATTAAAGACTGAGGGTTGAAACTTTCAAAGTTGTTAGGTCAATACGTCCCAAACAAGCACACGAAAAATCAGGATTGAAGAATCATTTGTAAAACGGCAATCGTTTATTATCTTATGCGCTACGCGAACGTATAGGAAATTTCGGAGTAAAACTTGCTGTGAAACGGAAAATCATGCAAGTAACGTTCTATACTCTGAAATTATGTATTTTGAACAATTATGTACAATTTCATCACTATTTAACAAATCTTTTTAACATAGCAAACAATTTATGCTTTGAAAATCCGAGGGAAAACTGCTCTAGAATTGAAAATAATTAACTTAAAAGATTAAAACTTTCAGAAGCATTAGGTCAGAAATAAGCACACATAAGTATTTAAAAGTGAATTATTTATTATTTGTTTTCTTATAGTAATGAAACATATTCTTTATAGCATTTTGCAAACAGCGGAAAAATATTATCCATGAGAACTAAAAGAAAAACTATATGTAAAAAATATCAATGAAATTTTTGCATTTTTTCGATAACCTGACTTCTGGTTATGACAGCAAATCAAAAGTCTAAAATAAATTTGTCCAATTTCTTATTTGTCATTCTCATTATAACACTAGCATCCAACATAGTCCCCTACGGCTAAGCAGATTAAACTAGTATCTACATGACCCCCTACGGTATGAAGATTCAGTTAAAAATGAGAACAAAGGCCTAAAATGAATTTATTTACCTACCTTGTCTTAAAAATGTTTTCATTCTAATGAATTACATTTTCATAAAATCTCTCATTCAGTTTCTTGGAAACATTTTTCGCCTTTATTCTGAGCTCATTAGAAAGGCACAAAGCCACTCATAAGGATGTTTCATGCAAAACCCAGGCAATATCCATGAATAAGTATGAAATATTTATATTTGACATTGATTGATAAAAAACAGATCTTCACCTATGTATTAGCTATTGGAGCCTATATACTCTATGCATGTTTAAAAGTGAATTATTTATTATTTGTTTGCTTATAGTAACAGTAATGGCTTTGTGCCTTTCTGATGAGCTCAGAATAAGGGCGAAAAACGTTTCAAAGGCAAAGCATTTCAAAGAATCTGAATGAGAGATTTTATGAAAATGTAATCCATTAGAATGAAAAAATTTTTAAGACAAGGTAGGTAAATAAATCCATATTAGGCCTTTCTTCTCATTTTTAACTGAATCTTCATACCGTAGGGGGTCATGTAGATACTAGTTTAATTTGCTTAGGGGGACTATGTTGGATGCCAGTGTTATAATGAGAATGTCAAATAAGAAATTGGACAAATTTATTTTAGGGTTTTGATTTGATATAACCAGAAGTCAGGATATCGAAAGAATGCAAAGATTTCATTGATATTTTTACATATAGTTTTTCTTTTAGTTCTCATAGATATTTTTTTCTGCTATTTGCAACATCCTATAAAGAATATCTTTCGTAAGTCAGCGTAAGATGAGCATTGCTGCCGATTCCGGGCATCGAATCTGGAGGTTCGTTCCAAAACGCAGCTCGGTCGTCCGCCGAACACGCCCAACGGACGGCCGAACCGCGTGTCGGAGCTAAACCTTGGATGTTTTGTTTTATGTACCACCAGACCGGCTGCATACGCTGTGTTGGACATGGGACATGCTTGTTCTCAGCAGCGAGAGCCACACGACGCATGGGGTAGGAATATAGGATGGGAAGTGTAGGTGTTTGTGAGATGCTTCTTTTAAGTTTCCATGCTTCCTTTTTAATTTCCATCTGTCATCATCGGATCGGAAGTGTAGGCGTTTGCAAAATGCTTCTTTTTAGTCTGCATGCTTCTTTTAAGTTCTTATCTATCATCATCTCCTTATTTATTCTTCTTCTAAGTTTCCTGTTTCTGAATCTAGCAGTGTGCACCTCCTTCTGCCCGTTTGCGTCACTTCGTTTGTCTGCCAAGACATACATTTATTAACCGTTCCACAGGTAAATATCCATTTACGGTGGAAGTGCAAGGAATAGCCATGTCTTGCTGTAGAAACAGCTTTCTACAGCGGGTTATGAGAAAGACGCCCAAGATAATATTTTGCACACCCTGTATATTAGTTTATTTTTGTAGTGATTACTTTCAGCTGCTGTTTTCCAAGTCTGGGTATTTTTCTATTTCATTAGCTATGTTTAATAGCTTTTTAATTTTACTATTAATTTTTTATTTCAATTTTAATAAAGAAATAAACTAGTACACTAGTAAACTAAAATCCGTATAAGCAGTTACCGTCAATGTCGATTTTTTGTACCAGTAATTGGTGTGTTCTCGTTTCAATGTCCTGCATTAGTGCGCCCATTTTATTTGCTTTGTTAAAATGGGTCTTGAACTAGAGAATCCCCTGTATATTGGTTTGTTTTTGTAGTAGTTAATTTCAATTGCCGTTTTCCGAGGAATTTTTTAAATTTTATTACTTGCATTCTCTTAGTACAAGTTTCTTGATTATTAAGGAAATGTTAAGAGTATTAGGTTTTGAGTTAATAAATTAATTCAATAGAAATTAAGTTGATAAAGTTATTAGAATAATCAATTAAAATAAAATAAAATAAATTAATTTAATACAGCTAAGCTTTCTGTAGCGCCTCTGGGCGATTGCTGGTTTGTTCCGTTTCTTTCTTGGGTTGATTTTGTACATTTAAAAACTCCACTGCGCACAAAATTTATTATTTATTTACACTTTCCAACAAAGCAGTTCCAGTTAAGCTTTTATTATTCAACTTCACCACACAGCTAGTGCGTTTATATCCATAGATAATTCAATCAAGATTGTGGAATGTGTAAAATGGCAAATGTTTATTATCACTCGCGCGAGGCGAACATATTGAAAATTTCGAAGAAAAGCTTGCTATAAAACAGAAAATAATGCATCTGCGCAAAATTAAGAAAAAATATGCCTGTGTAGCGTATGAACTTATTTATTTTAAATCAAGTATAATCAACACATTAGTTTATCATAATAATGATAACTCGCCTATTTCTTTTAAACTAATGCACAGACTCAAAAGCATACAATTCAATGTGTTTGACAGGTTGTAATTTGTTAGGCCCAAAGCTATATCTTTTAGTGAAAATAGTTTCGAAGAGGACATATGGGTACAGATATTACTTCAATTAATATTTTGACATAAGAAAATTATGCAAAAATTCTGCATCGTCATTTATCAATTCTCAATAGAACATACATCATTCTCAATAAAAATTTAATTAAAAAAAAATGTTATCGAATTTTTAGATTTCCATTTCATTTTTATTCATTAAAATGACAACAGCTTCTAAATCCATTTTATTCAATAGAAACAGAACTTAGAGAAAAACAGGCCAAGAGCGTGTTTTGCACGCATAATAGGGTTCTGTATCCGTTTCAGAATTGAAATGTGCACATTTAATTTGTTATGGGAAACTGCCATTCCTTTCACCTTGACAACATTTTGTTCGCTCTATAAGTATAGGTAATACAAATGGCTTTTAATTCACTTCACAGGAAGTACATATACTGCAGTGTTCGCTGTAATTTACTTGTTGAAAGGTGTCGGAGAAAAAACACATTTTAATAACATATAGCTCGAAAATTAAAGAGGAGGCATCAACACCATCAACATAAATGATTTGGTAACCAAAAAACATTTCGAAAATGAAGCTTTGAAATAAAAATCTGTCTAAGAAATCATAATTTCATTTTCGAGGATCTATTTAATGACACCCCATTAGATGGGGCGCGTGAAAAAAGCTCCCACCGATTTACATAACTATACTGGAGGCAGACAAACGAAAATAAAAAGCATTTTTTTCCAATCCATAACTATACCTTTCAGCCATGTAAGCCCAATATACAGGGTGATTCGTAAGGAGAGGGTCGTACTTTACCAAAAGATAGAAAACATTGAGGTGATCTTAAATCCCCAAACAGTAATGGATAAAGCGGCCCCGTTTTCGAAATACAGGGTGTTTTATATTTTTTGGAAGAATATTCTTTTCGCCATACATCTGTAATGCGTAAGCGGGATCCAATGAAATTTTGTATTTTCATTATTGTAGTCATTCACCAGCTAATGTCTGGGATATTAATAAAATATCAGGTCCGGACCCAGAATAAAAATATTTTTATTTTATTATAGTTATTCCTACAAAATAACACTCTGTATACTGTTTATAAAATATTTGACTTTAAAATATTAATTCACACCTAGAAAGATACAACATCCCATAAAAAAATCTGTTGGCACAATTTCATTGTTTAAATAAAAAAATTAAATTGTTGAGGGTTCAAATTGTTGTTTTCTTTAAATGAGAAATTGAGAGAAGAAAGTCACTCTAGGGATTAACTACATATTATTTTTTTTGTTCCCTATCGGCACTACCAAAAGGTAGATCTCCAAACTCTGGTTTCAGCAATATTTAATTCATTGCAAGAGTAATTAATTGTTACAATCATCTAGTCTTGCCATTACATTTGTTTTAAAAGTTATGGCTACGTACTTTTTAATAATCAAGTAGGTACCTGTCAAAAATCAGTCATATTGTAATTAAGAAGTGTCACGTCACCACTGTTGCTTTTACTGGTTACAATATTGTCTTATAATAATTCTAAATCATGCCGTTTACATACACGAGTAGAGAATACGCAAATATGGATCTCACACCTCTTGACTATTTTGTGTGGGGCTATTTAAAAACTGAAGTATATAAAGAAGAAAGAAATGCCAGAGAGCAGCTGATTGCAAGAATTGAGCAATTTTGCAATAAACATAAAAACAATTTAAAGATTAAGAAAATTAAAGCGTAAATGAAATGACAAATCGATCAAGAAAATGTATTGAATTTTGTGGTGGTCACTTTGAAATTTTTGTTATTTATCATTTTGTTAAGTTTATTTTAGGTACACATTCATTACAATTTTTTTTTATTTCACCAGGGGTATATGTAATGAAATTTTTATTCTCCCTATTTGCACTACCTTTTGCTAGTCCAGATAGGGAACAAAAAAAATAATATGCAGTTAATTCCTAGAGCGACTTTTTTCTCTCAATTTCTCATTTAAAGAAAAACAAAATTTGAACCCTCAACAATTTAATTTTTTGATTTAAACAATGAAATGGTGCCAAAAGATTTTTTATGGGATGTTGTATCTTTCTAAGTGTAAATTAACACTTTAATGTCAAATATTTTATAACCAGTATACAGAGTGTTATTTTCTAGGAATAACTTAAAAATATTTTTATTCTGGGTCCGGCCCTGATATTTTATTAATATCCCAGGCATTAGAAGGTGAATGACTACTGTAATTAAAATACAAAATTTCATTGGATTCCGCTTACGCATTACAGATATATGGCGAAGAGAACATTCTTCCAAAAAATATAAAACACCCTGTATTTCGAAAACGGGGCCGCTTTAACCATTACCGTTTGGGGATTTAAGATCAACTCAATGTTTTCTATCTTTTGGTAAAGTACGACCCCCCTCCTCACGAATCACCCTGTATCTATAGCGGCTCTACGAACCCTAAAAACGCTACGGTGCTAGTTATGAGCTAAGACTGGCGGCCTCATGTAAATTTAATACATCAAAGGTTATGGACCGGAGAATAAATATTGTGACTCAACTAGGTATACACTATACAATCTGTATTCATGACCAGCACTTTTATTTCAATAAGTATAGATGTTCAGTTTTATTGCGTGATTATATTGAGCAAAATATTGATGAAAACATTACACAACATTACACAACATCAGTAATTGTGCAATATTTAAACGTTATTAGTTTGAATTCGTTGTTTGCACGAATGGAATGAAAACAAGCTAACCAATACACTCTTCGCCGATTTACTGCACTTTTTATATATAATAGTTACACATTCTATAGGATACTCTTCGCAGTTTTCTTTTTAAATAATATTAGTCTCAGACATTTTTGGTTTAATTACAAAACATTTTTTTTTCATTTAAAAAATTAATAACATTTTTACTTATTTATCGATTTTGTTTAAAAATAATAGGGTTTTTCCTCTAGCTAACAATAACTTACTATCCAAATTTCAATATTATGGGACTTTTCGTTCTTAAGTTATCGTGTTTACAAAAAACATGACGGGCGGACGGACGAATAAAGTTCCTCTAGCTAACACTAACTTACAGTCCAAATTTCGATACAATTGGACTTTTCGTTTTTAAGTTATCGTGCTTACAAGAAACGTGGCGGACGGACAGACGGGCGGGCGGGCGGACGGACGGACGGGCGGGCGGGCGGTCAGGCGGACGGACGGACGGGCGGGCGGACGGACGGACGGCGGGCTCTACGAGCAATATTACCGATTTTATAAATGTACCGATCGACTGCAATATACTCTTCGTTATGTAGTTGCGAAGAGTATAATAACAATAACTGACTGTGAACGGGTTTGCACAGCTCTGGAATTATCTTACTGCATTAAAAAGATTCTAAACCCATTTCAACAAAATAGGTTAATTTTTTTTAAGATAACTACTTCCCCTCCACTACCAATGTGAAAGTAATACACTACAATTTCTTCCTGCGAATACTGCAGGGTTGTTAGATATTGCGCAATAACCACCTTTCACGGTACAATAATATCTTGATGCTGCTTCAATAAAAATTAAAACTTTTGAGCTTGTTCCATTGCCTTTATACGCTTACGCTTAATAATATTGTGCAATAATATTATTAATATTGAACATGTAATGCTGCCTCATAATGAACCAATTTGCAGTTAGTAGAAGGACCTAGATTCAAATAATTTCTTTTAATGTGTCAAATGTCCAGAGTCCAATATTAAAATTCTAACAAATTTTACAAAAGTACCTAATAATTTTCTTGACGATGTTTAGGTACCGGGACTTTATAAAGATATTAATATAGGATATAACTAGGTAGGTACTGTCGTGAGCAAAAAAAAATTCACAAATTTCGCAATTCTTGCAACCATCGGGACATTGGAAATGATAACACCATACATAAAACAAACTATTTCCGGACTCAGCTTCGCCTCGTCCGGAAATAACTACGATCTACTCTCGATTGCGACGCCGCTGTATTTCGACCTTAAAATGAAAACTGGTAACTTGACCCCCTGTGATATATGCAACCCATATTACATTTGCATATATCAGCCGTTGCATATACGACATGCAGTCTCACTCGACCGTAACACCGCTGTCATTTAACCTTGAACAGAAACTGGTAATTCGACCCCCATATACGAATAAACATTTCCAATGTTAAAAATTGGACAAGTCTTATAACGCATTTTTTCTAAAATCTAGTTGTGTATATCTAACTTTAATTTTTGTCACATTGTCAATAGTTGTCAAAATTCATTGTAAGTCTTCCAAAACTAACATGCCCCATATACGCGATATAGTTAAAGCTGAAGTTATTGCTAAAGCAGAAGATGGATGGTCAATGCGTTATAATATTAATAAAAATTCTATGTTTAATTTAACATTTAAAAAAAGTGAAGAATAAACGGTACGATTAGTAGAAATCCTGGATCAGAGCGAAGGATATCAATTCAACAGCAGGGCCGGATTATCCATAAGGCAATATAGGCAGCTGCCTAGGGGCGCCGACGACTTGCGGGGCGCCGGCGACGAACAAAAAAAAACAAATTTTCGTACTTGAAAATTATCAATAAAAAATAAAATCTTAAAAGCTATTATCATTTCTTTTCTGTCTGGTATATTCCCAATTAGCATTTTCATATTCCTACGATATACTATACATATTCCAAAATAAAATTAGTATATTGCATAAATATTTGAAACTAATTCAAAATAAGTTGTATACTGGTTGTTTTGTCACAGGTTTTCACATTGTATACATACTCCTGCAATATTCATATGTATGTTGCTGACACGTTGTCAACATATTCTGAAATGTACATTCATTCTATAATATAGTTACAATATACGCAAACCTTTTCCGTACATACATGCAACATTATCCATGTATACTTTCAATATACAATGTATATTGCAAAACGACAATGGCATATTGAATAAATATTTAATACTGATTCAAAATAAGTTGTATACTGGTTGTTTTGTCACAGGTTTTCACATACTATACATATTTCTGCAATATACACACACATGTTGGTGACACATTATAAACATATTCTGAAATAAACATTTATTTTACAATATAGTTATAATATACACAAATGTGTTCCCTACATATAGGCAATATTATCCATGTATACTTTCAATATTGCAAGGAAACATTAGTATATTGAATAAATGTTTAATACTTATTCAAAATAGATTATACAGGGTGTCCCAATAAAACTCCCATGCTGGATATCTTCTAGATGAATAGAGATATTTTAATTCTGTAAAAGTCAGTTTGTAGTACATAAAGAGTGCTTCAGTATTAAATATAAATCATTTTTAATACATATATGACACTGAGCAAGAAATATTTCGACGGGAGGAACTTTGAAATGTTGTTTGTGTAAAGGGAAATGCATTTCTAAGTAAATATTGTTTTAAAAAAAAATCCAACTGTTTTTGAGATATTTGTATCCAAACGTTGCCATTTGCTCCTGTTAAATAATTATTTCCGAAACATTTCACTATTTAAGTGATTTTAAAAGAAAAGCATATTTAAGGCACTTTCATATAAATAAAAATTTCATAGTTTATGAAATACAGATTGTCCCTTTTAAAGACTAAAGAAATCTTTCAGAGATTACAATTATTCAATAGGAACAAATGGCAATATCTGGACACATCTCAAAAACGGCTAGATTTGCCTTTTTTCTTAAGAACAAAATCTACTTAGAAATGTATTTCCCTTCCACAGAAACCAGATTTTAAAGTTTCTCCCAAAGAAATAAGAGTTATTTAGAGCCCAGCGCCATCTACATATTGATATATTCAAAAACCATTCATTTATATTCAAAACTGAAGCACTATTTATGTGCTACAAACTGGCTTTTACAGAATTAAAACGTCTCTATTTGTTTAGAAGATATCCGACCTGAGACTTTTTACTGGGACACCCTGTATACTAATGGTTGTTCTCATCCCACAGCATATCGTACACATACGTCTTGTAGATCTGCATCTATGCTGAAAAAATATTGTAAATATATTTCGAAATATATATTTATTGCTTCTCACAATGTACACTGCATGGAAAATTTGTTTTTACCATTACTTTTCAGTTAAACTCGAGCATGTTTTATTGATCAAATTTTGTTGAATGGAGCACACAAATGCTAAATAAACCTACCAATAAAACTGCATTTGCCATAACAATACTTTACAAAGGCCCAAGAATATCATATGCAAAAAAAATAATTTTACGTTAATAATAAGATCTGTTAGAAACCATTTTAAAATCACACATTTATCACTCTGAAAACTTCAGCTTTAATAGTCATATTTAACATGTTATTTACGAAAGTCTGATAATCATATTATGTTGCCTTAAAGTTTTATCTAATTCAAATCATGTTTTAAATTGTTCAGAACAAAAGATGACTTTATTCTATTAACTACTTTACATCGTCGTAACAATTATGTATCTTAAATTATAAAATAGGAAGAGTTATAATTAAAACAGTTGTGTTACTTTAAATATATTTTTATTTTTTGTTACAAAATGCAATTGCAGTAATAAATAACAATTGTGCCAAGAATTTAAATCGACATTTTTTAAACAAAAAAAATGTGCTTTGCAACTTATGAACTGATCAATATTTTTTTAACAAAAAAAATGTTACTTATAAACTGTCGTATTTTACTATAAAAAATATTTTGCCAGTAAGTAAAAAATAGTAAAAACTGGAGGGCTTACATTTTCAAAACCAGTGTCCAGGTCTTGCCGATGGTGCTACTTGTAATTGCGAAACTCCACTTGGCATTCTTAACACATCACCTGTGATTGCTCCTATTGGCTGAATACTTTCTTTTGGCTTTTCCAATTTTTGGGAGAAGGTATTTTTTTCCTGAGTAGAGGAGGTGGGGATACACGAGCTAGTTCCAACTATAAAAGAAAAAACAATTAATTATATTTGAATAGGTATTTCACTTTAAAAACTGTCCTTGATGAAATTAATAAATATAAACACATCTTACAGAAAAAAATAAAAATAATCAAAAATAAATTAAACAAATTGATATTATCATAAAACAAAACATAGGTATATGTATTTTTTTGGAATTCGGAAATGTTTGTTTGTGATTTTAAATGCCTACCAGCGTTATTAGAAGAACAACATATTCTCTTTCAGCTTCTAGTAAGGACATTATTTCTTTCACTTTGGGAAGTCGCCGGCTTCCAATACGTTCTTCGATATCACTATGTTCATCTGACAATAATAATCTTTTCGGAGGACTAATATGCTTTTTGTACATATAGTCCCTTGATTTGTTTCTGTTCACTCTGTACATCAGATGTGATTTCTGATCTTTTCCATTTACCTAATTGCAGCTTTTTATAATCCTCTGAAATAGATATAAAGCAAATTAATACGAATAAATATAACAACTCGTATGTTGTAATTAGAACCAATGGTTGTGATTTAAATAAACAAAAGCATCTTAATATTGAAATAGATCGAACCTACCTTCTTAAAAATAAGATTTAAACACCCCATAAAGTGTCCAAGTTTCATCTTGGATTTCTCCTGGTTTTCAATGATTTGACCAACCAAACTTCCTTTTCAAAGAGTGTTACCATTCCGAATTAGACTACCTCCGTTTCTTTTCAAGAAATTGGTGCCTACAAACGCCGTCATTATTATAAAAACTAATAAAGTATGCTACAATTATAATATAGGTAAGTACAAAGGGATACATTAAACTTTAGTATCTGAATATAAAATATCTGAAAATGACAACAAGGGGGGCCATCCTTAAAACTATGTGGTAGGTAGTTGTATTGTGTACGATTGTAAAATACTTACTGCAATACAATAATTAAGGTACCTACACTTGGACTAATAATTAATAATCACGGGAAAACAAAACACAAACAAATTGAAATCGACATTTGACAGCTTGTGGCCTGTGGCCTCACTGAACTGTATAGAGTTCAGTGTGTGGCCTGTGGTGGCAAATTACAGCATGCGCACTAATCCAAGGACCGTGGCGCGCATTTCAAAAATTCGACAAGGGGATGATTGTAACGACATGGAAAGCGGAAATCTAAATATAACGATAAAATGTAATTAAATAATCATTTCTCAAGTACGAACTACCTGGTTAAGAAATGCCGATAGTTATTAATTAATTAAATACAGTAGGAAAATTGAAAAAGGGATGAATATGTTATCATTTTTATTATTCATTATTTAATATACGATCACAAGTCCAAAGTCTGGATTCAAAATTTAAATCATATTTCATATCTACAATTTTAACCAACGATTTAAAATTTATAAAACGTATGCCATTCGCCACAGGGGATGATTATAAATGTACTTAAACCAAAACTAGATAGAGAAATATCTATTTGTTTTTGTTATGAGGTAGATAGGTACTATACCAACACCGCACAAGGCAATATTTCAACAAAACTGCCGTAGAATTAATATTTAACTTACCATATATTTTTATGTAATATGGCCCAAATGCATGCAGCATTATGCTGTCAAAATCAATCAGAAACCGCATAAATCTTGTTGGTCCTTTGCAAAATGTAACATTGCTGTGCAATATTACTAGGGCTATATTGTTTCAAGTTTCGGTTGTAATGTTGCTAAAACTGCTTTGTCGGTGGCTTTACATAATTTACGTGTGCCAGCAATTGGCTCAAAATGTTTACACCCCATTCTAAAATTCAATTTGGGTTTTATTGCATACAGCTGTAGTGTACATGTGTTCAACTTTTGAATGTAATGTTTTGAATATTAAAAATACAAACATGAATTTCATGTTGCAGAAATGTTCGACTGGTACATTATCAGGGTATATATGATGGTACACATATATTATCCATTAAATGTTTATGTGATATTTGTTAAAGATTTCAAAATTAATATAGCTTTTTGTATATATCTACAGTATACAAAAATATCATGTTGTAAAAATATTCCATTTGTAAATTGTAAAGAGATTGAATTAAGTACGTAGCATAAATATTGCCTATTGTATATCTATATAATATTTGACACATCAGCAAATTTTTGAGAAGATTCGTACAATATTCTCTGTATACCGCAGAATCAACATTATTTCATGTATATTGTAGGTATATATAGGAATATCGTACAACGTACTGGCAATATCTTCCCTATATTGATATAAGTACGTCGCGAAACGTATATTACGGCTATATGTAAAAGAAGTTCTGAATATCGTTTGAATGTAGACAATGAGTTTTGAATGTTCATTTCATATCGCGTGCTATGTGGGTTTGGTCACAGATGTGGGTCGAATACCGGACCATCTTAAATAGAAGCGTACCCATCCCATCGTTCGATTTTTTTTTTCAACTCGCTCTATCACAATTTTTCATCGGTCTGTGTGAAACTTTGTAGAAATGATCCTTAAACACAATATAACAATCTGTATATCGACAACATTTGTCGAAACTTGAAACTCCCTCGATACTTTATTCCTGAGAAACACAGAAAACGTGGAATTTTTCGGCCACTTGTTTACATTAAAATAACTGTAAACATTGAATGTTTTCCTGCATTTCCTGCAATCATAAGGCAGCGCCAGAGTCTAGGAAATCGTTTGAGACCAAAATCGATTGTTTTTGTTCACATCCGGCCGAGCAATGGCAATTCATGTAAACAAAAACGATTGATTTTCATTGATTTCGAGAGTGAATGTTTTTTGTTTTTTATTTTTTATCTCGAAACCAAATAATTGCCTATACACTCATATTTTTTATTTCTTATTTTGATGAAATTTTTTTTCCGAAATATTTTTTGGTGATTTTTCAAGATTTCCCTAGGTTCTGAGCGCTCAGCGAACAGCGAGTTATTGCACGCAGCACTTCAATCAAGACTTAACTAGTGCGTTTAATTACTTCCATATCCACATAGTGGAGTGAAAGTATAGTAATCGTAAGAAAAAAATCAAACATTTTTCTTGTTAAAATAGGTTTAGAACGTCATGAAACGCCGAGATTTTAAATATGTGCGAAAAAAAATTATGTATGTCGCCTGTAACTTTTTTTTACTGATATCGTAAATAGTTTCGCCAGTAAGAATTCCAGAAAACGTATATTATAGTTATTTATGATACAAGTGGTAAAAATGATGTTTCAATTACAAAATACTTGTTTTTATTTTGTCCCCACTCAAAATAAAATATCATTTTTAACATTTTATCATAAATAACTATTATACCTATTCTATTTATTATTATACCTATATCTATTTGTTTAACTTTTTCCGTTTAATGTATCCTTTCGTTTGTTTCTGTAGATTGTATATTATATATATTATATTATTTTATATTATAATAAAACATTTTTAATGACATTTTAATAGTTTTGTAGTAGGAGGGGGAGGGGGGCGCTACAATATAGTTGCCTATGGCCGAAAAAAGTCATAATCCAGCACTGCTCAACAGTAAAATTTGCAGTTGGTAAATAAATCAGTAGAAAATCCATTTCACTCAATAATTTAGGCTGCTGAAGAAACGAATCTTCCTGGATCGAGTAGTACTGGTCGCCGGCGAGTAAGATAATCGGAGCTACGCTGTCATCCAGCAGCACAGAAATACCTACTTTAAAGCTGAACATAACGAAGCTCGACTGGGATTTGCGCTTGGATTTTTAGTACATGATGTACATTTTTGGAACAATGTAATCTTTACACATGAAAAACTTTCCAGTCTGCACCAGCGTGTCTAATAATGACAAAAGTGGTATATTTTCCGTTATCATGTGGGCTTGGATATCGGCACGTGGTCCTGGTGTTTTGTGGCATACTGAGAAACGATTTAATAGTGAAATATTATGCTCCTTTCTGTGTCACAATTATTTCCTAATAATGAATTTATATTTCAACAAGATAATCAATTGGTCAGTTCATACTGCTCATATCGCGACTAACTGGTTTCAAGATAACAACAATAATGTTCTTAACTGGCCCAGTCATAGTCCAGATCTTAACCATGTGGAAGACGTATGGGGACTACTCGTAAGAAGTATTCAAACATGAAATATGAGACCACGGAATGCCCAAGAATTACTGGTACCTAGTAGTAAATAATGCATGAGAAAATATTATTACTAATGATTATTGTATAAGTTTATTTAATTTTATGCCAGACTTATAGAAGTTATATTCTTTGTTGCCCTGATCCAGGATTTCTACCTCGATTTCTACTAATCGTACTGTTTATTCTCTACTTTTTTAAAATGTTAAACACAGAATTGTTGTTAATGTTATAACGCAGTGCAATATGTCTCATTGACAATCCATCTTCTGCTTTGGCAATAACTACAGCATTAGAATAAAAAAATATAATAAGAGTGCTGTTTTATTTCGGCTAGTCATTACCATACCTCGGATGTAGCGGCCAGAGTCCAGGGTTGTCTTTTACAAATAGGCACGTTATATTGTTATATTGTAAACACCTACTAAAACATACCCAAACTACAAACACAGAAAGGATGCAACGTGTTAATTGAATTTTATTAATTTTACCATGGTAATGCGTTTAGTCGGTGACGCACTATACCTATGAAATACAAACGTAAGGCGTAATAGATTCTTTTAACTGACAGTGCGCGTCCACTTTACGCTACCTCAAACAGTAGCAGAGATAACGTCGCGTGTGTTGATCGGTGGCAAATATGCTGAAAATACTGCAAGTTCTTATTATTCCTTACCGATGGAGTGAATTATATGAAAACTGCTGGAAGAATTTAGAAAGAAACATATCGGAATATACTGCATGTAACATGTTTAGCGCATGGGCTGCGTAGGACTGCTGAAACTATTAGGAGGTGCTACAGTAATGTTGATAAATTAATATCTGGTGTAAAGAAAGTTTTTCTTAAAGCACCAGGTCGTGCACAGTTATTTGACGATATTCTACCAAATATTCCATTATCTCCAGCGTCCATTGTCACACGATGGGGATCTTGACTACAGGCCGCATCGTACTATTACTGTCATTTTAAAAATGTGAAATACGTAATAGCCGATTCAAAATAAGCGATACGCCACCTACGGTGCCGATTACGAACTACTTTGTGAGATGACAAGTGAAAACTTTCATTGTTTGCTTGTGTCATAATTGTTTTGAGTTGTTTTTATTGTCGATTGGATTCAATTAAAATTGAAAACAATATGAATCAATATTGTTCAGATCCTCAGTGTCCCTCTTGGGAAAAAAAAAACCAACTTAAGTTTCCATTTACTTCCCGAAGCCGGCAAACACCGCGTGACGATGGATAACAGTTTTGGAGGGAAGAATTTTGTGGACTCTCAGCACCTAGGAACATGTTTTAGCTAACATAAACATTGATTATTAATAAAATATTAATATAATAGTTATTATAAGCATTAAATCACATTATGAAAAAAAATAAAAATAACAATAACCTAACATAATACGTACCTTGTTTTCGTCAGTTTACGCTGAAGAATTACGGTAAATACACCCAAGTAATAAAATATCGCTTAAATATAGAATAAAATCAATTGCCATACATATAATTGTTATTGAAATTTATTTATAAAATACCTTTTTATAGCAAGCAAAATCATAAAAAATATAAAGATTTGAATGTAAACAAAACACCTATCACACAGGAATTAGTTCCGATGTCAACCGCAGAGGCACTGCAATCTTAATATCAGACGCGTATACAACAGTTAAATCCAAATCACGTTGCCATTTCACAGGCGCACCAGGCATTTCTGGATCCAACTGTTTAAGAAAATCTGGAGACCATACACGGACGTTTCTCACGAATTCCTCTAGCCATACGGGACCTTCAACATCAGCTAACATCAGCCATTACTATAGTTGATGCAAGAAACGTTGTGTTCGATCTTCGACCATGTATTTTTCAATTACAGGGAGATTGCTGCGACAGTACAAAACAAATTCACAACTGTATTAACAAAAAATCTTGGATTTGTTACAATGACAGATGTAACAGGCCTTTTACAAGGCAAATAAGTAGACTTTGCTACACCCGGCATGAATGTGGTGACTGCGGAAGTTCCGATATTTTAAGTATAGCCCAGTTACATCTGTCGACTTCGAGAGGTCCTTCTCGCAATATAAATGGATTTATACCGAAAGGCGCCGAAGTTTAACTCCAAAACATTTAGAGTAGATATTAGTGATATACTTTTATTTTTGTAGTGAGTGTTATAAAGTGGCGTTATTACCTTTGGATACTACATAATTCGCTACAAAATATTTCAAGGTAAGATATCGTTTCATACATGCATGCAACTCTTTATGCGCTGACACATCATCATCTAAAGCCAACCCTGGTTTTACGTCATATCTGGCCGCTAAATCTGAGGTCTGGTCATTACATATTTAAACAGAGACAGATTTACAATAGAAAAAAATAGTTGTCCTATTTTTTTTTTTTGCTCACGAGAGTACCTACGTACTCACCAAACTTTAAAATATATCATTCATATCCAAGGTCGTGTAATTTCCACAACCTCTGTGATTTCATAATAAAGATGTTTTGATATGATTTGAAGTAGGTACTTGGAAAAGTGCTGGAAGTATAGTAGACGCAATAGATATAAGATATTTCCCCTTCGTAAATATCAAAAGCGCTGGGTATGCACCGGTGTGAACTTGGCAGCTAAAAGATAGCAGCCAAAATGACGGAAATGCCCGAAGGTACATAGACGTGCAATAAAAATAAAAAAGGGGTAATTTTTTTTAATTAGATCCTAATCTAGAAAGTAACAATTACTAGTGGAGAAAGATTCAATAATTATTGACCGAACAAATACATAATCCACAAATCGTACGAAGGAAACGAGTTATCACTTTGAAATTGACAGGAGAGTTAGAAAATGATATAATAAACCCTATGAATGTAGTACAATTTCCTTGGGAGCCGTTAAAGGGTTCAAAAACTACCCCGGAAGATATGCAAAATTCTCAAACAGCAAGAAAGAAACGAGTTGTCACCTTGAAATTGACAGGAGAGCTAGAAAATCATATACTGAACCTTATGAATGTAGTACAGTTTACTTGGTATACGTCTAAGGGTTCAAAAACCACCCCAGAAGAAATGAAAAATTCTCAAACAGCAAGAAGGAAACGAATTATCACTTTGAAATTGACAGGAGAGCCAGAAAATCATATACTGAACCCTGCGAATGTAGTACAATTTACTTGGGAGCCGTCTAAGGGTTCATAAACCACCCCCGAAGAAATACAAAATTCTCAAACAGCAAGATGGAAACGAGTTATCGCCTTGAAATTACCAGGAGAGCTAGAAAATCATATACTAAACCCTGTGAATGCAGTACAATTTACTTGGCAGCCGTCTAAGGGTTCAGAAACCACCCCCGAAGAAATGCAAAATTCTCGAACAAGAAGGAAACGAGTTATCACCTTGAAATTGACAGGAGAGCTAGAAAATCATATAATGAACCCTTTAAATCTAGTACAATTTCCTTGGGAGCCGTCTAAGGGTTCAAAAACCACCCCCGAAGAAGTAAAAAATTCTCAAACAGTAAGAAGGAAACGAGTTATCACTTTGAAATTGACAGGGGAGCTAGAAAATCATATACTGAACCCTGTGAATGTAGTACAATTTACTTGGGAGCCGTCTAAGGGTTCAAAAACTACCCCCGAAGAAATACAAAATTCTCAAACAGCAAGAAAGAAACGAGTTATCACCTTGAAATTGACAAGAGAGCCAGAAAATCATATAATGAATCCTTTAAATGTAGTACAATTTCCTTGGGAGCCGTCTAAGGGTTCAAAAACCCCCGAAAAAATAAAAATTCGCAAACAGCAAGAAGGAAACGAGTTATCACCTTGAAATTGACAGGAGAGCTAGAAAATCATATACTGAACCCTGTGAATGCAGTACAATTTACTTGGGAGCCGTCTAAGGGTTCAGAAACCACCCCCGAAGAAATGCAAAATTCTCAAACAACAAGAAAGAAACGAGTTATCACCTTGAAATTGACAAGAGAGCCAGAAAATCATATAATGAATCCTTTAAATGTAGTACAATTTCCTTGGGAGCCGTCTAAGGGTTCAAATACACCCAAAAAAATAAAAATTCGCAAACAGCAAGAAGTAAACGAGTCATCACCTTGAAATTGACAGGAGAGCTAGAAAATCATATAATGAACCCTTTAAATGTAGTACAATTTCCTTGGGAGCCGTCTAAGGGTTCAAGAGCCACCCCCGAACAAATACATACTCCTCAAGTCGCACGAAGGAAACGAGTTTAGTATATGACTTTCTGTATTATGTCTTTCTTCGGGGGTGGATTTTCAACCCATAAACGGCTCCCAAGTCAATTGTACTACATTCACAGGGATCAGTATATGATTTTCTAGCTCTCCTGTCAATTTCACAGTAATAACTCGTTTCCTTCTTGCTGTTTGAGAATTATAGATTTCTTCGGGGGTGGTTTTTGAACCCTTAGACGGCTCTCAAGTAAATTGTACTACATTCACAGGGTTCTGTATCCTCTTGAAAGGAACTCCGGCGTTGAACTGCTTCTTTTCACCCTTACTTCCCTGTGGTCCCTTACTGGCTGCACAAATCTTGCATTTGCGACACCAAGCCTCCACATCCTGACGACTTTTTATTCAATAAAATCGTTCTCGTATTTTCTTCAGGGTCTTGTTAACACCGAAGTGTCCATCGAATGTTTCATTGTGCACTTCCTGAAGCATCTTCGCTACTCGACACCTGGGAATCACGCATAACCACCTGCTTTCCATCCGGGCTGAAACATCCTTCCATTTTGGACGAGTTCCCCTTTCTTTGGCTCTCAATATAGGCCCAATTTCCTCATCGTTCAATTGCTCTTGTCTGAGCGCTTCATCTGTCCTGTCATCCGGCACCTCCACCTTGACAATGTTGACTGCTCCCGTGACCTGCAGTCTCTCCTGGTGGTAGTACTTGCAACCTTCCTTGCATGTTCTTCTGGATGAAGCTTTTGCATATTTCTGGGATTTCGATTTATCGTCAAATTCTTGTAGTGGTTGTCTTTTCGTAATACTTCGAAGCTGGGAAATCTTCACTTCTCTATGGGCACCGCGTCCATTATCTGGCACAGCCTCTCTGGAACCGGCTTCCTCTGATTTTCCCATCGGCTTCACAGCGTCGGCGTCTACTCTCTCCAAGCTCCTCCGTGGACATTCTAGCTGGATATGTCCTAGTTCTCCGCACCTGTAACATTTCATACGCCGTCCACTTGGCCTTTCACTACTTCTATTCTGTGTCTCATCCATGTTTCCAGCATTCACATTCCTCGAGTTCCGCTGTCGACAGTCTCGTTTGATATGCCCTGCTCTGCCACAGTTGTAACATTTAATACCCCCGCTTGGCTTCTCTCTATTTTGTTGTGATTCCTGTCTTTTCGGAGGATTCGATTTAGCTAGTAATTGACTGATCATTTTATTCGTTTTGAGAATCGCGTTCAAGATAGGGTTTTGGTCTCTCTCTCTTCTGGCTGCGATTCCTCGAGCGTCATAGCCCGCACTCTTGACTTTGGAGTATCCCTATAGACGGCTTCTACTTCTAGTGCACGCACCAAGGCTTCACTACTACTGTTATGTCGGGATAGCCTGAGGACTCGCCTGATCTCCTCGTGCCTTATCCCGTCTAGGAATGCCCCCACTGCCAATTGCTCTTTAAATTCTCTTGGCGCATCAGGATATGCCAAATGTGCCAGTCTTTCCACCGCAGCTGCCAATTCTTGCAGACTCTCTCCAGCTTTCTGAACGCGCAATTTTAGCTGGGTCTGGTATATTTGAGCAAGGTGTTGATCGCCATATCGTAGATCTAAGGCAGCTTCTAAAACTCTAAAATTTCGTTGTTGGTCTGCCGGAATTATCTGGAGCAACTCCAACGCTTGGCCCCTTAAAGCCACGATTAATGCCTTAGCCTTCTCTTCGTCATTCCAGTTGTTTGCACTCACTGCTGCCTCAAACTGTGTCTTGTAAGTCATCCGGGAACCTTGACCATCAAAGGAGGGAAATTTTAATCGCTGGCCTGATGATACCACTTGCTGGTTGCCTCTTTCCCTCAACTGTTGTTTAAGTTGGTCTATTTCTCCCTCTACCTGGTGCATTTTCTCTTTGACTCCACCAACTTCTTCTTCGACCTTGCCTACTTTTACTTCGACCTCATTAACTTTCGTCTTTACGCTACCCATATCTTCCTTAATCTCACTTTTTATTTCTTCAACGACTGTAAACAAGGCATTCTGTTGCGTCTCTATAGCTTTCCTTAAGTCGTCATTTTCCTTTTGACGTCGTTTCTCTTCTTCTTGTTTTTCTTCATGACGTCTTTGTTCTTTTTCTTGTCGTTTTCTTTCCCGTTCTTCTTTCTCTTCCTGGCGCTTTCTTTCCTGTTCTTCTTTCTCTTCCTGGCGCTCTCTTTCCTGTTCTTCTTTCTCTTCCTGGCGGTGCCTTTCCTGATCCATCATCATCTTTTGCATTTGGGCCATAAAGTCCTGCATTTGTTTTTCGGATGCCATGCTTCTGGTTGTTATCGGCATATAATTATCAACAAAATTGTATAATCACGTCAATATCGGTAATGGAATTGTCCAGAGAAATCGCAAAACAGCACGAGAAATTCTTTTATTTAAACTACTGTCCAAATAGAAAAGTTCTCGAAAGTTCACGAAAATGCACTTAATTAACTACACGAAAAAGTCTTGCTCAGAGTCTTTAATCTCTTCTTAGTTCAAAGGATTTAATCACTATCACTAATGTCCTAATAAAATGTTCCAAAAATGTCTCAAAAATGCACTTAACACTATTTTTCTGTTCGAAAATAACCCTCGAACAACGTCCAGTAAATCAGTCCACTGTGTTAGCACTAACTCCGAGAATACTGTCCCAGTCTTCTCAACACTTCCGAAAAATCCTCTTGTTAACATTTCGCGTCTGACACCAATGTTACGTGTTTCCCACCTTTTCTAGCTCTCCTGATAATTTTAAAGTGATAACTCGTTACCTTCTTGCTGTTTGAGAATTTTATATTTCTTCGGGGGTGGTTTTTGAAGCCTTAGACGGCTCCCAAGTAAATTGTACTACATTCAAAGGGTTCATTGTATGATTTTCCAGCTCTCCTGTCAATTTCAAGGTGATAACTCGTTTCCTTCTTGCTGTTTGAGAATATTGTATTTCTTCGGGGGTGGTTTTTGAACCCTTAGACGGCTCCCAAGTAAATTGTGCTACATTCACAGGGTTTAATATATGATTTCCTAGCTCTCCTGTCATTGTGATAACTCGTTTCCTTCTTGCTGTTTGACAATTTTGTATTTCTTCGGGGATGGTCTTTGAACACTTTGACGGCTCCCAAGTAAATTGTACCACATTCACAGGGTTCAGTATATGATTTTCTAGGTCTCCAGTCAGTTTCAAAGTGATAACTCGTTTCCTTCTTGCTGTTTGAGAATTACGTATTTCTTCGGGGGTGGTTTTTTAACCCTTAGATGGCTACCAAGTAAATTGTACTACATTCACAGGGTTTACTATATGATTTTCAAGCTCTCCTGTCAATTTCAAAGTGATAACTCGTTTTCTTCTTGCTGTTTGAGAAGTATGTATTTCTTCGGGGGTGGTTTTTGAACCCTTCAACGTCTCCCAAGGAAATTGTACTACATTCAGATGGTTCATTATATGTATTTCTAGCTCTCCTGTCAATTTCAAGGTGATAACTCGTTTCCGTCTTGCTGTTTGAGAATATTGTATTTCTTCGGGGGTGGTTTTTGAACCCTCCAACGGCTCCCAAGGAAATTGTACTACATTCAAAGGGTTCGTTATATGATTTTCCAGCTCTCCTGTTAATTTCAAGGTGATAACTCGTTTCCTTCTTGCTGTTTGAGAATTTTATATTTCTTCGGGGATAGTTTATGAATCCTTAGACGGCTCCCAAGTAAATTGTACTACATTCACAGGGTTCAGCATATGATTTTCTAGCTCTTCTGTCAACTTCAAAGTGATAACTTGTTTCCTTCTTACTGTTTGAGAATTTTGTATTTCTTCGGGAGTGGTTTATGAACCCTTAGACGGCTCCCAAGTAAATTGTACTACATTCAAAGGGTTCAGTATGTGATTTTCTAGCTGTCCTGTGAATTTCAAAGTGATAACTCGTTTCCTTCTTGCTGTTTGAGAATTTTTCATTTCTTCGGGGGTGGTTTTTGAACTCTTGGACGGCTCCCAAGTAAATTATACTACATTCATGGGGTTCATTATATCATTTTCTAGCTCTCCTGTCAATTTCAAAGTGATAACTCGTTTCCTTCTTGCTGTTTGAGAATTTTGTATTTCTTCGGGGGTGGTTTTTGAACCCTTCAACGGCTCCCAAGGAAATTGTACTATTCAGAGGGTTCATTATATGAATTTCTAGCTCTCCTGTTAATTTCAAGGTGATAACTCGTTTCCTTCTTGCTGTTTGAGAATATTGTATTTCTTCGGGGGTGGTTTCTGAACCCTTAGACGGCCCCCAAGTAAATTGTACTACATTCACAGGGTTCAGTATATGATTTTCTAGCTATCCTGTCAATTTCAAGGTGATAACTTGTTTCTTTCCTGCTGTTTGAGAACTTTTCATTTCTTCGGGGGTGGTTTTTGAACCCTTCAACAGCTCCCAAGGAAATTGTACTACATTCGTAGGGTTCATTATATCATTTTCTAGCTCTCCTGTCAATTTCAAAGTGATAACTCGTTTCCTTCTTGCTGTTTGAGAATTATGTATTTCTTCGGGGGTGGTTTTTGAAGCCTTCAGCGGCCCCCAAGGAAATTGTACTACATCTACAGGGTCTAGTATACGATTTTCTAGCTCTCCTGTCAATTCCAAAGTGATGACTCGTTTCCTTCGTACGATTTGTGGATTATGTATTTGTTCGGGGGTGGATTTGGGTAGCTGCCAAATAAGTTATTTTGGTGCAGCGTTTACTTGTTACATCATTTTCTGGCTCTCCTGTGAATTTCAAAGTTATACCTTGTTTCTTCATGACATTTTAAAATTATATCCATGTAATTTAAGAATTTTATATATCAACGGGGAGGTGTGGACAATATTTATGGTCAATAATTATTGAACCTTTCTCCACTAGTAATTGTTAATTTCTTAGATTAGGATCTAATTAAAAAAAAAATTACCCCTTTTTTATTTTTATTGCACGTCTATGTACCTTCGGGTGTTTCCGTCATTTTGGCTGCTATCTTTTAGCTGCCAAGTTCACATAGGTTACCTGGTATACCTATTTATGAAAACGATGGAAATTGCCAAAAAATGACGCCAGCTGTACAAGATAATAAATGATAATTTACACACCGTCACGCTTAAATTGAGGGGTGTAGATACCTAATTAGGATAATATTGTGTAATCTATATACCTATTTTAACTGTGAAATTCATTGGATTGGAGAACATTTTGATTTCTGCAAAATTTAAATGTGATAAGAATGTTTAATTGTATAAAACAAAAGAATAAATGCTAAATTACAAATAACAACACCTTCGACCTCTGAGTCCTCAGTTGCTTAATTTGAAGGAACGCGTTTAGAGGAGTATATAGTCTAGGAAATGGCGTGCAAAACAAAGAATTTATATAAATAGAAGCCGAGATAAAGTGTAAAAGTTATACGATACTGTTGCCATCATGTCCAACATACCTTTTTCTCACCATTTCGTTCTAAGATACAATATTGCCTATAACGCTATCTCTGTTGCAATCACTCCAAGACCGTGGTATGAGTGTAGCAAAGACATATGTGGAATTTAGTCATTTAAGAACTGTGTCTGTTTTAACTACTCTAACCTCAAAATTATTTTCGTGTTTTGTAAATTTAAACAATTATTCTCGTTGAATCGTAAAAATAGTGAAAACATGTGTTGTTTGTGGTGTAGTTGAGGATAAGAATAGCCTGTTGTCTTACATTTATTTGTCATGTTAAAAACAGTACTGCAACAAAGATGGGGCTATAGTAATTTTCATCATAAAGAAAGAGATAATTATAAAATGTAATGTCTGAACTTGAGTACGAGATGTTGACAACACACTTATAAATGTGTATCTGCTTCTATTTATATAAATTCTTTGGTGCAAAATCGACGACGAAAGGTTACCGGCTGCCACTCAGTGATCGGAGAGAACAATAACTACAACATTTTTTTCTCTCCGAAAAGTTTTGGTATGGTGGAAGAATATAGAGGAGGGTTGGTATTTTTTTTAAAACGAATGGTTATCGATATCTGTCCTCATAGGTCGTTAGTATATGCACTTGACATATCCCAGTCAAACATTAGAGAATTAACTTTCTAATCTTTGCCCCAGTTACACTGGCAGACGAAAATTCCGCTCGGTGCGCGGTAGAGGGAAATTAAAAAAATATATATCTTTTTAAAATTCCCTCTACCGCGCATCGAGCGGAATTTTCGTCTGCCAGTGTAACTGGGGTATGTCAAGTACATATATTAACGACGTATGAGGACAGATATCGATAACCATTCGTTTTTAAAAAAATGCCCCCACCTCCATATTCTCCCACCATACCAAAAATTTTCAGAGAAAAAACTTTTGTAGTTACATGTTCTCTTCGATCACTGAGTGGCAGACGATAACCTTTAGTCGTCGATTTTGCACGCCATTTCCCTAACAAAATTTCTGTTCGAAATTTTCACTAACCGTCGAGTTCTCATAGGTAGAGGTGTTTTAAAACCTCATGAGCTGTGACCTTCATATGCGCAGAGACATAATCCGTCCTGTTGACTCAGTTACACTTCTTAAAAATATTATATTTATTGTTTACAATTTATCCCGAGCTCTTGTTGATGTATACAGCAAAGCAGCCTCCAGTGTCTTCAAAAACATACTTATAACTCAGATTAAACTTTGCCTTTTGCTCATTTTGCGGCTCATGAGATTCTGAAACACCTCTACCTAAGTATTGTCTATATAAGTATTTTGCTTCATTAGAATAGAATAGAACACTTTATTTCAGAAACATGTTTACATGTATGGAAATGTGTAATATACAATAGTATATTATAATAATAATCTAATAAAAGTCTAATCATCTTATACATACAATACATACATATACATAATATTTCAAATATAATGGTTGACAGTTTTACAATAGGTTTGTTCCAACAGACAGAAAAACCAGTTCCGGAACTGTCGGGAGTATGCGCAATAAGAAATTAACGTTCCAACATTCTTATTGCGCATACTCCCGACAGTTCCGGAACTGGTTTTTCTGTCTGTTGGAACAAACCTAATATACCTAGTGACTAATTTAGTTTTAGTATGTTTATACGTTTTCTAACCTGCACAAGCATTCATATATGATCACTCTGTTATTTGTTCATAGGGAATCGTTTTTATCCTGAATAAAATCGTCTACCGAATAGTAGGCTTTTTTAGTAACATGTCTTTTACTTTTTTTTCAAATTTCCTTACAGGCAGATTTTTCGTTTCTTTGTGTAGTTTATTATACAGTACAGCACCTTTATAATAACACTGCTTTTTTACAGAGAAGTTCTGTGACGTGGCAGTAGTATTAAGTTATTATTTTGTCTCGTATCTGAACTACTGACGGTGTAAGTTGATTTATTTTACAGTACTGTTTTTAATATATACAAGGAGGGTAGTGTTAAAATATTTAGTTTGATAAAGTGCGGTTTACAGGATTCTCGACTACTTTTTGCTCCGGAGATAACTCTGAGAGCACGTTTTTGTGTTGTAAATATTGATGCCCAATCAGTAGAGATGTCCCAAAAGATTATACCATATGAAATAAGGGCGCCGAAGACTGCGTGATACAATATTTTCAGGATGTTATTGTTTAGACCCTTGTTTGCCATCGCTCTCAAGCAATAGTATGCGGTGTTTAGTTTCTTATTGAATAATAAAACATGTTTCTTAAAATTCATTTAACTGTCGAGCGTAAAACTAGGGACTTTATTTCTTTCTGTATTTTTTCTTTGGCTAAAATGTATACAATATGTTTTTTCGAAGTTTATTTTATTTTATTAGCCTCACACCAATTACAAATGCGTTCTCATTTACACACGGTAAAATATTTGTTGATTTGTCGCATTTCACCAAAAAAAGTGAATCGTCAGCAAAAAGTGTTGCCGGTGAATTCGGGACACTAGAAGGTACCTAAATCATTTATATAGGTAGAGTAAAAACAGAAGTGGACCTAGGACTGATCCCTGAGGTACTCCACTTCCTATTTTACCCCATCCCGGATGCGAATAATCTGCTGACTCTGTTGGTTTTCTTGAAATTTTTTGCCGTTCCCTGTCCGTCAAGTAGCTCCGAAATCATTTTAAAGCTACACCACGTATGCCATAGAATTCCGGTTTTAGAAGAATTATTTCTAAATTTACAGTCGAAAGCTTTCGAGAAATTACATGCTATACCAACTATTTGATAATTTGAGTCCAAATATCTTACAATGGTTTTTGTTATATCATAAGTTGCAGTTGTTGTTGATTTGCCACTTAGGAATCCATGCTGGCTTGGATTTATTGTATTACATCTATTTAGGAATTCCAATAATCTTTTGTTCATAAGTTTTTCAAACATTTTTGATATTGTGATTAATAAACTGGTCGATAATTTGAAATAGATTGCGGGTTTCCCTTCTTAAACAGTGGTGCAACATGTGATCTCTTCAGGGCCTTCGGGAAAACACCCTGGCATGTCATTTGCTATTTTCGTTTTTCTCTTATGCAGACTTATTATCAATTTTCTTAAATCGTTTCTCTATTATAGGACTAGTATATTGTATTATAAATCTCTTCAATGTATTTTTAATGTTAACATTGCATAATATTATTATCTACCTACATAACCAATAATAAAGTTGTATGATGTTTCTTAAATGAAATAAAAGTATTTTTTAAAGTGAATTATTATTTGTTTGCTTATAATTGTATTGAAACATATTCTTTATAGGATTTTGCCTCGGATTTTGCAAACAGCAGAAAAAATAGTTCTCATAGATACCTAGTTATTTTTTCTGCTGTTTGCAATTTGCAAAATCCTATAAAGAATATGTTTCAATACAAATATGTAGGGTCAACCGGGGCTAATATGAGACAAAAATAGAAACTTTTGACATAACTTTTTAATTATTTGCTCTATTTGGTTAATAAAAAAATTAATCTGTAGTATTTGGCTTTACCTTTAAGAATATATAAAGAAGGAATGGTAAACTTTATGCATAATAACAAAAAAAAATAAAAAAGGTGTATCAGAATAACCCCGCCAATGGGGCTATTAATGATACAGCAAGGGGCTTTTATGATACAGCAGTGTTTTAGCCTGCTATGAGTATATGTTAAAGAAACGGGGCTAACATAATACACATTTGTACATAATAAATTTTTGGGAAAAATCTGTGTGATGTGGTGCAAGTAGTTTTTGAGTTATGGCGATTTTAGTTTATTCATAATTCATCACAAGGAAGAATAGGTTTCTTTATGAGGTAAAACACAAAATAATTTCAATTAGTAAAGAGTTTTGTGTGACAGAAATTTTGTTTAGAATGTTAGGAAGTTGGCCTATTAAGTTAAATGGGTAGGTAAATTAAGAAAAAAAACGAAATTTTTGTTAATGCGTGTATTAATGTAAAATATTAAATCAAATACTTAAGAAACTCTTAAAACTAAAACTAGACAGTGGAAAATATTAAATACTCTGAATATTGGTAGTTCTCCTAGGTAACTACATTGCCTCAAATACTTCTACAACTTTTTCAAACACATATTTTTCTCGATGGCCTGACATTATAAGGTCTGGAACGGGTAATTTGGCAACTATATCCGCCATAGATATAGAAGAAATATCATTTTCCCTTTTTTTAAAAGTTTTTTTGTCGTTCTCTGACAATAATCCCATCACTTCCATTTTATTACTATCAATAGACAGCACTGTCACGACATATTTATATGTTGTGGAATTTCTTAGACCTCCTTTAAATTTTGCAAGTAGGAAATCACCAACCTTGATGTCAATTGGGTTTAAAATCTCGGAATAATCATCCACTTGTAGTTCGCAAATTTCCACATCTTCATCCGAGTCGTGACGATTTCCTATCTGTGAGACCGGTTCTATTTCTTCGTCATTGCTTGTGTCGCTATCAGAGTTTTCGTTTATAATTCGTCGTTTTTTTTCTGCAGGTTTTCCCTTTTTTAATGATTTTTGTTGCATTGAGTTATTTGCCAATTCAATCTTCTTTTTGTTGCTCCTGTCAACCTTTTCTTTAATTACCTGTCGCTTTTTTACTATAGTTTTTTGTCTTTTTACTAAATTTCTTTTATTCTGTAGAGCAATTTTTTTCATCAAAGTCTGTTTTTTTCTCATGTCTATCTGTTGCTTTTTTTTAATTCTAAGTCTTTTTTTTTTAGTTATTTCGGCCATGTACTCTTCTGATGTAATAACCTTCGATGTGGGATCTACTTTTCTTTTAGTTATTTTTTTATGTTCCGTTTTACCCTTAAACATTTCTATCAGCAAATTTTCAAAAGATGTTGGTGTTGATGTCGATGAAGCAGTGGGTGATGATTCTTTCTGGAATAATTCTAAATTTGGTGGGATCTCGATAGCAGTACTGGGTCCTGGTTCTGAATTTAATGATTCCAAAAAATGTGATGAACCTGCTACGGGTTCATTATAAAAAGTGTCTGGATCTAAGGATGTAACTGAAGCTGAAGGCATGAATGAAGTTGAAGGTGTGACTGGGGCTGAAGGTGTGACTGAAGTTGAAGGTGTGACTGAAGCTGAAGGTGTGACTGGTAAGGACAGATTGGTTGCTAATTGTTTTTCTAAAACATTGTTAATGGGTGGGTTTTTACTTTCCAAATATCGCTGATACTTATCTGGATGAAATCTAGATATGGGATATTTTGATCTATCGAGAGGAAATATGCCTGTGGTCCGAAAACCTGATACAATATTTTCGGCTTTCATCCCATCATTCCATATTTCGCATAACAAATTAACGAATTCATTTTTCTGCAATTTTCTCTGGTTTTTCCTAAACCACTCTATTAAAACTGAGTCCCATTTGTACTTTAAAGATTTGAAGCAACATTTGTCTAATGGTTGTAATACATCCGTTGTGTGAGCAGGAAGTTTTATGATACAGATATTTTGTTGTCGGGCGTATTTAATAGTGGTTTCATCTAAATGAGTCATATGACCATCAAATAATAATAAAATGGGCCTTTCTTTGACTGTTTCACAAAACTTTTCAAATCAACTTTGAAATACCACCGATGTTATTCAACCATTATCAGTAGAAGAATAAAACGTTCCTGGTAAATCTTTGTCCCCTTTCCATGACGTCCAGAGATTTGTTGCTTGAAAGATAATTAAGGGAGGTAACGCTTTTCCTTCAGCAGAGACACAGGCTAAAACAGTAGTATTTTCACGACCACAACCCTCGGTGTATCTATGTGGCTTTTGTCCTACACCAGAAATTCCTTTTACTCTTGAAGGATCAGAACAGAAACTGGTTTCGTCTAGGTTGTAGATGCATTGTGGCTTATTTTCCAATTCATTTTTTTCTATTTCTTGCTGTAGTAAGTCGTAAAAATTATGTATAATGAAAGGATCCCCTGTTGCAATTCGGCGGCATTTTTCTAATGGTTCAAGTCTCTTTAAACTAAGTTTATTTCGTTTGCAAAAACCTACAAACCAGTCGGAGCCAGGCATATTATTTTTGAAAGGAACATTTAAACCATTTTGTTCTACATAATCTTTAATTTAAGTGTAAAACTTCAAGTCTTCCTAAGGCAAAACCCCACTTGGCCAATACCTTTATATGCTCAGCCAAATTAGCTTCTACATCTGAGCTAAATACTGTTGGATGACCCGGTTTTCTTTGATGTCGAATTACTTTACCTTCTTCGACTATTACTCCTTCTGTTCGTTCTTGTTCTGTTCTCTCTTCTACCTTTTTCTTGTATCTACTTAAAATCATTTTATCGATTTTTAGTTCTGTTGCTACTGACCGAAGTGACTGTCCATTGCGTATTTTCTCCAGTGCATTATTTAAAAATTCCGTGGTATGTTCCTTGCGGATGCCCTTCTTTTTATAATGGCGCACCATATTGTTAAAATGTCTATGAGTATGTTTTTAATGTTAGTGTGTTATTCTACAAGACTAGTCCTTATGTTTTTCAAGATCTGCAATAAAGGAGAGATCTCTATGTATTTATTACCCCTAAAGTCTATTTCAATCCAGGGTGCAGTAAATGTAAATAGAATCACGTGAATGTTATAATTTACCAGGGCCGCAATAACAGACTATTACCTCAAAATAGTTCCAATTTATTTAAATTAACAATTTTACGAAAATAAAACACAATAATTAGACCACAAGGTACGGTATTTAAAAAGGGATATTTAAAAATCACAATGAAACGCAATAAAAAGGATGCAACAGCGATATATTTCCAACTGAGTCTAAATGCGCACCTGTACCAAGACCGAGATGACCGCGTCTAGCAGTTTATGGTCGTTTAACCAATAGTATTGCAGATTCTAGCAAATCACGAAGCAATCATGCGCAGATCACTGCATGTTTATACTACACGCGCTGCATCTTGGATTGGAATACACTTTAGTGTGTGTGTGTCTCGTATTAGCCCCAGATAATGTATCATAATAGCCCCACGAAATGTATCATAATAGCCCCATAACTTTAACAGCTAATATATTGTATTTTCTAATAGATAATGTTAAACTGCTATAGTTACAAATGATCGTTAAAATTTTTTGAATTCAATCATGTATAAACATTTTAACAAAAATTTAAAATAAATAATCTACAATAAAAGTTTTATCTAAAAAAATAAAAGTTTTTTTCATAAAAAATATCACCTTTCACTTTCAATTTTTTTATGTAAAATCCTATTTTTGTTTTACAAGGCAAATTACTACCCTAAATTATATAAGTATTCACCATCCCACCCTGATTTATTCATTATCTTTTCGATATATTTTTAATTTTTTTTTCGAGCGTATCACAATAGCCTCAAGTTTTCGACTGTATCACAAAAGCCCCGGTTGACCCTAAGTAGTTCACATCTTGCAAATGTATTAATAAATTGATAGCAAAATTAAAAATAAACATAAGTACTTTTGCTATAATGTACAATTAATAGGTACGTACCTACCTACCTAAGTACCTACCTAATATTTAGGTGTTACCTGGCATATTGTTTATTGTTATAAATATATTATTAGCTCGCAAATTATTTGTAAAATAAATACTTAGCAGTCATTCAAATTATAACTAATACATCTATACAATGTATCCACCTGCCTTCTATAAAAAAATAATGACAATGAGAAACGGGTCAATGTTAGAAATATAATTTTAGAATTCACTAAACTTAGGTATTGACCCTTTTATTTGAGGAATTACGGTAGAAGTATTAGCACTCTTGTGGCGCCTGTATACGATTGGGAAGGTAGTTATTGCTGTCTCAATCGATTTTAATTAACAATAGAAATTAGAAGGTACTTACCAGTAAAATAATCTAGAAAAAATATTTGCATTTGCTTCTGGAGACGGATTTTGGTATTTTTTGCTTGAATCCATTTTCTTAAGTATAGAGGCAGTTTAAGTAACTAGGTAGAAAATACTCTCCTTAATAGAACACTACACATACAAACGGTTCTTTAAGCACATAATTAAGGCCACAGTTTTGTTATTTCGTTCAAATAATAGACAATATAAATATTAATTAATTAATGTCTGAAATGAAGTAGTTAAATCACCAACTGTTAACGGACGTTAATCTTAATTATAACCTGACAAGTTTTTATTTAAGTTGGACTCTTAAAATATATATATTCATATATATCACAGTTTAACCCAATATATACATCACTAGGTATCACACTATCACAATAATAGAAAGATGAATTTAGTTCGAGAGGTGATTACTACGAAAGTTAGGTTAGACACACTGATGTGAATTGTAGGGAAGACTGATCAGTGACGTAGTGACATTGAACATGCCAAATAGAGAAGGGGTAAGCGTGTATTGCCAATTACGATTGGAGTTTTGTTTATCTCTGTCCGTATAGTTTCGTGTTTACATAATGTTTTCTGATGGATGACTATTGAATATTTTATCTTATAATTATTATTAAAATTTGGGCCTGAACTGCACACGAAGTTGAGATTAGATATAAGTATAAGTATTGCTATTTTAAATACTAAAAGGTTTTGAAATACTTAGGTGACTTTGTAATTTTTATATCAAAACATATTTTTTAAATTCTGTGCTTATCTCCGGTTGTATACATTGGATACAAACTATCAAATTAGTCGAGTCGCTGTATCGAAATTTAAAAAAAACCCAAAAAATGTTTAATACTGTACCGATTTTTTTGAAACTTTGGAAATATCTTCTTGGGTCCATAAATCGAAAAGTTAAGAGTTTTTCTTTTGTCGGTCGAACCTCCGACATTGTTAAATAAACAAATTAAGTTAACAATTGAATAACTTCCTGAATAATTATTCAAAATGGCTGAATTTTTTTTAGGAGGGTTTTGGGCAGTGTTGCCAACTCCGTTAGGCGACGAAACTGTAGATAATAAAAAAAGATCGGGACCCGGGGGGTTAGTATAACTTACGACTCCCACCAACCTTCAATATAAATTTCGAAGAGCGGGGAGGTGGCATTCATAATAATAAATTATCTATCTCTATAAAAATTTCGAAGAGCGAGGGGACAGTATTCCTTAGAGGATTGAATATTTTTCTCGATCGAAATTTTGAAATTTGGCAGATCAAAGGGGTGACAATCCTTAGAATTGGATATTTAACTCAATCCAAATATTAAAGAGCGGTGGGGGTGATATTCCTCAAAATTGAATATCTGTCTCGATCGAAATGTTAGAAGAGCGGGGGGTGATATTCCTTAGGTTTCAATATACTTACCTCAATCTGAATTTTAAAAACCGGGGGGTGATATTCCCTAGAATTTTCAGTGTGTTATTATTAGGCGATTACCTCGTATAAATGTACTAAAAAATGCAATATGAAATTTGAACAAATGACCTATAATTATTCCAGTAAGTGCGGCATTTTTCCTTTTGGTGGACTTTCAAAAATTCAGGCAATACCTTAATAAAACAATTGATCTATACGATATACAAAAAACAGTAGATTTAGCACAGGGAAGGAAACCAAAAAACTGTAGATCTACTGAGAAAACAGTAGTGTTGGCAACACTGGTTTTGGAGTTCAAATTCAAAATGGCGGAATCAAAATGGCGCAAGTGTTATTAATTATTTCGTATATTTTTAACTAACAATTGAATAACTGCCAGAAAAATAAGTGAAAATGGCTCAACCTTTTTTGGGAGGGTTTCAGAGGTCGCTGATTACGAATTTAATATCAAAGAATCCAAAATCAAAATGGCGGTTGTGACAATAATTGTTTGGAATATTCTCTGTGAATATTCTCTATTTCTCTGTGAATATTATCATAATTGTATCGGAAAATTTCCAGAAAAGCTTCTTAGGTCGCGAATTATTACTTTAACATGGAAAAGTCAGAATTGAAAATGGCGGATTCAAAATGGCCGAAATATCATCCACTATTTTTAAATATTTTTGTAAATTTGTCATTCTAAAAAAATGATAACTTTCAGAGAAACCGAATTTATTAATATAACAAAATGTTAAATATGACCATGCTTAACGTACGTTTCAAATGTTATTGGTTCGGAAGATCGCTCCGTTTTTTTTAATTTCTGGAAAACGGTTTAGAATTTTTGATTGAAATAAAATGGAAAGTTAAGCCAATAAACATACCTTTTGACTGTTTTTTGTTTGAAGTCGATATCTATAATTGTTTTCAAATGTGACCCCTCACAAGCACCTATCTCACCGGCGGCGGCGTGAGGTCGGAAAATTGCTCTGTTTTTTTTTCAGTATCTAGAAAACGGTTTCGAATTTTTTAATGAAGTAAAATGCAAAATGAAGCCAATAAACGTACTTTTCGACTGTTTTTGTTTGGAGCCAGTACGTGTAATTGTTTTCAAATGCAACCCCTCATAAGCACCCATCCCACCAGAGTACAGCTGGAATACCGCTCCGTTTTTTTTTATTTCTGGAAAACGGATTCGATTTATTGAGTGAAACAAAAAACAAAATATTTCTAATGAACGCACCTTCGAATTTTCTTAGTTTCTAGCAGATTTTTATCATTTGTTGTTGTTATAGTCCAAAATCACGTTGAGTTCTTTAATTATTTAAGTTCACTTTCCCAACGAAAAATTTTTTTAATGTATTTTCCAGAATACACGGTATATGTGGAATTCTATTTTACATACGACGTATCTATAAGTTTCACATAAATATATGCCTATGATAATATATTATACTTCGTAAAAATCCAGGCCTGGAGCTAGAAACTGTTTTAAGAGAGGGCAAACAAATTTTCAGAGGGGGCCCGTGAGCCTAAATATTTTATTTTTATTTTCAATTATAAATAAGCCCCGTAAAAAAAATTATCTAAATTTCTTAACAGAAACAGTTATTAATATAAAAAATTTATAATAATGATAATAATCCTACCAAATTGATGATTCGTTGAATTGAGCTATCCAACCAACATGGAGTTCCAGGTGTGGAGTTTGTCAAAAGAGTTTAATAAATAAATTTATCAATTTTTTCACACTGTTGTTGAAGTAAATAGTTTATTTTAAACAGTAAAATTAAACTTTTCAAAAACAAAATTGTTAAAACGAACATCATGATACGATGAAAATGACAAACAATTGCACAAGTATTCAAATCCCTTAATTTATTGTTTACATTTGAAAATACATTTGATGTTCAGTCCTGTGTGCTGCAGGAATTAACGCTGGCGGTATACTAATCAGAAGCGGTCGGTCTTGTTTAGGCTATTTTGCGAGCTGGCAGACCAATTTTTATGCAAAAAAGAGATCTCAAAGTACAGGTAAGATTAGAGGTGTTATGAAATGTACTTTTATTAAAATTATTAATAATATAACAAAATATTGTAGGAATTAATTAACAAAAATTGTTATTCAGACAAGTTGTAATAGTTAGAGGAGATCTTTAAGTTTATTTTAAAACAAAAATCAAGGTGTTATGAAGTTCACTTTCATGAAAATAATTATGTGTAACAAATTAAGCCTGACAAATTTATTAACAAAAATTATCAGTCAAACGAATTTTTTCAAAAATTGTTCATTATTTACCACAAATTGTGTAAGTTTCAAGCAGGTGTTTTAAGAAAATACAATAATTTTTCTTAATCTAAACTGAAAAATCAAAAAAAAATAACAATTTACAGATTTTTACTTGTCTGCCGGCCGTAACATGATTTTACCTGTTTTGCAACCATTTTCACATTTTCATTTTTAGGTGATCGATGGGGTACCATTATTGCAGTGAGTGCTTGGTCTACGTCCTCTCAACAATTATTTCCATTCACCAACTGTGGTTTGGGTGTACTGTGTTTTTATTTGTTTTCTACAGTCGCCGCAGGACTGGCAAAAATTATTCCAGGCCGGGCATAGCCCGTCCTGGCCCACCCCTAGCTACGGGCCTGTAAAAATCATCGTTTATTTGGAAATGCGCGCGGATTTTTGCATCTTCTTATACATTTTTTGTTAATAAACAAATGCTTTTTATGAATTTTTAAATTTATGTATGTAATCATCGACCCCCAAAACACTCCTAAAAAAATGTCTGCCGTTTTGAATAATTATTCAGGAAGCTATTCAATTGTTAACTTAATTTGTTTATTTAACAATGTCGGAGGTTCGACTAAATTTAAATCGAATACAGTTTATAATATGTAGATATCTTAATATTACACGATTTTGTTGACTGTTCCTTTATATTGCGATTAGAAACATGTACCTACCTACATACCATGGATAAATAATATACTAATTGTATTTCATTAGAAATTATGGGCTGCAATCCCGCGCCGTTAGATGACAAGTTTCATTTAGATGTAGGTACCTACTGCACCCACCTACCAGTCCTCCAGCACACGTCGCGTCGTATCACATGTTCCATAGAAACTTTATGACATTAAAGCCGCAATTTGGTGATTGGAGACAGACCAGCTTATTATTTAATATCAGATTTAGTGTCTTTAGTGTCTGATTTTCGCTAAAACAAAGTTTTTTCAAATACTTAGTTGAAAATTCTCACCTCCAATAGTTTGTCTGATTCCATTGTCAAAAGTCTTATATAGTTAGCCCCATTCCCAGGGAAAAATAGCAGTAAAATCTGGGAAAAAATAAACTTTTGATTTCTTGGTAGGTCTTTAGTAGTAGAAAAGTATTTTAAAAAGTTATCAATGCTACCGTGTGGGGAACATAAAACAAAATGGTGTCAAAATTTTTTTTGGAAATAAAATTTGGAAAATTCAAAAACTATCGGAAATGTTAAAATTAAAGAGTACACAATTCTATAAAAAAATGTAGGTACTTTTAAAAATGTCGCGCATATAAACATTTTCGCGTAAAATAAGAATGAAAGTTATGGAGTTTCCCGCCAACGCCAACTCCAAAATTAGCTTTTCTTTTGCGTATCGGTACAAACTTTAATAGCTTTTGAAGAAATAATCGAATTGTGAAATAATTTAGAGATCCTTCTAGGCGCTCCTTTCACTTCTCAGTTTAGTTTCAAGTTCAGTCGAATTCGAATTATAAGTTTTTTCTATGTGTAAATGGAACATACTCTCAGCAAACATTTTTGTTAAAATTAGCTACAACTCGATTTGGAAAAAGACAAATTTACTTACTAAATTAATTATGACGTAAAATTGAGTAGAAAAATAGACTTTCAATAAAAAGTTACAATTAGTCTTAATTTAGATTTCAGTTTACTCGTAAATAATACCAATTAATCTACCTCTTACACAATTTTCTCTGAATGTAAATTTAACGAAAGCAGCGAGTGAGAAACTACTAAAATAATCTACCAAAAATGACCTCAAGGATGAATTTCCAATAAGGCCGAAATAGGTAATATAATTAGGTAGTATTTACCTTTTTGGCGACTATGAAAATATTTCTAATAGTCGAATATCTTACTAGGTAGATGTTGTTGGAAATCCTACGTAACGTATACCTAAATAGCAACCTATTTGGCCACATTTATTACACTCCTTTGACGTAATATCAGGTCGACAGGTTAAACTGACCTTAAAGTTAGTCTGAAAAAGTACATTTTAAACCTCTGTGTAGCAGTAACGTAGCAAATCGACCTCAAAGTGAACTTGACTATAACAGTAATTCAGAACCTAACCCACGTCTAATATATTTGTGAAATTCAAATTATTTAGGTTATTTTAAAAATTAGGTAGGTGGTTTAGTTTTTCTTAATTTTTGTTGGGTATTTTGCCACTGAAAAATATTAAAAAATTTTAATGAAAGAACCTCTGAGCCAAACGGACCAGACAGAGGTTGGTTCTTGAATACTTGATTGTTTCAAAACGTCTCACACCTAAAAATATATAAACTAAAACATTGTTATAAATTAAGAAAATTAAAATGAAAGCAATACAGGCAGTTAACGTTTCGGAAGAAAATCTATTTCCGTTCTCGAAACTTTTTGGCCGTCAACCATGACAGTTCTTTGTTTCTGTATTTGTGGTTTAGTTATTATGTAAAAATTATTTCAGGTATTAAAAGATGCTATTAACGTAGTATAATTGGTTAATTCGTGATGTCAATATACAAATGAAGTGTACCAAAAGTAAAAACCGATGCAGATTATACTTGTTTCATCATATCAGTTCTTAGAATTCCTATGTGTGAACACACACGCCATGGTTCAGTCCGTTCGCTCACGACAGTTCTCTCGAAAGTTTGGCTCGGTGTACAATCGTCGCAATGTCCAAGGATCATAATTCTTTTGGCGATTTTATCGAAATTTATGTAATCTATGTATCCACATATTGTACACTTCTTTGCAACGTAACAAGACATACCTATATAACTGTAAGCACTGAGAGAACTGAGCAGGCCTGTAGCCAGAAATAAATTGTATGGGATGTTCATCGGATTTCAGAGGGTGCCAATTCCTTTATAATTTAGCAGGGCCTTCGAGAGAAAATCGGGGCCGGGGTTAGTAACATGCGGGCCCCTAACTCCCAGCTCTTCAACAGCAGAATATTTACTTCAATGATTGCAATTTCGAAGAGGGAAGTGGTTCCTTGCGATACGCGATACAATTTCTTTACCTCGAGTTAAAGACTTCGAAAAGGGGGTAGTGCTTCTTACGATTCTCAGTACTTCCAATTACGACTTTTCACATAGAATAAAATTATATTACCTCTTACAACTCAAAAGAAGTATGCCTTCTCTTGCTTCAACTAATACAAATAAAGTCGAAGTTAGTATACGCATCTCCATCTCCTAGAATCCGGGGTCCCTAAAAGGCTTCAGGCCCCTCAGAAAACTCCGAGCGCGGGGGGAACAGCCCCGACCCCCCCCCCCTCTCGTCGGACCTGTAATTTAGGAAAATAAACAATATAATTTCATACAGGTAATGTTGGAATTTCTTCAGAGGGTATTTAAATCTTCTCAGGGGGTGCCGACACCCGCCTGGCTACACGCCTGGAACTGAGAACTGAACGCGCATGGTGTAAACAGAAACCCTCATCCGGACTGAAATGAAACAGAAATGAAACATGAGACTAAAGGACCTTTAACATTAACCGTAAAATGACGAAAGACAAAGTACGTGCGCTGCGAGCGCGGCCTCGGGCGACCCGAGTTTGAATTCTATACAATTGGCCGAAAGTTTTGTACCTGCTCATTGTATGTCTCGGCTACGACACAAAGTTTCAGTACGCGCAATACAGACATTTATTTTTAGTTTCCATGTATCCCAATTGGAAAAAATTGCACATTCCTGTTGAATGTGAATTATAATGAAAAAATGGATATAGCTGTTAAAGAGTAGATGATTTAGCCGTTTCTTTGTTTAAGCAAAAATACTACAAAAAGTAGATTTTAGGATTGCTTGAAAAATATTTAGCCGATTTAATTTGTTCTGGTGGATAGACCAGTGACTTTAAGTTATGACAGTGTTGTTGCTCTTAGCACGCCGATTCTTTTTGTAAAAATAGTAAAAAATTAGTCATATTACGGGAAAAATACTCTTGAAGTAATTCACCCGCCGCTAAATTTCCGTATAATTATTTATAAGCCGTTCTCTTTATAAGTTCCGTTCTAATCGTCCGCCTTGAACTTTCCAAAGCTCATTTTACTCGGAAATACACGTAAAGGAAATTGGTTCCATTATGCTTCAATAATAAATACTATTTTTACATAGCAAAAATTGGCGAATTTTTGCAAATTGTAAGTTCCGTATTCAAAGTTGCATAACAATAGGAATTCTTCAGTTAGATTGCTCAAAATTTTTTTGCTTACACCTGAATGGTCATCCGGACTCCCGGTGTCCGTTTTATCATAAGTGCAAAATTTTGCAAAATATGACGTTTTGCAAGAAAAATTTAATTTGCTTTTAACTTTGGACATTTTTTAGCTGAGATATCAGCGATTTTAGTTTTGGCACTGTTGAGACTTTTGTAATTAGCATTTTCGAAAAATTCGAAGTGGAGGCTATATGTCAGATATATTTATCTATTAAAAATACATACCAATGCATCGCATCGAAAAAAAAAACGGCCAAAGCAGATAAAAATAGAATTCTTAACATGAATTTATGTACTCTGTGTCGCAATAATCGTTTTATTTCTTTGTTTAATTTATGATTGAAGAAATGCAAATATTTAAACTTGGTTTCACTGAACCTTATATTTAATTCTACTTAAATACAGTCTAGCAGGAATACTCATATAAAATATTACTCCACTTTAGCACATAATCGCATGTAATCTCTCTTGTATGTACATATCTTAGCCGGATTTGAATTAAAACCTGTTACAAATATCTTCAAAGATATTCAACCGCCTTCTGTAAAAAAAACTAATTTAGTTACTAGTTCATATTTACACATACCTCAACATCGATATTAGGTTATAAGATTAAAAACCGTTGCCTAAGAAATCACTACTTCAGCATCCAGATTTCACACCCAAATCTGTTTAAAGGAAAACATTTTGACTATATTTGCATTTTAATATGTAAAAATAATTGGTTATAGAATTTTAATAATACATTTGAGGCAGATGCCATAAAAAATTTGAGGCGTTGACTTTTACCATATACGCCACAAGTAAAGTTTCTGGACTCTTATTAGCTCACTTTACTGATTTTCTCCTATTTACCTCACCCCCAACCCTTCAACTAAATAATCTCAGATGTCATTACAATACATACCTGCACCAAATTTCAGTTCAGTTTAATTTTATTTTGGCAACCTCTTTAGCAATGGAGCGGAGGTGATAGAGGGAGTTGAAAAATATTATAAAGAAATCTGAAACATTGGCTTCTAGTATATACACCAAATCCCAAGTTTGTGTACTCTTACCAGCTCACTTTACTTATTTGTCCCTATTTACCCCTACTTACTCCCCTCCCACCTTCAACGAAATTACTTAATATAATCTATTCCAGATCTCCCTATAATACATAGGTACGTGTACCAAATTTCAAGTGAATATCTCAATTTTATTTTATCAGCCCCTTTAATAATGGTGGCGGGGTTGAAAAATGTTGAGGCCTTCTCTTCTAGTGTCAATACCAAATCCCAAGTTTCTGTACTTTTACCAGCTTAAACTAGTCAGGTTATTTATTTTCATTACTTCGGCAGTGTGAAAAACATACAAATTTGATACTTTCCTCGCTCTCATTCTCAATTTATCTTTGAGTGCTGGTGTACCTAATTTTAATGAGGTAAGATCAGAGACAAGTGGTGAACTATAATAAAAACTTTTACTCCTCTCGCTTACCGACGGGGATATTGTAATCGTAAATAAATCGCTCTCCGTTTCTTCCGATTTTTCACGATTTTCAAGTTTCAGATTACGAAAATTATATAAGGTCTTTCAATTCCGTCAGTCTGTCTGTCCGTTTTTGTGTGTGTCTGTATGCCTGTCAATCAGTTTGTTTGCCTGTTGGCGGTATAATTAAAAGAAATATATGACGGGAACGGTAAAATTTGGTAAGCAGTTGACATCACCACCAACCAAGAAGTTGATATATCTTTACAGGAAAATATTTAGGGTGGACCATCTAAGAAGAACAAATAATGAAAAAAATACAACAGATGGCAATAATATTCGGCACATAGTTAACAGAATTGTCAAAGAAGACACCTATCATAGTTTTAATGAAAGATATACAGGATGGTCATCCTAGGAAGTAATTCTATGGTGGAAATTACTTCAGGTATTTACGCAAAAATTTCCTATATGACATCTTTTATTTACTATTTATTTTTTCTGTCGGATGACCACTAGGATGGTCCTTATTTTCAAGTGTAGATATTTTTTTTGTGGCACCCCCTAAAATTGTTCCATTTTATAAAAAAAATACTCCCTATAAGATTTCAGCCTGATTGAACAAAATTAAAGGGTGCCGGAATGACCCCACTTTTAGGTTATTGGATTCTTATTAATAGGTATAATACACGCCAGTATAAGCTTAAGATTATTTTATTTATTAATTTATATATTAAATTAATTTTGAAAGTTTTATCAGAAAAACCCCGGATAATTGCTTAGACAAAGTTCCATTTTTTACATCGGGTTATTGTTTTCTATAATCAGATACAACTTGGGGGATATACTGCTTTTCTTCATCGTCTTTTGTTAGTAAACTACTATAATCACTGAATAATTTAACACTCCGTTCCGCCTCATCATTGACGACTTTCAGTTTCTTCACAAAATCAAAACATTTCAAGTAACTCTCACTTGTAGCCCACTCAGATGGATCTACTTCCAGAAATTGTTGAATCAAATTTTAACAAAAAAGTTCTTAGTTTTTACAGAAATAAAATCCTCGATATTGGCATCTTACAAAAATTGATCAACATCAATAGTTATTTGATATCGTTTTGTGTTATAACTGCTCTCTTCATTTTCTTTGGATTGCATCTTTCAAGCTTACACCGTTTTAATTTGTGTGTCTCGCGACAATCTAGTATCGAAGAAAAATAAGGTAACTGACTCTGGAGCAAGATAACATGTGTGACAAGTGATTTTTAAATTTTTTAATGTTGTTTGCGACAAGCCCGTGTCAGTGGACTCATGGGCACGAAGTCTCTTTAAAAAACTCAAATCATGGTGAGGAGCAAAAGTTGCGATTGGTGCTGAGAACCAAGCTTCCAGGTAAATTTCAACAATGAAAATGTAAATTTCTGAAATAATTTTATGTTCTTTGGCAGTTAGATGGAAATTTTCTCAAAGTAAGAAAATTTTCAGAGTATAAATAGCTTTCGCCATCCACCGAGCATGATGTATTGCTCCTGGAGCCCGAAATGACAAACCTCGAAGAAGATCTCCCAACCAAATCAATACTAATTCCAGAAACTACTTGTAATCTCCAGGGGTTAACGGTTTATATCTTCAAGAATACGGTATATACATTGGGTAATTTTAGTATTTTTAGGCGGACTCTGACATACGGATCTTCAAAGCCAGATTTAACATGGATTCGATTAATATGGGCCCACGCTTGTTGAAACCTCTGAAAATTGGTACCAAGCGACCGCTTGTTTCTCCAAATTTTTCATCGAAAGCTGCTTTAAGTACCAACTCATAAATATGATGCCGACAAGCCAGATGCAACGTATCTCATCCTAGGAACTGTTCTAACAGAACACAAGTTTCATTAACAATTCCTGTATTTGTCGCCTTGGTATCGAAATAAAAGGCTTGTGTAACATCCTGTAGATTCCAATCACAAATATTTCAGAAACACTTAGTATTTAATACACTAGATAGACATAGACCCCAAGATTAACGACTATTTACTGGATGCTCTATTCGTAAATATATTATGAAATGTTTACAGGTAGATTATACCTACTATTTACCCAGAAAAACTCAACCTCCCAATTCAAGAATTTTCAAATAGTTCTAAACCTTGGGTGTGCTTGCGGCACGTTTTATCATTAGCCGATTCGGCTCAGGTTTAACAGGAATTAATTTTTTACGTAAATAAAGTATTCTGGAGGTTGCCGTAACCGAAAACATAATATTTATTTTCTTGTCATATAGATAAGGACCACCCTGTATAATGATAACAATATTTCAAATAGTACTCTCCTGTGTCGTTTTGTAATTATTTTTTTAAAGTAACCACTCTGTATAATTTTCTCCAAAAGTACCGCGGGTTTCCTACTTATTAACAATTGCGACAACTACATTACAACTATGAAAGTACTCTGTCGTTTCCTAATTAGTTTTTAAAGGTACCACCCTGTACACCTTACACCAAAAACATAGCATGTGGAAAGCTGCTATGCTTTTAGTGAGGAATCATTGGCAATTGTGGCAACTGCATTCCAAATATTATTGTTCTCCGTCGTTTTCGATATTATTTCTTTTATAGTTTTCTCTATATAATTTTCTTCAAAAGTTTAGCAATTTTCCGCCTTGGCAATTGTGCCAATTATGTGATATATTATTTTGCTCCATTAAAAAAATAGACAAGGTGGTAATCCTAGGAAGTAGGTAATTCAGAACAAAATATTTGGAATACAGTTGGTATTACCAAGGAGAAAATCTAACATACTTTTAGTGAAAAAAATATAGGAGGCGGTCATAAAACAGAAAGAATAAAGAATAAATAGTTTCCTTTGTCAAAATTATGAACTTCCAGATAAAAAGTATTCATAATAAACTATGCAACAGATATCAATCAACGACTATCAGCTATTTTATATTAAATTAAAATTTATCGACATTCCTACATTCCGATTCCATTGTTGAATAAATAATGAAACAAAAATTTTAACAATATTTCAACGTATCCAACAATTTTAACTGAATTATTGTAGATAATATTCATGTTAAACATTAAAAGTTCCACTTTACATTAAAAGTGTATAGTACAACCAATAATATCTAGTATAGGTAGGTATTATTAAAACAAAATATTTTATTTGGTATTTCGGTACGTCTCAAATCTCAAATATCATATTTCGAGTTTAGGGGTGAGAGATGAAATCATACGATGCATGTTGACCATAAATTGTGTTTCCCTAGTGCATTATGAAGACTCGTTGCTTCGTTCTAAATCTTTGTTAACTTCGCAGTGTATACGGAAGTGATCGTAATGGGTCCGAAAATAGAAATCAAAATTTTCAACATATTCTTATGTTTCAAGGTCACTACAATATTTTTCAACCACAAAATCCCGCGAATAAAAAATGATATCGACATCGTTGTGGTGCCAACAAGGGTATTAACGTCAATATGATGTGGAAGAAATTTTATCAAATTCGGTCCAGCTGTTTTATAGTATAAACAAGAAAACTGCAAAAAAGTGGATTTTAGAATTTCTGGAAAAACATTTAGCCGATCTAATTTGGATAGGGCTCTTCTAAAAGAAACCAAACCCATTTTGCAGATTTTAAGTAAAAGGCGTCAAGTTGTTGCCAAATGTAACTTAGATCTTATAAAACGATCCAGGTAGTTAAATTTTTAGTTTGATAATATTTCTTTTATCAATAGTGTTATGCATTACATCCCCTAGAAAGTGGAGACTGATACGCTCATGATTAATAGTAACTGTTCTAGAAATTTGTAGAAAGAAATCGAGTTTTCTGGAGTGTGGTGGGAGAAGATTCTCGATTTGGTTCCAGATGACTCTGGAAGCATCTTCAGAGTATATAAGCCGAATGTAAACATGGTGAAAGTTGAAAGTGATAAGCGAGAGGTAAGACATCCGAGGTGATAGAAACATATAGTAAACATTGTTAATGGCTATTTCAGTAAAAAGAGTATTTTATTTAAGGAATATATTGTGTATATATTCTTCAGTAAGTTATTAAATGAAGTGTTAATGGTGTTATTATACCCCCTAGAAAGTAGAGACTGATACGGCCATGATTAATAGTGACTGTCCTGGAAATTTGTAGAAAGAGATCAAATTTTCTGGAGTGTGGTGGGAGAAGATTCTCGATTGTCTTCTAGATAACTCTAGAGGAAATATTAGAGTAAATAAGGCGAGATTTCCGACGGAAGAAGAACAAGTTGAAAAGTGACAAGTGAGAGGTTAGAAATCCGAGTTGACAGAAATACAAAGTAGTAAACATTAGTTAATGGTTATTTTAGTAAAAAGTGTATTTTAGTTTAATTAAAAGTATTGTTAAGTTCCAGTATGTGATTAAATAAAGAAAGTGTTAGTAGTTACCCCTTGTTGAAATTATTTGGAACCCATAGATCCTGAAAGGTGGTGAAAATACGCGGCGATAGTAAATTGGAATGCAAATAACAGGTTATCAATTTTTGTTTATCTATTTAAATGACGATTACTAAAAACTTTCAAATGGCACTTGGTTCCTTTTAGAAGAGCGTTATCCATTTGTTTTGGTGGCAATTGGTATTTTAAAATATTAGATATTTTTATAGAGCCTTTCCAAAATTATTTTGGACACTAGGTATACTCAGGTATTAATAAAATGCAATAAAAAAAAATAAAAAAATAAAACGTCCACTTTTCTGTGGTACTTATTATTATTTTTACTTCCACATCCACATGGTGGATTCGAAGTATACTTAGCAACCGTAAAGTTTTTTCTTCTTGAAATAGGTTTAGAATGTCATGAAACGAAAAAATTTTCTGTCTGTAACTTTTTTTGTTCGCACGTTTTCTCTGGAACGGTTTAAGACATTGACTTGAAATTTTGTACGCGTATATATTATAACGAGATCTGGAACTGGAATGTGTTTTGATCATATCCGGCGAAGGGTTGGGGAGGAAAATAGGGGGGAATAGGGGGAAATAAGTAATGCAAGCTGGTAGGAAACTTGAAACTTGGTATACGTATTATAATGACATCAGGAACTAGATTATATTTTGGGATTATTCTGTTGAAGGGTTGGGGTTAAATAATGGCAAAGAGGGGAAAATAAGTAAAGTAAACTGGTAAAAGTACAGAAATTTGAAATTCGGTATATGTACTAGAAGCCATGTTCCCCCACCCCATTATCACCCCATACTTCATTATTTAATTTGAAAAATGTTTGACAAATCGAAGATGTCACGGTAATACGGGTGTCCAGTAACGATTTATGCAACGCTTGGAAATTCGGTTGTTTTTCTGGACACGAAAGCGTTCGATGCTGTTACATCGCATACTCTTTGAAAGAACTAGATTTGACTTTGAATTTGATAAATTTTGATACAAGATTCTTGCATTTTTACGTCTTAACGCTGACCAACGCCTAGAGTCGTTTTTATAAAACTTGTGTACTTTTTGATGCCTAGATCCATATTCTTGAATTTTTACGTCTCGAGGCTGACCGACGCCTGACGTTGATTTTGTAAAACTAGTATATTTGATAAATTTTGATACCTAGATTCATATTCCTGCATTTTTACTTCTCGACACCTAGCGTCTTTTTTGTAAAACTTCTGAATTTGATAAATTTTTATATGTAGATTCATATTATTGAACTTTTACGTCTTGACGCAGACCGACGTCTAGTCTCGCTTTTGTAAAACTTGTGTATTTGATAAGTTTTGATACCTAGATTATTATTCTTGCATTTTACGTCTCGACGCCGACCAATGCCTAGCATCGTTTTTTTTAAAACTTGCGTATTTGATACATTTTGATACCTAGATTCTTATTCTTGCGTTTTTACGTCACGATTCAGACCGAGCATCGTTTTTGCAAAACTTGTGTATTTGATGAATTTTGATACCTAGATTCATGTTCTCGCATTTTTATGAAACCCATTTATCTGTGGAATATTAATATAAAGCCTATTATAATTACTCCAAGTTGTGTAACATATTTCATTTTTTATTCGCAGCTCAATAAAAGTTTGAAAATTTCTAAAACTTTTCTTTATTTCTATCCCCTGTACATTTTGCAGATTATGTAAATAACATGTCAGGCTTGAAAGTTAGCCAAGTTCATTTTCAATATCTTAACGAATCTTGCTAAATTGCAACCTCTACATTTTTTTATGACAACTGCCCCAAATATAAATTTAAATTGAATATTATAACATGATACAAGATTAATTAGAAATTTGGCAGATATTTAGTACATAGGCATAATTGGTTTAGGATTCATTTCAAATGTATTTAAAAATGTTCAAATTTAATCTTCTTGATGAAGAATATAGGTACGAAATTCAAAAAACCTGTTGCTGAACAGAGGATTAAAAACCCTTTCAAATGAGCTATCACACGCACCCTCGTTCCATTTAAAAATGTTAAAGGGATAGCTGTCACTCCAAGGAGGTTGGAGGAGGAAGTATAAAGTTATGCTCAAAAAATGTCATTTTAGAATTAAAAATTGACGTGCTTTAGGATTTTACTCATAAATTGTAAATTACGTAGATACTTGAATTTATCCGTTACTTATGAACCTCACTGTATATTGCGACCCCACCCTTCGCTATTATTATAGGATTAACAACATTTCTAAAGGAGTTAAATCCTCTTAAGGTGGCCATTCCCTAGAAAGAGACATCCGATAGAGAAATATTTATTATTTTTGCCCATAACTATTTTTTCTTAGTACGTATATTTAAAAAAAATATAAGAGTACCTAAGTAGAACTATAACAAGACTTTTACTATGAATTTTCACTCAATAATTTCAGCGGTTTGCAAAATAGCTCGATTTAAAACTACGAAATAGGAAGATTAACACAATTTTTGAATTTAAAACGAGCTATTTTGCAAACCACTAAAATTATTGAGTGAAAATTCATAGTAATAGTCTTGTTATGATTTTACTTAGGTACTGTTATAGTTTTTTTAAATATACGTACTAAGAAAAAAAAGTTATAGCTAAAAATAGTAAATATTTCCCTGTCGGATGTCTCTTTCTAGGGAATGGCCACCTTAAGTTAAATATTTGTTCTGGTTTCAAATGTATCTCCTGTAGGCATATAGAAAATGGTAAATATTTACTTAGTATTAGTTTTAGTTCGCAGTAATGATTCACAGCACCGTTGAAATTCCACTGAATGATATTTTGTGTAAAAATGTTAAAAATTTAGATTAGAGGTAACGGTAACGTAAAATATTTTCAATACTATGTAAAGCTATTTTTTATTAGCATGCCAACAATTACTTACATTGTAATGAAATATTTTCTTTATATGATTTTGCAAAATCCTATAAAGAATATTTTTCATTACAAGTATAAGCAAACAAAAAATAATTCACTTTTAAGCTACATTGTAAAAGGATTTAGAATATAAATTACACAGGCACATGTATTTCCATGCATTTTGACCTGCTGAACACGAATCCGATGTCCGCTTTGCCTGATTGGCTCTTGCATTTCCCCTAACCGCAAAAAATACCGTCAGAAGGCCCGAAAAATCTCAAACAAGTAAATAATAAGCTTAAATGTGGTTCGGACTCCACTATAAACTGTAGGGCCTCGTTTCTCTTCACCTAATAGTAGAAGAGCCAGTGACATTTTTCAGCGATGATTTAGTTAAGGCCTATTTTTTGAGAGGATGTTGAGGGGGGTATAACTAAGTGTCATCCGTGAAGATTAGCCCTGATTCGAGTCGTAAGGGGGTGGCAGAACGCCCCCCACGTGTAGAAAAAACTGCATCTTTTTATTATTTAGTTAAGGATAAAAAATTTTCCAGTACTCCTCTGATAGCCCACAAACATCGATCTAATATTGGCAGAACGATTGGCCAGTCTTAAGAGGGTGGCAGAACACCCCCAACATGTTGTGGGAGCAATAAACTTTTTATTATTTAGCTAAGCTTCATTTTTTAGTATGTTGTTGTAGCAACTATTCCAAGTATATATGCAAATTGGCAGAACAAAATAGCGGTCGTAACTACCTGGCAGAACGATTTAAATGTGCCGTATGCGCGCTGTGACTTCGTGAGTTCGGTTGCAAATTAATTTGTATTATGAATGCTTTAAATATTTAGACCCTTTTTGTAATCACAGGCCTTCATTTACCTTTGGAGCTGGTATTTTAGTACTCATTCGATGGAAATGCGACTTAAAAGATACAAAAATTTGTTTTTCATTCGAGAATAACTTTGCAACTATGAGGGACAAGTTGTTGTACTGTTGTTGGAAATTCAATTCTCTATAAAGAAGGTCTCTTGACATTTTTTCGTATATTGCTTAGTTTCTGCGATATAGTGGAAATAAAAACGCAAATATCTTTTGAACTATGCTAGATACGAGAATTTAATATCCCCTCCCCCCCCCTCCCTTCACCCTCACTCTCTGATTACTGGATATGATAAAATTAAATTGAGATTTTCACTTGAAATTTTGTACACGTATGTGTTATAACGACATCTGAAACTAGATTATATTTTGACAGGATTCCGTTGAAGGAGTGGGGGTAAGCAGCAGTAAATAGGGAAGAATAAGTAAAGCAAGCTGGTAAGAGTACAGAAACTTGGGATTTGGTTTATATACTAGAAACCAAGGCATCAGATGTCTTTTTAATATTTTTCAACCCCCACCCCGACCACCTCCACTACATTATTAAAGGCATTGATTACATAAAATTGAGATATTCACTTAACAGTTAGTACACATCTGATTGAGATGATTCCGTTGAAGGGGTGGGAGGTGGTAGGTTGTGAATAGCGTAAAATAAGTAGAGCAAGTTAGAATCTTCATTTTTACTTCCACATCCACGTAGTGTATTGGAAGTATAGTAATCGCAAAAAAATTTTCAAAAATTTTTATTCGTGAAATAGGTTTAGAATGTCATGAAACGTCGAGATTTTAAATTTGAGAGAAGAAAAAAATTTCTGTCTGTCTGTCTGTAACTTTTTTTGTCCGCACGTTTTCTCCGGAACGGTTTAAGATATTGACTTGAAATTTTGTACACGTATATATTATAACGAGATCTGGAACTGGATTGTTTTTTGAGGATATCCGGTGAAGGGTTGGGGGTTAAATAGGGGTAAATAGGGAAAAATAAGTAAAGCAAGCTTGTAAGAGTACAGAAACTTGAAATTCGGTGTATCTACTAGAAGTTAAGGCCTCATATTTTTTTATAATATTTTTCAACCCTCACCACCCCTACCCCATTAATGGGGTTGATAAAATAAAGTTGAGATATTCATTTGAAATTTCGTACACGTATGTATTATAACGACGTCTGAAATTAGATTATATTTTGAGATGATTCCGTTGAAGGGTTGGGGGTTAATTTGGGGTAAATAGGGGAATATAAGTAAAACAAGTTGGTAAGAGTACAGAAACTTGAAATTCGGTGTATGTACTAGAAGCCAAAGCGTCAGATTTTTTTTATAATATTTTTGAACCCGCACCACCCCTACTCCAATATGAAAAGGGCTGATAAAATAAAATTGAGATATTCATTTGGAATTTGGTACACGTATGTATTATAACGACATCTGGAACTAGATTATAATTTGAGATGATTCCGTTGAAGGGTTGGGGGTTAAATAGGGGTAAATATGGGAAAATAAGTAAAGCAAGCTGGTAATACTACAGAAACTTGAAATTCGGTGTATGTACTAGAAGCCAAAGCGTCAGATTTTTTTATAATATTTTTCAACCCCTACTCCAATATGAAAAGGGTTGATAAAATAAAATTGAGATATTCATTTGAAATTTGGTACACGTATGTATTATAACGACATCTGGAACTAGATTATATTTTGAGATGATTCCGTTGAAGGGTTGGGGGTTAAATAGGGGTAAATATGGGAAAATAAGTAAAGCAAGCTGGTAATACTACAGAAACTTGAAATTCGGTGTATGTACTAGAAGCCAAAGCGTCAGATTTTTTTATAATATTTTTCAACCCCTACTCCAATATGAAAAGGGTTGATAAAATAAAATTGAGATATTCATTTGAAATTTGGTACACGTATGTATTATAACGACATCTGGAACTAGATTATATTTTGAGATGATTCCGTTGAAGGGTTGGGGGTTAAATAGGGGTAAATAAGGGAAAATACTGTAAAGCAAGCTGGTAAGAGTACCGAAACTTGGGATTTGGAGTATATACTAAATGACAAGGCTTCGGATATTTTTTAATATTTTTCAACCTCACCGCCCCCACTCCATTATTAAAGGAGTTCATAAAATAAAATTGAATTCGGTAAGTACATGTATGCATTATAACCATATCTGTAATTAGATTATATTTTGTGATGAAAATTTCGGGGATAAGTAGGGGTAAATAGGGAAAAATAAGTAAAGAATGATGTCAGAGTACTAGAAACCAAAGCCTTGTATTTTTTTTATAACATTTTCCAACCCCTCCGCCACCCCCACTGGATTATTAAAGGGGCTGATAAAATTAAATTGAGATATTCACATGAAGTTTAGTACATGTATGTATTATAATGACATCTGATCTGTGTAAACTGGGGAAAATTAGTAGAGCAAGCTAGTAAGATTCCAGAAACTTAATTTTTGGCGTATATGCTAAGAACCAACGCCTCAAATGTTTTTGACATCTGCCGCAAGTATTATTATACTTTTCGCAAATACAAAACGAAGAGTATATTGCATTCGATCGGCACAATTCTAAAACCGATAATATTGCACGTAGAGAAAAAATGTTCATATCGTTGTGTTGGTGATCAAATTCTGAACAACTTTCAAAATGTCCGTCTGTCTGTCCCTATGTCTGTCCGTCTGTCTGTGTGTCCGTCCGTCACATTTTTTGTAAACGCGATAACTTAAGAACGAAAATTCCGATTGTATTGAAATTTGGACAGTAAGTTAGTGTTAGCTAGAGGAAAAACCCTATTGTTTTTGAACAAAATCGATCAAAAATGAAACAGTTATGAATTTTTTAAATAAAACAATTTCTTGTTTGTTTTGTAATTAAACTAAAAATGTCTAAAACTAATATTACTTACAAAAAACTGCGAAGGGTATCCTATAGAATGTGCAACAATGCCAACAATTATATAAAAAGAGCAGTAAATCGACGAAGAGTATAATGATTAGCTTGTTAAAATTCTATGATCTATTATTTCCACATACTAGAGTGCAATTATAGTGAAAATGTTTTCCTTTAAAGAGACTTGGATGGAAAATCTGGATGTGGAAGTAGTGATTCCAGGCAGCGGTTTTACTTCCACATCCACGTAGCGGATTGGAAGTATAGTAATCGCAAAAAAAACATTTTTTTTCCTGAAATAGGTTTAGAATGTGATGAAACGGCCAGATTTTAAATTTGAGCGAAAAAATGTTTCTGTCTGTCTGTCTGTCTGTCTGGTCGGTCTGTCTGTCTGTCGGTCTGTCTGCCTGTAACTTTGTTTTCTCAAGAACGGTTTAAGATATTGACTTGAAATTTTGTGCACGTATATATTGTACCGAGATCCGGAGCTTAAGAGTTAAGTTTTTTAGTTTGGGAGTTATTCTTTTGTCTCGCTTTTCTATGAGATATAGATTTTCTATTCATACGTGTTCTGAATTATTCAAGTCAAGAATAAAATCATAATTTCGTTCAGCAATGAGTTTTTTTTTTACAAAAAAAACAAAAAGATATTTTTTAAAATGTCTAGTGGTAAGGCAAAGTAACATGTTTGTGACATTTACTTTGCACGGAATAGGCGATTTCAAGCTAAAAAGTCGATTGGCAAAGTCTCCCCGAAGCAGGGGCACCTTAGCCGACTCTTTGACGCTTTAAAAAATATATTTTCCGTTGTCTTTTTGCGTTAAAAATTGGGGAGCACGCACAAAAAACATAAAAATTTCATATAGTTTGATATCAAGGCATTTCATGAAAATGCATCCCAAGTTGTTTTCAAAAAACCGTGAAAATTGTGCAAAGTAACCCCTGTTTACGGTATGAACTAGAAGTCAAGGCCTCAAATTTCTTATAATATTTTTCAATCCCCCTCCACCCCTACTCCATTTTAAAGGGGTCGATAAGACAAAATTGAGATAGTGAGTTGCTTGGTACACGTATGGATTATAACGACATCTGGAATTAGATTATATTTTGAGATGATTCCGTTGCAGGGGTGGGGATGTAAGTAAGGTAAATAAGAGAAAATGAGTAGAGCAAGCGTGTGTAGAGTACAAAAATTTGAGGTTTGGTGCATATACCAGAAGCCAAGCCCTCAGATTTCTTTATATTTTTCAACCCCCCACCACCACCACTCTATTAATAAAGGGGTTGATGAAATAAACTTGTGATATTGACTTGAAATTTGGTACACATATGTATTTGTTGTTGAAGGGGTGGATGGGTGTGTGTAACTGGGAAAAATCAGTAAAGCAAGCTAGTAAGAGTCCAGAAACTTAATTTCTGGCGTATGTGCTAGAATACGATGCCTTAATTTTTAACATTGAAAATGTAAACAAGTCAAAGATGTTACGGGGCGCGGGGTCCAGTAGCGATTTGTGTAACGCTTGGGAATTCGGCTATTTTTTGGACACGAAAGCGTTCCGTGTCATTACATCGCATACTTTTTGAAAGATAATTTGATTTTGAATTTGATAAATTTTGATGCCTAGGATCATATTCTTGCATTTTTACGTCTCAACGTCTTGTAAAACTAGTGTATTTGATAAATTTTGATACCTGGATTCATATTCTTGTGTCTTTACGTCTCGACGCCTTGCGTCGTTTCTGTAAAACTTGTATATGATTAATTCTGATATCTAAATTTACGTTCTTGCATTTTTACATCTCGACGCCTTGCGGCGTTTAGGTAAGTTTAGGTTCTTGCATTTTTACGTCTCGGTGCCGACCGATGCCTAGCGTCGTTTTTATAAAACTCGTGTCTTTGATAAATCTTGATATCTAAACTTATGATCTTGCATTTTAACGTCTCGACGCCGATGGACACCTGGTTTCGTTTTTGTAAAACATCTGAATTTGATAAATTTTGATACCTAGATTCACATTCTTCCATTTTTTCGACTCGACGCCGGCCGACGCCTAGCCTCGATTTTGCAAAACTTGTGTGTTGGATCAATTCTGATACCTCAATTCATGTTCTTGCATTTTTACGTCTCGACGCCGACCGACGTTTAGCGTCGATTTAGTGAAAATTGTGTTTGATAAATTTTGATACCTAGATTCACACTGTATTTTTACGTCTCGACGCCGACCCACGCCTTGCGCCGTTTCTGTAAAATTTGTGTATTTGATCAATGTTAATATCTAAATTCATGTTCTTGCATTTTTAGGTCTCGACGCTGACCGACGCCTAGCGTCGTTTTTGTAAAACTTGTGTATTTGATTCATTTGATACTGATATTCACAATCCTGAATTTTTACGTCTCGACGTCGACCGACGTTCAGCGTCGATTTTGTAAAACTTGTGTATTTGACCAATTTTGATACCTAAATTCATATTCTTGCGTTTCTACGTCTCGACGCCGACCCACGTCTTGCGTCGTTTCTGTAAAACTTGTGTATTTGATCAATTTTAATATATAAATTCATGTTCTTGCATTTTTACGTCTCTATGCTGACCGACGCCTAGCATCGTTTTTGTAAAACTTGTGTATTTGATCAATTTTGATACCTACAATCATACTCTCGCATTTTTACGAAACCCATCATTGTGGATAATTAATGTAAAGCCTACTACAATTACTCTAGTTGCGTAACTTTTTTAATTTTTTTATCCACTAATGACAGTTTGAACATTTCTAAAACTTTTCTTTATTTCTATCCCCTGTACATTTTGCAGATTTTGTAAATATCATGTCGGGCTTGAAAGTTAGCCAAGTTCATTTTCAATGTCTTAACGAACCTTGCTAAATTGCAACTTCTGTAATTTTTTTCATGATATCTTCCCCAAATATTATTAAAATTCCATGACCAATTATTTCCGCATACGAAAGTGCAAATATAATCAAGAAGTTTACATTTAAAGAGACTTGGAGGAAAATCTGGATGTGGAAATAGTGATTCCTTGGGCATCGGTTTTTTACTTCCATATCCACGTAGTGGATTGGAAGTATAGCAATCGTGAAAAGAATTTCAATTTCTTTTTCTTGAAATAGGCTTAGAATGATATGGAACGTCGAGATTTTAAATTTGAGCGACAAAAAAATTTTCTGTCTGTCTGTCGGTCTGTAACTTTTCTTTGTCCGCACGTTTTCTCCGGAACGGAACTGGATAGTCTTTTGAACATATCTAACGAAGGGTTAAGGGGTAAATAGGAGGAAATAAGTAAAGCAAGCTCGTAAGAGTACATAGACTTGAAATTTGTGTAAATACTAGAAGTCGAGGCCTCACATTTTTTCATAATAATTTCCATCCCCCCACCACCACTCACTCCATTATTAAAGTGGCTGTTAAAATAAAATTGAGATACTCACTTGAAATTTGGTATACGTATATATTAGAATGACATCTGGAACCAGATTGTCTTTTGGAATTATTCTGTTGAAGGGTTGGGGATTAAATAGGGGTAAATAGGGGAAAGTAAGTAAAGCAAGCTGCTAAGAGTACAGAAACTTGAAATTCTGTGTATGTACTAGGAGCCAAGACCTCAGATTTTTTTGTAATATTTTTCAACCCCCCACGACCTCCCTCCCTTATTAAAAGAGTTGATAAAATTAATTTGAGATTTTCACTTGAAATTTGGTACACTTATGTATTATAACGACAACCCTCAACCTCCACTCCATTATTAACGGGATTGATAACATAAAATTGAGATATTCACTTGAAAGTTAGTACACGTATGTATAGTAATGACATCTGATTGAGATGATTCCTTTGAAGGGGTGAAAGGTGGTAGGTTGTGAATAGCGCAAAATAAATAGATCAAGCTAGAAACTTCATTTTTAACGTATATGGTAGAAACCAACGCCTCAAATTTTTCTATGATATCTGCCCCAAATATTATTATAATTCTATGACCAATAATTTTCACATATTAGAGCGCAAATATAGTCAAGAGGTTTCCTTTAAAGTGACTTGGACGAGAAATCTGGATGTGGAAGATTCCTTAGGCAGCTGTCTTTTAACTGAATCTCCATGGGTGTAAGCGGTTATGTAGATACTAGTTTACTCTGCATGGCTGTAGGGGACTATGTGGATCTAGAGTTACAATGAGAATTATCAAATAAGAAATACACGAATTCATTTTAGAGTTTTAATTGCTAGCTAGATAGCTTTATCTGCTGTTTGTCAAATCCCATAGGAATATGTATTATTACAATAATGTGAAGGATTCTCACCCCATCTTTACCAACCAATCTAAGCAGTCCAGACGTAAAATATTGTCTAGTCCAGCTGATTTGCCAGTGTTTAATTGTTGTTTAACTTTCTGATCTTAGTACAGGAATTTTGCGTTGGTAATCTTGCTGCCAGTCATCGCTACAGGATGGTCACCCTCACAAAGTTTTTCGTAGTATTGGCGCCAAATCTCAATTATTTGATCCCCTATCATATTTCGGCGTACCAGGGGAGTCCTCAGTTTACCACTTTTTGGTTTTAATTTGCGTGTAACATCCTCACTGTTCGAAAAAGGTCTTTGCTGTTGTTGTACTCAGCATGTGACTAGTTCTTTACAGATGTAGATAAGAATTCTTGTCTCTTCCACAGATAGTACGAATTGTCTGCATTAGTCTGTGATATTAATCCGTTTCAAAAGCATTGTTCACACCTTGAGTCGTTGAGTCTTCACATGTTTCACATTTTTACGTATCTCGCTTTGTGTTTATGTTGCTGCTCATAAGGTATGTTCTCTTTTAGAGAACATAAGGTGTTTGCATCTTCGTTGTGTAATTGATTGACTGCAACTATGTATTTTAAAAAATGTACTAAAAAATAATTTTTAAATTCATACATCTGGAAACTACAAGCTTTAGGTGCTGTCATGTAACAGTATTGTACAGTTACTTTGCTCAATTGACTGCCACCAAAGCTTTCAGTTTCCAGTTGCAGGAATTTGAAAATAATTTTTTACTTTTTAGTACATTTCTCTCATAGGCTGTCCTGAAGGGGGTTACATATTTGAAAAAACGCAGACAACATCTATTATCCACCAATATTGCTTGTGCCGGTGCTGGGAATCGAACCCAGTACACGTTAGGCAGTCGCCGTGCCTTTAAACAAAAGCTTACTTTCAAAAATATTTTTCTTATATACCTACTTATAGGTAATTTCATGTTTTACTTTTTAGTCCTTAAGTACTTATTTTACAAGCAGACAGACAGACAAAACCCTTTCATTTGTTACCCATGTCAACGGGGTTGTGAGGAAGCAGATAATCCGCTATCCTGGTGCGCCCGACATATTGAATTTAGAATGACGTCACGCAGCTTATCGTATTTTACTCGTCAAATCCTTTCATTTAATACCCATATCAAGAGGCTGTGAAGGAAAAGGTAATCCGACATCTTGGGACGTCTGCCATATTGAATCTATGACGATATTAGATATACTATATTGCTTTATCATCAGACCTACATACGTGTGCAAAATTTCAAAGCTTTAGCACAGCTAGAGCTAGTCGAAATTATGATTGCAAGATTTGTAGCAGACAGAAACAGAGACAGACAGACAGACAGACAGATGGACGACAGACAGATAGACAGACATACGACAAAGCAAGTTAAATAAAAGCTTTTAAAAATAAATAATATTGGTTGTATAACTGATCTCAGTGAATCATCTAAAGTGAATTGAGTGAGAGAATATATTTTTTAACAAAACGTGTAGACTCCGTTTTAGCATGTGGTATTAGTAGGGCGGTCTTCTTGCGTGTAAAATCAAAAACTTTACCTTGTAGGGCATTACCGTTGGCTGCCATAATGGATAACAGCGTTTCGTTATTATCTTGGAAACCGCTGATCCTACTATAAAATTAGTATTATTTATAAAATTATTATTTAATCTTTTTTGTTCAGAAATAAATTTCCTATTTTTGCATTAATTTCTTTTGTAAAATCAATTGTTTTTAAATTATAGGATGTTAAAGTTCTTTTGAAATGGTTTTGTCAAAATATATCACAAACTGTTGACTTTATGAAAAAATATTATTATTAATATTATAGAGCGTACAATTCTATCTATAAATATCTAAAAAAAATTATTACAAGAAAATAAATCATTCATATGTAAAAAATGGTTATTAAAAGTACATTGCAAACTTTTGAAAAAAAATGTGAGGACACCACTTAAAAGCAAATATTCACTTACATTGAAAAAAATTATATATTCCTAATTTATACATTGGTTTGAGGTATTAAACAGCTTTATTTGACATTAACATATTATTAAAAAATTCATTTAGTGATTTAAATTGTGAAGAGTTCAAGGAATTCCATTTATTGTTCTATTCTCTATAGAACTACCTTCTTAGAAAAGCTTATATAAAAAAGAATAGTGATTGCACTCTAGTAAAAACATTAATCGTTCGCAAGGATAGCATAAGCAATTCAGTCTGAAAAATGAAGAGGCACTGAAGTCAGTCGAAAAACTCTATCTCCTGGGTGGTGCGGAAAAAGGTTCGAATATGAGCAATTCTATTCGGTAATTTAACGTGCTCCAGCACCGAGCGGCGACATTTGTCCCTTTGGGAAACGACCCCTTCAATTTCGGTAGGTTCCAAATAAATTATACAAGGATAACCACTAACACTTTATTTAACAACTTACTGGAAACTAACAAATTTTTCTTAGACTAAAATACACTTTGTATTTATTGTCGGATTTCTAACCTCACTTTTCGCTACCAAACTTCACTTTAATAAAACTTCTTACTCTTCCACCGTGAATCGCGCCTCTAGAGCCATCTAGAAACCATCTATATCCTTCTCGGCGGCGATGCAGAACTCGATCTTGTTCTGTACCTTTCTAGAATCATACTTCTACCAGTGGCGTATCAGCGTCCCTTCCCAAGAGGGCGTAATGCGCAACACTACCCTCTCCTTAAGCCTGATCGTCCCGGCCAGGCAATTTAGAGTCATCAATGTAGTTCGCCAGTCTATCCAAATGCACGATCTTTATCTTGGACTTCTTGCTTCGTAGAATCCGATAGACGACGTCATTAATTCGGGTAATAACAGTATACGATCCGTCCCAAGGAGGTTGGAGTTTCGGTTACCTTCCTTTCTTCCGCTGAGGGTTGTCCAGCCGAACCAGATCTCTCTCTTTGAACCCTTCGGAACCACCGTTACGATCAAATCAAGCCTTCATTCGGTCACTGGATATGGCAATTTGGCTCTAACCTAACCAGCTCATGGATATTTCTTAGACGTTCACTCATTTCATCCACATAGTTGTTCATAGGAAGCTGTTCTTCTACTGGTGGTCGAAACATCAAATCACATGGCAGTCGGATTTCATGTCCAAATACTACACGGACCGGTGTCTGCTTCGTAGACTCGTGGACAGCAGCTCTGTATGCCATGAGGAAAAACGGTATGTGGAGATCCCAGTCACGTTGTTTCTTACGAACGACTTTAGAGAGATGTTTTTTCATGGTCTTGTTATGTCGCTCTACCATTCCATCTGATTGCGGGTGAAGGGCTGACCGTGTTTTGTGTACTCCCAATAACTTGCAGATTTGCTGAAATACCCCTGACTCAAAGTTTCTCACTTGATCTGAATGCAGCTCCAGGGGTACACCAAACCGACATACCAAGTTATCTACCAAGACTTTGGAGACAGTGACCGCTTCCTGGTTTGGAATCGGATAGGCTTCCGCCCACTTTCTTTCCTGTTCTTCTTTCTCTTCCTGGCGCTTTCTTTCCTGTTCTTCTTTACCTTCCTGATGTTTCTTCTCTTGGCCCAACATCATTTATTGCATTTGTGCGAATAAGTCCTGTATTTGTTTTTCGGATGCCATGCTTCTGGCCGTTACAGGCATATGATTACATTAAAATCAAGTATCGAGTATATCGATAATGGAACTGCCCAGAATAATCTCGAAACAGCACAAAAAAGTCTTATCTAAAGTCATTGTCACTTAACCGCTAATGTCCTAATAAAATGTTCTACAATGTCTCAAAAATTCCCTTAACACTATCTTCGAGTCCGAAAGTAACCCGCGAACATTGTCCAATAAATTAGTCCTCCGTGTTAGCACTGATTCCCGAGAATACACTGTCCAACCTTCTCGGAACATTTAGGACTACCATTGTATAAAATTCCGCTTCTGACACCAATTTTTTGCGTGTTTCCGCCCCTTTGGTAAACCACCTTTCAATTTCCGTAGGTTCTAAATAAAATACACAAGGATAACTACTAACACTTTATTTAACAACTTACTGGAAACTAACAATACTTTCTTAGACTAAAATACACTTTGTATTTACTTTCGGATTTCTCACTTTTCGCTAGCAAACTTCACTTTAATAAAATTTCTTCCTCTTCCGCCAGGAATCGCGCCTTTTATACTCCAAAAACGTCTCTAGAGCCATCTATAAATCTTCTATACTCTTCTCAGCGGCGATCCAGAACTCGATCTTGTCCTGTACATTTCTAGAATCATACTTCTACCAGTGACGTATCAGCATCCTTTCCCAAGGGGGCGTAATGTGTAATAATATTGATATCAATTTTTTTCATAAAGTCAGCAATAAACTATTTAAAAAAACTTTAACACCCTGTAATTGAAAAACAATTGATTTTCAAAAAAATCAGTACAAAAATGGGAAATTCATTTCTGAACATAAAAAAGTCATTAATGATTTTAGTAGGATCAACGGTTTCCGAGATAATTGCGAGAAACTGTCATCCAATATGGCGGCCAACGCTGATGCCCTACAAGGCCAGCTTTTTGATTTTGCCCTCAGGATGCCCCTCCCTACTAATACCACATGCTAAAACCGACTCAATAACTTTTGCCTTATAGAGCCAAAAATAATAGTAAAATTAAACTAAAGAAACACGCTTTAATAGCAAACCGAACTAAAAAGTAAAAATTAGTTTTTAATTACTAACAAAAAAAATTATTTCATTGTAAAAAAGCGTGGGGTGCTTGATATCAACTGGTATAAATATTTCATTGGTAGCTATTTGTAAAAATGGAGTTAGTATAAAGAAATATAGTAATAAGCACTGCAAACTAACAATGCTTTCTTAGACTAAAATACGTTTTGTATTTACTTTCGGATTTCTAACCTCACTTTTCTCTACCAAACTTCACTTTATTAAGACTTCTTTCTCTTCCGCCGTGAATCGCGCCTTGTATACTCCAAAAACGTCTCTACAGCCATCTAGAAATCTTCTATACCCTTCTTAGCGGCGATCCAGAACTCGATCTTGTTCTGTACATTTCTAGAATCATACTTCTACCAGTCGCGTATCAGCATCCTTCCCCAGGGCGGCGTAATGTGTAACAATATTGATAACAACTCTTTTTTTATAGAGTTAGCAATAAACTATTTTAGAAAAACTTTAACACACTGTAATTCAAAAACAATTGATTTTCAAAAAGAAAAAATCAGTACAGTAATGGGAGATTTATTTCTGAACATAAAAAAGTCATTGATAATTTTATCGTAGGACCAACGGTTTCCGAGATAATTGCGAGAAACTGTCATCCAATATGGCGGCCAACGCTGATGCCCTACAAGGCCAGCTTTTTGATTTTGCCCTCAGGATGCCCCTCCCTACTAATACCACATGCTAAAACCGACTCAATAACTTTTGCCTTATAGAGCCAAAAATAATAGTAAAATTAAACTAAAGAAACACGCTTTAATAGCAAACCGAACTAAAAAGTAAAAATTAGTTTTTAATTACTAACAAAAAAAATTATTTGATTGTAAAAAAGCGTGGGGTGCTTGATATCAACTGGTATAAATATTTCATTGGTAGCTATTTGTAAAAATGGAGTTAGTATAAAGAAATATAGTAATAAGCACTGCAAACTAACAATGCTTTCTTAGACTAAAATACGTTTTGTATTTACTTTCGGATTTCTAACCTCACTTTTCTCTACCAAACTTCACTTTAATAAGACTTCTTTCTCTTCCGCCGTGAATCGCGCCTTGTATACTCCAAAAACGTCTCTAGAGCCATCTAGAAATCTTCTATACCCTTCTTAGCGGCGATCCAGAACTCGATCTTGTTCTGTACATTTCTAGAATCATACTTCTATCAGTCGCGAATTAGCATCCTTCCCCAGGGCGGCGTAATGTGTAACAATATTGATAACAACTCTTTTTTCATAGAGTCAGCAATAAACTATTTCAGAACAACTTTAACACACTGTAATTCAAAAACAATTGATTTTCAAAAAGAAAAAATCAGTACAGAAATGGGAGATTTATTTCTGAACATAAAAAAGTAATTGATAATTTTATCGTAGGATCAACGGTTTCCGAGATAATTACGAGAAACTGTTATCCAATATGGCGGCCAACGCTGATGCCCTACAAGGTCAGCTTTTTGATTTTATATTCAGGATGCACCCCCCTACTAATACCACATGCTAAAACCGACTCAATAACTTTTGCCTTATATAGCCAAAAATAACAGTTAAACAAAACTAAAAAAACACACTTTAATAGCAAACCGAACTAAAAAGTAAAAAGTAATTTTCAATTATTAACAAAAAAAAATATTTCATTGTAAGAAAAGCGTGGGGTGCGTATTACTGCATTTTTTTATACTAACTCTACTTTTACAAATAGCTACCAATGAAATATCTGTTGGTTTGCTATTAAAGCGTGTTTTTTAGTTTTTATAAACTATTATTTATTTTTTAGTCTTAAAACGAACTTAAATGTGATAGTAACCAGAAGATGGGATTTTTTGGTGCTTGATCCGCCATTTTGACGCCACAATGTTGAATTGTTAAATTTGGACCGGATAATTCTAATCTACAAGCTCGATAACCCACAGATACCGGTTTTGATGACATAGGTGGCGGCCATTTTGAACATATTATAATATTGAGTATATTATATTGTATAGATCCTGGATAACGGGTAAGTATAACTTAATCGTTTTTCTGCTTCAGCCCGACCTTCAAGTCACGCTGCAAGGAGACAATGACCAAAAACCTCCAAATCACCCGATCCCAGAGGTACCAAGCAAACAACCAGCTCGGTACCCTTACCCTAGCTCGTGCCGGCTTCTGAGGCTAATATAAGCTTCTTTGGCCGAACACAATCCTTGAGCCACACAGTTCACACTTCTTTCCGACGAAATCGGAGCACGTGATGCCAATTGGCACCCTGGGCTTCCAACTGCTCAACAACCCCCCCAAACCCCTCCAAATTCCGAGAGAGCTCGGCAACAGCCGTTCTCTCTCACGACAGTCTAAAGACGCTCCCGAGAGTCGACATGCCAGCGAAGAAAGAAGACCAAGGCAGAAGAGCGTCAGAAGGAACGACCCAGCTGGCAGAGTCCAACAGCCAGGACCAGGGAGGTCTGCTAACATCGCTTACACCGTCCGCATTTGCGGGGGAGATAGGCAAAAAAGCAGGCCCACCCTTTACGAGGCCGGTCCGGGTCTACAGCGATGATTGGGGCAAAGAACTCCAGGTCGACACCTAATCATCCGAGAATGTCATCTTTAGTCAAGAATATTGGCGCGATAAAACAATTAGAAGTGAAAATTACGTTAAAAGATCCTGTTACATTGATACAAGTGAAGCTAATAAAAGCGTGTTAAAAAATGTATTAATGAGCAACACGCATGAATTTTAGAAATGCAATAATTTATTATTTTTTCGTTATATATGTTATATAAGTTGAGAAAGTAATGAAGAAAAGATTTTAAAAAAATGTGTAGCCTAAATAAACGACTTTGAAATTCAAAATTTTATGGGAACATATCCACGTGACTGAAAACACCACGCTATTGGTTTGACGTCATTCGGCATAATGTCTAATGGTCGTCTATCTGCCAAGGGGTTAAATCGTAAATTGTTTTGTGTTTTGTAAATGTGTATTGATATTTTCATAAAAGAAATCATTCATTTATTTATTTATTTTAATTATTAAGTGGTAAAAATGACGGACCGTGGGTTTTTACGTGGCCAGAATGACAATTTGCCTGTTGTTGATGTGTTTATGATGACAAACTTTTTTGCTACTAATACTGATTTTATTAGTGCAGAAATTGGAGGTACTAAGGCAACAAGGTATGTTTCATTCATTATTCTAAACATGAATTCAATTGTGCCCATTTTTATCCTTTTACTGTAGTTAAATATAACAAATTATTTCTGTACCTAACTTCAAAATAGGTAAACAAGACAATGTTTTAATGTTATATTAATTAATATTTTTCATCTTAGAATGCTTTACTTTTTTATATAATACCTAAATACCTCCCGTGACTTACTAAGTACGTACTTTTAGGTAGGTAGGTACATTAATAGTAAAAATAACTGTTGACATACATAGGTATATATAAATATATAACTGGATAAGTAGAATGTCGAGAAGTTACACCGTTCTTATACAATTATACATTTTAACTCAAGGTTCCTATTAACAGAAGTTAGTAATCTTTTGTATTCCTATAAATAGGAAAATGACCAAATTCACCATGATATGTAAACAAATTATCACAATAATATTAGGGTTAGGTACATATTTTCATATTATTATTATAAAATAATTAGTTTTAATGGGTAAATTTACATCAAAATGATCCGGGCAGCAATATAATCTTGAGGATGACGATAATTCTGCATTTCGGTCGTCTCGTCTCATAGCTCTGCACCATTTCTTCCTAACTTTATCGCGTCTAGGCACATTAAAAAAAACTTTTTTGGAGTTTTTATTGTAGTATTTGTACATTTGGGCACAATACAACATTTATAGCTACTTTTCTTTGTATTTTCCATAACACAACATAAATAATGTGTACACATTCGCAATCACAATACGTTTTCCGTCGGTGCGATGTGCCCGATGACGTCACACACAAGTAGCGCGGAAACTTCTCCATTTAAACGCAGTTAAATTGACAGCTGCAGTAAATAATTTTTTTAACCTTTAATTAGAACATAAAACAAAAATAAAATACTGGAAAAATAATGTTTTTTAGTGATCTATTCATCTGTAATGTTTAAAAAAATTATGCATTTTGCTCATTTACCAGGAGTGCAATGTGACTGTAGTTGACTGCAACTTTTACTAGTTTTCTTACCCCATCACTGAATAATAATTATTAATGTTTATTTTAACAAATCAAAATAGTTAAGAATGAAAAAGGTAACTTTCTTCAGTAACTTGAACCTTTGTTATGTTGCGTCTCTTTTCTGGTACTTTACTCTTATAAACATACATTCGGCGATACATTTAGGGAAAAAATAAAGATGACACACTGTACAAGCATTCATTTATTTTAATTCAATCGATCATCAATAATAATTATACAGCCAATGGCCTACAACAATTCTATAATCAATAATATATTTTATACTCATACTTTACATTATTTTCAAACAAATAATGCGTTAGTTAACTATAGGCCATCTATAGTAGCATGAATATAATTTATAACTCAGAGTAAACCAAAAATATATTACTTAATGCTACAATTATTATTATCTAAGTCTATAAATAAAATAATTTGGCTACCTATATTCCATTTAAATATATTGAATCTTATCACATTAACTAAGATAAATCATTTATAAAATAAAAATTTATAAGTAGGTATATGTATATATATATATTTATAATAAATTGCTTTGGACAATCATCTTCGCTGTTCTATTTTTAGGCTTTTATAGAATATAATTGAACCGACAACTTATCGTTACTTAAAGCCTTATGTGGGAAATGGAAGAATTATGGACAAGCCGAACATTTTTTTATTTACTTAGAAACGATATGATTTGGAAGATTGTTAGAGTTTAGATATGATCACAATTAGTATACTTTTATTTTTTATGTACAGAAGCGCTAAATATCTACGTAAATGCAATAGCGAGGCATGAGCAAACCTCGAAAGATTTACTAGTAACATCACAAATCAATTTTAGCAAAATATTAGTATTTTAACTATAAATATGATTTTTTAGTTAATTCATTTTTTATCTACGCTATATCAAAATTTGAAATGTATAGATAAATGCTTGGAGATATATACCGGGTGTCAACGAGGTCACTTTCACTGGTTTCCATTTATTTATTTATTTTTTTAAGAATCGAGATGAAACTTGGTATGTGTCACATACACATACTACCAAAATAACACTTTTTGATCTATTTCTCGTTTCTCCGACTTCCGGTTTCACCGGAAGTGACTCCAACTTTTGTTCTTTAATTGGGTATATTTTTACATATGACATACAAATTCGGAAAATATACTTCGTGAAATAGGGAATAAACTTCGATGTAACTGGGCTATTGAAAGCAGAATACGTGGCTTACTTGCACAGTTACACGTTTACATATCACGAATTTCAATTTTCGAATCTGTATATATGATACTACTAATTTAATGACAGTTTACGCCATTTTGAAAACTTTATAGCCAATTTTAATTTTTAATCTAATGTGCTGTGACTCACCTGGAATTGTTCTAATATTCATAAATCATAAAAGAAAAATATGCATTGGATTTCTTGCTTGTTGATTTGTGTTACAAAAAAGTCGAAAGTTGTTAAACTCACTTTTTTCGAAATTACTCAAAATTTTCGAAACTGAAAGTTGCAGAAACTTATCAGAATAATAAAGTGTTGTTTTGTCTGTATGTGACATATATCAAGTTTCATCTCGATATTTTAAGAAATAAATAAATGGCTGCCGGAAAGTGATTTCGAAGTTTAAATGATCATTAATACCAATTATATAACTTAGGACCGATAAACCTGGTGCAAATAATCTTAAGTTCAGATTTGATTTATCAGGTTTCATACTTAAGCTACAATTTAGGTTGATGTACCAATAATATATTTTTGCAAAATTGAATGTTGACTAATTTTTGTACACAATAACTGTTCTTATTTTAATACTTATGGAATTATAAACGTGGATAAGCATAACGTAGCGGAATTTATAAGAATTTTCATTGTCGGCCGTCTCTAATTTTAGTTTTCGATATAAATGTGATTTGTTATATTACTTGTAAGGGGTATGTTTTAAACTTATATATGTTTATTTCAGGTTGCAGAAACCACTGGTTTTTAATCACTATTTTAATATTGCCAGAAACCCCTACAACATTTTAAATAAAATTTAATTAATTAAACTTGGAAACAATAGAACATGACTTTGACTATTGTTTATCTATTCAAAATTGCTAAATACAGATTGTGCTGAAACTAAAAAACTAACGTTGAGCACGTAGTAATCTATAAAAATGCTTTCTCATGGTTCCTCTTGAAACGAAATTAAGATTTTCTTAAAAACTCCAGACAGTTTATGTGATAATGATATGATTTAAGATTTTTATGCAAATATTGGTATTTTCCGATAGATATGTGCAAGTTTCAACTAATTTACATTAAACATAAACTACTACTACTTCATAAAGCTACTAGCGAAATAATAGTAATGATAAGATAATTGTGGGCTGCCATTTAATTTTTACCAAAACATGCAAACAGACAAACAAAAATAATTAATTTAAGTAACAGAAGAAAATATTATTTGGAACATAGGGGATACTAATTTCAAGAAAGAAAATCTGACACACTTTCATTAAAAAAGAAATAGTTACGGTGGTTATCCAAAACAAAACAAAAAATAATTAAAAACGAAAAGATGCTAAAAAGTGGTTAATTTCGTGTAAATATTTAGAGATTCTGTATTCTTGCTATTCTTAATTAATGCCGCTAGTAGCTATATTACACTTTTTTATGTTTAAGAAAGACTTTGGAAATGCTATTTATTTTTGATATGGTCTTATTAGAGGTCGGACCGTGACGTTTATCGAGTCCCTCACTTTATTTCAGTATTCAGAATTGTTTGTACATACAGGGTGAGTTAAAAAAATGTCTCATACAAAAACTGCAGAAAATCAAGAGCGCTATATCATACAATAATTATTTTTAAATCTACCTTACAAAGTGGTGGCAAGCTAATTTTTGAATTTCTTAGATGCAATACCTAACAAAAAATGTGCCATGTGAAGTACCCTATAGGTTTAAAAATAATTTTAAAATATGCCATTCTTGGTCTTCTACAATTCTTATCTCAGAGATTTCTTCAAATTTCAAACGGTTGAGGAGATATACGTATACCAATAATATTGAAAACAATTACAAGTCAAATGTGTCACTATTTATCATTTTTACTAGTTTTAAATATTAAAATGAAAGTCGTAAAATACGATATACAATAATTAATTGAAGTTCGGACGGTCGAAAAGCATCCTTTGGAAAAAAATTGTTGGCAGTTTCAAATAGACTTCTGGAATTTTACAGATATAAATTTTTGTAGGACTGATCTCGCAACTTTAGATTTTTTAACAAGAAATCAGAAAAATCTGAATTTCGCTAATTTCCACATATTATTAATTTTGCCATTTCATAAATATGCATCAGTGGAACTTCAAAAATATTTAAGATAATGATTTAATTCTTTTTGTGTCTTCAGCTCAATATTTGGATCACTAAGAGTACCAGTAATATTAGCAAGATGTAAAGCCTTTATGGTAAAAAAATATATTTCAAAGCTCGCACCCTACCCTGCGAACGACTTTATTATTAACAATTGATTTGAAGTATTAATTGAACCTTAATTCCTAATGTCGATTTTGTTGTTTATTTATTATTACATCGACGTCAATAATTAGATAATAAGGTTTAATTAACCGAACGACGCGCGACGGCAATACTTTATTTCATAATTTTTGATAATAGTTCTTTTAAAAGCAAGACCATTTCTTTCAAAACAACTTGTTCCTTTTAGTGGCAGCTTATATAATTTGTACAAAGTAAAAAAAATATGTACCAGATTTCATGTAAATCTTCAAAATGTCTTGCAGTTATGGCAATAGTACTCTGGATTCACCATATTCAATGTTCAACTTTCGACATACGATTCAGTATCAGCCACTTCGATAATACCTAACTACCAATTTTATTATAACATTATTCTTGACGCATTCGCCAAATTATCAAGCAGAAAACTTATTTTCGATATTGGCTCGCCTTATACTAGACACAGCTTGATGAAACTAATATGAAACCACTGCCAAGTTATACTCTACTATACAGTTTGCGATCTCCTTAGAAATCGTTGAAACTATCAGCGTAATGATTGAACAACCAAAAAAAACGTGAATACATGTAGAATTGAGAACCTCCTGCTCTTTAAAAAATGTTAAAGTCTGCTAAAAATGCATTGTTACAACATCTAGCAAAAATGCAGCTCGGGTTTCTTTAAGCTCTAATCTCTTGTGTTTTTAAGTAGCGGTTTTTGTTTCTGATAATTTATTAGGGAGCTTCATGCTAATGTGTAAATTCTATGAAATTTCGTGGTATTTTACTGATCATACAATTCTGAACAATGTTCCTTTCGTCTGACTGTCCGCAAACGGAATAAATTTGGACCAAGCAATAAAATATATAAACGATGTATTGTGGTTGATAAAGCCCCAGATAAAGCCTCTTCACAAATATAAAACCAGGAGTATATTGCATTTGATCGGTGCATTTTTTCCAACTGCACTTTCATTACTAAGATATTCGTATGTAATTAATTTTAAATGCAGTTGCAATTAAAATACAAATAGGTAAACAATCCTTTGGAAAAACTTGAAACCCCTGTATTTTTAAACTGGTTATTATTTCACCAGAAAGAAATATGCAAATTTCTATATGTTAGTTACCAGTGATCCAGTTCAAATGAAGCCATTACCTATATTTGAAAACATTTCAATCAGTTTATTTTTAACAGAAAACAAATAAAACGCTACTATGGTTTTTGCCACTCTATAGGCCGGTCGTCGTAAAGTCAAATTCATCGATTTTGGTCAAAAATTTAAAACATAAATTTTATTGACTATTTCTATAGGAAAAATTGCGCTGAACACGATGGTGATATTAAGAAATTTATGAAACATAGGTTTCATTGTTAACAACAATGGCTTTTAGAGAAAATTCTTGTTTTTCTACGTTTTCTGACATTTTAGCGAAAACGGTGCGTCGGACAAAAAGAAGTCAAGATAAAGGAAATGATTTGATCAATATGCGTCGTTTGAGACTTTAGCGACCTTTTATCTTTGACCATTCAATTGTTATAAATTAAGGACCTTAATTAACGATATTTTTTTCTGTTCAACAAAAGGTCATACGGACATATTATTGTAGTCAAAATGTTGCCTTTTGTTCATAGAATTTACAGTTTTTTTCTGTGTCGATATCTTATGTATATTGCAACTGTTTAAACAAATAAACTGATTTGTTTATTAAGGATTTGCGACTTTCCATGACATTTTTTTCACTCTCACCCTCGGCAAACGATAAATATCGGCGCTTTTTTTCTTGTACCCCCGCCAACGTTTTTGAAAAAATTGCTTAGTAAACAAATGGAATATCTCGGCTCAGGAACGTCGTATCGAAATGCAAAGGAAGGAACATTTTGAGCCTAGATAGACCTCGATCCGTTAACGGAAGCGGAGATATAGCCCATTTTGCATTTACGACTGTCAATTAGCATGTCGTTAATGAAAACCCTGTTTAAATAATAATTAAACTTTGAAACATTAAGAAATAAAATAAAAATACCTTCAAATGACTCTTTAAATCACTTTAAACCGCAAGTCACTCGAAGCGTAAACACTAAAAAACGTTGTACGCCGTTCATAAATTAATTGTTATAAGAGCAAAAAATGTACGAAAAAACGAATGGATTTTTGTGACAATTGGAAACTAGTTAGTTTAATATATTAACTTTACGTCGTTACAATTTTTTTAAAAGTAATTAATTAATAAACAATTGACAGTCGTAAACGCAAAATGGTATTTATCTCCGATTCTAGTTAACGGATCGAGGCCTGCCTAGACTCCAAATTTCCCTTTTTTATTATCTTTCAAGACTGTAAATTTTATGAACAAAATGCAACATTTTGACCACAATAAGTCCCAGACGACGCGTATAGATAAAATACTCAATTTTCATATCATTCTTTTTTGCCGGACGCACCGTTTACGTTAAAAAGTCAAAAAATAAAAAAAAGGACAATTTTCTCTAAAATCCATTGTTTTAATAATAAAGCCTATGCTTTATAAATTTGTTAATGCCACCATCGTGTTCGGCGTATTTTTTCTTATAAGAATAGCCAATAAAATTGTTGTTTTAAATTTCTGACAAAAAAAGTTAATATTTAGGAAGTAGTTTTCTGTGATAATGAAGTACCATATAGTAACGGCTTCCTCAATCAACCTTTATTTTTTTGTTGCACATTGTATTAAAGAAAAATGCGGAAGCTGTTGATTCAATATTACGTGGATGAGATTTTTTCGCCACAAGCAGCCTTATTTATCTTGGACCGAAGCTCGTAGACGAAAAATTTCCTTGTAGTCTTGGTAGTATTTTTGTTGAATATCATACCTCAGAAGGTCAAAAATTACCTGTGCATAAGGTGTGGGTGCCTTGAAATAATTTATTTTCATAAGGATTTATATGTTGTTAATTTTGTTAATAACTATTAGAAATTCAAATATCGAGTTAGTATCCAGAAAAAGAAATTCATTTAATTCAAAACTCATTTTTGTTAACAGCTTTGGCGTTACAATGAAGAACGCTGTATGTATATAAATGAGTGATTATATGCAAATTAAAAAAAACTTCGAAATTAGGAAAATTCGTATTTTTATGTTTTCAAATTTATTAGCTAAAAATATTGTACATTTTATATTTAAGTAAACCGCAACCTGAAATAAATTGGTTAAAATTAATAAAGAAAGTATATACTAATATAATATTAATATAACAAAAATATATTATTTATTCTTTATCACAAATGATTTGTATCGTTTCTAAGTAATAAGCGCCTACGTAACTGTAACATACTGTAATATTTAATTTTATATAAAGCATGGTATGGATATGTAACATATTCTATATCGACTAGACTATATTATGATATGTCCTCATTGTTATTGGAACACCAGTACTTGATCGAGTCGGAAAATTATGCAAGTCGTTACATACGCTGTTATCATTTTAAATTATATAAAACAATTCGAATGAATTGCTCGACATTAAAGTGCACACTTTTATCTTATGTATTAATTTTTTTAGAAGTTCAGATGAATACTTCAGACATTAAAACTACAAGTCATCGAGTCACACTCACTTTGTAAATAATATGATGTAACACCTTTGATTTCTAAATTGTTAATTATCTGTTCTATTACGACATATTATACTTATCTTAACAACATACCCGGAGATGAACCTTGACTTGTTATCTTGCAAAACAGACAGACAAAATATTCGCCGATATTTCAAATTTGATGATTCATTGAGACAACCGTTAACAAACGTGTAATAATATGCTTTTTGAACGTAAATTAATTCCCATAATACGTAACGTCACCGTCATGGAATTTATCGTCTACGTAAATTTAAAATATTGCTTAATGTAAATAAAAATAAAGTTGAACCGCCTTTAAAAAAACGGCCACTAAAAATTATGAAATAAAATTTCATCGCCGTTCAATTAAGAACCCTATTACCTAATATCGATTTTGACATCAGATAAAAATTTGTTAAATTTTGAAGTTTGTTCATTTTTACACAATCTTAAAATCGATATCAGGTAATAAGGTTCAATTAATCGAACGAAGAGGTAAAACTATTGAACTATTTACCAACCTCTCCTCCGCGATAACTCTGAATGTTCTCCAATTGTTATTCTAACCTGCACCTTCGCCATAACTTTGAATATTTTCTAAAATTTCCCACTGATGCTCATAATGTTTTCTGATTTTTGCTCACCTTATGTATGAGGTAGAGTTTCATGGAAAAAACATGGGAGCACAGCCGAGTCGTACTCTATAGTTTGCACATTTCGTAAACACCGGGCATGCCATTCCCAGATAAATTGCAGGCATGATAAAAAACATACATATAGGTCTAGTTAAGAACCTACCACATTTTAAACAAAATTAAAGTTAATTAATAATGAAAACATTTCATTTATTGGTTTCCATCCAGTACTTCTTTTCAACGTTATCCTTGATAAGAGGCTTACACTCATTCTAAAATGTTTCTTAAATTTAAATACATCTTCATGAAACTATGTCCTTTTTATGTTTTTTCGTTTGATAAATCCCGTGCAAAGCCTATAGCTAGTGAGTTGATCGCATACATTTCTAAATCATCTGCTCATGAGATGGACGTTATTAATAATGAATATCTATCCATAGATAACAGTTATGATAACCTTTGCCAATATGAACCCTCTGATTTCTTAGTTAACAGCTCATTAAACTTACTTAAAAAAGACTTCCCAATATTATGTGCTCACATCTGCCTCTTCATCCAAATCGTTTATTGAAATAAAACTCATATAAACTCATGTTTTTTGCTATTCGGATGTGGTCAGAAACGCCCAAAAACCGACGAATCCAAACAAGAAACTAAAAAAAAATTATATATAAATAATAATTTTTTCAATGTTTCCCAAACGCATCTAAGACTCAATATAACAGCAATTTATTAAAGAGTTTTATGTTTTTTATTGGAATATTGCACAAGAAGTTTTTTACGATCTCTCAACAAGTCATAAAGTTGGATTTAGTGGAGATTGCATGAATGCCCCTGAATTATGAATATAACTGTGTTCCTATTTTATTATTTAACAAATTATAATGATGCAATTACACATCATATTACTCAATGCCTTCATAAATAAATGTATCGTAACAATTTCTTTAAATAAGTACTCATAAATTCACTTGTATAGCTCAAAGTCCGAAAGGTATGCGTCTGCCTTTCGTATAATCGTGTTCAAGGCATCAAAATCAACAAAATTAGCGAAAGTGCAACAAGTACATGATTTCATAGAGTTTTTTCTTTACATGTTTATGATTACTCTCATTAAAAGTGCAGAGATCTGTATGCCTGCCTACTGTACTTTAAGCAACAATGCTATATACTTAACACGATAAATATAGAGGCAGATAGGAGCACACATAACTTATAATGGTATTCTTTTTGCAATTGCAATATGCAATTTTGAAAGTATTTTTCACGAAAAATCAGCGCTATCTAAGCATCTTTTATGGATTTTTTGATTCGCATACACTCAGACTCAAGAGCTTCATAAAATAAATTGGACTTCGTAACGTTCACTTTCCACGCTAAAGTCTTGACACCTCCACTCATAGGTCGCTATAATAGGGTGTCAGCTTATTAGGTTGACAAAATCAAAAGCGGCAATGTTTGTTTTCTGAACATAGTTGTCATTTTACGGTATGTTGCCAAATGTATTACATTGTCGTTAAACTTAAGTACTCTTCTCTAGAAATGCTGCTCCAATGCCTTTAAACAGAAAATTCAGGTTATTAAAACATTTGTAGTAACAAGCTATCAAGAGAAGTACTTACTGACATTTTAGTTTTAATTACAGTGTTTCCAAAACCAAATTATCATTTGCCTATCAATAGTAAGGGAAATACTAGATAAAATCGGATAACTTCCAATTTGTAATTTGTCTTGCCTTGCTAACTGAGTTGCAATAATGAGAATGTTTCCAATCCTGCTATTAGTTTGGGCCAGGAATTCTGAAGTACGAATATGGATTTGGTCTTGGCGACTTATCATAGCGAATATAGCGAACATAGCGCACAACTCGTAACTTTTCACAGCGCAATCATAATATTTCACATCGTCGTCTATTAGTTATAAGTAGTAGGTATGTCATTCTTTCATTTATTTGTGAGTTATTACTGTTAAGTAATATTTTTGTGTCAAGAACAAGAAGTAATCATGGCAAGTTATAACGAATAGAAACAAACGATTTTGACTACTTGTCTTGTCAACGTGATGTCGGCAAGAATAGACAATATTATTACAAGCCTAAATTGATATAAAGTCGAAGCAACACATACTGATGACGTTTCATATGGTGTAAATCGAGTATGTAATAAGTATGCCACGACTTATGACAAAAACATGGTGCTTATTAATTTTTATTAAACAGGCATATTTCTGGCAAGAGTTACACAGAGTTACCTCCTCTGAATCTTCTGTGAGTGGTAAAAAATAGACGTCTTTTTAAAGTTGGTTTTGTATTTAGATTAGGTCAGCGATTATTTCTTCTGTTACTTTATTCATGATAATTTACGAGACCTCTTGGGAAATGAATATAAATGGACAAAATTGAATAAAAGAGGTAGACACAAGAAATAAAAATGAAATAACTGGAAATTTTAAGATGCTAAATAACATTATTTTTTAGTACGATAAAGAAAGTAACTCTTCTTTCACCTGTAATATTCATCTGAAAGTTTTTTACAAATTTCTTTCTACTCTTAATTGTTTTGTTGTCATTTTTCATAAGGAATGTATCTAAAGAAATACAGCAAAAACACTAACTAATCACACCCAGTGCAATTTTATGAAAATCTACGACATCATTATAAAATTTACATATAACTGGTCGATTTACAATTAATATTACTCAAAAGTAGATTAAATATCTGTAAGTGTATGTTCTAAATATTTAAGTTACTTTTAATATATCATTTGTTTTCTGATGATATCAAATTACAAACACCGAGGACTAAAGTAATTTAATTGAAAATTAATTAAAATTTTGGTCGTTATACCGAAAGAAATATTAACGCTATTTTCTCTCTCACTGTATTTTGAATAAATACATGATTTCATATAATTTCATCATTCATTATCAGAACAACTGATGTGATTACTGATTACACGCCCAATGGTGCAATACTTTTTAAAATTAATTTAGTACAATTGTCACTCTTGCTTTCCTTAACTTAACCATAACATCTATCTACATTTCGGCCAACGTGTTTAACATTTTTTTCACGAGAATGATTATAAATCGCTGTTTTTTGATAAAAAATTCATTCAACTAGTTTTTGGTTGTTTATACGTGCCATATTGCCCATATAATAAATTTATCGAGAAAACTGATTCAAAGCAGTGAAACACAGACATGCTTTTGTTTTTCTAATTGATAAATCAATAATGTTTTATACCTGTGTATTCTATGAGAAAATTAAAAAACGTAAATATGTAATAACATACGCCAATGGGAGGAAAATTAATTTGTATTTTCTTAGAAGCAAAAAAATCAAGTTTTTATTACGAATTATTTATACAAATATAATATATCCTTTGTTTTTTTATGCTACTCGTCCACGGATTTACTCATATATACCTGAAAGAGTTAATATTATACTATCAAATGGTATAAAGTTTTTATTGTTCCTTTGATTTTGAAGAACATTATAATTCTGTCACTTGTTACAGCATTAAAAAAACTCTCATTTGTTTTGAAAAACGCCAAAAGAGATGAAAATGATGTTTTTTCGGACAAGTTTCCTCCTTTGTAAATTTGCAAAAAAAAGAGAAAATTTTATGACTTATATAAAAGTATAATTCAATAAAACAAAATATAATCAAAAACTAGATTATGTATTCGATATTTTACAGCACTGATTGCGGTGAAGTATGGTAATCACGCTGGCCAACAATTATTATCTACAATTAGCTAAACATAGGATTTTAATACATTTATGTACAGAATTTTAGAGTTAAATCTAAATTTAATTATGTATTTTAGGTAGTATTATTTGCACCATCATATGGATATGTTTGAGTATTAAAATGCGGGGCGAGCATAAGAAAAAGGCGACTGGTGGTTTTTAGGAAACCTCAAAATAGAGATCAAAATATTCGTTTAACCACCAAGTACGCTAATACTACAAATGCAGAGGCACTAGAGTACTATACACTAAACTAGGATAGAGAAATAATGTACCGCACAGGCAAAAATCGAATCTTTTATCAAGTATGTCGGTTTTTGCCAACTGCGGTAATTAAAGTTATTTGTCAACTATTTTTTTTTTATGAATTTATAAGGCAGCAAAGACAAGTAGCAGAGCTAGAGTTTTTCTTCTTAAATTGGCAATCGTGGTTTTATTGGCTGCGTATTATGTGATTTGTTTTCTGATTAAAGGATTCTTAATGATTTTGGTTTAATATTAGTAGGTACGAGAAATATAACAACAGCAACATTCACTTCCAATTTTACTTATCGTGTTACCTTAACATTTCGTTGTCTATTTATATATTTTGGATAATATCAATCGACCCATTATAGAATATATACAGAGAAATATTTATAACATATCCAAATCGGTTTTCCTTACTGATGAATTAGATATACTGGGTGTTATAAGGACTAGAGAACCTACATATCTTCCTGTAATTTTTGAAACTTTTAAATGTGGAGGGGAGATTGAAGGGATAAATTGCAATTTTTTTCAGACCTGCTTAAAACTACACTTCCGGTTTAATAGAAAGTGTTCCCAATTTTTTTATTTGAACTATATGTGTGTTTAGGTAATTTCCCTGATAAATATTTAATTTCTAGTTTAGTTTCTTTACAATGATTTTTTATACTTCAAGTCGATTCATACATTACTAAGAAAATAGGATTTATTTGCTTTTTAAGAAGGCCATTGATCTAATAAATCAAGATAAAGAAAACAATTGACAATTTCTACCGCAAGAGTGCCTGTCATCACTGTTATTGTGAAATTGTAATTATTATTTTTCAAATCGTTCATTCTCATTGATTACATCTGTTTAAGATGTTTTACATAATTTAATTTGTAATAACGTATTTCAAAGAGTGTGATCGCTACTACCGGTCAGATTTGATTGTGATGGGTACAAGCCAGGAAAGGACTTCAAACGTAGAAAATGTGTCGGTTAAGTGAAAAAATACGCGTCAGCGCCAATTCGCCGAAACATATGATTTACAAAAAAGTGTTTTATATATTTATGTGAATAAAAATATTTGTTCACGACTATTAAATAATGTACTCAATATGTATGTGTTTCCTTAAGGATAATGCTATCCATTATTCTCTGCAGTGAATAACGATTTCATTATTCACTGATTGCAGTGAATAATGAGGACAGTCAATTGTTTGCAAGAAATGACATTAGTGGCTTTTTACTAAAAATTTGAAATGTCAAAATTGTAGTAACCAAAAGAGAAGTGTTGTCTTTCTAAGTTTTCTAGGAAGCACTCAAATGCCGAAGAGGTATTTTAATAAACACTCAAAAACTACATTAGTAAGTTCTTTTCAAAGCATCATCCATTTCTATTAGCAACACGCGGAAATCCCCAACATTGTTTTTGAAACCATTTACCTACATGTCTACAAACTGTATTATTTTATTAGTAAGCCATGACAATATGTCAAAGCGTAAATTGATTTGAAACGTCAAAATTTGTGCGATTTCAACGCCAACGTTATTTACAAAAATTTTACATTTTAGGTACTCAAAAAGGGTAAATATAATTAAATAAATCGGTACTGACAGTGAAAACTAGATTTCAAAGATACCGCCAGAAATAAAGGGAGCTGCAGAAATCGCCTCATTAAACTTGTGGCCAGAAAAATCGAGAAAATTATATATGATGTCTGATGACATGAATTTTTCCTAAATAGGAGACATTGAATGAAGCTGAATTAAATAAATATTAAATATTTAATAGTCGTGGACAAAGTATAGTATTCTACTCGCATATAATGGCTATTATATGCTCGTTGAATAATATACTATTGTCCACGACTATTAAATAATGTACTCTTTATGTAGGTGTTTCCTCAAGGATAATGCTATCCACTATTCCCTGCAGTGAATAATGATTTCATTATTCACTGATTGCAGTGAATAATGTGGACAGTCAGTTGTTTATAAGAAATGACATTAGTGACTTTTTACTAAAAATTTTAAATTGAAAATTGCAGCAACCAAAAGACAAGTGTCTCTCTAAGTTTTCTAGGAAGCACTCAAATGATACTTGCCGAAATGGTACTTTAATGAAGACTCAAAAACCACATTAGCAAGATTTTTTCAAAGCATCTATTAGCAACACGCGACAATCCCCAACCATTTACTTACGTGCCCGCAAACTGTATTTTTTAATTAGTAAGCCATGACAGTGTTGTCAAAGCGTAATTCTGTAATTGATTTGAAACGTCAAAATTTGTGCGATTTCAACTTGTTGCTCGAAAAATCGAAAAAATTATACATACATGTGAATCTTTCTCAAATAGGAGAAATGAAACGAAGGTGAATTTTAATTTAATATTGAATATTTAATAGTCGTGGACAAAGTATAGTATTCTACTCGCATATAATGGCTATTATTCACTCTGGTGATTTACGACACTCGCCTGCGGCTCGTGTCTTAAACTTCACCCTCGCGAATAATAGCCATCATTATATGCTCGTTGAATAATATACTATTATTATCATTATACTTGTCCCAAATACGATAACAAGAGTTAATTGCTTTGATCAGCACATTTCTGAATCCTCAAATATTGCTCGTAGAGAACAAATTTCCATATCGTTGTGTTAGTGATCGAATTCTGAACAACTTTGAAAATGTTCATCCGTCTATGTGTCTGTCCGTCCATCACGTTTCTTGGAAGCATGATAACTTAAGAAAGAAAAGTCCAATTGTCCTGAAATTTGAACAGCAAATTAGTGTCAGCAAGAGGAGGAGCTTTATTGTTTCTGAACAAAATCGATCAGCAGATAAAAAATTATTGTTTAAATTTAAAAAATTTAAAAAAATAATATTAATTACAAAAAACTGCGAAGAGTATCCTATTGAATCTGCAACAATTATATAAAATATCCAATAAATCAGCGAAGAATATAATGTTTACTTTAGTTATTATTATATAAAAAGATTTTTTAAATCACCTTCCTTTCCCATTTTTATAACTATAACAACGTCTATTTAAATACAAATTATTAAACTCTTGTAATATACAACTTTGATAACAAAAGACGATATTGATAAAACTTCTAAAGTTACCAAACATATTTTTAACTGACATTCAATATTAATATTATGATTAACTGATCGTATAGTACAAAGAGAGCCGGATTTAAGAGGGGCAGTTGGTGCGGGAGCACCGAGGCCTCCACAAATCCACGGATACTAAATTTTATAACTATAAAAAATTTTGATTTTTAGTTTATAATAATTATGAAAATAATAAATTAAACTGAACTGAAGAATATTTTCAATTTCATCGTTTCTTCAATTTATTTAAAGCGATTATGCAATTGCACCACAATTAAAACTATTTTTGTGGCTTTTTCTTGAAATATCTCATAAACTGCGAATCAGAGATCGAATTTTTTTTATTCGTTAGAGAATCGTTTAGCGACGAAAACATTTAAAGGGCCTCTACTTTCTTCACTGTCCCGGGCCCTGACACCTTTAAATCTGGCTTTGATTACAAAATAATAAAAACAGCTCTGTAAGAATTGAATGCTCGTTAATTTGCTCATTGATGACGAAGAAATTATCATAACAATTATGTATATTATCGGATAATATGACGAGAACAAAATACTGAAAGAAACAGAATGACTATTTAAAATAATATAATGAAATTATTTGTTTGAAGACTAGCTACAATTTTAGTGATGCTGACAGGCTGACAGGCATCCTTATAAGTAATTGGCAATTGCTTTCCATATTTTAAATCTGGTTTATTAAAGAAACAAATAAACATTATTTTAGGTTATATACTCCTGATTTTAAATCGGAAAAAAGTTTTGTAAAGAAAAACTCAATAACTGTCAGAAAAATTACCTAAATATACAGGGTTCTACTTAAAATAAGAAAGATGAAACCATTCCGGTAAATAAGAAGTTTGTTTTCTGTGTGGGATATAAACAAAAAACACAATTTATCCCTTCAACCCCTCCTCCAAATTATACAATTTGAAAAGTTCCCTAGTTCTCGTATTACTCAGATTATGAATTTTAAATTGCTTTATGTATATTTAATCATCATATTTCAGATACCTACTATGCATGTAAATGTCTGTATGTACTGTCTAAACAGAAGAAAATTCATGACTTTATTTTCGCAATTCTTAACATTGAATTGCTCATAAGATATAGAGATATAATCCAATATAAAATTTATGAAATTAACTTTATGCAGAAGTTAATTGATAAGAAGTCTTGCGTTATGATCTGGTTGTCCAAAGAAATTGTAGAACTTCGTTAAAACTGAGTGTCAAGTGATCCACTTTCTTAGACAGTATCAGAACTATTAAGGCAGACAATCATCAACATTAAATGGCGTGGAAGTCGACTATAGCTAGAAACATAGACAATCTTTAGATATATCCCACCACGAGACCAGATATATCTTAACTTTCTTCTTTTATTTTGTAAGATACAAACTTAACATGCATGTATTTTGAGCCGATCTTTCAGTGTGTATTCATTGTTAAAATTCCAAAGATTATGTTTAGAGTATTCTTCATGAATGCGGAGAATATGATGTGAGTTATCAGGACCTTTCAACGTAAAGCTTGGTGAACATAGAAATTGTTATAAAAGAAAGAAATCCCAAAAATCCAAAATTTGTGAACACGCGTGGGTAAGTAATAATCATATAAGATCCTGTGGACTTGAAGATTTTGAAAAAAAAAAATGCAACTAAAAGAAAACTTAAGGAATTCACGATTATTTTATTAAACGAGGATTGATTCGTCTCAAATTACACCATGGATTTCTGTATTAGTTGTTGCCCATCCCTAGAGACAAAGAGAGTAAAAATAAAATAAACATAATTCAATGGCTGCGTTCATCCGAGCAGATCGCTACCTGGCGATCACGGATCATTCGGCTGAACGGCACTTCTTGCACTGAGCGCTCTTGGATCGGACGCCATTTTTTGTAGCAAACAAAAATTGTGCTTAGTAATCGACTGATCAGTGATTGGAAACGGAAAATTTGATATATTAGAAGAAAAATGGAGAACGCAGAGTTTGACGTGACATATGAACACGAAAATGTACATTATAATGTTGCAGGAGATCGTGATTTACATTTTCGACTTCAAAATGGTCTTTTTTAATAGTTTTTCGTTAAATCTGAATAAAAGGCCCTTTTGCACTTGTGCATTTTTATTTTTAACAAACCTATTATATTTTTTAGATGCTGCATTTGCTACTTCGTTTTTTAGAGAAAATTCTGCATGCACGGTAATAGTAGGAGTAGGAAATGAGGAAAACATTCCTCCAAATACCCCTGGTAATTATATACCTACCTATATTTATAATATAATTATAAAACTCTTAGTCTTTTAATATAAAATTATGATTACAAATACAATTTACAATTCAAATTCAAAACAATCACACCATGGCAAATTCGACAAACGACAGCGGACACAGCAGTGAGCGTTCGTCCGGTTGCAGAGCGATCACCGATCAGTGAAGGAGCGCTCAGGTAGCGATCTGCTCGGATGAACGCAGCCAATGTCTCACGTTACTATGGAATACTTAAACAACAAACTCTCATGACGGTCTAAAGGTTTTGACAAGATAAGTAGATAGTCTTTCCGAAACGTATTAACTGCCTTTGGTTTTTATTTTCAGTTTTTTTTATAACTTTATTTCAGTTTATAAAATGGTACGTGATATATTCTCATCAAATTTTTACATGTTTTTACAGTAATGGCAAAATACCCAACAAAAAGCAAGATAATTTGAATATGCCACAAATAAACGAGTATAAACAATAACTTTCTTGATGCGATATGTGATCACACGCAAACTTATGGCACCTTAAAATACACTCATAGAAATTAGAAGTGACTTAAGAAAAATCAAGATGTGCACTATTTTTATTCAAAATTTATCAGGAAGTATAAAATGAGATAAATATCCTTACGCTCTGTTGGTTTCTCTACTAAAATTTAATTAAATTTATTGGACTTTTGCAATTTTTCCACTAAATTAACGATTGAGCAAAAAATGTCTAAAATGATGAAAATTTTACAGTTTTGACAAACAATATCTCAAAAATTATCCATTTCCAAACATTGTGCCCATTGAGTCAATTCAGCAAAAGCCAAGGGCCATCTTCCATGAGGATTATGCAAAATCTTTATCTTATTAAGTTCAACAAAATACCATGTCCATGTCTATTTTATTTATGATAAATTTTATCATCTGATACAAAATTCCCTTCTGTGTGTCGTGGCGTCTTGGAATTAGTAAAAGTAAAGGACCAGTTAAAATGTGCCTATTACCTTCAAATTTTACTATTTTTACTTTACAAAATAAAAATATCAGGTAGTGGTTACTCGTTATTGTGTATATCTTTTCAAATGATATTGCATCTGGATTTAATCCACACGAAATTCAGCTATCAGAATATAATAATTTTAAGAATCAGGCCGTGAGATTGCTTCGGAAATAAATTAGTTCTGATACAGTCTTCAGATTTTCTAATTGTTACAGACGAAGTTTCGGTGTTATGTTAAGTAACGAACAGGTAATGGTAGTAAATTTGAAAATACATTTCTCAAAATTATCTACTACAAACAATATTTAGATATAGGTACGTTTTTCTCAAAAGGTAAAACAAGTACTTTAACTACCTGTTTTGCAAATAACAAAAATTACATGTTACAAAATTTAATTTTACACAAAAAATATCCTGTATATCTTACTGCAACATTTCTTGTATCTTAGATTACTACGTAATCTGACCACAGGGAGTGTTTTAATATTCGCTACCCTATGTGAATTAACACATTAAGGGCAGTTGATTGTACGTTTGTATTTGTTTCAATTTTCATTTGAGCAGCCAGTGCATGACGCAAGACAAAATTACAATTTCGACAATGATTCTTTGTGATTACTGTCGATTTAAGTAGTAATAATAATTAATGAAAATAATGACTGAATTATACCTATACAGGTTAGACACTTAAATCCGTATTTATATTTTGTTTTGGCTGAAAACCTTTTGACAAGTATCCATTGAAAAGGTTTTTAAGTTCATTAAAATTCACATAGTTGTATGGAGTATAAATATTTAAGAAGCTTTAAAGCAATGAATGAAACATCAAGAATATATCATCGTTAGATAAAAATTTAATTAACAATTAAACTGGTCTCTTTCCAGCTTGAAAAAATCATATTTAAAATACGGAGATATTAAATAATATTCGTATATTTATTTAACAATGGTTATTTTCTTGACGGTCAAAATAATTTGTTGTTGTTCACAAACATTTACCTAACAGCAACCTATAGGTTCTAATATTAAGCTTTTTAAAGAAATTATTTTTCGATTCGAGTAACTGTTAATTAATAAAATAGAAGTGATATACTGAAATCATTATTATTTATGTACCTATTTTATTTATTGAAACTATATTCACATTTTGAATTATGTAAATATATGAAGTTTTGAAATGATGTAGGTTTTTACTGAACACGCAGTGCACTAAAGTGGATACTTACCTATATAATAATTAATTAATCTATCATCTGTATTTATGAGAGAATGTTATATATTTAAAATTGTTCCATAAACCTAAGAAAAAATTGTGTCGGTTGATCTTTGTGTCTTAAGTTTTATTACTTATTCTTCTGCTAAGAAATACAATCAGAAAAACAGCCGTCTATTAATAGAAAAATTCGATCTCTGGAGACGTAGTTTCCATAAATCCCAAAACTCTTGAACATAGCAGCCAAAAACAAACACTCGGTTGAACCATGCAGTATTTTAGTTTAAATTCAGGCTTGTTCTTAGCTGTACTTTAGTTTTAATCATCTTCCATTGTGTTCAAGAGTTTTGGTGTTTGTGGAAACGACATCTCCAGATGTAGCGTTACACCGAAGTTTTCTGCTCCCTTCAAGGAGAAAAATTCTATTTAAAAAGTATTTTTGTTTTTTCTGTTATTAGGAATTTGCCACATTCTAGATTGTTCAAAAGTCAAATTGTCTTAAACATAATTCATTAGTGGGATACATCTCTACAATGCTGTTAGAAGGAACTAATACTATATGACGTTGAAATCACGCTGGAGGTGGGGTTAGAAACTATGGGGTATAAACCATTGTTAATTTTTTGTGCTAAAATTTTTAAAAATGCCTAATATTCAAATACAGATATTTATGTTCAAATGGTCAAATTGACAAGTTTGATATTGTGAGTTAAACGCACCTTAAGAATCTAAAACCTCAGGTAACAATATTATTTATCAGTTGTAAAATTTCATAGCCAAAACGGGCCCTCAAGATACGAACTAAAAATGTAAAACTTTTAAAATCAACATCACTTCGGTCATTACAGTCCCTGGTGAATCATAACCTAATCTAAAAACTCTCTTCAGCAATGTGTCTTTCAGAAAGCACATTCTTAGTCTTCCTCATTTTCTGTATACTGCTGGGTTCTAAGTAGAATTCTCTTTGTTGGGCCGTCGGCATTCATCCTCATTAACTCTTGCCGATCTCAGTCGTCCACTTAAGTTTTAATAATTCCTGACCCCTGCAGCAACCTGTATATTTCGAAGTCATATCTTTTCTCTCATATTCTAATCACATTGACCGCTGCGCATATATTTTTTAAATGATTTTTCCCTCGAAGCTTTCTAATATCACCTCATTTTTATTCTTTGTGAGCTTCCAAGTTTCAGAGCCATATGTTAGTATGAGTCTTATAAATGTTTTGTAAATCTGGCAGTTGATGCCTTTATGATATTTGAGGTGTTCAATGTTGTGTGGTAACAAAATGTTGGCGAGACGGAGTCGATGTAGGTTCTGCTGATGTATTATTCCCTATACTAAAAGTGATCCCAGGCATTTGTCGACATACTCAATTCCATCGTTTTAATTTCTTATGATCTGTGATTTACGTACGTCATGTATTTCGTTAAATTTGTACTGACTGTTAGTTCCTTTATGCTCGTTGCTGCTTCTAGCGCTATGAAGGCTCCTTCAGCTCCTTGCCGTGTTCTTTCTATTCCTGTCGATGTCGTTCGCGTTGGCGAGGATATGGATAAGCTTATTATATACAATGTGTCCAACTAAGTCGGCACCATATGGGAAACTTTTTTATTATTGCTTTTATGAAAAAAAGTTATTCTTGATAAAAAGTTTCGCATGGCCTAAAACCTAAAATGAAATAATCAGATATCAATTTTTTGCTGCCGTATACCAGGTTTGTCGAGAAATGTAAATTTTGCTGATGAGTAAAGTACCTTTATTTATTACAATATCGACAATTGTTATTAAGAAAAATTGATCCTAATTGAAAACTACCGTCAGATATCCAATAGCAAAATACAAATTATTTCATTTCCAATAATGGTATGAATGTTACTTATTAGTTAGAGGTGTTTTAAAACTTCATAAGCCGTGACCTTCATATGCGCAGAGACATAATCCGTCCTGTTGACTCAGTTACACTTCTTAAAAATATTATATTTATTGTTTACAATTTATCCCGAGCTCTTGTTTATGTATTCAGCAAGGCAGCCTCCAGTGTGTTCAAAAACATACTTATAACACAGATTAAACTTTGCCTTTTGCGCATTTCGCGGCTCATGAGATTCTGAAACACCTCTAACTTGTTATCTTCTGTTTAACTTTTCATTTGTAAAATAAATTATTATGATATTCATGCATTAATTATTCAAATGCAATAGCAAATTGTTACATAACTTACCAATGAACTTAAAGGTTATCATGTTTTTCCATACAATAAAAATGTTTTATTATTGGCAAAATTAAATTATGTATAATTTATATCCAAAAATTATTAAAGATTGTTTTTTCATGGTAAATAGATAATAATCGATATCTGACCGTAGTTTTCAATCAGGATCAACTTTTCTTAATAACAATTATCAATATTGTAATAAATAAAAGTACTTTACTCTTGAGTAAAATTTACATTTTTCGACAAACTTCGTATACGACTGCAAAAAATTGATGTCTGATTATTTCATTTTTGGTTCTGGGCCAAGCAAAACTTTTCATCAAGAATAACTTTTTTTCATAAAACCAATAATAAAAAAGTTTCCCATATGGTGCCGACTTAGTTGGACACACTGTATATATTGTATCATAAGTCTCCACTTGCTAAATAATACTTATACAACCAATTCTAGCCCATTGGAGATTTAGAACAGTCCTAAATAAACGTCTGCGGCTGTAACTTTATATTAAACCTGTTTCATCGCAAGCTTCACTAGTCTTACCAAATAGCTTGGTATATTAAACTCTTTTAATATTTGTCGGTGCCACAATACTCAGTGTATCGCTGACGTTCCATATTTTAATAATACTTGATAGCTGTCGCTTGATAGCTTTCTGTACATGGGTGTATTGGCAATGCTCCGACAATCCGGGAAATCTACGGCGTTAGCTTCTTTGTGTATTTGGCAAAATATTCCTACGTTCTGTTCAAAAGGTAGAACTCTTTATTTCTAGATCTATAGCATGCGTTTGAGGTATTATTTCCTCCATGTTTCTATCCTATTTTTTACAGGTTCTGCGGGTATGTTGTTCGCTTGAACAGGCTTTTAAGGGCTTTATTAACTTCTTCTATTTATGGTCGCTCTGCATGTTGTTTGTTCCTAGTATCTTGAGGTTACCCCTATAACAGTTCACTCCCACATAATAATAATAATTTATCAAAGCGTTCAACCCACATCTCTACTAACTTTTTTACCCTGGTTGTGTCTCCTGCTTTATATCTGCATTAAGTAAATCTCGGCTTGAAGTCTGGTCCGTGATGTATTTATTCTTTAATAAAATTTTCTGCTCTTCTCTTCATTTTGGTTTATAATTTCTTTGGACTCTTACTACAGCCATTATTTTTGTTTTCGTTTAAATGTTCGTTCCTTTATTTGCATCTGTTTGATATTCTTCAGTTGCTATTTTCGTTTTCCTTGCTTGCATTTTTTCCTACACTTCTCTGGTTTTGTTGATTTTTAATATTCTTCGTTATACCAACGGTTCTGTCTGTTTTCTACTTTCGGAGTTTATTATTTATTCATTTCTTCTCTTAATTAATCTTTCGATTTTTTTTCTCGTCGATTCTGTTCCTTAATTAATTGCCGTCGTTGTGTTCTGTATTACATTAATGTATTTTTCCCTATGATGGTTCATGTAGCTTTTCGCTTCAAATATTGTTCTATTTTGACTTTCCTCCATTTTCATTGATATCCTAGCTCTGAGAATTCATATAACTAGGAAGTGGGCTGTGCCCTATAGCATCTACAGTCCATAATCTTGAGTCATGCATGAGAATAGTTCTGTGTTCACTTGGGAATATCAAGGTTATTTTATGTATGTCTTTATATTGAAAGTAGATGCTTGCTATTTTCATATTCAATGATGTCGCGAGATTTATCAGATGCTTTACATTAATAGCGAGATTAATAGCATATTTCACGGGAGCTCTATTTTCTTGCTATGGAGTAGAACGCCGGTTTCCTTCACACTTTGCCATTTATGTCATCTAGTAATACCTTAATGTAGTAACTAGGCTATACCTAAGGTATGTTCTTTCTAGTTCTTCGTAGATAGATTATTTATCTTTCTTTGATTTCTCATTCGCTGGTGACTGCGTGGAGAGAAATTCCTCAGCTACTGTCTAATCATTCATTAATTCCAAATTTTGATGATTTACGTAGTAAACGAGTGTTTTTAATTCGGCTCTGTAAGTAATAAGTAACGAGAAAGGAATTAAAGGAAGAACTTTTGAGAGGGGTAACAGAACATATTTCTAAACCAAACATGTTTCTAAAAAAACACTTATATTTGATTTCGATAAAATCAGCAATTTCTAGAAAAATGCTCTCTCATTCGTTTGATAAAAATGATTTTATATAATTGAAGATTTAATCTAATTTGATACCGAAAAAAAGATTACACCATAGAAATAGCCCCCACCTCCTGGACATTCTTGTTATTGTGAAGAAATTAAATTTTCTTCAAACAAGTTATAAATAAGGTTTTTAGAAATTTTCACATCGAAAACAGGAAATATATTTAAGGGCTGTGTAACTTCTTCTAGGAGTTTTCCCAGTTACATGTTTCCTTAACTTTTAGCTTATTAGTCATGTTGAATTTAGATCCAGAATTTCACTCTAAATAGTTGCTGATATTGAACTGCTTTTATGAAGTAAACAATTATACTTATTTAGTTTATTCATAAAATTTTTATTTAATTTGAAGAACTCAATACTGTGGAATCAAAAAACTTATTTAGAGATTTCTAAGAGCGAGTTTACATCTAGAAATTTCAAAATTCCAAATAGGAATGTCGTATTGCATAGATCACTCCTCAATATAGATTAGAATTCTTCTTACGAACGTGTAAACACGAATAATTTAAACGTGAATTTCTGAATAAATCAATCCCTAATATAATCGAAGACCTTCGGAAAATTAATACATTTTTTTTCCAATTCGGAAAAATTTAAATAAAAACAGAGAAACTCTTATTTAATTTACACTCCAATGTAGATATTTTTTTCTTTTACGTGTGTCGGTTTAATCGTTAATAGGTACTTATTCATAATTTCAGTATATCATAAATTAATTGAAAAGTTAGTATAAATCATATACATTAAGGTCTTTTTAGCGATTCGACAATTCCAATCGCATTGCAGCCCCCTGCGAAGGCCGGGTGTGTGAAATTCATTTCACAAGCGAATCCGCTCAACTAACTCTGGAAATGACCCAGAAATAATGTATATAAATATTCACAATTTTCTTTAGGAACAAACAAATTTTTTAATTTAATAAAGAAATAACTATTTCACTGCCTACACGCCAGAAATTAAATTTAGAAGTGCATCCGATAGACAAATAAATTGTCCGTATACGATCTAAAAAAATATATAATAATCTAAAATAGAGTAAAGGTATTAACAAATTTTTCACTTGTTTAGAAATTTTTTTGTTGCTGTTCACTATTCTCAAAATAGTTTTTGTCACATCTTTGTTTAGAGGCACACTAGTTACACTAAGTTGGAACTCATTTTAATGAGATTTCAATGTTGCATCGGCAACATAAGCTAATTTCAATTATAAATTCAATAAATACACAAGGCACCCACATCGACTACAATTTAATATTTTTTTACGGTTTTTGATTAAGTTATGAATCATTTGGTCATTGGACACAGGGTGCACTGGACACTTGTACCAGTTATTATACTCTCCGCGAAAGTTGAAGCAAAGAGTATGTTATATTTAATTGCCACGTTGGTAGTGAGAATTTTTTAATATTATTGTCCGTTGTCGAATTCTGAAAAATTTTAAAGTGTCCGTCTATCCGTCTATTCTTCACGCTTGTAAGCATGATATCTTAAGAGCGGAAAGTCCAATTGTATTGATTAATTTAAACAATAACTTAACGTCAGTTAGAGAAAAGAAAAGATCAATAAATACAAAAATTATTAAACGTTTATATTAAATGTGCCTGAACTTTTGGCAAACCTCTATAAAATCGAAACAATTGCATACCATACTTGCGAAGACCTGGTATGTTTTTTATTTGTCATATGTTCTAAAGTTATGAGGTGACCATCCGACACCAAATAGATTTCTAAACGTCAAGACATTGCTTACGAAAGTTCTTTAATCCATTTAACTGACATCATCAGAAGATAATAGGAGAAACATTAAGAGATTATTTCCAGTTCGATCGAATATAAAGTTCTTCATTAATTAGGATACAATGTCGTTTATGATAAAATCCTAAGTTTGCCAGTAAGTTTATATATATATTTTCACAGGGCTCACTGCTTGAAAACTCAGATTCTCAGGAATTAGTGTTTTGAAATCATTATATTTTTCTTTATTGATGGATAATCTTCAATTTTACTACTATATGTTTAATTACTACACTTTGTCTATAGCCTGTTTGTTTGGACAATAGATTTTCTTTGTTTAATTGAATACTTTAGTAATAATTTGTAAATTAACGTACTCTTCATTAAGCAGTTAGATATATTACTTATTGCAACCGTCATTTTAGATAATTAGATCATTGATTAACTATTCAAATATTGAGAATACTAAATAATTAGATTTCGTAATTGGCTCTTTAAGAATTTATTCCTTAAAAATTAATCCTTTGCCAAATATACATTTAATACAATATTATTATCAACAATTTAATATTTATTACTATAGTTTGATTATTTGGAAATTATAATTTTTATATTTAAGAACGATCTAGTTATTTGGAAAAAGCAGACAACTTTCGCAATTATTAACAAATATAGACTTCCGTCCTCAATAACTAACTAAATTTTGATCTAACTATTAAATAACTTATATATTGTTATACTTTCGCATCGCTAAGATTTAAACAAAATGTGCTGTGATTCTTTGTAATTATTTTCATTTATTAATATTAATATCAATTTCACCACCTGGATTACTACTTAGATTAATTCTAATGCCTTTTTTGTGTTGAAATGGTGGTTTTAATGATTTAAAAAAATCAAAATCGAATAAGAAACTACCTTCAAAAATGGAATTGCATGTTATTACTTAGTGTCATAAATATCGCATTAACGACAATATGCTAAATTTTCATTGTGTCATCCTCAACTTGAAACTGTAGTTTCACATCCATTTATGTACCGATTTTTACTTTTAAAATGGTGTTGTATTAAAGCTACTTATATCGAAAGCACGTGAAAGTGTTATTGGGGTGTCATTTGAAAAAAAGGTTTGTGCCGTTTGTTTCTAATGAAATATTTGTTTACAAAATACCATGAATTAATCATATTTCACAAATAAGATCCATACCATTAAAATAATCTTAGATAATATCCAAGATCTAAACTAGATTTATTCTGATCAAGGAAACATACACTATGGAAATATTCGCAAATATTTAGTTTTCAAACTTGTTAAACTCAAATATTTTGTACACATTATAAGTAAACAGCAACAACACGTTTTACGTTAAGAGATCGACTATATTCTTTCATTTGCACCAATGTGTCAGTTGGCAAGGAAATTTCAAAAAACAGTAAATATTGCAGTACTACTTAGTAATCCACAATAGTATTATTTAAAAATGGACTGTTTTTTCCAGTCAATAAAACGGTTAATATTGTTATTTTATATTTTAACTATGATAGCTATGTGTCGATAGGGAGTTAATGAAATATTTTTGTTAATGGCTTTTACAATATGTATTACAAATATGTTAACAAAATGTCCCAAGTGTTAAATTGTTGTAGGTACCTTTATGGACTCTCTCATGGATGCCTCATGTACAACATATCGGAAAAGTATTATAGGTTATTATATAAATCATAACATCTGTTGTGAATTTTTTGCAGATAGTGATATTTATTCGCATGTATTTATGGCTCATTTCCAGAGTGAGCTAGATTAAGGAGTTTTGATTGATTCTACGTAGCAAAAAGCAGAAATCTAAACCAATTCATTAATCCCATATTGCCTCTGTCAAACATTTGAAATGTTAAAAGGGCTCTGATTTTTCTAAATCCGCTCGTGGTGAACTTCCGATTTCAATAACTAATTTATTGGAAGGGTCTCTGTCTTATTACTGCCGTGAATAGTAGGAGCAGTACAGTAGCGCCCCTCACGGGTTGAATTGAAGACGCCTGGCTGCTGCAATCCTTATTAGATGGAGTATTCTGAAGTTCAGCTGAAACGTAAAAATTTATAATGAAATTATAAAATATACAAGTACATAGGATTGTAAAAGTATGTCACAATTATCGTATTCATTGCTTATGTCTATTTAGGAATTAGTAATGATTGGTCAGAGAAGTTCAAAATAGTGTATTATTATATAAGCGATTATGATAGTCATTTTTCACGAAGATGATGTTTGAGCCTATGAGCCGTAGGCGAGTGGTACAAACCTTCTGAGTGGATAATGCTCATAATCGCGAATATTATTACTATTAAACTAATAAATTAGACTAAAATTTGATAGCATTAATCGGTACCTACTCGTAAGAAGTGGAAAACGTAAACAAACAATATGGCGATACATACGGTTGTCATTGTCATCGAGTTGATTGTCAGCTGCAGCAAAAGTTGATCGCAGTCGATTTAAAATATCACTAGATCAGTGAAACAGTGATTTTTGAATTTGTATTTGTGATAGGCCGGATGCAGTGAACTTTTAATCGATAATTCACTAGAATGAATTATAGGTACGATTCTTCACCAAAAAATGCTAATAATTGCCATATAATTAAATAGGCGTAGAAAACGCTCTTTAATCTTATCAGAAACTACCCATATTAAAATGTCAAGGTCAGTTTGATAATGTGTCTCTCTAATGAAACCATGTTATAACATTGTAATGGAATCCTTGACATGAAAACGTCTATACGACAATACGACCGGCATTCAATACACTTTGGCATATACTACAGTATCTAATCAAAACCTACAGTAGCTTAAGAGCCAGTGCACAAAATCAATTTATTTTGAATACCTGTTAACAATTGTGGTATACTGAGGAAAATATTATACTAATCACCGCAGGCCGGGTCACAAGTCCCCAGAGTGAGTGGTTTGATTTTGGGCCCGGTGCCATGGAATAATAAATATTTTTGAACCGAATGAATACCTGCTAACAACTGCGGTATACGATAGTCTATATAATAATTGATGAGGAAAAGTTAAAATTTTTTGCTGGTACAGGAAAAGCGCGGCAAATTTAAAAATTGGCCATGATCCAACCGAATGAATATCAGTTCTACTTTGCCGTATTTCAGACCACGTACAAAAAGTTACAATTTTCCCATGGTCCAAAAAAAGTTACAAGGCCATTTTAGAATCAGAATTAAACAAACATTGAAAATTTCACAAACCACCTATAAAATGGAAAGTTCTCGACGACAAACGCTAAAAATTGGCATAGGCCTTCGGGATATCATAAGAAATGACATACATAAAAGTTACACCTTTCTATTTTGGACCCGTATTCAAAATAAGTCGAGTTTGCACACTGGCTCTTAAGCTTTAGGTTTTATAACAGACACGGATACTTGATATCTGGCATATAGGCAGGGTTTCGGATAAAATTAAAGGTAAAAATCCTCAAATCCCAATACTCTCGCATTGTATCTCAAAAAAGACAGAAGAAGGAGTAAACTAAATGAAATAGATCAATTACAAGCGAACGAACTTCTTAACAGTTTTCCTGTGCAATACCAACTAAAATACAGAGAACAGGAAGCAAAGATTTGAGAATTAACAAGATAGGACAGCCGGCGGAAAACCTTTTACCTTTAAGCAATGGCGCCATTGTTTTCGACGTTTAAATTGGAGTTCTCGCACAGTTGCCACAATGTGACAATCAGAAGGAGAAGATAACATTAGAAAGAGAGGCCAATAGTGAAAAATGAACAACACTGTCCTGATAGAACGACAGAACTCAGCTGAGTGTCAGTACCCAAGGTCACTAAAAAACAGGTTGCTTTGTGATACGTGTCACATGAATTATTTCTGTATTTATATGTAAGGTATCTATTTGGTTAGGATAGAATTTTTTTAATTTTAGAAATTGAAAGCAGAACATTTTTTAAGACAATTTTCAAATTATTTCGAAAACAGAGGAGCTTCGCGTGATGTCACTTTGCATATGCTAATCCGAGATTTAATAAGCGTGTGACACCTGTTATTTTGCTTTTGTGTGGAAACGATGTTTCATTGTTAAATTATATTGTTGGAAACAAACATCTTTTTTCTTCAAACGTCAGATTGACTTATGGAATTATATTAAAGTTTGACGAATTTTAATGGACTACTCATTACTGTAGCAAACTCAACTCTTTCGCCGTAGAGTTTATGCAGAATGACGTCACGAGTCGGCGAAGCGCTTTGTACTGAAACCCAATTTTTAACATTGAATATCTAAGGATTGGATGTACTTATGAAGCTAAAATTTTAATAGGTTATCTAGATGATCGAATACTATTGAATACCGTAAAGAAATAATTGGTAACAAGCCCATTGTACTTTGCAAGAATAATTTTGAAACTTTTTTCTATAAAATGAGAAAAAAACAGCCACATGCAGCTGTCAGCGAGGTCTATACGTGACGTAGCACTTGTCAATGCTAATGAAATAACTTATATTTTAGTAGGCTTGGTCAAATTCATTTAATGCCCACCCGGCAATCCCGAAACCGTTTTCGCTGGATGTCGTGTCCCTTTAAATTGGAGTTCACAACTGTCTTCGTCAATTTCGTCTTCTCCGTCTGACTGTCCTATCTTGTTAGTTCTCTAATCTTTGCAGGAAGAGTAAAAAAAAACTAATGTAAACTTTAGCTCATGAGTATGACGTACAGTACAAATGCTAAATAAATACGGAAGTTAAGATTCTAGACTTTCAAATTTTTTTGTAAAAGTAACTTTCATATCAATGTATTTGAAATTATTGATAATTCGAATAAGCATGGCAAACTCGTTTAATATATTATCTTTAGTACATATCCATTTTAAGACTTTCGGAGGTTTTTATCACCTGTATTTCTGAATATGTTTACTTTTTTTACAATGTACTCTAGATGATGCCAAGTATGATGCTAGGCGTAGTATAAAACGTAAATACCAAATATCCAACTACCAAAAGTAAAACTTCAATCAATCAAGGGATTTGTAAGAACAATTGCCATACGACTTACTTCTGGGAATCATGACGATTAAAATTTGTACTTAAGAATCTGCATGAACAAACGATAAAAAATGTAGGTTATCATTGCCAACATTTCCACTTTAAAATGATAGTAGGCATGTTTGCTTTAAACGCATTTATGCGAAATAATTCTACATATAATTAATACAGCCTTGAAAAACAAATTTAATATAATTGAAGAAATACTTCGACGATATTTTAATTTGTAACATTGATAACTTTCACTCAAATAATTAATTAATTTTAGTGAATTAAACACCACAAGTAGTACGACATCCTCTATCCCTGCTAAGACATGATGTGGGAGGGGGGTTACCCATTTAGAAGCAACGGACTCAACCTAATATTCTGCGATTAATTTCTTCTTCCAATCTAGTGTCACGACCTGGATTTAAATATTAGACTCAGGGGTGAGACCTAAATTCATTTGCCTCTTGTACAGATTTTAAAACAACAAGAAAATGTAACAATTCTAGGTGTGGGTATTTAGAAATCAAGCTAGTATAATTACTTCATTTCCAAAGTATTACAAAGTATATCCCTGCCAATATTAAGAATTTGTCGCACAGTGCTAAATTTGGAAAATATGAACAGTGCTGCAGTAGCGACATGAGCTTAATCAACAAAAAAGTGTTTTGCAGAAGTACAATTTTGATCTGGAGCTGGTTGTTGTGGTGAAGATGATCGATTATAGACATTCTTCCACAGATTCTTTCCATCTCTTTGTGAATGCAGATCATACCTGCATCCATTCGATTTCCCAGATGCAATAATTCCGGATAACTGAATTGACTTTCCCTGTTTTACTCATTTTAAATATGGTCGGCTGACCAGGATGTTCATTATCCGCCATATCTTATTGAATATTCTGTGTCACTCGGTAATTGGTTTTATGACAGGTAATCAGTTGTCATAGCATATGCGTCAGATAGTTCAATTCAGAGATATGTATGGGATAGAGAAGTGAAGAGGGTGTGTCATGTGGCTTCAAGATAAAGTTTGTTTGCCTACTAGTACATTACAAGCCATGAGTGAGCGTAAACTAACCAACGTCAACGCTAGTTGAAGTGGTTCATTCGACGCGATGTCATTCAAGGTCAACAACTTCCCCCTTCCCATTGCGGTACCTTACATCGCGTATTAAATAGCGACACATTGTAGATATGTAGATATATCAGCATTCTTACCTATTTGATTGGTTGCCTCGGTTGGCTTAATTATCAGATTTTTGCGATTCTATTTTTCATTTTCGAAATCAATAGCTGTTGCTTTTGTTTTGTTTCTATGTTTGTGTGTGAAGAAGTGTGTGTCGCACTAGAAATTTGATATTGTATGGTTAAGTATATTTTGCTATTGACTCTTTCAATTTCAGTTATAAGTTTTCACTAGTCAACCACTAGTGGGATCACGCACATTCCTAATGGAAAATGACCCTTAGTTACATTGGCTGAAAATGTTGTATGTTATAGTTGGCGACTCACTGATGAAACGTTTCCATGGCCACAAGGCCCGAAAATTGAAAATGTTTTTGCGACAAATAGAACCATTTTATAAAAATGCTGACATAAATTGGGTTCAATTCATCGTACAAGAATCTCTAGGAGTAACGTATTATTGTTCATAGAACAGAGGAAATATATTTTTTTCTGACATCGTGCAATGGCGAAATGCGAACGCGTCGAACGGCTGTGGAACAAAAAATTATCAATTTTTAGGTCTTGTGAACATGAGAACTCTTGATCAGTGAGTCATAAACTATAACATACTAAATTTAGAAAATTTATCTGGGGGTTATAAAGAATGAGAGTGGTCTTTTGTCACTGATGTTGGGAACCGTGATAATGAACCCAGTAAAATCGTTCAATCAAAGAGATATAAATATTGAAGAAAAATTAAATTTAGCCCAAAATTTCATAAATGACTTAGGAGAATTCCCACTATGCGAAAGACCGGAATATGCAATTAGGCACCGTCTTACGAATACAAATATTTTCACTGAAAATGCACTCAAAATTAACTTTTCAATGTTTTTGATCGCGAACGACGAACAACCGCTGCGTCGCGTAGACAGACACTTTTTTAGAAAGTATCATCATCATTATCATCAGTGGTGCTACAGCCCTAGTTGAGCCTCGACCTTCCTAAGTCTTTTCCGCCAGTCGTCTCTGTCTCTTGCCAATCGTTGCCAGTTTACAGTCTCGATTATTCTGGCATGTTCATCCACGCCGTCCTTCCATCTTAACTTTGGCCTGCCCCTACGTCTATTTCCTGGTTGTGACATCAGTATCTGTCTTGGAGTATGATTTTTGTTCGCTCTTGCCACATGTCCTGCCCATCTCAGTCTACCTATCCTTATAAACGATACAACATTTCTTCCCTCTGAGATCTGTTTGTATTTGTTGTAAAGTTCGAAGTTGTATCGTCTTCTTCACATACCATTTTCTTGGACAGAGCCTAGTATTCTCCTTAAGATCTTTCGCTCGAAGGTTAGTAGGAGATTTTCGTCTGCCTTCGAGATTGTCCATATTTCAGATCCATATGTTAGGACTGGTAGGATAAGTGTCTTATAGACGGTCAGCTTAGTTTTTTTGCTTAAATTTCGGCCCTTCATTTGTTTGCTTAGGTCAAAGTAGCATTTGTTCGCTAGAATAATCCTTCTTTTAATTTCTTCGGAAGTGGAGTTCTCATGAATAATCATTGAACCCAAGTATATAACCTGTTGAACAACTTCGAAGTTAAAGTTGTCAACGCTGAAGTTCTGCCCTATGTTTCTGGCTCTGTTATTAGGTGTTGATGCCATAAGTTTCATTTTATCCTCGTTGATTCGAAGGCCCATAGTTTCAGCAGTACTTGAGAATGTCGCCAACATTTCTTTAACTTTGCGGACGGTGCGTGCCACCAGGTCCAGGTCGTCTGCATATCCCATAATTTGTGAGGATTTAATAAAGACGATTCCTCTATTTTCTAGTCCAGCGTCTCTTACGGTTTTTTCCAGAGCTATGTTAAAAAGAAGACACGCCAGCGCATCTCCTTGTCTCAGACCTACATTGCTTTAAAAGTTATTTAATAGGCTAGACTGTATTTTTACTTTACAGACTACTTCGGACATTGTGGTTTTTTACTAATGCTATGAGTTTATTGGGGACGTTGAACTCATATATTGCTGCATAGAGCTTGTATCTCAACACACTCTCATAGGCTGTTTTGAAATCTACGAAAAGGTGGTTGGTGTCTATGTTGAATTCGCTGTTTTCTCTAATATCTGGCGTAGTACGTATATCTGGTCTGCTTGTTGGCCATGTCTAAATCCATAATGGCATTTTTTATAAATGGTGTTAAGAAGCGTTATCCCTCTGTAATTTTTACACTCATGTTGATCCCCTTTCATGTGGAGAGGGAAGAGATTTCCAGTGCACCACTCATCCGGCATTTGTTCTTCATTCCAAGCTCTAACGATTATTTTGTGTATTGTGTCTATAAGTTTTTCGCATCCATGTTTAAAGAGTTCGCGGGGATACCATCGCTCCCCGGAGATTTATTGTTTTTGAGGCGTTTAATAGCGTCCTTAATCTCCTGTTTCGAGGATGGTGGTACCTGTTCGTTGCTTCTTGTCATTGGGGGAGGTGTCTTCTGTTCGGTGTCTTCGTCACATAGCAGTTCTTTGAACAGTTCCAACCATGCTTGTAGAACATCTGGTCTACTGGTGATAAAATGCCTATCTTTGTCCTTGCACATGGTCACTCATCGAACCAGTCGTTGCCCGAAGGTGGGCCAGAGGGTCCGAGGATGTTATCTGCTGCGTCTAAAATTGTATTTTTGTAAATTTCCCGTTGCTCGCTATTTGTTAGGCTTTCGTCTATTTGGTCTGTTTTCAAAGTGATGTTCGAACCTCTCTAATATGTCTGCGTCCCTTAAGGACCTGGTGTTGTATCGGGTTTGGCTACCGCCTTTTCCATTCTTCGCATTTGAGATTTTTGCTCGTATTTTTGCGCCAACTAGGTAGTGGTCCGAATCAATGTTTGCTCCTCGATAACTACATATATTCATAATATTGAAAAAGTGCCTAGAATCTATTAGTACGTGGTCAATTTTGGTTTTGGGTTGTCCCGTCTGGCGAGGTCTAAGGTATCTTATGTATGTTCTTATGTGGGAAGTGTGTGCTTCCCATCACCATATTTTTGGAAGCTGCAAAGCTTATGGCTCTTATGCCATTGTTGGTAGTGTCGTGTGCACTAAACTTTCACAAACAATCTCACTAAGATGTGAGGGTAATATATTTCCGCTTTCCCTATTTTGGCGTTTAGATAACCTATTACGATTTTGATGTCATTTCTTGGGCAACCGTCATATGCCCGTTCCGTTCGAAAGTATACAAAATTAAATTCAAAGTACCCTAAAGTGTAGTGACGAAGTGCAGAAATTCCAGTCAGGATGTAGCGACAAGCTGGTTCAAAAAGGCAAACTTTTCACAAAGTTTATCGGGCAGTTTTTACAATAAATACCATTAAACAGATTTTCGTAGTTCTGCTAGCGGGGAAGAATACTCCAAGACGGCCAATTATAACGTACATTAAAAATAATGTCAACATTCAAAGTAGAAGAACAAACTTCTCTAGACCCAAAATTCATAATATAGTCTAGTACCTATACTTTAACTTGACCGGTCCAAAGGTCGCTTCGTCGGCTGAACTAAGCTTTGTCGACATACGTGAACAATGTTTTCAGGTTATTGCTTTAACTTTGTGTGTAAGAGAAAATGGCACGTATCTTCATAGTAGTAGCTCGAACATGGCTCGACGCGAAAAAAGTTTCTTTGGGTTCTGTGCCGTTTATACGTTTTTACAAAGCTGAAAACCTTATAGAACTTATATTCGTCCTGACGAATGATACTATCGTCTATAAGGAATATGAACAACCCAAATCGATCCAGAAATGTCCAGTGCATTATCGGACAGTTAATAATTTTCAAAAGTTCATCATACATTTTACGAACATATTTAACAGGGAATCTGAATCTTTTTGTGCCTGTCGATTCTTACAATACTCTCGCCTCTATATGAGTTACGAGTCTCGATATGATAATCCTCGAGACGAAACGTCCTGTCATGAGTGATGCTGTCTGATCTGAGTTATTTTGTATACAATTAGTTTACAGACTTGAATATTTGAATATTTTTTATACTTGTTGAAGTTTACACTCAATAAATGAAAATATATTTTGAATACGATTCTTCTTTGATTCACTAGATCTAAGATTGACGACCTGCGTGCGATTCTGTGGCTTTTCTTAAGTGCTAATTTATAAGACGATAATCTGATCAGTGTGCGGCGCTAGACAACAACATACGAAGGAGGGCAGGCTGTAGCAACCACGGTGGGTATAATCTTCTTCGTTTTCGCCTTGGGGAGTTTTAAGACTTCCAACCCCCTTGAGAGTGGATAAAGCTATAAACCATTGCGAAGGCACGGCTGGCGCCAGATAATTATATATCTTTATCGTGTCGCTCAGACGCGCGGTAGTAGGTACATTCACAATACCACTAATAAATCCTAACGACTCGTTCATCTACAACCTTTCCATAGTACGAAAATATAAAAGCCATTAATATAAAAATAATGCAAGATTTTTTTAAATAGAAGCAGAATGATAGATTTCCAGAAAATTTAATAATCCATTAGAATGAAAATTTCTTAAGACAAGGTAGGTGAATAAATTCATTTTAGGCCTTTGTTCTCATTTTTAACATAATCCGTAGGGGTTATGTAGATACTAGTTTAATCTGCACGGCCGTAGGGGATTGTGTGGGTGCTAGTGTTACAACGAGAATTTTCGAATAAGAAATTAGACAAATTCATTTTAGGATTTTAATTTGCTAGCATAACCAGAATTCAGGTTATCGGAAGAATGCAAAGATTTCATTAATATTTTTTTACACACAGTTTTTTTTCCGTTGTTTACAAAATCCTATAAAGAATATGTTTCAATATAATGTAAGAATTGTGAGAGAAAGTAATAAAACCTAATCATATAATCAGTTGACTATATTTTTTATGTATTTATTTTGCTCAGTATTCAACACGAGAAAACTAATTGCATAATAGGATATAAAAGCTAATTTAATAATTTATTATTTGCAATATATTACTTGCCTATGAACAAAGAATACTATTGTGATATTTAAAGATTATTGTCTCTTCCACTAACCCACCATTTTTTCTATTACAATCTCATCTACTTTTCTACGATCTTCCCCCATATTTTCCCACTTTCTCGTCGCATATTGTCACTTTCTTACCTTACCTTCCCACGTCCTTCGATATAAGGCAGCCTATTCTTTACACTTGGCTGCCACCTGGCGCTTGGCGGCGGAAACAGAGGTGATTATGTTATGATAAGAACGGAGAACCTTAATAAAGCTCTGAAAAACTTTTCCTGCCATCGACTGTAGTTCAGATCAACAATTTTGGTTCATTTTGGTTTATGTTTAATTGAAGGTGAACTGCGAATGCTTATTTGAACAGTAAAAATAAAAAAAAAATTGGCTATGTGCTCAATCTCAGTGGCATCATATAGAAATCAATTGCGGCACGGCGTAAGCGAGCAATCTGTTAATGGAATAGGTCACAGTGGAACTTTTATTCGTTTGTATTTGCGTAGACGCTGTTTCTAATAAATGGCGGAGGATCCGGTGATAGCTAAACCCTATTTAAAATTATTATTTCTCTTTCCTGTCTACCCCTCTAGTAGTATAGAAGACAACGGGCAATTACCTAACGCATTTGTTACAGTTAGAAATCATGACAGACAGGAAAAGTGATACGAGAATTTTTTTTTTAGTGGTGCAAACTTCATTTCTAAATGAAATTGATTATTTAAAAGGAAATCAGGTTGACATTTACTAATCATGGCTTACTTAAAAGTATACAACGTGTAGTGTCTACTTTTAGACAACGTGTAGTAGTCCAGTCAATGAACTATCAAAAGTGGGGTGTAGAGGACATGGTCGGGAACAGAATTTTTGACTTCGGGGCTGTGTTTGGAGTAGTTAGGAGGTAAACATACTAAAAGTCCCCGAATCTACGAGGTGAGCGGGGTGCAAGGGGGGTCATTGAAGGTCCCTTTTTTTGGCTTTTCTCTGATATCTCGAAAACAGTGCATCGTAGCTAAAATATTAATCTATTCAAAATTAAAGCTGACAAAATTTCCTACAATATTGTTCTTATTCATTATTCTTCTATTCCCAATGGCTTTCGAGATATCCGCTGGCAAAAATTACCAATTTTCAAAATACGTATTTATGCCTCACACTTGTTAACAAATTTTGCCTTCTAGCGCCTCAGCCTTTAGTTTCACGGTAATATCTTCACAGTAGAGCATTAGTTGTAGAGCATTAAATTTTTTTTAAAGTGAGTTGGTATTAACACTCTTCTATTAGCTTGACCTGTAAGGATTTAAGCAAATCTTACAACTAACTTTTCACACACTTCCAGATGTAGGATTGACTTGAAATTTGGGAAGTGTATATGGTTCACGTAACAATACAATTTGGCAACTTTTATAAAAAATCCAAGATGGCGTTTCGAAAATGGCGGGTAATCTATTGTCATTTAATATCCGATTCTACTTAAAATTGGTATCCGGGGTTTCTAGAGATCGCAGATTACAGACGTCTGATCATAACTCAAAAATTCAAAATGGCGGCGCCAACATGGCGGATGGGTTTTGTCATTTATCATCTGATTCGATTAAACATCGATATCTGAGCATTATCGAGGTTGCAGAGGACAATTATATATTCTGAAATTAATAATTCAAAATGGCGGAGTCAAGATGGCGGTTAAGTATTGTAATTTATAGTTTGATTCGCATGAAAATCGATATCTGCGGATTTTCAAGGTCGTAGATTATAAATAGTCGAAATTCAAAAATTCGAAATGGCGGCTTCAGGATAACGAATATGTTCTGTCATTTATATCTCGAAAACAGTGCATCGTCGTGAACAGGTTTATTCTATTCAAAATTAAAGGTGACAAAATTTCCTACAATATTCAATATTCGTCTATTCCCAATAGCTTTCGAGATATCAGCTGGCGAAAATCGCAAGTCTTCGAAAAATGGTTTTTTTTGCCTCAGACTTCTCGACCAGCTTTGCCTACTAGCGCCTCAACCTTTAGTTTTACATCAATGTTCTCACAGTAGATCATTAGTTGTAGAGCATTAAATTGTCGAATTGTTCCGTGGATGTCTGTACAACTTAACATTGTATAAAAACTAAAAAAACTATTAACTATATCAACAGTTCTATGTTAATAGTAAGTATCTATGGATATTGAATATAACAAACATTCTTAGAGCTGTGTATTTATCATACACAGCAAAAAAGATTGTTCAAAAAAGCCTTGAAAAAGGAAACAATAGATTTCCGAAACGTCGGCGAAATATTTAATTTCAAGTTTTTATACTTATCTGTGTTGTTTATTTAAAAAAGCAACCTTTAACTTAAAACGTAAAAGTCACAGACGTAGAGGTTATTTACCAGTAACATACTGGTTAATTGTGATATTTTGTAGATTTCCCAAGCACCGCTTAAAAAGAAAACATACATGTTAGTCCAGTCAATGAACTATCAAAAGTGGGGTGTAGAGGACATGGTCGGGAACAGAATTTTTGACTTCGGGGCTGTGTTTGGAGTAGTTAGGAGGTAAACATACTAAAAGTCCCCGAATCTACGAGGTGAGCGGGGTGCAAGGGGGGTCATTGAAGGTCCCTTTTTTTGGCTTTTCTCTGATATCTCGAAAACAGTGCATCGTAGCTAAAATATTAATCTATTCAAAATTAAAGCTGACAAAATTTCCTACAATATTGTTCTTATTCATTATTCTTCTATTCCCAATGGCTTTCGAGATATCCGCTGGCAAAAATTACCAATTTTCAAAATACGTATTTATGCCTCACACTTGTTAACAAATTTTGCCTTCTAGCGCCTCAGCCTTTAGTTTCACGGTAATATCTTCACAGTAGAGCATTAGTTGTAGAGCATTAAATTTTTTTTAAAGTGAGTTGGTATTAACACTCTTCTATTAGCTTGACCTGTAAGGATTTAAGCAAATCTTACAACTAACTTTTCACACACTTCCAGATGTAGGATTGACTTGAAATTTGGGAAGTGTATATGGTTCACGTAACAATACAATTTGGCAACTTTTATAAAAAATCCAAGATGGCGTTTCGAAAATGGCGGGTAATCTATTGTCATTTAATATCCGATTCTACTTAAAATTGGTATCCGGGGTTTCTAGAGATCGCAGATTACAGACGTCTGATCATAACTCAAAAATTCAAAATGGCGGCGCCAACATGGCGGATGGGTTTTGTCATTTATCATCTGATTCGATTAAACATCGATATCTGAGCATTATCGAGGTTGCAGAGGACAATTATATATTCTGAAATTAATAATTCAAAATGGCGGAGTCAAGATGGCGGTTAAGTATTGTAATTTATAGTTTGATTCGCATGAAAATCGATATCTGCGGATTTTCAAGGTCGTAGATTATAAATAGTCGAAATTCAAAAATTCGAAATGGCGGCTTCAGGATAACGAATATGTTCTGTCATTTATATCTCGAAAACAGTGCATCGTCGTGAACAGGTTTATTCTATTCAAAATTAAAGGTGACAAAATTTCCTACAATATTCAATATTCGTCTATTCCCAATAGCTTTCGAGATATCAGCTGGCGAAAATCGCAAGTCTTCGAAAAATGGTTTTTTTTGCCTCAGACTTCTCGACCAGCTTTGCCTACTAGCGCCTCAACCTTTAGTTTTACATCAATGTTCTCACAGTAGATCATTAGTTGTAGAGCATTAAATTGTCGAATTGTTCCGTGGATGTCTGTACAACTTAACATTGTATAAAAACTAAAAAAACTATTAACTATATCAACAGTTCTATGTTAATAGTAAGTATCTATGGATATTGAATATAACAAACATTCTTAGAGCTGTGTATTTATCATACACAGCAAAAAAGATTGTTCAAAAAAGCCTTGAAAAAGGAAACAATAGATTTCCGAAACGTCGGCGAAATATTTAATTTCAAGTTTTTATACTTATCTGTGTTGTTTATTTAAAAAAGCAACCTTTAACTTAAAACGTAAAAGTCACAGACGTAGAGGTTATTTACCAGTAACATACTGGTTAATTGTGATATTTTGTAGATTTCCCAAGCACCGCTTAAAAAGAAAACATACATGTGGCAGGAAGTCCCAAAGAATTAGGTGTTTTCACAAATTTTAAATTCACTTTCATTGTGAAGATAATGCTTTACTATAGTTAAAAACACTTGAATTTTGAGAAACAGTCGAATAATGCCTTAAAATAAGCCATTTTAATTTTGTATTGAAATTTTTTCGCCAAAAACATTACATCAATTCACTACGCACTCATGACGCCATCAGTTATATTGTCAGTGTCATTTTGAGTAACAAACATGTAATTTTGCAGATGAATTTCCTAAAGTAGCTTTTACAAATCCCGTATTAGGAAGGCGTTACTTATTTAATCACACGTAAATCGTAAATAACGTGAATAAAATGTGTTTAGCAATTTTTAAACGCGATTTAAGAAACTAACGTAACCGATGACGTCACCGCGTGTTTTGCGCACACGTTCAATTACTAAAACTTTATGTTATTTATTTGTTGAAATTTTAATTTGATGGACGATAGAATGCTTTTTAAATATCAATAAGTGCTTTAGTATAACAAGTACTTCATTTTAATAATATCAAAAAAGCAAATTTGCACATAGTGAAAACACCTAATTGAAGAAGGAAAAAAATAAATTAATAATTTCAAAAATACGTATTTAAACCCTCTGAAACTGTTAAAAAATGCCATAAAAAAAAATAATGTTAATAATAGAAATAACTATGTTAATAAATGCAAATGCGTAGGACGCCTGTTGGCTAAAATTCTCTGTTCATCCAGATGCTTTGAGCTCCCCACGCCTTTACGTTTATTAACATAATTATTATTATAATTGGCATTAGTTTCTTCTTTGTGGTGCATTTTTTAACACTTTCTGTTTAAAAATGTGTTTTTGTTTTTTTTTAAATTATTTATTTATTATCTTCTTTTTAGTTCTGTTCCAATTGGAATAGTGTATCTATTCGATATAATTCTTTCTCTATAAATGACAAAACCTATTCGTCATTCTAAAGCCGCCATTTTGAATTTTTAAATTTCGACTAAATGTTTATAATCTGCGACCTTGAAAATTCGCAGATACCGACGAATCAAACTGTAAATTACAAAACTCATCCGCCATTTTGACGCCACCATTTTGAATTATTAAATTTAGATGAGATAATTGTACTCTGCAACCTCGATAATGCTCAGATATTTCAGTCGAATCAGACGATAAATGATAAAACCTATCCGCCATATTGACGCCGCCATTTTGAATTTTTGTGTCTTGATCAGATGTCTGTAATCTGCGATCTCAAGAAACCCCGGATACCAATTTTCAGTAGAATCGGATACTAAATGACAATAAACTACCCTCCATCTTCGAAACGCCATCTTGGATTTTTTACAAAAGTTGCCAAATTATATTGTTATCTGAACCATATACACGTCCCAAATTTCAAGTCAATCCTACATCTGGAAGTGTGTGAAAAGTGAGTTGTAAGATTTGCTTAGAATGTTAGAGGCCAAGCTAATGGAGGAGTATTAATAACAACTCACTTTAAAAAAAACTGAATGCTCTACAACTAATGCTCTACTGCGAAGATATTACCGTGAAACTAAAGGCTGAGGCGCTAGAAGGCAAAGTTTGCCAAGAAGCGTGAGGCAAAAATGCGTATTTCGAAAATTGGTGATTTCCGCCAGCGGATATCTCGAAAGCCATTAGGAATAGAAGAATAATGAATAATAACAATTTTGTAGGAAATTTTGTCAGCTTTAATTTTGAATAGATTAATATTTTAGCTATAATGCACTGTTTTCGAGATATCAGCGAAAATCCAAAAAAAGTGACCTTCAATGGCCCCCCCTGTACTCCGCTCACCTCGTAGATTCGGGGACTTTTAGTATGTTTACCTCCTAAGTATTCCAAACACAGCCCTGAAGTCAAAAATTCTGTTCCCGACCATGTCCTCTACAACCAGTTCATTGACTGGACTATAGTGTGCAAGTCAATTTTAAAACAACTCGATTGGTAATTACTTCCACATCCAAGTGGAGTTGAAGTATAGTAATCGTAAAAAAAAAATTGAAAAATGTTTATGGTTGACATAGGTTTAAAATGTCACGAAATGTCGAGATTTTAAATTTGGGCGAAAAAAAATTTTTTTTTTCTATTTGTCTGTCGGTCAGTCTCTAGGTCTGTCTGTAACTGTTTTTGTGCACACATTTTCTCTGGAACGGTTTAAGGTATTGACTTGAAATTTTGTACACGTATATATTATCACGAGATCTTGAACTGGATTGTTTTTGAACATATCCATCCGGTGAAGGGTTGGGGTAAATAGGGGAAAATAAGTAAAGCAAGAGTTCAGAAACTTGGAATCTGTTGTATATAGTAGAAGAGAAGGCCTCGGATTTTTTTATCACATTTTTCAACCCCTCAACCACCCCCCACTCCATTATTAAAAGGGCTGATAGGATTAAATTAAGATATTCACTTGAAATGTGGTACACGTAAGTATTATACTGACATATGGAACTAGATTATATTTTGAGATGATTCCGTTGAAGGAGTGGGGGGGGGGGGGAGGTAAGTAAAGGTAAATAGAGTAGAATGAATAAAACAAAATGGTAAGAGTAGAGAAACTAAGATTTGGTGTATATATGAGGGCCTCAGATTTTTTAGAGTATTTTCCATCCTCCCACCACCCTCACTACATTATTAAAGAAGTCGATAAAAAAATTGGGGATATGCACTTGAAACACACGTATACATTATAACGAAATAATAAACTAGATTATATTTTGAGACGATTCCGTTAAAGGGTTGGGGGTTAAATAGAGGAAGATAAGTAAAGCAAGCTGGTAAGAGTTCAGAAACTTGGGATTTAGTGTATGTACTAGAAGTCAAGGTCAAGATTTTTTATAATAATTTTCAAGTTCCCCCACCATTACGAAAATGATTGATAAAATAAAATTGAGATTTTTGCTTGAAATTTGGTACATGTATGTATTATAACGACATCTGTAATTAGATTATAGTTTGAGGTGACTACGTTGAAGGTCCGGTGGTTAATTACGGGTAAATTAGGGAACATAAGTAAAGCAAGCTGGTAAGAGTACAGAAACTTGGAATATGTTGTATATACTGGAAGCGGAGGTCTCAGATTTCTTCATAATATTTTTCAATCCCCCACCACCTCCACTTCATTATTATAGGGGTTGATAAAATCAAAATGAGATATTCACTTATCATTTGGTACACGTATGTATTGTTATAACATCTGATTGAGATGATTTCGTTGAAGGGGCGTAAATTGGGGAAAGTAAGTAGACCAAGCTAATGAGAATCTAGAAACTTAATTTTTGGCATATGCGCTAGAAATAAACATCTCAAATCTTTTTAAAATATCTACCTCAAATATTATGAAATTTCTATGACCCATTATTTCCACATACTAGAGTGAAATAAGATGATTTCCTTTAAAGAGACAGATGGAAAATTTGGATCTAGAAGTACTGATTCCTTAGGCAGCGGTTTCCCTTTTACAATGATTTGGAAGCAATTGAAAGTCTCCCATTACAAGTGAGATAGGAAATGTATAATTGCGGTTAAGAGATTTAAGTTCAGAGGTACATTTTCAACCGCATTGGATAGTGAGAAGCAGCTCTTTCGAGCTCTTGACACCGCGGTCACCAGATATTTCTCCTTTGGATTTTTATTTTCGAAGAAAGATGAAGAATAAAGTTTACAAAACGAGATCCCAAAATCGTAACGTACTTTTGCCAGAGTAACCAAAGTCTACAGTCATATCTGCGCAACCGAATTAGCAAGAGTTGTAAATAGTTGAAAGAGCATTGAAAAGTGCATCCACGTGGTGGTTTAGCAGAAAAAGATTACATCAGAAGTATGTATGATATGAGTTTGCTTTCGTCAGGTATGAATTTTTCGCTGAAAGTCTGTAAATGGACTAATAGTTTGATATTGAGCAACTTTTTCAAATCACTTCTTTCATCATCAACGCAAAGCGATATATCGTGACTTTGCTCTCTTCAGACGGTCGTAATAGGCCGCGACCAGATACTTTTCTTATGTTAAACACCTCAAAAGATGCACTCTACAAAGATCCATTGTTGTACCAGAGATTACTTATTTATCTCTAGAAATAACAAAAATTTGTATTAATATTAAGTGCTACACATTTATATACTATCACTGTTAATGTTCCACTTTTTTCATCTGTATCCTTGAAAATATTTGATTTTTTGGAGAAAATGTATTCAAAATCTAAAACAAGGTTGCCTAGCATAGCGGCCATTGTAAAACTAGGCAGTCCTTGAATTTCCTTTCCAGGGAGGTGCATACTTTAATTGTTTTCCATGACGTAAGACTTATTACGGTCGCCTCTTGGACTACTGGCTTATACTTCTCATGTTAAAAAAACTAACAAACAACTAACTGATGGTGAACTTCCTTTCTGAAGTTGGTTAAAGACGTATGTCCTATTTTAATAGCATAAAATTATATTCTTTAATGAATGAATAGTTGTTATCCGTTTGACTACTATTACAATATCCAATAAACATTTAACTAGCAATATTCTAAATTGTAAGTATGTAATAAAGTTTAATGTTCCTAAAATGCTATAAAAGACCTCATATGTTTTCTTTTTATCGAAATTTTTTCAGGATTATTATTCTGTGCACATAGGTTGTGAAAAGGCATGCCTTATTCCCATGACGTAAGTTTTATATAGGCATCTATGTTCAAGGGTTTACCGCATGCGATGGGCATATACAGGGTGGAGCAATATAATAGCTCGAGTTCTATGATAGCTAGAAATTAAAAAAGAAAATACAGAAAAGTCTATTACCGGAAATTATTTTCAAATACACAGGGCGAGTCAAGAAAATAGTACAGGATCGAGTGCCTTTTTTTAAATGGAATGTTGTTTACATCAGTACATTTTTGAAGTCTCTTTCTAAACTTCTTTCACTCCTATATTATTATTGATCATCTCCCAACCACTTGAATGTAATTGAATTTTTTTGTTGAAATAATGCCATCGGCAGATGCATATTAAAAAAATCACTACAGACACAATTATGAGATCATAAGAAAAAAATGTGAATGCTAGTTACGAGATATCTAATTAATGTATTGTCATTTTCACTTCCTAAAAACATACAAGGTGGCCAAAAATGATTTTTCAATTTAGAACTTCTTGAATAGAATTTTTTCAATTTTATCACCGTTCATATTTTTCGAGGATGCGATGTAAAAATGAAAAACGAAATTTTTTTTTTGTACAAATCCCTATGGCTATTTGTAACTATCTTTGATTTATTGAGTAATAATAAGTACAAAATTCAAGAATAAACTTAAAGAATAGAGAAGAAATTATAATAAATGCTCCATTTTGATTGACACACATCTCTAAGCACTTTGGAAATGAGGTTTCTACTTTTCCAAACATTGTCGTGATAGATCTAAATCAATTGATATATTTATAAACAATCTCCTTCACGCATCTCCATAAAAGGAAATTCATTTTGGTAGGTTCTGGTGACCTAGCAGGCTATTTAGTGGGGCCATTTTTCCAAACCATTGAAGTGGCTAGATATTATTTAAGTGGTCCCTTACTGCATTAAAATAATGTAATGGAGCATCATCTTGCTGAAACCACATCCTATTTCGAATCCATTCAGGAAGATTCACCAGTAACTGTAGCCGATGGTTTTCCCTGCATATACATAGATAAATACAACGATAAATAAAATATTCTGCTTCAATAAACAATTTCCAGTGGTTTATTTATTGTTACTGTCTTATATTTCACGATTTTTCTTAACGACATCGTTTCTTTTTATTCTTATTGTCACGATCGAAATGGAAAAACGGCCAAATATTTACATTTGTAATGTATTTACAGTGAATATCACTAGTTTTTGTTGTAAGAACTTTGTGAGTATCATCAAACATAATTGTTATATATTAAAACTGTCAGTGATGTAAACTGTGGTAAAAGTTAGTAAATTTTTGAACTTAGAGATGGGAAGCCAAAGGCCGTTCGCCTCGATTATAATTAGTTCTTAGGTTAATTAATAATTGCTTAATGCTATATTTGTGTTACAATTTTCAAACCCCTGATTTGGGATGTTCACAAGGGGTCGTGAACACGTAACAATAATAATATAAGATATTCAGGCTAGATACAAGGCACAATCTTTTTCAAAATATATAATTAAATATTCCTTAATTATCAAAAATTTTCAGCTCCTATAAAAGGCGTGATGGTTATATTAATATGTCATATAAATATTGAATCAAAGCGAACAGAAAGGTTGTGCAATAAGTGTCCAAAATAAAATGATTTTGCCAGAAAAGTAATTTAACTTTTCTTTTTGAAAGTTCGAATATAGTGTGTTCTAAAATTTTCGATGAGGTAAAGAAAAATGAATTCTATTAAGTCTTTGTCCCTTCAAGGGTTTCGGTGAAAGAAATTGTGAATATTCTATATGTCTTTATTAATTCCTAAGAATGAGCATATGATAACGTCGAATCTATATGATTTCTATTTTATTTTATAAAACATCTTCTCAGATCTGTAAATATTCCGATTTCCCTACTATTGTATTTCGAATGAGCATATGATAACGTCGAATCTATATGCCTTCTATTTTATTTCATAAAATATCTTCTTAAATCTGTAAATATTCCGATTTCCCTACTTTTGTATGAATCCATAAAGTATTAGGCTTTTACAATTTAAACAAAGAAAACAGCCTTCAGGCAAAAATGACATACGGAGGTTGTAATATGCCTACCATGTAGGTAAATCAATTATTACATATGTAAACACAAATTATATTATAAACACACTCACTCTGAGAAGATATAAGCTAAAAAAAAAAAAATTAGTGACGTGGTGATGGATGAAGCGCTGTGCAAGGTCGAACGCGCATTTTGCAGTACTTGGAGCGCGAAAACCCCTTTGTTTATACAAACAAAATTTACACAAATTAAAAACTAAGGAATCATTTTACTGTTGGAAGTCTCACCTTTCTTATGCATTTGATTTTTTTTAATATAAGGCTAATAGTATATACAGTAGTAAATCATCAATATATTGCAGTTTTCTTTGACCTAGCCAAAGCATTTGACACGGTCTCGCATGATATGCTGCTTGACATACTAAGCAAGTATGGAGTAAGAGGCACCGTGCTAGATATCTTCAAAACATACATGTCAGGCAGAGTACAATATGTTAAGATCAGACATACACTCAGCGACCCCAAAATCATAACCATCGGTGTACCGCAAGGTACAGTCCTAGGTCCTATTTTATTCAACCTATATATTAACGCATTAACAAATCTCAATACACAAGGAAAAATTATATCGTATGCAGACGATACGGTACTTGTATTCCGCGGAGAGACTTGGCAGGAAATCAAAGAAACAGTACAAGAAGAAGTCAAAAAAATCGGTAAAGGTATTTACACAGAACTTCCCTCGTTCATGGCAGTCTCTCTAAAAAAATAATAATTACGAAATGACATTGAGAATAATAATCGGAGTAGAGATATTGCTATTATTACAAAGAAAACTTGATAAGTTTTGGTCAAAAAAATATACAGATTGCTCATCCAACAGCAAAAGTTCAATACTAAATAGCAGGTGCCACATATGGCAGGCTTGCGCAAATACCTTTACAAATGTCCACCTTGACTGAATTATTTCTTGGGATGACCACCCTGTACATTTTTCAATAAAAGTATAATAGGTGCATATGCAAGATGTTACTGCCATCTGTCACATTTTCAATCCAACATTCACGTAATGGAGTGGAAGTATAGTGGTGGTTAAAAAATTTCATTTTTTTAAAAATTTTCAAAAGATGGTAAAATAATTTTCAAATTTTTTGCTTCTGAAATAGGTTTAAAATGTCAAAGGTAGAAATTTTAAATTAGAGCAAAAAGGAAAGTTTCCTTCTGTTCTATACTAGTGCTAAAAAAAGTTTAAAAATTAAAAATGATGTATTTTTAAAATAGGTTTAGAATGCTATGAAACGTGAAAATTTTAAATTTGAGCAAATAAAAAAAAATTCGATCTATTTTAGTGGTAAAAACTTTTTGAAAAATGTTGGTGAAAAAAATTTTCAAAATTTTCTTTCTGAAATACCTAGGTTAGAATGTCATTTAAATTTGAGCATTCTGGTGTTAAATTTTTTTCCAAACTGGTAACAAAATGTTGCAAATTTTTTTTTCCGAAATTGGTTTGGAATATCATGAAACGTGGAAATTTTAAATTTGAGCAAAAAAAATTTTTTCGTCTGTTCTATAGTAGTGATACATAAATGGATTAAAAATGTTTTAAAATTTTTTAAAAAATTCTTCAAAAACATTTTTAAATTTGTTTGAATAGTTTTAGAATGCCATGGAAACGTGGATAGTTAAAATCTGAACAAAGAAAGAAAAATTCTATCTTAGTGATAAAATTTCAAAAAACTTTTTTTTTTAATCAGGCTTAGAATGCCATGAAACGTGAAAATTTTAAATTTGAAGAAAGAAAAAAAAAAATTCATTTTAGTAGTAAAAATTTTTTCAAAAATATCGGTGAAAAAAATTTTCAAATTTTTTTTTCCTGAAATAGGTTTAGCGCGTCATGAAACGTGGAAATTTTAAATTTGAGCAAAAAAAAATTGTTTTCACTATTTATTCCGTTTAGACGGTCCACCCTGTATATTTTTCAGTGAAAATTCTACCAGTTCTTCGCTGACAGTAGGGTTAACTACCTACCAAATTTGACTGCTCTCCGTCAAGTAGTTTTTTAGTAAATACACCAACAGACAGACAGACAGACAGACAGACAGACAGACAGACAGACCGACAGACAGACAGACAGACAGACTGACGGAATTGAAAAACCTATATTTTCGGAATCTACGTGTTCTGAAACGTCAGAATCCGAAAAAATCTCGGAGGGTGATTTTTTCTCGAATACAATACTTCCCTTCGGTATGCGAGGGAAGTAAAAGTTAAGAATTGTCTAGATACACTTAAATTATCACTTAATATCAGTAAAACAAATTACACAGCAGCGAATCGTCCAAATTTCAACACCAATAAAATTGAAAACCTTAAAGATGAGATTAAATAAACTGCCTGAACTAAATACCTTGGCATAATTATAGATAAAAATTTGAAATGGGATGAACAAGTAACCTCTTTTAACAAGAAACTCAGAGGGCTTATACATAAATTTTATCTACTGAGAGAAATTTTAACAAAAAAAATATTACAAATTATTTATAAGGCACTAGTCAAATCACTACTAAGATATGGAATATTAGTCTGGGGTGGTCTATATAAAAATGCATTAGAAAAACTAAACGTAATTCAAAATACAATATTAAAGATAATAAACAAGGAAAATAAGTACTACTCAACGAACCTGCTATACAACGAAGAAGTACCTAATGTGAGAACTCTGTACATAATCAGTCTGTACTTTTATACATAAAAATGACAGTCTAAAAAACATTACCTGGCATGCTTATGAAACCAGAACTAAAACAAACTATCACATAAAAATTCCGACAAGTAATAGAAACATAAACAATAGATTTGTGAACTACATGGCTCCCAAATTCTACAACTTACTACCCATGCAGATCAAATGTATAAAAAACATTAAAAAATTTATTACTTGTACTAAAACATATATCACTATGAACTGTGCTGATTTTATAAAACACCTAGATAACATGTGAACTCCTTAGCTTAAACTGTTCTTATTGTGTAATAAATACTTTGATAATACTGTTTTTATTATAATTACTGTGGCTTATATTTTATATACTTTAGTTCCAGCATTTAGTGTACAGTTTATTATTATTATTATTATTTTTATTTTTTTTCTCTTTCTTTCGCATACAACATCCTATCTGCAAAAAACTGTAATCAAACAGGCACATACAGGGGCACCACGCACCTAGGTGCCATATGCAAATGCTGCACCATGTCATAATTTCTTTACAAAATATTTATATGTACTTACTGTGTAATTTGTTTTGATAAATTTTATTCTTATTCTTATTCTTAACATATATACTATATTTCGAAAATGACCTCATTTTTGTGTATTTTGTGATAATCCATAGGAAATGTTCGAACTTTTTCTATTGTCCACGGGCAACTTTCGAAAAATGTGTCAGTTTGATCCTCAGTAACCTACATTTGCTTAATGTAGTTTAAATAAACACTAGGTACTTTTGAAATTATTATAATTTCGTAATTTCAGAATTTATCGGACAAATATATACACATGTGAACTTAACTTGTGGTAGGTACCTTGTGAAACATCTTGAAAATAATTGTTAATTATAAATTAAACACTGCTTTTAGATGAATCAATCTATATAGATAGATTGATTCATCTAAAAGCAGTGTTTAATTTATAATTAACAATTATATACACATTGTTACCAGAACTCAGAGATAAAATTACTTATATACATAAAACAAATTCAGTTATCAAGTAGAAGATACCAGATTCTTAAATAGTCAAAAAAAAAATAATATAATTCTACATGTTTTCCTAAATCTAAAATAGGCAAAAGTATCACGTATACACAGAATATAGTGGATTGGCACATGTGTCCACCTGTATATAACACAACACACCATATTCAGGAAGCAGCTTCACTTGACTCCGGTTTTACTGCTGCTATTATGTTGTGTATGACTTTTTATAGAATAAATATCACTTATAATAATCATTTTCTATTATTTACTCCAACAAATATTGTTTAATAGTGTAACTTTCATAATATGTTTCGTACCTGGGGTAATATTTTGCGAATGCACGATGCAGATTCGCACCTCGCTTTTTTTAAGGAAAACCTGTGACTTTAATAAAAAAAAATTGCAGACATTTTTTACTTAGAAACGTATGCTCTTTCTGAACATATTTTACTTCCACATCCACGTAGTGGATTGGAAGTATAGTAATCGCAAAAAAATGTTCAAATATTTTTATTCGTGAAATAGGTTTAGAATGTCATGAAACGTCGAGATTTTAAATTTGAGCGAAAAAAATTTTCTGTCTGTCTGTCGGTCTGTCTGTCTGTCTGTAACTTTTTTTGTCCGCACGTTTTCTCCGGAACGGTTTAAGATATTGACTTGAAATTTTGTACACGTATATATCATAACGAGATCTGGAACTGGATTGTTTTTTGAGGATATCCGGTGAAGGGTTGGGGGTTAAATAGGGGTAAATATGGGAAAATAAGTAAAGCAAGCTTGTAAGAGTACAGAAACTTGAAATTCGGTGTATGTACTAGAAGTTAAGGCTTCAGATTTTTTTATAATATTTTTCAACCCCCCACCACCCCTACCCCATTAATGGGGTTGACTAAATAAAGTTGAGATATTCATTTGAAATTTCATACACGTATGTATTATAGCGACGTCTGGAATTAGATTATATTTTGAGATGATTTCGTTCAAGGGTTGGGGGTTAATTTGGGGTAAATAGGGGAATATAAGTAAAACAAGTTGGTAAGAGTACAGAAACTTGAAACTCGATGTATGTACTAGAAGCCAAAGTGTCAGATTTTTTTATACTATTTTTCAACCCCCACCAATATGAAAAGGGCTGATAAAATAAAATTGAGATATTCATTTGAAATTTGGTACACGTATGTATTATAACGACATCTGGAACTAGATTATAATTTGAGATGATTCCGTTGAATGGTTGGGGGTTAAATAGGGGTAAGTAGGGGGAAAAAGGTAAAGGAAGCTGGTAAGACTACAGAAACTTGAAATTCGGTGTATGTACTAGAAGCCAAATCGTCAGAATTTTTTTATAATATTATTCAACCCCCATCACCCCTACTCCAATATGAAAAGGGTTGATGAAATAAAATTGACATATATTCATTTGAAATTTGGTACACGTATGTATTATAACGACATCTGAAACTAGATTGTACTTTGAGGTGATTCCGTTGAACGGTTGGGGGTTATTTAAGGGTAAATAGGGGGACATAAGTAAAACAAGCTGGTATGAGAACAGAAACTTGAAATTCGGTGTATGTACTAGAAGCCAAGGCCTCAGATTTTTTAATAATATATTTTAGCCCCCCATCACCCCTACTCCATTATTCAAGGGGTTGATAAAATAAAATTGAGATGTTCACACGAAATTTAGTACGCATATGTATTATAACGACATCTGGAACTAGATTATATTTTGAGATGATTCCGTTGAAGGGTTGGGGGTTAAATAGGGGTAAATAGGGGAAAATGAGTAAAGCACGCTGGTAAGACTACAGAAACTTGAAATTCGGTGTATGTACTAGAAACCAAGGTCTCAGATTATTTATAATATTTTTCAACCCCCACCACCCCTACTTCATTATTAAAAGGGTTAATAAAATAAAATTGAGATATTCATTTGAAATTTGGACACATATGACTTATAACGACATCTGGAACTAGATTATATTTTGAGATGATTCCGTTGAAAGGTATTGGGTTAAATAGGGGTATATAAGGGAAAATAAGTAAAGCAAGCTGGTAAAAGTACAGAAATTTGGAATTTGGTGTATACCTATACTAGAAGCGAAGGTGTCAGGTTTTTTAATTAGTATTTTCCATCTCCCCACCACCCCCACTCTCTTATTAAAACAGTTCATAAAATTAAATTTAAATTTTCACTTGAAATTTGGTACATTTATGTATTATAACTATATCTGAAACTAGATTATATTTTGACATGATTGCGTTGAAGGAGTGGGGGTAAGTAGAGGTAAATAGGGAAAAATAAGTAAAGCAAGCTGGTAAGAGTACTGCAACTTGAAATTAGGTGTATGTCCTAGAAGCCAAGGCCTCAGATTTTTTGATAATATATTTCAACCCTTCCACTACCATTACTACATTATTAAAGGGGTTGATAAAATAAAATTGAAATATTCACTTGTAATTTGGTAGACGTATGTATTATAACGACATCTGGAACTAGATTATATTTTAGGATGATTCCGTAGAAGAGTTGGGGTTAATAGGAGTAACTAGGGGAAAATAAGTAAATCAAGCTGGTAAGAGTACAGAAATTTGGGATTCGGTGTATATACTAGAAACCAAGACCTCAGATTTCTTTATAATATTTTTCAAACTCCACCACCTCCCCTTCATTATTAATGGGATTGATAACATCAAATTGAGATATTCACTTAAAAGTTAGTAGGTACACGTATGTATTGTAGTGACATCCGACTGAGATAACTCCATTGAAGGGGTGGGAGGTGGTAGATTGTGAATAGTGGAAAATAAGTAGGGTAAACTAGAAACTTCATTTTTAACGTATATGGTAGAAACCAACGCCTCAAACTTTTCTATGACATCTGCCCCAAATATTATTAAAATTCTATGACCAATAATTTAAACATACTAGTGCAAATAAAGTCAAGATGTTTCCTTTAAAGTAACTTGGATGAAGAATCTGGATGTGGAAGTAGTGATTCCTTAGGCAGCGGTTTTTTATTTTCCCACTGTTGTTAAAAATTTTGAAAATAACCGAAAAGAAAGTTTATGATTTTTTTCTTAATGTTGTCGGTCTGGAAATCATGTAAACTTTAGATGTTCTTATTAACTACACTTCAGAGAACTCATAAAAAAATTAATCTTCTGTCTCCGAACATGTTTGAGATTTATAGACAATAAACCGCTGCCTACGGAATCACTGGTTGAAAAATATTAGAAAGAAATCTGAGGCCTTGGTTTCTAGTATATACACCAAATCCCAAGTTTCTGTACTCTTAAAAGCTTGCTTTACTTATTTTTCCCTATTTACCTCTACTTACCCCCCACTCCTTCAACGGTATCAGGTCAAAATATAATCTAGTTTCAGATGTCGTAATAATATATACGTGTACCAAATTTCATGTGAAAATCTTAATTTAATTTTACCAACTCTTTTAATAAGGGAGTGGGGGACGGAAAATATTATAAAAAAAACCTGAAGCCTTCCCTTCTAGGATATACATCAAATCTCAAATTCTACTCTTTCCAGCTTGCCTTACTTATTTCCCTTTATTTAATCCCCAATCCTTCAACGAAATCATCTCAAAATATAATCTAGTTCCAGATGTCGTTATAATACATACGTTTACCAAATTTGTAGTGAATATCTCAGTTTTATTTTATCAACCCTTTTAATAGTGGAGTGGGGGAGTTGAAAGATATTGTAAAAAAATCTAATGCCTTGGCTTCTAGTACATACACCGAATTTCAAGTTTCTGTACTCTTACCAGCTTACTTTACTTTACCCCTATTTAACCCCCAACCCTTCAACGGAACAATCCCAAAATATAATCTGGTTTCAGGTGTCATTATAATATACATGTATATCAAATTTCAAGTGAATATCTCAATTTTATCGACCCCTTTAATGATGGAGTGGGGGGAGTGGTGGGGGGGATGGAAAATATTATTAAAAAAATTGAGGCCTTTGATTCTAGTACATACACCAAATTTCAAGTTTATGTACTCTTACTGGCGGAGAAAACGTGCGGAAGAAAGTTACAGACAGACCTACAGACCGATAGAGAGACAGAACATTTTTTTCGCTCAAATTTAAAATCTTGACGTTTCATGACATTGTAAGCCTATTTTAAGAAAAAACCTTTTTAATTTTTTTTTACGATTACTATCAACTACGTGGATGTGGAAGTAATTAGCTACCCCGACTGGGCTATTAATCACTGCATCATCCACTGCCGTAAATTGTGTCTGGATGATGGTTCTAGTAACAGAGCTAGAAGGCGCTTCTAGACTGGTGTGTCGATTTCTAATATTTGGACCATGGATACATAATATCTATAGGTGGGATACTGGTTAGTACTCTCCATGTCTTTATTCGTAAAGAGGTTGGTTGAAACTTGCACGAGAACTTATAGCTGCACTTTTGCCATCTAAAATATATATTTTTTATATTACAATCAAATTATTTCTTAGAAAGTTATTAAAGTTTGTATAAGCTGAAACGCAAGGAAGACTGCTCTCGTGCATTAGCTCACGACGCCATAGGTTTGATTCTTATTTTACACGAAGACCATTGTATATTCGCAACTTCTTTATTTAGGCAGTTTATTTATAGAATTTTGTGCTCTTCAACATTGATCTCTACGACAGTTTTTGCATTTTTCGTATTTTAAAAGTTATTTCCAAAACACAATTTTAAAGACTTGTGCCACTTTGTTTTATGTTCCGCTTACGGGGGTCTTGATAACTCTTTAAAATATTCTTCTAATAAAAACCTACCAAAAATTCAAATTTTCCATAAGAATTCTTCCGCTATTTTTTTCTGAGAACTAGGCTATCAGCACAAGAATAATTAAACTGATTTAGTACTGTTAGTTTGTCAAATGGTAACTTGATCAAATTTCATGTTGCATGATATTTAGATGCAATGAAATACTTCTTGTTAGTTAAATCTTATTGAACAACAGGCATGTAGATTTGCTTGCAAACAAAATAGTACATTATTAATATTATTATCTAAATTGCCGGCTACTGTAAAAAAAAACACGTGTAAAATAGGACGTCGGAACATTTGACTAGAAACGCTGCCAATACCGTTCAAGTTATGAAAAAAATGGACATAGACAATTTTATGAAGAATTAAGTTTTCTATAAAGAGGTAATGGTGGCATATGTCTATCTTCAATACTTTAGGCGTGAGAGTGATTGAAAGATGAATACAAATATAACAGTTGTCCATTGCGCGACTTTCAACCATCTTCTCGCCAAAAGTATTTAAGATAGACATATGCTACCACTGACATTTTTATAGAAAATTTAATTTTTTATAAAATTTGTTGAAGTTCATTTTCTTCGTAACTCTAACGGATTTTACAGCGTTTCAAGTTAAACGTGCAGGTGTTCAGTCACTGAAGAAACCGTGGTGGAAAGACAATTCTTCCAAAAGCGCCAAACATTCGACAGTGTTGTACGTCTCCATCTTCGTCGTACAGCTGTATTAAAATGAAACGAAAGAAGGTACTCTGATGAATGACAGACGTCGTAATAATTGCCCGCATGCCGACAGTGTAAAAGAAAGAGATTCACTTGTTGACGGCATTTCGTAGCTTAGCTGGACACTTTTACAACTCAGGATGCTATAAGTTTGGTATAATGTATACTCGCATGTTCATATGTAAAGCATTGGTCATATAAAAAAAGTAAGTGCTCATGCGACTATAAAAAACACACAGTATATCTATATTTGCGAAGTGATTTTATTACAGAAAGCTATTAAATTTGATAATAACTTTGATCAGTATTCAGTATACTACAAAAATAAATAGAAGAAAGTTTCAGGTTCTGCAAATGTTGATCGATAAATATAGAGAAATTTAAAAAGCAATTACTGAAAATTACCATAAAATTTGAAGCAGCTATAGCTATAGCTGGTTTGCTACAGAATATTAAACTATAAACGATTTCACTTCGCAATATAGCGAATAAAATTGTGTAAAAGCTGTTTTAGTAAGCTAAAATTGCATTTGCATAAACCCTTGCAAGATGTTCTTTAAAATATATAACTGTATCGAATAAAGTCGACTACTTTAAAGTGAAGTAGAATGTCCTGGTTGAAAAAATATAAAATACACGATAAACCACTATAGTAGGGTGTTGCTAGAAAATACAGTTTCTGAGTTATAAAAAGTTTTCCACACAATGGATCCATTAACTTCTCTTTATATTTTTCGCTTTAATTTAGTTGAGGAAACGTTCACAAAGAGGCAAAGTTAAATGCTATTTAAATAAAAAATATGTCTTACTCTTACTTCCCTTCTCTATCAAACTTGATTAAATATAAAGCGTTTGTTTAATATTAATATGCACGAGCAACTGTTGCATAAGTAAGGGAAATCACAGGAAATTGAGGGAAAGTAAAGGAGTAAACTAAGGGCAATTAGGGAAATAATTGCAAAAGGGAAAATCTGGTGTACAAATTTGGGCTGCGGTTTGTCACTTGGTGCTATTTATATCTTCTAAAAACCTGTGAATTCGAAGTTAATGCAACGATATTCCTAACACAGAGGATGACCATTATCCTGGTTTCACAACATTTACTATTGTAAAATCAGCTGCCTAAGAAATCGCTACTTCCACATCCAGATTTTCCATCCAAGGCTCTTTAAACGAAGACATCTTGATATATTTACACCAGCATGTGGCAATAATTGCTCATAGAATTTTAATAATACAATATTGGAAATCGTCTACCCCAAGATGGAAATGTGGGTGTCTACGGCCATAAAAAATGAGAACTTTTGTTTGGAGGCAGAGTAGTGGTGGGGGTGCCAGATGTCATAGATAAAATTGATTCTTTTAGTACACAGAATGTTTCGTGAGTGGCCATATGCTAGTGAGGAGTACAGTACCCTGAGACGATTTCAAAATTGCCTTCATTATATCCCTAGTGCCCTTCGTTTCTGATATACAGCGCTTTTTTTTTACAAAATTTTGTTCGGCCCTATTTCACTTTCACATCCACGTAGTGGATTGGAAGTATAGTAATCGTAAAAAAAATTTCAATTTTTCTTTTTTTCTTCAAAATAAGTTTAGAATATTGAAACATATTCTTTATAAGATTTTGCAAACAGCAGGAAAAAAACTTTCTATGAGAACTAAAGAAAACTATGTGTAAAAATATTAATGAAATCTTTGTATTCTTTCGATGACCTGATTCTGGTTATGCTAGCAAAATTTGTATAATTTCTTATTTGAAAATTCTCATTCAACAACTAGCATCCACACAGTCGGCCATGCAGATTAATCCAGTATCTCATATAACCCCCTACGGTCATGAAGATTCAGTTAAAAATGAGAACAAAGGCCTAAAGTAAATTTATTTACCTACCTTGTCTTACAAATTTTTCATTCTAATGGATTACATTTTCATGAAATCTATCATTCTGTTTTGGAATTATTTAGCCTTTGAAACATTTTTTGTCCTTATTCTGGAGCTCATCAGAAAGGCACAAAGCCACTCATAAAGATATTTCATGTAAAACCAAGACAATTTCTATGTATAAGTATGAAATAATTATATTTGACACTGACTGATAGAATCAACAGATCTTCACTTGTCTATTAGCTAATTAGTATTGGAGCCTATATACTGTATGTATGTTTAAAAGCGAATTATTATTTGTTTGCTTATAATTGTATTGAAACATATTCTTTATAGGATTTTGCAAACAGCAGAAAAAATTTGCTAGCATAACCAGAATCAGGTTATCGAAAGAATGCCAAGATTTCATTAATATTTTTAGACATAGTTTTTCTTTTAGTTTTCATAGAAAGTTATTTTTTGTGCTGTTTACAAAATCCTATAAAGAATATGTTTCAATACAATTATAAGTAAACAAATAATAATTCACTTGTAAACAGGTTTAGAATGTCATGAAACGTAGAGATTTTAAATTTGAGACAAAAAGAAAATTCGGTCTGTCTGTTTCCGGAACGGTTTTAGATATTGTCTTGAAATTTTGTACACGTATATATTATAATGACATCTGGAACTGCACTATTTTTTGAACATATCCGGTGAAGGGTTGGGGGTAAGTAGGGGCAAATATAGGGGAATAAGTAAAGCAAGCTGGCAAGAGTACAGAAACTTGATATTTGGTGTATGTACTAGAAGCCAAGGCCTCAAATTATTTTACAATATTTACCATCCCCCACCACCCCCACTTCATTATAAAGGGGTTGATAAAATAAAATTGAGATATTCACTTGAAATTTAGTATACGTATATATTATAATGACATCAGGAACTAGGTTATATTTTGGGATTATTCCGTTGAAGGATTGGTGGTTAAATAGGGGCAAATAGGGGAAAATACGTAAAGCAAGCTGGTAAGAGTACAGAAACTTGAAATTCGGTGTATATACTAGAAGCCGAGGCCTCAGATTTTTAACAATATTTTTCAACTCCCCACAACCCCTACTCCATTATTAAAGGCGTTGATAAAATAAAATTGAGATATTCACTTGAAATTTGGCACACGTATGTATTACAATAACATCTGGACTATATTTTGAGACGATTCCATTGAAGGGTTGGGGGTTAAATAGGGGTAAATATGGGAAAATAAGTAAAGCAAGCTGGCAAGAGTACAAAAACTTGAAATTCGGTATATGTACTAGAAACCAAGGCCTCGGATTTTTTTATAATATGTTTCAACCCCCCACCACCCCTAAGTACTCTATTATTAAAGGGCTTTATAAAATAAAATTGAGATATTCACTTGAAATTTGGTACACGTATGTATTATAACGATTTTTGGAACTAGACTATATTTTGAGATGATTCTGTTGAACGGTTGGGGGTTAAATAGGGGTAAATAGGGAAAAATAAGTAAAGCACGCTGGTAAGTACAGAAATTTGGGATTTGGTGTATATACTAGAAGCGAAGGCCTCAGGTTTTTTATAAAATTTTCCATCCCCCACACTACCTTATTAAACATGTTGATAAAATTAAATAGAGATTTTCACTTGAAATTTGGTACACGTGTGTGTTATAACGACATCTGACACTAGATTATATTTTGACATGATTCCGTAGATGGGGGATAAGTAGATGTAAATCGGGAATTGTAAGTAAAGCAAGCTGTAAAAGTAGAGAAACTTGGCATTTGGTGTATATACTAGAGAACAAGGCCTGAGATATCTTTCATATATTTTTCAAGATGTTTCCTTTAAAGTGACTTGGATGAGAAATCTGGATGTGGAAGTAGTGATTCCTTAGGCAGCGGTTTTTTGATGGGCTTTACCAAATCCAACCAAATTTATTAGGCATGTTTTACTAATAGGGGTCTTCACAATTCAGTACCGCAAACGAAAAAAAATTCAGTAACGGGCTCAATACTTCTTCTTTTGTAATTTGCTTAAAACTATCACCCTGTGTATGAATTTCGGCTTCTTACAATACCGAATTTAAAAATACTGCATTAACGTATTTAAACCATGTAATTAGTTCTTTTGGCACACTTTTAACGCTTCGAGAATTAACAACGGACTTGGGAGCCTTCTGTCTACAAAAACATCAGGAATTACATAGCTGACTTTAATTTTGCGATAATAAATTTGAATTTTATAAATTGTAAATAGTAAGTAGTAAAATTGGAAGAATTCGCAGTTGGCAACACTCGATTGCAACTTTTATTCATCGTTATTAAAATTTTACGTTTCATATTCTTTACTTCTTATATACGTAGATTAGGGTGTTCCTTATTTTATACCCGATGAAAAAATAAATTCGATTCTTTCGGTCTCACTCACCAAAAAGTTTACATTTCATATAGGAATCACACACTCGAAATTTCAGACTTCCAAACATATTCTTTCCAGTGCCGACCGGAATTAGAAGTTTGGAAAAACATCTTTTCACCAAACTCCCCAGGAGGGAGATAGATCTAATAAAAATTTCAGTCAAAGCAAAAATAATTTTAATATTATCGCGAACTACTAAATGGTGCATAAACCATAAGCTGAGAACGAATTAAAATGGAAATACATAGGTACAATTTTCATCAAATATTTAAGCAGATATGAATAGGAAAATATATTTTGTACTGTCGGATACTATTTGTGCAGTATTATTATAATGAATAACATAAAATACAAAGCGTACAACGGCTGCAATCTAAAGGCTCACAATATAATCGATGCTTTATTCAATTAATACAATGAAAAATTCATTTCTTTATCAAATATAAAAGACCCTTTTGAAGTTGCCAAGAAATATTATTTACAGTCTTAAAATAAATTCTTTAGAATACTTTATTAAAAATTTCTTTTGAAATTTATATTTAGAAGATACGGTATTCAACCGAATAATCTCTAAATCCAAATGTAAGGGTCAACTTTAACTTGAATCAATCATTATAGACCAATTACCAAACGTTTTGACCTCGGAAAAAGAAACTAGTACGTCTAATTCTTGACGCACAATATTTTTTTTCTACTTCCATCTTTAAAATGGCGTTTATCGCATACGTTTCCATGACGCTAAATAATCCTTTAAACACGCTTTCGACAAACCGTGCATTTTAGTCACAGGCTGAACTTAACAACGAGATATTAGTCACGGCTGAGGTTAATTCTAGATATTTTAATGGCAAAAATCAAGTTAGTTTTCCGTAATTCTTGTCATCAATCTGTCAAAATAAATCGACGCGTTGTGACAAGAGACAAGTAATTTTGTATTTTTTACTGTTACCATGTTATTGATACGTTAATAAATGAAATATTAAAATAACTTCCAAATTTTTTATTTGGATATTTGCTGTCGTAGAAAAAGTATAGTATGCAACACGTTTTATAAACTTGTTAGTCACTCATTTTATTAAACACTCGCTCCGCTACGCGTCGCTCGCGATTAATAAAACTCGTGACTAAAATGACGTTTATAAAACTTGTTACATAATATACTATTAAGGTATACTATTAAAAAAAAACAAACGTGTTTACATCTCTATAGGGGAGGTTCATTAAAACAATTGAATTTGAATTTTCAAAATTTCGTTTTCCTGAAATATTTCAGAAAATGTTTATCGTGTAAAACAAATGCTAAATTATTTTTTAAAGAAGAGGATATTTAGCAAAAGAGCTCATATTTTTTTTCGTACGATGAATAATTGCTTCCAATGGAAATTATATCCACTAAGCAATCTGCGCTTAAAATTACGTAGCTTATGTATTTAAGCTTATGTAAAAATTGTTAGAAGACGTGTGAGATCACCATATTTCTCCCGAGGACACCCATTCAAATACTAGCTAGCAGCGATTTCTGTTGCTTATTTTTTCATACTAATTGTCAGCTTTACGTTCTTGTTCCAAGGTTTTAATGTAATTTTATGTAATGCTCGCCATGTGCCACAATCAAGTCTTCTGCAAGTTATGTTAGGGAACAGTTATTTCGCCATAATTAGGCTAAGATTAGTTCTCAACAGATTAGTAGCAAGGACATGAATCTACATGAAACTTGATTTTCATGTAAGAAAATATTTTCTTAGTGGGCATATAATGATCAGAAAAATACTTTCGCTAAATGAAGCACGATTAAATACAATTTTTTATTTATTTTAGAGACAATTATAGCTACATCTTTTCGATTAGAATTTTTGTTCTAATACATTAAAACATTGTATAATGTAATTGCATCACGAAAATACTGAATGAATAAATAGAGAATTTAAATTATTCTGAATGTGTAAAATTTCTATACAAATAATTAATTTGGTTTCAGAATTAGAGCATTAGGTCTATTGCTCTAAATTGTTCAATTTAGTCTATGCTTCTCGAATTTTAAATAAACTAGGAATCGAATAATATATTTGTTACTGCTCTTCCATAGCAATGTTATCAGCGCTTTACAGATCACAAACCACCACTATCGTCACAACAGACACCACAGGACCTATTTCACTGGTATTGAAACAATGGGCTTGTTCGGCATTTTTTTTTTAATTTCATAAATCGAAAGTGCAAGTATAAAATAATGCATCTGTAAAAAATCAGAATCTTATTCGCACGTTTAGTATCTTAAAATCTATTACAAATCTCCACCTCGCGAAAATGGGGCGTGGCCAGGCGCTATGTCACTATACGCATAGACTCGGCGATATCAATAGACTTGATGCTCCTTTGTTGTTATAATTATAAGTGTTTTCGAAGTATTGTTTGTTTTGCTTACTTCTTGAGAGTAGGGGAGTACAATTTGGTGAAATGTCAAAAAATTACAATTTTCTCTCGCTCCTGTCGGGATGAATCTTCGATTTTGACACTGCAATTTACAATTAGGATTCATCGTCGACCTTCTGCTTTCCGTAGAGACATAGAACAAACTTCCACTCGGCGTATTTATTTAGTTACCAGCGTTTGAAAATTTCGTGTTTTTCGACTGTTCAGGTTAAATTTGAAAGATCCCAGAAAGCCACGTTTCTTACGTCACTTGCGTATAGTGACGTCACAAATGAGCGCTCGGTTTTTGCAACTATTACTAATTCCAACTCCTTATATCTCGAGAACGGAAAAAGTTAACAATACGAAATTTTAAGTGCATAATGAGAATATCGAGTACTATATGAAAAAGTATAAAAACAGTATAAAATGAATTTCATGGAACAAGCCCATTATAATATAGCGTACTTCGAGATTCTATCATCAGGTTTTCCAAACTAATATCTATCAACCAGTGTTTTCAGTAATTCTATAAAAGTCTAAATAATTCTCATGACTTGTAAAAAATGAAGTAATGAGATCGATGTTGTAGCATTATACAGCCCCCATTTCCACTCAAGCAGCATTACCAGATAGAATAATTCCTAATATTCATATTTTGGCCACCATTAATGTTTCGTAACCATTGATACATTTTAGGATTCTGTACACAAAAGTGAGAAATGAATCGATTCTATACCATTTGAGTTAACTACTGATTCTTACAGGAAAAATTCCGCTGAATAAGATTTTGTTATGAAAACTTTTCCTAAACCGCGAGATTCATGGTCAAATAATTGTTTAAACATTTTTTTTTTAGTTTCTATTTAATAAAATGAAAACGGTTTCACGGATCCAAAAAAATCTTGATTCGATTGAAAGATATTTTCAATACTCGTCGTTTGGCGCTAGGCACAACTCATTTTGTCCACCCGTTCATAATATATAGCTAAAATAAATTTCTTAATTAATAAATTGATTACTCCGAAACTAATGAGGTGAGGATATTGTTTTTTCAAAATTTATATCAAAGAATATACTGTATTTTTTTGGCCCAATACTTTTTGATTGTTTAAACAATTGTCATAATTGGTTAATTAGCAAATAACTTTTTTCCGGAAGTTTGATCGACTTCAAACCAACTTTAAACAATAAATATTGATGTCGGGCATAACCCACATAGAAGTCTGCACAAATGCAACTTTTTGCTTTTGTTTATTTAAAGTTTAAATTAATTTTGCAAATTAACAAATGGAATATCTCGGCTCTGGGTAAGCGTATCGAAATGGGGTTTTGTGCATATGAAAGTGCTTGGGAAAAGGAAAATTATGAGATCAGAAAGAACTTGATCGGATAACCGAACCCGGAAACAAAAGTAATATTGCACGAGAGGCACTAATTTGTTTATTAACAACTTTTTGGACACTAGGTTTGATGCAAATAAAAGCTAACAAGTTTTTTCATCAACCATAAAAAGTTCTACAAAAAATATTCAATCTCTGAAGAGTTATAGGCGTTTCTGACTCTTAGAAAAATCTTTCCCGCAACGTGAAAATAGTAAGATTTGACGCACAATGGGGTGGCGGGTTCAATCTCGGTGTGTGCAATTGCTTTTTTCGTCAGATTTGCTTTCTTTTCATGTAACCAAGTATTTTTTATGATGATAAATGTTTTTACTTTCTGACAAATGTTTAAAAACGTCATAAATATATTTTTTGCAATTTTCATTAAATAAATGGCTTGCAACAAACATTTGACTGTTCTTGTCCAACGAGGGTTTGTCGGTAGTTTTTGTTTTTTTTACTAATTTTTGTGAAAGAGAAGGCTTGTTTTACTTTATTTGAGGGGGGTGCCTGTCGAAAAAAGACCAAAAATAAAAAGGAAACAATTTTTTTTCTCACTTTTTTCTTATAATGAATAATATATTTTAGAAATAATTTCAAATGGTATTTTGAAGTGCACCAAAATCTTTGATCAAATATAACCGAAGGAAAAAAATTTCGGAAATTCTGGATGAACAAGTGGAAAAAACACTGTATCTCAAAATACGTTTGTACATAGCAAGAAAATTCACGGAAAGAACGAACAGTTGCACGCATCGCGGTCAAGGACCATCGTGTTGTAAAAAACCGGTCCCCCACTCACAAATGGACCCATCCCCTTCCACCGTTCCATTATTTCGACTATAAGAAATATAGAGCATACAAAGCAGGTGCACATCATCAGCTCGAGAGTTACGGATTTAATGAAGTTCTCAAGAATAAATTATTATTTATTGGGTTTTAAAAAAATTATTTTATTATAGGAAATATTTTATTGCACGAAAAAAAAGTGAATTTGATAACAACAAAAATTTGCCTACACCGAGGATCGAACCCGCCACCTGATTGCGAGTCAAATCTTACTATTTTGACGTTGCGGGAGAGATTTTTTTACGGGTCAAAAATGCGTATAACTCTTCAGGTATTGAATATTTTTTGTAGAACTTTTTGTGGTTGATGTAAAAACTTGTTAGCTTTCATTTGCACCGAGCCTCGTGTCCAGAAAGTTGTTAATAAACAAATTAGAGCCTCTCACGCAATATGACTTTTATCTCCGGTTCCGGCTATCCGATCAAGTCCTCTCTGGTCTCAAAATTTTCCCTTTTCCAATCACTTTCATATGCATAAAACCCCATTTCGATACGCTTACTCAGAGCCGAGATATTCCATTTGTTAATTTTCAAAATTAATTTAAACTTTAAATAAACAAAAGTAAAAAGTTTCATTCTTGCAGACTTCTATGGGGGTTATGGCCGACATCAATATTTATTGTTTAAAGTTGGTTTGAGGTCGATCAAAAACTTTCGAAAAAAAAGTTATTTGCTAATTTACAAATTATGTCAATTGTTTAAACAATCAAAAACTATTGAAGATATCGGGCCAAAAAAATATAGTATATTCTTTGATATAAAAGGCATGTATTTTGAAAAAAACAATATCCTTGCCTCATTAGTTTCGGAGTAATCAATTTATTAATTAAGAAATTTATTTTGGCTATATAATATGAACGGGTTGACAAAATGAGTTGTGCCTGGCGTGAAACGACGCGTATTGAAAATATTTTTCGATTGAATCAAGATTTTTTTGAATCGGTCAAACCGTTTTCATTTTATTAAATAAAAACGAGAAAAAAATTATTTAAACAATTATTTGACCATGAAGCTCGCAGTTTAGGAAAATTTTTCATGAGAAAATCTTGTTCAGTGGAATTTTTCCTATAAGAATCCGTTACTCAAATGGAATGCAAAATTTGTAAAATCTCCTCTTTTGTACCCCAGGCAGACTCGCCTAGTATAATAATGAGAATGCCATTCTATCTGAAAAAGTAGATGCTTCTGCCCCGGCTTTAAAGATAATAATCAGTAAATATGTAAAAGGTAATTTGGATAACAATATTCCTGTAGAAAGCTTGGAATGATGTATGCAACAATATGTGATACTATTGAGTTATGTAAGATTTGAGTTATGTGCTTAGCATATCTCTTGTAATTATGCAAAATGTATTTCTAAATTTTTATTTCATTCTAGAGTATCTATCACATTCGTACTTTAGAACAAATATTCAATTTACAAAATAATGGTAAGAAAACAAATTTTAAGTTTTTAAGTTACGAATACAAAATTCCAAAAATACTGTCATTGCGGGGCGCTTCATTACTTAACAGGCAACCATGTCCAGTGTCCACCATAAATAACATGAAATTGTTACACTTGTTAACCTGATAAAGTTACTCTAAAAATAAACAACTGGATGATTAGATAAGTGAAATAGAAGCGTTGTACATATAAGTTATAAGTGTACAACCTGGAAATCTTTCAAGATATTGGATATAAATTATTAAAACGTACTGCCCTGCGAGTCCTGCATAAATAAGTTAAACTCATGTTTTCATCATATAGTATTAGAATATTAGAAAGGCAGATGGCATCAGGCAGAGGCAGAAGGCGATCGTAAATTCATGGATTCCAACGTTGCTTTTTTTATAGTAATGCATAATGTAATGTGAGGGGTCTACCAAACCTCAATTCTTTGCTAATGTTTTTCCGAAAACGTCTTACAAGTATATTCTATTATCTATTTATACGGAGGATGAAAAGTATTGACATTCCTAATTTGATAAATACAAAATAATATTAAAATGTAATAACCCGATTATAGGATATATCATATTATTATTCAGAAAACTTTGACTAAAGCTTTGTGACTTCTGTGTTGTTTTGATTCACTATTCTCTATTATATGTGCACGTCTGACAATATAGTGCCATCTGTCGTGGTTGTCTGCTAGGCGTGAGACTTCAACAAACTGCTTTCTCCCTAGTTACTTGGTGATAGTGTTATTGAACCCAACAAACGACACCAAAGACAAAGATTCAAAAAAACTGTAAAAAAGTAAATTATCCCAAACTGCACTAAAATTGCACTCCGAAATATTTTTCCATCGCGAAGGACGTAAAAAAAACTATAGGCACCGTTTTTCGACGAAATAAAAGAATAAATATTTTTACCAAACTGCACTAACAGAGTGACATGCGACTGGCATAAAATCACCTTCGGTAAAGAAATGAAATCAGAATGTAGCGCCGACAAAAAAATTATACAGATTCAGCAAATTTAGTTTTAGGTACGTAAACTTGTTTCTGCGCAGATAAACCACGCCTTGTCGTAGAACAATACAGAGCATTGGTCCATCGCTTGACCGCGACGAGTTGAGAACAGCGCGAGCGCACCCATTCTGCTTTTAATAGCGTAGCTGTTTAGACGTGTGGGAATAAAATAAATTAATCTCAATTTCGTTATTAAAATGCCGTGTGTTTATACAACTGCAGAAAAAGTGCAAATTGTGAAGTGGTACTTCGGGGGCCATTCCACTGATGACAATAAATTTATTTACTGTGGCATATCAAGACAGACTAATCCCCTCAGCTAGCATAAGCGAAGAACGTGAAATTCTGTGAAATGTCTGTGCACTTGTTGAAACTAGTGAACCTTGTTCTAGCAGACAAATTGCTGATGAAGTTGACATGAAGGAAAGAACTGTAAAAAATATTTTAAAAAGAAATGGGTACAGTTGTTTTAAAGTTCAAACAACTCAAGACATATTTCCCGAGAACAATTTCAAACGGATGGAATTTTGTGATATCATGATAAATAAAGTGAATGAGAATGAAAACTTCTTAAAGAATGTATTGTTTACAGATGCATCATCCTTTTCATTACATAGGAAACACAATCCATCCGTTGTACGATATTGGTCTCGAAAAAATAAACATTTAAGTGTTGCTGTGCGAACTCAGTGTCCTCAAAAGTTGAATGTTTGGACGGGAATTTTAGACAATCATATTATAGGCCCACTGCTAATCGATGGAAATTTAAACGGCAATAAATATTTTTTTACAAAACCAAATAATTCCTGCAGTTCAAAATCTTCCTGTCAACTTTGACGGCATTTGGTTTCAACAAGACGGCTGCCCAAGTCACAATACCTTAACTGTTATTAATTTTCTGGAAAGAACATTTCCCAATCGTGTAATAGTTACGAGGGGAATGATAAAATGGCCCCCCAGGTCACCTGATCTAGCACCCCATGATTTCTTTCTGTTGGGCTTTTTAAAGGAAACCGCGTACAAACATGCGTTTGAACGAGCCAATAGTTTAGTTGAATTACGGGAAAAACTTATCCAACTTTGTGCAAGCATTACTCCAAATCAACTCAATGATAGGAGAGGTTCATTGTATAATCAGTTTGGCTATTGTTTGGCACAAGAAGGTGGTTTGTTTGAATCCTTACTTCATTAATTTATTGTTTGATAATTATTAGTTAATTTTAGTTTCTGAGGTTTATTTAATTTTATTTTAATGTTCTATGTTTGTAATTTAATAAGAATAATTTATTTTTTGATAATTATTGGTTGATTTTAGTTTCCGAGTTATTTAATTTTATTTTAATGTTCCATTTTCATTTCGGTTTTAATAAGAATTATTATTTTATTCCCATAGCATTTACGGCTAAAAAAGCAACTGCAGAAATGCTTTCAATGGAAGAAATTATTTGTCAAAAATGTGACAAATAACTTCTTCGCTTTTCACGAAGAGATGTTTTTTCGCTTCGTATAGAAATTATTACCTACGTCCGCATCTATCCTTAGTTCATGCCGTACTAAATTCAATTCATTGTGTGTCTCTGCTTTCACAATTTATGGAACTAGCGGGGCGTGGTCAATTACATCGTTATTCCTGTACCCTAAACTGCATTTTCCGAATCTGTATAAGTAAAAATAGCAAAAGCCTACGGCGGCTTTTGCAATAAAACCAAGCAAAGAGATTTCACAAACCTGTGATTAGGGAAGAACACTCCAATGTCGACCAACTGTTGCTTATATAGCCCAGAATAGCCAGTTTTCAATTTTGAAAGTAATATTTCCTAATAGGCCAGTTAATTTATACATCAGACCTTGCAAAAGGTCAGGATATTCTAAATTTTCAACAAGTTGTTAGGACCTTTGCCAATAGTAAGAAACCAAGTTTGCAGCTTGGAAAGATCTGTGCGAGTTGTGCAATGTCCAAAAACAGCGAAATTATTGCACTTGTTTCGGTTTTTGCTCAATATCTCCTAAACTATGGATCCTACAGAAAGACTAGTACTCCATTTATACAGGGTGTAATTAGTTTCATGTCATTAAAAAAAACTGGTGGTAGGGAACCACAAGACAAACAAAAAAAACTTATATAACATGGGGTCTAAAACTCATAATTTTGGAGAAAGAAAATAAACAAAAATTTCGCAAATTTTCAATAAAATTTTTTGAGAACTGCTGGAATATTGAGGTTGGTTTAGATCTAAATCTGGTCTGAAGAAAACTATATTCTAACTCTCCCTTGTGCAATATTTTAGTTACTGTCGGTGTTTCGTTATGTACACACGTCCAACCCGCCGTTCATTGTTTTCGTTATTTTTGAATTTCGCGTCATTGTGTATTTATAGTTAAGATTTATTTTATTGACTTACCGTTCAAGTTGTCAAATTCTTGATTACGTACAGACACAACTTAATTGTTCGTTCTTTTTGTATTCCTTGTTGGCTTTTGTACCAAGTTTTTATTTTATTTTTCTTTATTGACAACGTTAGTTGATAATTTAGTGATTAGTGTTGAACGAAGTGCGTATGTACTTAATTCGACGTACCGAACTGTGTATTGATACAGATGCAGAGATTTTGAATCATTTAGGTAGGTAGTAAGCTTTTAACCCAGGACACTCATTTATGTTACAAATGTTAATAAACCACATTTAAATTTTCTAAATTATAAACAATTCAATATTTTGTTCCAAATTAAAAAACACACATGTAAAGAAATGCTCTGTTTAAACCTCTATGGCCATTATTTGCTTGCAATTGTGCACGAAGAGAGAACGAATTATTTACCTCTTTATACTTGCGTCAGTTCAGTTGAGGCGGTCCATCAAAGGCGGTCGATGATCCTTTGACACCGCGTGTGCCGGCGAGCACTTTTTTATGACAATTTAAAAGTTGTGTAATTGGGAAGTATAAGTATATCGACCAAGAAAAGCAGTGGTTCTCAATAATTGTCTACCATAATATTAAATATGTTAACCTAGATCAGTTTTTTTCAAAGTGCCCCTAGAGGGAAAAGTCATAAAGGTTTCTTGTTTGTCTAGTCGGTCCCCATTACCAGTTTCTTTTAATGACATGAAACTGATTACACCCTGTATAATTTGCCACAATGAAAGTCCAAGCCGAGTTCCATACGTTCAGAACTATTCGAGATCCAGTTCTTAAAAAAATGCCAATTGTCGTCCGAACACTTGTATCTCAGAAAAGTAATTCATATAATGCAGAAACAAGTGTTCGGAAGTTCACTTTTTGGAGATAATTGTCAATTTTTGAATAACTGTATCTCGAAAAGTTCTGAACGTACGGAACTCCATTTGGGATTCAATTGTAACAAATTTAATCTACTTTAAAAATGGAGTAATAGTCTTTACTGTAGGACGCATAGTCAAGAAGATATTGAGCAAGAACGGAAACAAGTGCGATAGTTTCGTTGTTTCTTGGGCAATCCGCAGCTCGCACAGGTCTTTCGAAACTACAAACTTGGTTTCCTATTATTAGTAAAGGTCCTAACAACATATTAAAATATTAGAACATCCTGACCTTTTGCAAGGTCAACCACTTTTTTGCATATAAATTGACTGGCTGTAAGCCCAATAATAAAAAGCCTTGTCGGAAATCTCAATGGGGGTCGGTCGAATGCAATGTGGCGACGTTTAACTTTCATTAAGTTCTATGCCGTTGTTACGTTTGAAAAGCTGGAAAGCCTCGCTTCTTAAAGCAATTAAAGGTAAATATCCTAACGATAAAATCGCCAATTAGAACTTTAAGTAAACTAAAGCGAATCCAAATTTAAAGTGCAAATTTACAGTCAACTAAATTTTCCCAAATTAAACTCAAAATTTTGTAAACATGACAATCTGACAGTCTGAATATGTTTGTGCTAGCCGACGATTACATGGCTCTCGCCGTTGTATGACGTTACGAAATCACGGGACCTACGTTATCGAGGCTTAATAAGCTCGCATATTTTATTTATTATACTTATTGTCTTTTGCATTCAATAAACAAGAAATTTTTTTAAATTCTAGTGTTCCTTGACTACTTGATCTAATATTAGCGATTTGAGTGCGGGTCTGTGGTGCAAGTCGACAACTGAGTTTTACAATTTGGCTTAATCTCGTTACATTTGCATCAGTGCCCCGATTACTCACATAGTGTATCAAGTATAATTAACTCTAAGGTCTTTAAGGGGTTGTAAGTTGGAAAGTTGCAAGAATCTTCTTTGAGATTGGAGAAATCTTCAGACCGTAGCGAAAGGCATGCCTGACGCCATCATTAATAAATTTTGTTGTGTCGTTCAGAAGCGCGTAGATGAGTCATATTAGCCCAACAAGGTTACCACCTGGGTAGCTCAGAATCTTCATTCGTTCTATATCGCCTTCTATTCGGTGGATGTGTCCAAAATATTATACTGTGCTGGAAAATATGATGCCATGGAAAAGTCTAGTTGTCTGCCTCACTGATTCCTCGAGATTCAGAGACATAAATAAAAATGGAAGAAACTAGGGTGTTAGCAAGCCTGATACTACTCTTCACCAAATATTGCTCAACTGATATTTTGTCGATATCGTCAAAAAGAGCTCCAAAGAATACCAAACAGATAATCATTTGTCATCTACAGAATCTAATATGATACTGTAGATCGTATGTTTTTCACAGATTGCTTGAGTTATATTTCCAAAATCGGCACCAAGTTTAAGCGTAAATACAAATTTATCTATTCAAAATAGATGAGTGGGTATGGTAATTCCATGAATATGTAATAATACAATTAAGCAAACTGGAAGGTATAAAATATGACATTTAGTGAGAATAAATTTTAGAGAAAGATTAATAGCGTTATTACGAGTGCCACAGTGAAGGTAAATAAATTATTTGTCGTGAAGAAATAAGAAGTTTTTCAGTTTTGTCGTTGGGAAACATTCAATATTAACAGTAAAGTTTGGCAGAAGTAGAATTGTCATGATAAAAATTACATTTTCTGTTGATTAGGCGAGGACACAACTTCTGAGAGAAAAAGTAATTTTAAAATAAGACAAGCCACTACTATTCATGAGACTAAAACGGTATATACGTTGCTGGAAATTTTCCTGTTATAAATCGGTGGTTATTATGTAAGATACTATATTTTCTGCATGAAATTGTTCGCGATAAATTTTCAAAATAAAATTATAGTAGTAAACTTATTCTACTATTCCGATCTATAGCTAATTAACGAACGTAATGTTTAAGTTTAAATTGTCATAGTATGTAAATTTACTTATTTATGCCTGCATGTGACATAATACTTAAATCAGATTAGTTTTCAAATATCAAGTGAAAATTACACGAATAATGCACAATATGCATCATTTGCGTATGTTTTATCGTATTCAAATTATGCGATAAGAATATCTGTTTTGAATTTTTAAAATAAGAGTAGAGTAAAAAATGGTAACAGTAATACCTACTTAATACCTATTAGTAAAAATTATAAAACATTTCCATTATTATGTATGAGTTAAGCGAAAGGAGGCTAGAAAAAACGATAAAGAAAACCTATGAAACTTTAATAAATGGCAAACAAAAATATTAATTTGTACCTAGGTAAATAAATTGTAAAAGATAGAAAGCAGTTGGTAGTAAAATCAAAAGCGCACACCCCGTAACCGTAAGTTGTTTTATACTATAACAGTTCACGAAAAATAATTTTCATTACATAAAAATGCATGGCTGGCTAAAATTTCGCAGCCGTATAACAGGTAATGCATACTATATGAAATAAAATTGTTTAAGGGGATCACCTACCTGCTGGCCGTAGGCGTGTAGGAGGTAGAAAATGTGCTCTTACTTGCTTTTATTAAATATCTCTTTAAATGACAATGTTGCAAAAATAAAATTGTGGTTTTGTGTAATAATTAAAATTGTCTTTAATTTGGTTATTTATGTTTCTCTACGCTAAATATAGATCAAGATACAATTATCTGATTAGCAGAATTCCATGATGCTTTCAACTTATTACTGTAGAAAAAACCTTTGCCTAAGGAATCACTACTTCCACATCCAGTTTTCCCATCCAAGTCTCTTTAAAGGAAAACTACTTGATACTATATTTGCACTACAGTGCTAAGGAAAATGCAGCTGGAGTTAGCCCCGGAGAAAATGGAACTGCTCATCATTACCCGGAAGACAAATCTGCCACCTATTACAGTAAGGGTAGGGCAGATGGAAGTAAATGCCAATGATTGCTTCAAATATCTAGGGGTACGGCTGGACCCGAAGCTCTCTTTTGGAGTATATGCCAAGAAGACAGCGGAGAAGGCAGGTAAGACTGCTACAGCTATAGAAAGACTTATGCCGAAGACGCATGGGCCGAGACCGAGCAAGGGGAAACTGCTGTGCAGTGTCATGCACTCTGTTCTTCTATATGCGGTTCCGATTTGAGAGAGGGCGATAACTTTTAGACCTTGGCCAAATCTCTCTCCTCGTTCTTCACTGAAAAGAAGTAGTTGAACATTTTCTCAGGAATCATGTGAAAATTATAAGAAGACAGTGAAAAAGATGATCAATAACTTTGGTAAATTGGGGTGCAATATAAATTTGAAATTTCATTTTCTTCATAACCACATACCAGTTTCCGGAAAATCTTGGAGATTTCAGTGAAGAATAAGGAGAAATCTTTCACCAAGATTTATAAGTTATGGAAACAAGGTATCAGGGAAACTGATGAAATTTTTTGAAATAAACAACTTTTTTACTCTTGATTTTTTGGAAAAAGGTAGTTACAAGTAAATCTGTTCATATCATCGGCACGCAAACTTAATATTCAATTAAATTAATAAAAACCTTACTTTACTCTTTAAAACCCAATGGATATACTTTCTTTAATTTGGGGTTATACCCCTCCTTAAGAGTGATTTTTTTTTTTTTTGTAATCAAGTGTCTTAAAATTTACTTAAGTAATATACAGAATGTGCTGAGATTCGCAGGACTTTATTTTTACCTATTTCCATATGAATTATTCTTTCTGGGGGTCGTTTTACAACACCCAGGGGTACATTGTGATAACATTAAAAGTCCAAAAAAATCCACTCAAAAAAGATTATTTCAGATTTTTTGTCGTGATACATGGGATTTTCCCATTTAGGGTGGTTTTATAACCTGCAAGGGGCTGCTTTACTATAATATGGATGTAAGAAACGAGCTTACTTACAGTTACGCGGTTACTGGGCAATTGTTCTTCTGTACTTTGACAAATTCTTAGAAACATCCCTTTTTGACCCTTTTTTGGATTATTTTTGAACCATAAAAAAACGGGTGTGTGTACACATAATTCTGATGCCAGATTTGGATTCAGCGGCTCCAAATACATAAGAGTAAAGTGCTCTGGTCAAAAGTTTAGAAACAAATTTTCTTTTTGCGTGCCTGTGTAATTTCTTAGAGTGACCGACATCAAAATAAATAAAATAAATAAAGAGGAAAGTCGTGTGTAAATACTTTCACAGAATTTTTGAGATATAATTAGAAGAACTACATTGTTCAATATAACTACATTTTTCATTTTGATATTGTGTTACAGTTAAGAAACCATTTTGGAGTACCATTCCCACTCCCCCACAGCTTGTATTTCCATCTCGACTCAGATTTTATTCGGAATATCAAAATGAACATCTCTCTAAATTTTCTAATTTTTTAAAAATTATTTCTGCTAACTTTCCTTTTATGACCTAACTAATACCTACGAACAAAAATAATAACATGCTTGAATGGGTGAGTTAAGAGAGATAAATAAATAATGAAAATAAAAAAAACAATAAAAAATATATAAGTAGGTTTATTAACAAAAAATAAGCAAAAAGTAACAACATGGGAATATAATATAAACAAATGATAAATAATTGATAATAATGAAATGAAAAAATACATAAGTTTGAAATTAATGTTTAAATTGAAATTACAATATTATATAAAATTACTCAACTAAATGCCTGATTTCGCCGTAATATTGAAATCATATAAATATACAAATATCGCATAAGAATTATACAAATAATGAATGTAAAGCCGGGGATACATCTAAGAAAAATTGCCATTCGTTCGGATTCATTTGCATTATCATCATTAATGCTTGTTCGCCGACATTCCGGATACGTCTTTAGGTAACATGAGACATATGAACTAATTACGTGTGATTTCCAGCATTCGCGGCGTTCCACTCATTTGCGAAGTGAATGTCTTTTGCTTGACAATTTGGTTTAATCGTTTACATAAAGACGACAAAATCTGCTCTCGACATTCTGGTGAAGTTTTAAAAAAATGAATCATTCAAGTCCGATAGTAAGTTCATACTATCATATCTATTTCTACTTAAGTACTTATCCAAACGGTTCTTTGTTTTCTCTTCTTCTTTTCTTTTCGTCGCTGTTCTACTGATAACGATATATGCAGCAATAGCTATAACTAACTGATTCTCACTCATACTTGTGAGAAGAAGGCCAAAATAAACCTTTCTCGACAAATGGTATCGAACTATAGGAAATTATTTTAAACGCGTCCACCTAGCAACGTTTGCAGGCATTCTTTGGTTCGCATTTTCTTTGATCTTTTCATTTTACCGACAGCCGATGGAAAATGTTCGTTAGCATTGCTGGCCATTCGCGCAATAATTATTTCTTTGCAAACTACCGTCTACACTTGACGAACGCATAGAAATAAATGTTGGACAACACGAACGAATGGCAACATTTCTTAGAGGTATCCCCAGCTTTATAAGGAGTAAGATAAGCTCCATTTATTCAAGACTGAAGCAGTGACAAATGCCAAACCTGCTAATAAACATAAAGAATGCCTATGGGTGTGAGTTAAGTAAGAAAAATGTGTAAAAATGAAAAATAGCAATAAAAATGATACAAAACTGTTTATTAACAAATGGCCAATACAAATAATAATATATGAATATAATGTAAAATGGTTAAGGAACTTAAAAATAAATGATGAATAATACACGAAATACTTATGGGACAGGGTTGGTGCAATATTTGAGGAACTGAAAAATAAACAATTCATAGAAGACAGATTAAAAAGTACTTACTAAAAGTTTTAAACTTAATATCGGTTTCTCTTCTTCTTGTTTTCTTTAAATATTGATGTACGTAATGCAGTTTAAATTAAAGCAATCAAATTATCTAGTGAATCAATACTCAATTAATAATTAATAACAAGTTTCACGCTGTGGCTGATGAACAGACTTGATACATTTTAATCTTAAATTATACAGAAAATGAAATATGTAATGCAAAAACATAATTAATAGACCAGAGGTCCTATTTGTAGTCGTTAACGTCCATTTGCAGTTTTCACTCGTTTCCTAATAGTATAATTAAAATATTTTAAAACAAAATCAATATGTCACCTAATCTACATGAAGTTCGTTAGAATCTGAAAAATGCACTGTAGATTACAGTTTCGATGTCATGTATATCTTGGCAATTCTGCGTACTTAATAAAAAATAATTGTCTTAAAATTATGATAAAACATAGATCATATAAAATATGCGAGTTTACACGTTTCTCACCATCACCCTGTGACAGAAGTTACCTTTGAATACATGTATACATCATATATATGCGCATATACACGTACACGCACATACTAGACCAAACGCCAGAAATGAAGAGGAAAAACATTAAATTACAAATTCTAAAAACATCGGACACAACTGAACCTGATGATGATCTTGGAAACGACATACCCAATTTTCACCAAACATTGCTAAGGACCATCTCGCAAATGCCAGTTTTTAAACAAAAAAATTGTTTTGAAATCGGCTCAACCGTCCTATAGCTACAATGCCACAGACACACACACACACACACACACACACACCCGCACACACACACACACACACACACACACACACACACACACACACTCCTCTGCTTGTTCTTTTTACAGCCAATGGAATTTTGAAAAAGCAGGTTTTTAGCGATACTTTTTATTTTGAAAAGATAGAAAAAATATGTTTTAGTTACAAGTTGTAGACAATAAAATCACCTATTGCCCTGATATCCGATATCAAAATAATGAAATTTAACCTTTGTTAAAAATAAACTTATTCTTTGAATCCAAAAATCTTTTCGGGAAAAAAAGAACTATATTTGGGAATTTAACCAATTAGAGTATTCTGAAGAAGGTGACGTGGGCCGGCTTTGATAATATTATTCTTCCGCAACTTAACCTCAAGAGAGTGAGAATCAGGAAAATCGGTATAACGGGGCGTTGCGTTATGAACTTTTCACTTCCCACGATTACCGAAGGGAAGAATTGTATTTGTAAAAAATCACCCTCCGAGATTTCTTCGGATTTTTACGTTTCAATCTATGTAGATTACGAAAATGAAGGTCATTCAATTCCTTTAGTCTGTCTGTCTATCGGCTTGTTGTCTGTCTCTTGGTGCTATGTCTAAAAACTATTTGATGGAGAACAGTAGGTAGTTGACGCTACTGCCAGCGATGAAATGGGTAGAATTACACTGTAAAATATAAAGAGTGGATGGCCTAAAGAGAATAAATAGCAAAAAAAAATGTGATAATAAGATTTGGCACACAGTTAACACAATTGTCAAGGAAAACACCTATTATATTTTATTATACAGGGTGGTCAACCTAAGAAATAATTCAACTGTGGTGGAAATTTGTAAGGGTATTTACGCATACATTCCATATTTAGTACCTTTGATTTATTATTTATGTGTTCTATTGGATCACCATTCTATATATTTTTTTAAACTAAAGTCATCAAATTTTCCTTGTAGGAATAGTGATAACTACATTCCTATTATTATTTGTATGGGTATTTACGCATACATTCCATATTTAGCACCTTTTATTTATTATTTATGTGTTCTATTGGATCACCATTCTACATATTTTTTTAAACTAAAGTCGTCAAATTTTCCTTGTAGGAATAGTGATAACTACATTCCTATTATTATTTGTATGGGTATTTACGCATACATTCCATATTTAGCACCTTTTATTTATTATTTATGTGTTCTACTAGATCACCATTCTACATATTTTTTTAAACTAAAGTCATCAAATTTCCCTTGTAGGAATAGTGATAACTACACTCCTATTAGTATTCGCCTATGTAATTTCTTAGTTAATAATTTCATAGAGTGATCACCCTGTATAAATAATGAGGGAAGTTCAATGTAAATACTTTCACCGATTTTTCACAATAAGTTATTTCTCAAAAATATCTGGACTTTTTATGACATTCTAAGCCTCTTTCAAGAAAAGGAATAGAATTTAAAAGTCTAAAGGTTGAAATATTTGTTTCAATATAATTTAATAAGTCACCGGAGAAGAAATTAAATTTTGAAAAAAATACTGCTTTTAGAGTACTTAATTTAAAAAATATCGTAAATTTTCAAAGTGAAAAAAGTATTAAAAATCCCTGAAATATTTTTCCTGTGGATTATGAAAGTAGAGATAGAAACCTACAATTTGAGCCTGATAACGTCTACATTGGTGCTCGATCCCAAAAGTTAAACCGATTTTCCCAATTTTCACTCTTTTGAGATTAGGTCACGCAAAAATTAATATTTTTAAAATTGATTCTTGAAGAGACTTTTAGCTGTGATTGGCTAAATTTTCAACTAAATCACGTATTCTTTCGAAGACAATTTGGGGATTATAATATTAAGTTGGTTTCCTCGGTCTCATTGAAGATTTGAGGTTAAATTTCATTATTTTGACAGATTAAAACTACTCCATAGATAATTTCATTGTCTACAGCTTTTATTTGAAACATTCTTTTATGTATTTTCAAGAAAAAAGTTATCGCCAAAAGATCTGTTTTTTCAAAATTCAAAGAAACAGTATTGGAGGCGAATCCAAATAAGACTGACAAATCTGTAAGAACTTGAATCGAACAGGAATCATAATAATTATTTTAGTTTTACTGAAAAACCAGAACTGAAGTGGAACAGTTCTTTCAGTTTTTATTAAACTGAAAGTAGGAACCGCAACGGAACTGTTATCTTATATCGGTCCAGGTTCCTGACAGGCAGATATTTGATTCTTTTTATTTCGTATTTGATTTCAGTGTGTTAGAATTGAATTTACGTTCAAATATTTTTTTCTAAAATATTTGTTCTATTGTAATATACTTTTATTTGATTAGATCAAACAGAGACAAAAAATATATTTTTCAAACAAATTTTAATTGACGATCTTGTTGGTTGGTTACACCAATGATAATAATACATTTCTTTCTCTAGTAGTTGCCTGAACAGCATTCATTTGAATGGACGATGAGTTTACAATTCTATTTAGTGCTCGTAATATGTGTGAAATTTGTTAAAAGTGAACTGTAGAATTAATTGTTTCCTAATTCTACTAAAAAGGAAGAGCATTCCACGAATTATGAATATGACTTTGCATTATGGAAACTATGTTGCCTAATGCAGAATATGGATGAGAAGTTAACAGGGATTCTTCTTTATTTTTAGGACACATACGTAGTATGGCAGCGGTTGACAATTTGGTGAAGTAGGGAAATCTAATTTATGAAAATTAATAGTTAACCCTTTTTATGATTTTAGAAATTGGATATTGTGTGTATAAGTTGGCGGTGAAAATTTTGATTATTTGCTGTAACGTCACTAGCAAATTAATAAATTGTTAAGTATTAATAAACATATGAGCTCGTTCGTTTGTTTCTAAACCAAACAATCAGAGAGATAACGCGGTTAAAGGACATCAAAATCAATGGTAAGCGATTTTAAAAAGTTGATTAAGATTAGGTAAGATCGGTCGATCTCTTTCTTTTAAAACTAAATTTTCGAAAATCGTCTAGTAAAAACAACCAGACTTCGTTAAAATTAATGTCGTTAGTTAGAAGTTACCCTGTACATCTTTTTGAATACAGTATGCATATTAACCTTATATATGATCATAAGCAACATTCATTCCTTAGGTTTTTTAATCTTAATCGATAATTAGTTCAAATTTCTATGTTGACTATAAAAATTCATATAGTATTTAAAATGGGAATTATGTGTTTCATTTGATATACAAGTACCTGTGAGTTGTTGTAATTGAGGTAGGTATTTCTTCCAAAAGGCACACTGCTTGAGCCTGGGTCCCCGGCCTGTAGCAGTGGAATTGACATCAAGTGTTAAATATTCTCTCCCGTAAGCCGTATGTAAAGGCCAGAAAGTCGGTGTCCAAACACCGTTAGGTGATAAGCTAGGATTTCCAGTTTTCGCAAAGTTTGCCCAATATCTCATTATCCTCTTGCTGAGATCTACTTCTTGAGCCGTATAACTCTTGGTGGGGTTTAAGGGTTCACCAAACACGTAATTAATCTCATCCGCATGCATTACACCAGTCCACGAGGGCCATGGATTCGCTACGGTCCTGTGCTTGTAATAGTACATGTAGACGTTATTGCCCGTCTCGGCGTAACGATGCGCGAACTCATTTACATTGCAGGTAAAGTGGTAATCACCAACCATCTTATCAAGGGCGTTTCTGTTGCTAACCGGATCATCAGGATTTAACCAGTCCGTATATTCGAACACAATAGCCTGCCTTGCGACGGCATTAACATAAGGATTTAACTCCGTGACGGCACGTAAAAACTCTTGCCGATTCACATAAACATTTTCTTCTTTTCTAAACAGTTCAGTTAGATAATATATTATAAAGTAATAACCTTCCTCCGTATTGGAACCCATTAATATACTCGTCTTTTTAAAATTTTTGTTAGCCATAGCACGTACAGGATGTTCATCGAGAAAAGCACCGTCTATAACAGGAACGAATGGGAATTCGCATATCCCAAGTGTTCCCCATTCGTTGTTTACGAGCTCGACAGGATCCTTTTTCTTTAGGCAGTCAATGACTGCATTCAGGTCGCTTCGCTCGTGAGGACAACTGACAGCTTCGGCTAATCTAAGACCGCGAAGTAGACTTTCTTCCCTAGAAATTATTGCCCATGGGGCCGTTGCACTACCCGACTCCATTATAGCTTGTGAAAATAAATTTCTCGATAAGGGAGATAGCAGATGTAATGATACCGACACCGCTCCAGCTGATTCGCCAAAGAGGGTGATATTATTTGGATTTCCGCCGAAAGCTGCGATGTTATCTTTTATCCATTGGAGAGCCATCATTTGGTCAAACATACCTGCATTACCTGGAACATCAGATGTGCCGAAATAGAGAAAACCTAGAGACGCGACACGATATTGCATTGACACTAAGATAATATTTTCTTCTGACACTAAAATATTGTGATCGTAGACGTCTAGTGTATTTGTTCCCGAGTAGAAACCACCTCCGAAAATCCACACCATCACAGCAGCTTTAGTAGGTCGTGGCTTGGGTACTACTACGTTTATATAAAGGCAATCCTCACTGAGGGGAGTATTAGGATTCCACATAGTGGCTCCAGGAAAGTCACCAAAAACAGTGTCTATGATTTGTACACAGGAGTTCGGTTGAACTGTCGCGTTCAATATACCATCCCATTTTTCCATAGGACGGGGATGGCGAAACCTGAGGTTTCCCAAAGGCTTTTGGGCATAAGGAATTCCTAACCATGCATCCACCTTTTTGCCTGTGGCTGCAGTGAAAGTTGTACCACGAACTTTACCTTTTTTTGTTTGTACTACCAAAGGATCATCATCTAATGAATCTCTTCTGGTAAATTCCCTTTTGTCATCGGGGGCATCTCGCCTGAATTCTTCCGAGTCCCGATGAGGATCGAACGGATCTCTTGATATGTGGTAAGCTTCCGCATGTGGTTCTGGCGGATGGTGACGTCCTCGATGGGGTGTTGGAATACATGATGGAATTAGGAAGCTTACTAGCAGACAGGTTGCCCAAGGTCCCGTCATTTCTTTTTTTATATCTGGAAAAAAGTGAAAAGAATGATAGAATACTCCTTGAAAAGTATATAATACAGGGTGTAATCAGTTTCATGTCACTAGAAAAAACTGGTAATGGGGACCGACTAGACAAACAAAAAACCTTTATGACTTTTCCCTCTAGGGGCACTTTGAAAAAAACTGACCTAGGTCAACTTTTTTAATATATATATATTTTTTTAATATTAATGTAGAAAATAATTGAGAACCACTGCTTTTCTTGGTCAATGAACTTGTAGTTCCCAATTATACAACTTTTAAATTGTCATAAAAAAATGCAAAGGCCTTGGATCATCGATCGCCTTTGATGGACCGCCTCAACCGAACTGAGGCAATTATAAAGAGGTAAATAATTCGTTATCTTTTCCTGCACAACTGAAAGCAAACAATGGCCGTAGAAGTTTAAACAGAGCATTTCTTTACATGTGTATCTTTTAATTTGGAACAAAATATTGGATTAATGTTTATAATTTAGAATATTTAAATGTGATTTATTAACGTTTGTAACATAAATGAGTGTCCTAGGTTAAAAGCTTACCTAAGTAAATTATTCGAAATCTGCATCTGCATCAATACATAGTTCGGTACGTCGAATTAAGGACATACGTACTCCGTTCAACACTAAACAATAAATTATCAACTAACGTTGTCAATAAAGAAAAATAAAAGAAAAACTTGGTCAAAAATCCAAAACGGAATACAAAAAGAACGAACAAGTAAGTTGTGTCTGTACGTAATCAAGAATGTAACGACTTGAACGGTAAAGTCAATAAAATAAATCTTCACTATAAATACACAGCGACCCGAAATTCAAAAATAACAAAAACAACGAACGTGTGTACATAACGAAACACCCACAGAAACTAAAATATTGCACAAGGGAGAGTCAAAATATAGTTTTCTTCAGATCAGATCTACTAAACACTCAGAAAACGTCGACGTCTTTCATCTTATTTACCGCACCTCTGAAGACCGCCGACATTTTATAGCTATCTACACAAATATTGAGTATCATAGGCAGACACGCGCGACGATCTAAACCTACCTTAATATTCCAGCAGTTCTTAAAAGATTTTATTGAAAATTTGCGAAGTTTTTGTTTATTTTTGTTCTCCAAAACTATGAGCTTTAGACCCCATGTTATATCAGGTTTTTTTGTTTGTCTTGTCGTTCCCTACCACCAGTTTTTTGAAACGACATGAAGCTAATTACACCCTGTATAAATTAAAACTAAATGAATACACAATATGCCTACTCAAGTTGATTATTTGCTATATCTGTGTAAATATGTGCGACACAAGAATTTAGTAAAGAAGAAAGTTTGTAAGTTAAAATACAGCTTCATAAAAAAATAGTTTTTTATTTTCCAAATAATGAGCTGAATTAGTTTGGTGACAAAGTCAAAAGTAAGTTGACGGTATTATCCAAGTTTGTTAAGGGCGCTCTTTTTTAAATCGTAGTTTTAATTTGTGTGCTGTATGTGTGGACACTTTTTTACTATATAGATTTTATTTATTTGTAAGTTATGAGGAATTTCTCTCTCTGATTTAAAAAATGATTCATATTTTTCGTTCCTCAAATAAGTTAAACAGCAATTTACTACAAACAGCACACATGTATTATTTGCAACAGTTGTAGACCCTGAAAATAAATTGTTATTTACTTCAAGCTGCCAGTTATTGATGTTAGTGCGTTTATTAAGTCATTTTAGCCTTATGGAAATGGCAACATTCATGAGATGAAAAATTTTATATGTTGTTTGTCTTGAGAAAATGTAACGTAATGTAATAATAGTAGATAACGACTTCGAGGTTATTTCGCGTAGAATCCGAATATGGCCTCACAATTTACCCATCACGTCAGGATTTTGAGATATTTGATGTTATGTAGAGGGGATAAAAAGAATTCAGCTCATTTCCGCTGGTTGCGTCATATGGTTACTACCTTCCTCCTTCAAAATGAGTGTTCGATGGCACAGCTACGATTTTTCTTATCGCAGTTACGACTTTTCAGATATGAATAGATTTGAATATTTATAAGAGTTAAATTAAATTATTATTAGAGATTTTAAAGAGATGGCTCTTTGAGTTTGAACCTCAAATTCAAAGTCATAATGACTTATGCGTATAATACCTGTAAACCCTTAAACAGTAAACCATGAGCGTGTTAACTTTATGATCCAAACCCAATAACCCAGTCACCCAAATTATGTAAAACGTAAATCCATGAACTCAAAGCCTATAAATTCTAAATAAAAAATCGATGAGCCTTTCGACCAAATTGGTTCCACATACCGTAAATTTGGAGTTTATAGGTTTAGAATTTATGAGTTATTAGGTCATTAGGTTTAGAGTTATTGGCTTAAAGGCTTATGGGTTTAGCATTTATGTCTTCAGATTATATGGGTGTACGATTCTTTGAAATGTAAGTATATGTTTATGATTTATGGATTAAGGACTCATCGGTATATTGACTTTTGTTTCATATTGAGACTCAAAAAGCCATAGCTTTAAGATCGGTACTATTTATTCATCTTTACAAAGCCACAACTCTGCTAAGAAAAATCGTAGATAGGCAATCGAAAACTAATTCTGAAGGAGAAAGGTAGTACTAGAAGATCAAATATCTCAAAATATCGATGTGATGGGTAAATTCTAAGGCCAGATTTGGATTCTACTCAATAAATTAAGTAGGATATATTTTCAAGCTGTCAAATAGCCTCACGACCCCTCAATGTGCAGACATGTGCTCTTACTCTTCCCTTTGTTCCTGGTATTGTCAACAAGAAGTAGGAGCTTGTGTAGGGGAAGAGAGGGGGGTGCTGTAACACGTTGCTGTCGTTTTGTGGCATTTGGGCTACTAGAGGCACATCGAAAAAATAAAACCTCATACTGATAAATCCTGTTGATTATGGCGATTATATTTTATATGCTGCTGCCTACAATTGGTCAGAAAATGACGAAACAGGAAAGGAAGGATTGATTTAGTTTTTATCTTTTTGACTCTTATTTCCCTAAAGTGTAGACACAATTTCAAGAAATATGTAAAAAATACTTTTTTAGTGTCTTGATTTTGATGGGTAATCTGGATGTGGAAGTAGTGATTCCTCAGTCAGCGTTTTTTTGTAATGGTATCATTTTCAACAGCAAATTGTAAGGGCAATGCAAAGCAATTCTTCAATTCCAGGGATCTTGATATAAGATACATGCGATGGGATATTATATTCTAAGCAACCTTTAGAATAGAAGAAGCAATCTTTAAAAAATGACTGGTTTTTGAGATACTTGAATTTCGATATATTTTTTTAAGTAATAAAAATGCCGTAGTCCCTCAGAACATTTTTCATAATAAAAAAGTTTGACTTAGTAATGAAATACATTTATTTCAACTTCTGATTTGATAGAATATAAAATTATTATTTATTTTTTAATGGAGCACACTGTACATTTTCACGAAAAATTAAAGAATCATTATTTTGAATTATTTTTCAAATTCTTCAATAAAAATGCCAATGAAACAATTATGTAAATAATTTATGCTCACTTAATTTTGAAATAATTACGGCGATTTTACTTAAAAATGTTGAATTTTGTAAAAATATCTAAAAAATCTGTGATTTTTTGTAGACTTCGTATTATAGAAGTTGCTTACAATGTAATACTCCCTCACATAGGTACACATCTTTTCAAGGTTCCTAGGATCGGCAAATTTCTTTGCATTGCAACGCCATCCATATCTCAAGTTGCTGAAAGACCGTTTGATGTGATTATTATAGTACCTCATTATATACTAGCTTCACATTTTCGAATGTGGCAAAGTAGCATGGCTTTCAATTGACTTCTGTTAGCCACCTGGTTTATAATATTAGCCCAATCAACCTGTCACGATCTAATGTTAAATTTACTAAAATTAATACCTAGAAACAAAAAATATGGTTGCACAGAGGAAGAAATTCTAAGAAAGATTTGTGTTTCGATGGATTCGATCTGAAGTGGCGAACTTGACCTAAAAAACTGGAGAAGTTGATTGATTGATTGATTGATTTGCCAGCGTAAGGTGGGCATTGCTGCCAATTCCGGTGCAGGGAGATTTGTTCCACCACGCAGCCTGATCGCCCACCGATCATCCCACCGTGTGCCAGAACAAACCCCCAGTGCTTTTATATACCGCCGGACCAGCTGCATACGCTGGATTGGACATTGGACATGCTTGTTGTCAGCAGCGAGAGCCGCATGACGCATGGGGTAGGAGTATAGGATGGAGCGTGTAGGTGTTTGTGAGATATTTCTTCTTGTTTTCCTTCTGTCTTCATCGGATGGAAAGTGTAGTCGTTTGTGAGATGCTTCTTTTAGGTTTTCGTGCTTCTTTTTACTTTCAGGTTTTTGTGATATGCTTCTTCTTAGTTTCTGTCTGTGATCATCTTCTCTCCTATTCTACTTCTGAGTTTTCTGTTTCTTCTGTTTCTGAGTCTGGCAGTGTGTATATCCTTGATATTTCTTTATTGTATTCCATTTTTTGTTGTGCCAGCTTTTCCCAGTGTGTATAATCCTTTCCTAGCTTATTCATAATCCTCTCGATTGTTGTTATCCATGTGTAACATGGCCTCCCTATTTTCAGTTTGTTGCTGTTCATTCGCAGCGATTTCTTTAGTAGGTGTGTCGAGTCCCGTCTTTGGACGTGTCCCCAGTATTTCATTGCGTATGATTCTATTCTTTTGATTATTGTTCTTCCCTCTAGTAATGTTAACGTTTTCTGTCGTTTTTGTGGTTTTCCTGTTTTTGCTAGCAGTTGGATAATGTCCCTTTCAGCTCTTCTCAGGCTTCTTCTGTTGGCCTTTGTCGTTGCTGCATTTTTGACTCCATATATCATCGTAGGCATTATGATGGTCGTGTATATCTTTTTGGTTAGGCACCATGGTGGTTTGTTGTCCTCAATGAAGGGTAGTAGAGCTCTTGTGACTCTGTAGTCTGTTTTGATTCTTTCCCTTACTGTTTCCCTCCTTTTTAGTTGATTCGTTAGGTATGTTCCTAGGTATTTCATTCTATTCGTGGTTCTCAGGGTGTAGTCTCCTATTTTGTATTCTTCCCCACTTGTTGGACTTGTTTTTGTCAATGGGTCTCGGACCATTATAAGGCTCTTCTTGAAGTTTATTTTCATTCCAGAGGAATCCAGATGTGGTGTCATGTTTCTTAGAAATTTAACGATGTCTTGTTCTTCCTCGGTGATGATGAGTATATCGTCGGCGTATGCAAGTACGATGGGGGGCTTTATCGTTCCATCGTTTCCATTGAAATTCTGATTCTCCTTTATTGTGCTTTCTATCACTTGGTCCAGGACTGTGGTGAATAGTCGGGGGGATAGGGGACATCCTTGTTTGACTCCTATATTCTTCATTTTTGATTCCGTCGCCTGTCCAAATCATTGTATTGCAGTGTTTTCGTGTAGGCATGCTTTTATTATTCTGTTTATTAAGTAGTGCGGTACTCCCCTGTTGAGCAAAGTGTTGACTATAGCCTCATGCCTGATGGTATCAAATGCCTTTTGGAGGTCAATTGAGACTATATATAGTTTTGTTCCTTCTTTCCACTTTTCTTCCAGGATCCGTCTGGTGGTGTACATATGGTCGTCTGTTGATCTGCCCTTGATAAATGCCGTTTGATAATCTGGTAGTTCGCCGATGTATTTTTCCATTTCTCTGAGGAGGAATTGTGCGTAGTATTTGTACCCTACACTGCAGAGTGTTATTCTTCTGTAATCGTCCACGTTTTGTGGTGATTTGGTTTTAGGGAGCGGTATCTGTATGGTTGTGTTCCACTCCTCAGGCAGGGGTGTGGTTTCCGTCCACGCGTTGGTGATGATTTCTAGGGTTAGCTGTTTTATGTTGTCCGGTCCATAGTATACTAGTTCGTTATTTATTTTATCTATTCCCGGGGCCGTGTTTCTTTTAGCTCTGGCCATTATTTCTAGTAGTTCGTCTTTTGACGGTGGCTTTCCCAGTGGCCAGTGGTCCATTTCTTGTATTGGTTCTATTTGACTTCTCTCCGCGTTTCCTTCTTCTAGCTTCCTGACCCAATGCTGCAGTGGTATGTATTTTCTTGGCTGCGTATTGTTGTTTCTCCTGTATGTTTTAAGGTGTCTAAAAGTTTGGTTTAATCTCTGTCCTGTTGGAGTGGATTCTATGTTTTCGAAGAATTCCCTGCATTTTTTCTGTTCGTGCCTCCTCTCTGCGTCTCTTTTTTCTTTCCCCGCTTCTATTATCTTTTTGTCTATGTTCGGTGTGAGTTGTCCTATCATGCTGTAAAATAATTGTAACGGTTTTATTAATATTAAGGGTAAATAAATGTATGTTTTTTAAGAATAAGTTTACAGAAATGACACACGGGAATCGATTACTGACAATTTTTACCGAATTTACAAACAAAATATTTTTTCCTACCACTTTCTGGAACCCAGAAGAAATTAAAATTGGCCGAATTATTAAAAAATATATATAACCCAAAAAAATGCAATTATTTTAAAGCCCTTAAATTTAATAAAACCACTTCAATTCTTTTAAAGTATGATAGTACAATTCGTTAGAGAAAAATGAGCCTAAGATCGTTATTGTAGAACCTTTCGTTGAGGAAGACTAGTCAATTTTCGAGAACGTCTTTTTTTAGAAAAATCGATATATCTCGAAAAATAAAAGATGTTTTTAAATTTTTGAAAACTTGCTTTTTTGGCTTGCCGTGAGGTATACTTGCGGTTGACAGTAAGCATTTAAAAGTAAATTTGAAATAAATACAGGGGAAGCAAGAAATGCCGATTTTTTAACGTTTTTTTTCGATATATTTCGAAAAGTGTTATCCCAATTGATACTTTAAAATATTGCAATCGAAACACATTTTTAGCACCTGCAACTTTCTCAATCAACTTTTTTTGGATTAGAGTCAGTTTTTTTTTATTTACGAAAAACTGTTTTTTTCAACTTCTTCAATTTTTTTAGTTTAAGTTCACCACTTCAGATCGAGTCCGTCGAAACACAAATCTTTTCTTCTATACAACTATATTTTTTGTTTCCGGGTATCAATTTTGGTATGTATTCCTACCTATTGATTGGGCTATATTGTCGATTTGGCTTCCATCGCCGCAGTTATCAATTATGTGGTTATACTATTTATTTATCAGTCTCGTATGGACTGTTCTAAATATATGATGTAGAATTTGTAAAATTTACTCAACTGTAATATTAGAGAATTGATCAGCAATTGAAACCATACAATGTATTGGAATCTCTGTAATTTGAAATTATATTATAGATCAACGCTGCTCCATTAATCTGTTTTACTTTCAATATGAAGGATTATGAATTATTCCGATTTATCATATTTAATACATTCCATTATTTTCTCAATGATTACTCATCTCTTAAACCGTTCACCAAAGTTAACTTCCTATTAGAAAAACATCAATTTGGTATAATTATTTAGATGGTGTTAATATCGATAATGATAAATGAAAAGCATCCAAACACGCCTATTTAACTTTGCTGCCTTTGTAGAATATACTGTCATTTCGAACATTACATTCGACTGAGAATATAAATAGCAAGATCGGCCACTTTTTAGTTGTGTCAAATTGTATGTGATAGAAATATCACGAGAAACAAAGGTCAGACTTGCTAACGCTCTAGTTATCTTTATTTGTGCATATGGAACATGGATTATTAGGGAGGTAGACAGGCGGTGTGTTGATGCTTTTGAAACTTACGTATGTTATGAATTCGTGCAATAACCCATCGTACCAGCATGCAGCAGTTCGATTTTTCAAAACGTACTTTCTTTAAAACAACTCTCCGGCATTGTATCTCGCGAATCTTATAATTTTTGGCCCATCAACCAAAGAGGATAATACAGAACAGGTAATCGTTCAGAAAAATTTGAAGTGAACCCCCTCCAAAACAAGGACCGTTGTTGGTAACCAGCAGCCGCGACAAATGACGTGATGCTCTCTGATTTACCTTACAGCAAAGGGCAATAAATAATACATAGGTTACAGAATTCTATCAAGATGTGATTAAGATGAAGAATGTCTATAATGTATAATTGAACTGATTTTGCAAATACGTTGTCTATTTATTAAAGGATTCACATGCTATTGCTCCTTTAGGGTATTCTTTTTGTTTCTAATCTAATGCAATCAGAAATTATTTAAATTGCAGAGATTAGATCATTGCACCTCTATCTGTGGAATTTCAGACAACATCGCGTTTCTTGGATTCTTCATGAACTCGTCTTGCGAGTGAGTTCTCATACATACTCGTACTGCTGGTTCGTGGGCTTTGTTGATCATCAGATATTATTTACAAATCTGAAGTATGACATGATTCTAGATTTCCACAAGGACTGATTCCATGAACAATTTTCCTGTTTACAGTAATTTTCATTCGAGTTCTTTTTTCAGAAAAGCAGCTTTCATGTTCCGCTTGTTTAATATAGAAATCTGTGTGTTCAAGTGTATTTTTACTATAGTGTATCACACTTAAGCTAGAACCAACTTAATAGCGCTGTAATGGACCGGCTTAGTTTGACGTAATAACCCCCAAAGTAGGCAATCTGCCAACACAATAACACATATCGATTCTTGTAGTGCATCCTACGATAATTTATCATGTGCTATTGTAAACCCTACGACTTCACACAAAAGAATAGGGTTATTTAGCGATATAGCAGTTCCCAGAATTTATTTCTCTTTATGAAGTATAACATTCCAATACCATCCGAAAAAAAAAAATCAGCCCAGTTGGATTAATAACAACAGATATATTCGCAATTGAATGGAAAGAAATACGTTCGGCCAGCCCAATAAAGTGGCGTCACATCGTGGCTCTAATTTAATACTGCAATGTCAGCGTTGAGATTCGCTGACAAAAGTCATTTCCGGTATATTTTGAAAAAAACGTGTTTTGCCGCTATGATCGACAGAAGTTAACTTTAATTCTAATACAGTGCAAATACTTCAGCATGTCCAATATACACACGAAATAATAGTTAATGCATTTTTATGGCGGCTAAAAGTTTAAATATATAGAGATACTTTGCCCACCCCATAAAAAATGACGCTTCCCTTCAAACTAGCATATTTTCTAAACCAAATAGTATTTTAAGGTTTTTTTACTCTAGAATTATTTGGGAGACTCCCAAATACACATTTGAATGCGTAATGCAATTTTTAATGGGTGGATTTACCATGTTCACCATTTAAATTAACCCCTATATTTAATTTGAGCTTTTACGTAATATTTCGAAAAAATTCAGTGGAACGAACAAACTTCATTTGCCGAAAAATGCTGCGACGCCAAACAAAAAGGTATTTGAAAAACTTTCTCGCTCCCTCTCCTGCAGCGTTCTAATGGAGTCAAAGCATTAAACAGCGACTGTTCGTTTTCCGACGCCATGCTACGGACTATAAAGCTTTATAAAAGTCTACCTGTTGCTGATTGTGGTTCAGACCATCCATGTCGACTTTCTCGCTGAAGTTAAAAACAAGTCTAAGGAAAATGCAACAATATCTGCTCACCATAACTGATGGACCGGCTCTTCAAAATATTTAGGGAAAACATAAGTGAAGTCAACCCATTATATAACGAAGATACAAATACCTTACACGATTCCCTAAAAGAGAATATTACACAAGCGGTAGGCAACAAAGGCACAAAACGAGACACGTAGAACAACAATGGATAGCGGCTAAAACTCTAACTGTAGGACAAGCAATAAATAATTTGAAGGTCCAATGTGTCAGCAATGCTTTGAAGTCTAAAGAATATAACAGACTAACATGGACAATTCAGACTCAATGCGGAGAATTCACATTCTTTGTCGAAGAGACAAGAATTCTTAACTACAAGATATCAACAAAGAACTGGAGTCACATACTGATCACGATAATAGAAACGACCTTCTTCGAACAGTAAAGGCGATTACAAACAAAAAATCCAAAACGTGGTCAATCAAGGACTCCACTGGTACACTAAGTATTAACAGGGATCAGATAATCGAGGAAACTTTTCGTGGATGATCATCTCAAGACAGAAGATAACTGGCAGCAAGATTACGAACGCGAATTCTCAATACTGAATTCAGGAGTGGAGGCAGTCATATAAAAACTAATATGTAGCTAGAGTCTACAATATTACCGTTGGGGTGATTAAAATGGTTGACGAGTGAAAATCCTCCACGGGAGTAAAAAAATATGGGAAACAGTATGTTTATCAGTACATTTTTCGAAGCCTCTTTCTAGGGTCTATTCATTGTTATATTAGCATTGAATATCTCTCAACCACTTGGATGTAATGAATTTTTTTGTTGAAATAATGCAATCTGCATATGGATATTAAAAAAATCACCACAGTCACAATTATCAGCTTTAAGAAAAACTTACGTGAGTGCCAGTTACGAGACATCTAATTAATGTTTTTGAATCATTTTCATTTCTTAAAACTGTACAGGGTGGCCAAAAATTATATTTCAATTAAGAACCTTTTAAACTGAATTTTTTCAATTTTTTCAAATGGAACACCCTATATATTTTTCAACGATGTGATGTAGAAATAAAAAACGAACATTTTTTGTAAGTACTTCCCTATGACTAATTGCAACCAATTTCGTTTTATTACCAGGAATTGTGGCAGATGGTTTTCCAAAAAATGAAGATAAATAGCTCCAATCAATGTACCATCAAAGAAATGTAGCCCTATTACATGTTCTCCAATAATTCCTCCCCAAACGTTTATATGCAATCTGTGTTGGATATCAACTTACATGAAAAAGTGAGGATATTCCGACGCATAATAATGGAAATTGTGCATATTAACAAATCCATTTTTATGAAAAGTTGCCTCATTAGTGGTTAAAAGATTATTGAAGAAGTTGACATCATCTTGCATTTTACCTCTGGCCCAATTACAAAATTGTAGGAGCTTTTGAAAATCGCCATCAGATAATTCCTGGTGCATTTGAATATGATATACATGCAACTTATTTGTTTTTAAGATTCGACCCACAGACCGTCTACTTATTTCTAATAATGAGCTAATAATGAGCTCACTTCTTTTTGACTAACATGGGGATTCTCAACCGTTGCCATCGCCACTGAAAACTCATTTTCTTCGTTCACAACACGTTTTATTCTTTTACTTTTTTATATTCGACATTTTCAGTTTTCAGACATATATCGAGAAGGTTTTGGAAGCCGCTAACATCAGGAATCCTTCTTTCAGGATAACGTTGGTGATACATTCTATTGGCAAGTAAACAAATTCTGTCTGACTCGCCCAAAACAAAAGTCATGTCTACAAGTTCCGCTTTATTAAAATTCGTATTGTTAAATTCCAAATATTTTACATTCAATACAAATTGTAACTAACGACCGATAAGTGTGATAAATGCTCCATTGTATACGACAATTTATACCAAACTGAGGTTTTATTGTTTGTCGAATAACGAAAACGGCAAAAAAATGAACAAAAAACCATTTCAGTAAAGAACCTGTTAAATACTATTTACTCATTTCAATGGATTAGAAGAAATGATCCCACTAAATGGCCTCATTTCAAAATTGCATAGACACGTGTGTCAGTCAAAATGGGCAACACGTCGAACATTTATTATAAATTTTTCTAATGAATTATATTATTTGAGGGAACCTTTTTTTTTAAGTTTATTCTTGAATTTGACACTTATTTGTTTATAAAACGAAAATGGTTACAATTATTAGCCATATGGAAAAATTTTCGTTTTTCATTTCTACATCACATCGTTGAAAAATATACACGGTGTTCCATTTGAAAAAATTGAGAAAATTCAATTTTAATAGTTCTTAATTGAAAAATAATTTTTGGCCACCCTGTACAGTTTTAGGAAATGAAAATGATTCAAACACATTAATTAGATGTCTCGTAACTGGTATTCACATAAGTTTTTCTTAAAACCCATAATTATGACTGTGGTGATTTTTTTAATATCCAGATTGCATTATTTCAACAAAAAATTTCATTACATCCAAGTGGTTGGGAGATATTCAATGTTAATGTAGGAATGAATAGAGTCTAGAAAGAGGCTTCAAAAAATGTACTGATATACATAGCATTCCATTTAAAAAAGAGGCACTTGTTCCTGTAATTTTGTCTAGGCTCGCCCTGTATATTGGAAAATAATTTCCAGTTAGAGACTTTTTTTATCCAGTTTACTTGCAATTTTTTAAAAAAATTATAGCTATCGTAGAACTCGAGATATCGAGGCCCGACGCACTATTTCCCCACCCTGTATATTCCTCAATCCACACTTCAGCGTTATATGTTCAAGCAAACCGTTAGGAGACGTGGTACCAGAGAACAAATATTAAATTTACAATTTATCGAGAAGGCAGTATAATAATATGTATCTATATATCTTTGTTTCGTGGACTACACTAAGAGATTTTCGTGTGGGATGAATCAAAATATGGACTGTGTTATTAGAGATAAGAACGCCCAGACATCTCCATTATTCATCGACTGTATGAAGAATACTTTGTTTTAATGAAGATTGACAACACTAACTCCAACAAATGTAAATTTGGCAAATCAGAGAAGCTAGATGAGGCTGCGTTCTATCACTACTCCTCCTTAACATCTATAGGTTTGCAGATGATACAACCTTGATTGCAGCGAGCGAGGACGAGGTCGTGCACCTGCTGAACAACCTCCAAAAAATAAGATCTGAGTATGGTTTAAGTGTTAATTACAAAAATTCAAAAATTATGATTGCAAATGAAAACTATCCATGCATTTTGGGGATAGGTAATTGTGAGGTAGTAAATAATATGTACCTTGGAATCATTGTAGACAGCACCAGAAATTACGAGTATGATATTCAACCAAGAATATAGATGGCAAGATCGGCAGCTTCCATTTGAGCTAAATTTGGGAAGATAGGGAATATCACTAGGCGCAAAAAGAGTAGGCTTGCTATCGTTTCAGTTTTCTCTATCTTTCTTTACGTCTCTCAAACGTGGATTGCAGACAAGAGGCGTATTGATACTTTCGAGATGCGGATCTGGGGATATTTGCTGCGAGTTCCTTGGATAGCCCATCGCACAAATAGTTCGATTCTCCAAGACATATATATCCCTCAAAGTGACTTTCCAGAGTCGTATTTTCTCGAAGTCTCTTATTTCTTGGCCACATCAACTGAAGAGAAGCCAATATCAAATGTTTGATTGTTCAGAGACAGCCAGATGGCAAGATGTAAAGAAGAAGACCACCAAAACGTCGAACGGGAGGCAACTGGCGGCAAAGGGAGATCTGCCTAGCTGTGGCGCTCGATGTGAAGAACGCCTTCAACACGCCCCCCCGGGAGCCAATTGGTAAGGCGTTACTACTCAAAGGGGAACCCGAGTACCTGGTACAACTCGTGAAGAGTGACTTCACGGAAAGGTATCTGATCATTGACGATCACATCCGGGATATCTCTTTCGGCGTTCCGCAGGGGTCAGTCCTTGGGCCACTCCTGTGGAATGTTCTCTATGATGGCCTCCTAGAGATGGAAAGCCCCGACATCCCTAACGACTGTCGACTCATCGCATTTGCGGACGATCTCATCGTCGTCGCTATCGATAGAACGGAGGAGCCTGCCATGGCCAAGGCCGAAGCGGCCATAGACGCGATAAACCGATGGATGGACAACCATAGTCTCGAAATAGCCCCCGAGAAATCAGAAGTCGTCGCGCTGATCGGGCGCAAGCATATAACTAATATGCGCGTTAACATACTTAACGAGGTTGTGACCGCTAAACCCGACATGAAATATCTCGGAGTATTCATCGACCAAAAGTTGACGTGGAATCGACACGTGGATTACGCCACCGAAAAGGCTGAGAAAGCCGCTATGGCCCTGCGGAAACTCATGCCACGCATCGGGGGCCCCAAGAACTACACCAGGAAACTCCTAAACTCGGTGGCAAATTCCATCCTTCTATACGCCGCCCCGGCGTGGGTCGGCGTGGGTCGATGGACTAAAGACTGCGCGTAATCGCAAGCGACTAATACTCGTGCAACGCCTTATGCTAATCAGGCTGAGCTGTGCGTACCGAACAACTTCCGCCTCGGCTCTGCAAGTCATCTCGACGGTGCCTCCCGCCAACTTGCTGGTCAAGGAGCGTGCGTTCAACCACGGTGCAGACAAGACCGAGAGAAACACGTATAGGCACCATCTTATGGAACGCTGGCAAGAGGGCTAAGACTCTACCGAAGGCTCTCACATCTGGGATGAGCCGGTGCTCATCCCAGATGTGAGAGCCTGGATCGCCCGTAAACACGGGGACCTGAACTACTACCTAACACAGGCGTTAAGTGGCCATGGTAATTTCGGCAGCTACCTGCATACATTTCGCAAGAGAGAGGTAGACACGTGTATATACTGCTATATCTCGGAAACTCCAGAGCACACAATGTTCCACTGTCCTAGGTGGAACGTGGAGAGAAACACGGCAAACAGGGACGTCGCGTCGTCCAGGTCATCACCCCAGAAAACTTTATGGCAAACATGCTCGACACCACCGAGAAATGGGCAATAATCAGCACTATGTGCTGCAACATCATGGGAACTAAAGAAGAGGAAGGACGGATACTAAATCCATAGGACCATGTGTCTCCGAAGAAATGTTTAAATACGATCCCGGAGTAAGAAGAGGGGGGTTTCTTAGTGCGGTAGAAATCCCACATATCCCTGTACGCTGGAACATCAGTACAGGGAACCTTTTGAGGGTTTTCCCCCCCATAAAAAAAACGTCGAACTGATGCCACCAAAGACCCAATGGGAAAGAGCTTTAGTGTGACCGAGCGCCTAACAATCAGCCGCGATCGATGACGTGCGGCTCTTTGACATTCTGCTACAGCAAAGAAAGGCCGGATACATTTCAGGAATCACAAATCGTCTACCAAGTCGTTGTGAGTAAGAAGAAGAACTTACTCAGGTTCCCCGCTCTTGGAGCGATTTGACAGGTTGTGTTGATGACATCCTTTCGCGGGCTGATAGATAAGTTCATTTATTTTGTAGTGTGAAAAGCATATTTTATTGTCGGTACTTTGTGGAGTTGCGCTACTAGTCTGTGGAGTAAAAATTTCTCCGAGTTATGATGGATAGGGGACAATGTTGCTTACGACCCTGATTTGATCGGATACGATTTGAAATATTAAAGTTACTTTGTCCAGAGAGCCCAATTTTTAATTTTATTTAAGTAGGTTTGAGGTTTATTATTTTTGAGATAAATCTAGTGAAATCAAATTGTTTGAATAGATTCATAAGTTCCGTTAAAGGTATGTAGTTTGAATCAGGTTTGGTGGATGTGGACGATGTGGTTGGTCTTTTGTCACGTATATAATTGGCCATGGCGTTTAGGATGTTGGAATATATATTCTCTAAGTATTATCTTGAGATACTCGGAGGTGATGAGATTTGAGCTGACTGTAGTAGAGGGTTTATTTCTGAGCTGTGTACTGTTATCCGTATCATTTGACGTACCTTAACTGATATCGGATACCATCTATAGTTTGTAGGGTGTGAGCTGTTGCGGTGGTCACATCAATAAGTGTTTGATGTAGAGCTCACACCTCCGTACATTTGGCCGCGCTTTAGGCTTACTAACCAGCAGTAACGACTTTTACAGGCCCACACTTTAATACTCCCCACTTTACATTCGCAAGGACCCACGAAGCACCAAAATAATCCTCAGTGTTTTGTAAGTCAAACCAGCACTGCAAGAGGCCAAGAGGATCAGTAGGCCTAGTTATCGGCTCTTTTAGCAACTTTAACCATATCGATTACGTAATTGCCAATTATAGTGTTACAATAAATCTGATGCTAGGTTATGCTAGATAATAAAAGTAGATAGCAGTCGTTTTTCCATTCATTTCTACATGATCATAATGTAACACAAGTTTGTAAAAGTACAAACATAAATAAATCGTAATTCGCATGTATAAACAAAGGATAAGATTATATACAATGAGTATCCAATTTAATAATAACGTTGGAAAACTCGCATTATTAATTTTATATCATGACAGAAAAGCATGGTGGATTCATCAACATTTATAAGTCTGAGCGCTCTTTAGACACGGGTAACATGATCCCATTAGAAGTGAACACAATGGAAACAAGGGAAATGCCGGCAGCTAGAGGCTCTAGTACTATACTAATTACAATCAGAACGGGCTCACTAATTGGAGACCTGGGGTTATAACTGTTGACCGGTATAGTCTTCTATTACTAGGTATGCACTTACGTATATATGTAATATAGTAGGTAATGAAAATGAATATAAATATGTATGGAAATATTGATTAACAAATTAAATAGTTCTGATTAGTACGGAAATATAATTGGGTGATTACTATCATTATGCTTTTTAAGAAACAAATCATCCTCGTATTCTGTTTTCAAATAATGTCAGTCAATAAATATTTTAAAACGAATGAAATAAGTATTTTTTAATGTTCCTTACCAAAATTGGCAAACTTACGGAATAACCTCGGTGTCTGTCCGTCCATCCGCATTTTTCTCGGGGACTGTACTATTATAGAAAGTTGGCATTTGGTACAGATGTAGGAAGTTGTGGCCCAATTACAGACGAAAAGTAGAAGAAATGAAATTTTGATTTTGGTGGTTGGTTTCGAGGGTAAACTGGGAAGTTAAAAAATAATTTCAAGGTTATCGTGTGGGGGTGTTGTACAAAAGCTTGTTAAAGCACGAATTCAAAAATATATAATCAATATACAGACTGATTAAATTTGGATGCTCACCACTTGAATCTCGGAAACCGTAAGAGATAGAGAGTCGATTAAATCAGGGCAAAGTTGCGTAATATAATACTCAGTTAAGGGGAAAGAGGAATCCGTTAGTCTTTGAGATATTGGAAACAAATCCAAGTTACGGATTTAAAAATTTTCTACGTACTTCGGTTATTATCGAACTTATTAAAAAATGAGAAAAACCCTTTTTAGTGATTTATACGCCTATAGTATGCGTTTTATTTGGCGACGTTACGTCGCCCCAAGACTATCATCAACTTCAAAATTTTAAATACGGACCTGGAGTTTTTACATCATTTGTGGAAATCATTTGGACAGCCTTAAACAGAGCCAACCCACAAAATTTAAAAAATATGTTTCTTAATTTATTTAAATGTGGAATATCGTAATGCGTGTTCAGCTGAAAAAGTCCAACTCATTTTCCTTATAAGAATTTAATGGTGTAGTTTTAATATTGTAATTAAGATGCAAAACCTTTATTTGCAAGCTTGTTTCTTGATTTTAGCTCAGGGTGCTGGTTCCTTTCTGTTTAGTGCTGTCCATTTTGTAATACGAATTTAATAATATGTCGCATTTAATTATTTTCCAACGTTACATTGCACTTTAACCATTACTTAATTAAAACAGGTTGCATGAGTGCAGTGCTGTAAGTTTCGCTTTTTAAATTAGATTTCACGGGACCTTGTATTATTAGTAAGGAAGTTGTTGATTTACTTTGCATTATTTATTGATTTTCTATAAAGGCCTCAAACTTTTTAAAATAACTTGTGATTAGAATTCACAAACTTCATCCACATATTCCTTAAACAAAATTAAGAGGGGCGTCTTTCGTCTTGCATGCAAACAAGCGCCTAGACTCCAAGCGGAAACAAATAATCCCGCATGCGCATTAGTGCATGGAGTTGGGACATTAAATGTTTTGTGTTATTTTGTTATTTTTCAGATTTGATTTGATGGCAGAACCATTGTTTTCCTTCTTTTTCTTATAATAATTTCATTCCTTCATGCGATTTCATTATGTTAGGTTAGTTAGGTTCATTTTTATTTTGCTATCTAATTGTTAATAATTATCAGCGCTGCAGGCATTGTTAGCGTCGCAGACAACAAAATATTTAATTTCCCAACTCTAAGCACTAATGCGCATGCGAGATTATTTATTCCCGCTTGGGGCTTAGACGTTAGTTTAAAGTTACACCTCCTTAATAGTACGGGAGCCCTCGACCAAAATTTTTTGTCATCTCGACATGGACAAATCAATAAACAATGTATAGTTTAAGGGAAAATAACAAACTTTTGTATGTAAAGTAAAACTCTGGGGTGTTGCGAATACAGTGGAAAACTTTTTCCGCCGGTAAAAAAAAAATTATAGCACATCGTCCGTTTTTAGTGGAACTCTATTTAAAATGTAAAAGAAAACACCAACCCGTGAAGAACGGAAATTTTTTGCCTTGTAGAAATCTGATAAATGCAATATTGGTTGTTTAAAAAAATTACTTGACTGGGTTACTGCGAGATGGCTGAAACCTTTTTTAGATGGTTCACCAGGGTTTACTCATCCTAAGAAAAATCTAAACGGACATGTTTCGTGTTGCTGCACGGTTGTAGAAAATGATATGAAGCTGTATCTTACGCTGTTCCATCCAAATCAACTTTTAAAATTACAGAGTTTAAGATGCTTTTTCAAAAGAATATGTTCGTTATGAAATTCTCTATCAATCCCTCCAGTCGAATTTTCGATTTTCGTTCCCAATTTTTTTATAATTTTCATCTAAAAACGTAGTTTTACTGAAAAATGTGGGTTTTTCCAATGAAAATCAGTATCAAGGTTACAAATGTATAAATATTATCGACTTTTTAAATTTAAATTTTTATTTCACAAATAAGCAAATGATCTATCAAAATATTTATTAAGTGTTTTCAAAATTTAAAGTGCTAAACTGTTAATTTCCTATGGATTTAGGAGATACTTGACAAGAAATTGATGTCAAATATATTGTATTTATCCTTCTAACAGCTGTCAGATTTTTAGTGAAGTTAATGAAAATGGCATTTCTTATGTATTTTCAAAAGTTAAAGCCCCGCTAGTTCGAAGTTCCGAATAATCCAATCTGGTATCTTGAGTCAGATTAAATAAATGTGTTATAGTATAAAATATTAGAAGAAACATTCTTTTTTTTTTTTTTTGGTTTCGTTTTGCCGACTAATGTTCTGAGTTATTAATTTAGCAACTTTCTCATCAGAAAAATAAGATGGCCCTGACGAGGGGCGATTAATATTATGAGTTTAAAGTTATTATAGTCGACAGTTAATTTGGCAGCTGTCAACAGTACAATTTTGTCTCACTGTGGGACGTTCGGTATCTTCGAGATCCGTAGATTTATCTTATTTCTTTCTTAATATATTGTTCTCTTTACAGTTTAAAACCTATGCGTCTTTGTTTATACCGATCGGTTCGTGTTGATACAATTTTTTTTGTTTATATATAAAATGTGCACTCTTTCCAAAAATATGTTTTGTTTTCTCCTATTTCGAGTAATCTTCCAAATTATGGGAAAATACAGGAAAAAAGTTTTTGATTTTTTTCTTAATGTTGCCGGTCTGGAAATCATGCAAACTTTACGTGCTGTTATTGCTTACCATCCAAGGGACTCATAAAAAAATCATTGTTTAGAGGCAAATATCTTAATGACTGGGCTACTGTTGCGGCTTTTCAACGCGACTAAAAATGGTTTTTCTGGAAACAGAAATGCAGAAACGGAAACGGACGTGTCGCGAGAACTAGCGGCAACAGAAAAAAATTATATTTTACAAGTTCACCTCGCTCTTACGGGCAACGATCAAATCGTCCGTTTTTATTTTTTCGTGATTGTTTCGCATTAAAATCTTCAAGTTACATAGAAAACGGACTTGTCGCGATTAGAAAAATTTCCACTTTAAAATTTGTTAGGAAATTTTCTAATTTTCCCTTCACTCGCCGCTTGCGCAAGATGGAAAATGTCCGTTCAAATTTTTATAGAGTTCCATACATCCCACTTCAACACAAAAACCAGGAAACGGACCTGTCCCGATAATAATTTTAGCCCATTTTTTACGTGTTCATTATTGTTTTACGATCGTATAGCAACCTTGAAAACTTCCGTCATAAAGGATTTTTTTCTTGATTTGGGTATAAACTGTCCGAAAAAGTTTAGCATCCTCATGTCGCGATGAGGCTAGAAATCCTGGTCGAGGGCTCCCGTACTATAAAGACGTAAATCCTAATCTGGTTCTATTTTTTAACCAAAAACGTCTCGGCAAAGTTAAAGAAATTAAACTTGGAGAAGTATTTCTACTCCTGAAAGGTCTCATAATTATTCTTCCGACTGGAGATTGAAAGGAGTGAAATAAAGTCGTGTAACTAAGGTAGTGTCATATTCAAATATTAGTCTCATCTATAGTAAATCTACTCTCCAGTCCTCCAACATACCATCAAGTGATCACTATAATTAATTAAGAAGAATTGGTGGCAAAATGCAGTCCTGCCTGACGCCTTTGCCAACTATTCATTTGTCGCAATTGGTATCGTTGACTTTCACAAAAGCAGAGTTTTCTTCATCACTAATAATTTTTCCAAGATGGCGGCTCGAACGCAACATATTGAGTTGGGGACTAGTTTAATAGAGTAGTTTAATAACATACCTGTATGAACAATTTTGTGAAGTCTTAAAAATGTTCAGTTATTTCCGCCAAACGTCGAGATTTGATGCCGTTTGACTGGAGCTATAGTCTAGTTTGATTGATTTGCCAGCGTAAAGTGACCATTGCTGCCGATTCCGGGCATCCAATCTAGAGATTCGTTCCAACACGTAGCTTGATCGCCAGTTGAACGGCCAAATGCAGTCGCTCAGTCGTCTACTATATATTCTTGCCATGACTGGGCGGTCTCACTCGACCCCCCCAATGGACGACCAAACCGAGGTCCGGAACGAACCTCGGGCGCTCTTACATGCCGCCGGACCGGCTGCATACGTTGGATTGGACATTGGACATGCTTGTTGTCAGCAGCGAGAACCACATGACGCATGAGGTAGGAATATAGTAGGATGGGAAATGTAGGTGTTTGTGAGATGCTTCTCTTAAGTTTCCATGCTTCTTTTTAGTTTCGGTCTGTCACTATCGGATGAGAAGTGTATGCTTTTGCGAGATGATTCTTTTTAGTTTACATGCTTTTTTTAAGTTTCCATTTGTCATCATCTCATTTATTCTTCTTTTAAGTTTTCCGTTTCTTCTGTTTCTGAATCTAGTAGTGTGCACCTCCTCCAGCTCGCTTCCGTTGATATATGGTTTCATGCTTCCCAGAAATCCGTGCTCTCGTTTCAACGTTATGCATCAGTGCGTCCGCCTCGTTTGTCTGCCAAGACATATATACATTAGATCGTCGCAAGGGACTTTTATTTATTAACCGTTACACAAGTAAATATCCATTTACGGTGGAAGTGTAAGGAAGAGCTGTAAAAAGCTTTTTACGGCGGGTTATGAGAAAGAGGCCCGAGAGGGTATTTTGTACACCGCGTATATTGGTTAGTTTTTGTAGTAATTGGTTTCAACTGCCGCTTTTCAATTCCGGGTTTTTTTCTATTTCATTACCTGCCTTCTGTTTAGAACAGGTTTATTTTTCAGATTAATAAGAAAATATTATGTTTTTATCGGGCAGAAGGACTTCGGTCGATAGCCCTTTGGATCTTTCCAATAAAGAATATATTTATTATTATGTTTTAAATCAATAAACCGAGCTGATAGCTGATATTTAAGTTGGTAACGCCATTAAAGTAATCAGATATAACAATAAAATTCAATTAATCAGATAAAATAAAATAAATAAATGTATAGCTTATCATTCTTTCTGTAGCATCTTGTGATTGTTGTTTTATTTTATTTTCTTTCCTTTTCCTTTTTGGGTTCATATTGTTCATTTAAAAACTTTCCACTGCATAGAATTACTTTAGGTCACAACACAGCTAGTATGACTATAGCCCAATCAATACGTAGAAGTATAAACAAAAATTAATACCCGGAAACAAAAAATATGGTTGAATTGAAGAAGAAATTCTAAGAGTGGTTTTTGTTTCAATGGATCTAAAAAGTTGAAGAAGCTGAAAAAAACAGTTTTTCGTAAATAAAGAGAAAACTATGACCCTAATCGAAAAAAGTTGAATGAAAAAGTTGTAGGTGCTAAAGAGATCTATCGATTGCTATTTCCTGGGAATCAATTGCGATAACACTTTTCGAGATATATCGAAAAAACTGAGAAAAATCGGCTTTTTTGTTTCTCCTATATCTTCTTCAAATTTACGTTTAAATACTTACTGTCATCCCCAAGTATTGCTGTATTGCAGCAAGCCTAAAAAGCACGTTTTTGAAAAATTTAAAAATATCTTTCTGTTTTCGAGATATATCGATTTTTCAAGAAAAAGACGTTCTCGAAAATCGGCTAGTCTTGCTCAACAGTTCTACAGTAACGATCTTGGTTTCATTTCTTTTGTAAAGAGTTGTACTATCATACTTTAAAAGAATTGAAATGGTTTTATTAATTTTAAGGGTAAATAAATGGTTTTAAAATAAGTGCAATTTATTAGGTTAGGTTTTTTAAAATAATTTTCCAATTTTAATTTTTTCTGGGCTCGAGAAAGTCGTAGGACAAACATTTTGTTTTGCAAATTCGTTAAAAATTGTCAGTAATCCATTCCCGTATGTCATTTCTGTAAACTTATTTAGAAAAAAATGCAATTATTTGAAAGGTATTTATTATACTCTTCGCAAATACAAAACGAGGAATATATTGCATTTGATTGGTACATTTCCAAAACCTATAATATTGCTCGTAGAGAAAAAAAAACCATATCACTATTGATCGAATTCTGAATAACTTTCAAAATGTCCGTCCGCCCGCCCGCCTGTCTGTCTGTCACGATAACTTAAGAACGAAAAGTTCGACTGTATTGAAATTTAGATAGTAAGTTAGTGCCCTATTGTTTTTGAACAAAATCGATCAATAAATAAAAATTATTCATTTTTTAAATTTGAAAAAAAAATTTGTGTTTTTTTTTGTAATTAAGCAAAAAAAAACTAACGTTATTTACAAAAAAAACTGCAAAGAGTATCCTATAGAAAGTCCAATAATTATATATCTAGTTTACCCTTAAAATTAATAAAACCGTTACAATTCTTTTACAGCAGGATAGGACATGTCTTCATAAAAAAATGAGCCCAAGATTGTTACTGTTGAGCAAAACTAGCCGATTTTCGAGAACGTCTTTTTCTCGAAATATCGATATATCTCGAATAATAAAAGATATTTTTCAAATTTTTAAAAACTTGCTTTTCGGTTTGCCGTGAGCTATACTTACGGTTGACAGTAAGTATTTAAACGTAAATTTGAAAAACATATAGGGAAAACAAGCCGATTTCTTACGGTTTCTTCAATATATCTCGAAGTGTTATCGCAATTGATACTTAAAATATATATAAATAGCAATCGAAAGATATTTTAGCACCTACAACTTTCTCATTCAACTTTTTTCGATTAGAGTCATAGTTTTTTTTATTTACGAAAAACTGTTTTTTTTTAACTTTTCCAATTTTTTAGGTTAAGTTCGCCACTTCAGATCGAGTTCATCGAAACACAAATCTTAAAATTTTTTCTTCTATACAATCATATTTTTTGTTTCCGGGAATTAATTTTGATAAACTTAACATTACCGTGACAGGTTGATTGGGCTACTATATTGCTTTGTAAACACATGTGTCTCATTTTGATCCTGACTATTTATTGCCCATAAACCACTTAAAGAGAATCTAGGGTCGTCTAGGGCGTATGTAGATACACTGCACTTCGCTTGCGCTTATATGCTTTATTTGATTTTATACTATTAGAAAACCTTGTAGTTATCAATTCCATATGAACTTTGTCTTTCTATTGAGGCGCTTCATTTCACGCAGAATTTCTTAATCTATTGGTGGCTTCGATTTTTCCGAGTTTAACGGGTTTTTACCGCTTCCTTAGCGCTTTCTGGGCAGCATATTAAAATACGTCTGTATACGACGACACTTAACTCGATTCTCTCGACTGGAGCTATAGTCTAGTTTAAGGAATAAAACTGAATTTGGGCTCTAATTTTATAGAGCAGACTTATTTAAAAAAAACGCTGCTCAAGGAATCACTACTTCCACATCCAGATTTCCTGTCCAAATGTCTTTAGCTGCTACTATATTTGCACTTCAGTATGTGGAAATAATTGCTAATAGAAATCTAATAATAGAATATTTGAAATACATCAAATCCCAAGTTGTTGAAGTCTTACTAGCTTGCCTTACTTACTTTCCCCTAATTACAACTATTAATTCCCAACCGTTCAACGGAATTTAAAATATTTACCCCTATTAACCCTTCAAGTTTAAAATATAATCTAGTTGCAGAACTCGTTAGTACATACGTGTACCAAATTTCAAGTCAATATATTAAACCGTTTTAGAGAAAATGTAATCACAAGAAAAAGACCGGCCGACCAACCGACAGAAATTTCTCTTTCGTTCAAAGTTAAAATCTCGACGTTTCATGACATTCTAAACATATTTATACAAGGTGGTCACTCTAAAAAAATATGAATTAAAACACGAGAGAATAATAATCCAAATGTATTAACTATTGGCTAAAAACACGGAGTGGTCATCCGACACAAAAAATAAATAATAAATAAAAGGTGCCAAATATGGACAGCTTGCGTAAATACCTTTATAAATTTTCATTATAGTTGAATTATTTCTTAGGATAACTACCCTGTATATTTTTCAATAAAAGTGTAATAGATATCTTCCCTGTCGATTTCTTTAACTATTTGCCAAATATCTTTGCTATCTGTAGTTTTAGACGGACCACCCTGTATATTTCCTTTGGTGGCAGAAGCGTCAACTATTTACCAAATTTCACAGCACTAACAGACGAATACCGGACCGACATACAGCACACCAGATTTTCCAAAAAATGCTTTTAGAAAGGAAACAGGGTAGGTTTCCTATACGTCGGAGAAATACTTTCTTTTTACATTTTTAAACTTATTCGTACCATTTGTCAAAAAAGCTCTAACTTATCCCTTGACGTAAAAATCACAAGCGTTGAGGTTATTTCCCAATAATATAATGGTTAATTAAGGCCAAATCGCAAAAAGCATTTATTGCTGGGTAAATACAAATACACAATCCAAAATTGTTACACTTTTCAATTACACATTTATAAAGATACCTTTATATTGAAACATTCTTTATAGGATTTTGCAAACAGCAGAAAAATTAACTATCTATAAAAGAAAAACTTTGTGTAGAAATATTAATGAAATATTTGCATTCTTTCGATAACCTGAATTCTGGTTATGCTAGCAAATTAAAATCCTAAAATGAATTTGTCTAATTTCTTATTTGACAATTCTCATTCCAACACTAGCATCCACACAGTCCCCTACGGCCATGCAGATTAAACTAGTATCCACATAACCCCCTACGATTATGAAGATTCAGTTAAAAATGAGAACAAAGACCTAAAATGAATTAATTTATCTACCTTGTCTTAAAAAATTTTTCATTCCAATGGATTACATTTTCATGAAATCTATCATTCTGTTTCCTGGAAATGCTTAGCCTTTGAAACGTTTTTCGCCCTTATTCTGGAGCTCATCAGAAAGACATAAAGCCATTCATAAAGATGCTTCATGCAAAACCAAGACAATTTCTATGAATAAGTGTGAAATGATTATATTTGACATTGACTGATAAAAACAACCTCACCTATCTATTAGCTAACTAGTATTGGAGCCTATATACTCTATGCATGTTTAAAAATGAATTATTATTTGTTTGCTTATAATTGTATGATGAGCTCCAGAATAAGGGCGAAAAACGTTTCAAAGGCTAAGCATTTCCAGGAAACAGAATGATAGATTTCATGAAAATGTAATCCATTGGAATGAAAAATTTTTTAAGACAAGGTAGATAAATAAATTCATTTTAGGTCTTTGTTCTCATTTTTAACTGAATCTTCATAATCGTAGGGGGTTATGTGGATACTAGTTTAATCTGCATGGCCGTAGGGGACTGTGTGGATGCTAGTGTTGGAATGAGAATTGTCAAATAAGAAATTAGACAAATTCATTTTAGGATTTTAATTTGCTAGCATAACCAGAATTCAGGTTATCGAAAGAATGCAAATATTTCATTAATATTTCTACACAAAGTTTTTCTTTTATAGATAGTTAATTTTTCTGCTGTTTGCAAAATCCTATAAAGAATGTTTCAATACAATTATAAGCAAACAAATAATAATTCATTTTTAAACAAGATACCTTTATATTGGGCAAATACAATTTATAAGCGTTATGCACAATTGCACAACAAGATGTTGTTCTATAACGTACATAATTTTTTCTCTATGTAGATATTCACAAGTACTCATATCATATAAATATGATAATTTTATAATTTACTCCAAATTTCTAATTATATTGAATTAGTCAGCAATATTTATAATGATAAGGACGTCGTTGTTTCATTCTAAAAGCATTTTTGTGGTCTAATCTATAATTTAGTCACAAGAAATAATGCGTTCTAAATTTAAAGTTAAAATGTCAATTAAATTGAGGAAACGCAGTTACTAACAGCAGCGAATTAAAAGTTCTGTCCAGCTCATTTTGTCGTATCCTTGAGTTAAAAATATGCTTTATTTGCCAAAGAACCAAGTTGTGTATCTAGGCGTTTCTGTTTGGTTAGTAAGGAAATTATAGACTTATAGATTTGTATATTTAACGCTGGGTGAAGGTTGTGAAAGTGTAGCTCATAAAAAAGTTATTACCAAGTAGTTCAAAAAAGAAGCGCAATCGTATCCTAATAATAATAAAAATAACATATTTTCTCAGAAACAAATAACGTAATAGGGGAAGCGGAGCCAAAGTATAGGCTCTCGAGGATTTTTAAGCCATTTTGTTTTATGAATTTAGAGAAGTAAATTAGTGTTCTGTAAATCTCTACTTGGTGCTGCATGTGGTTCAGATCATCAGTTGATTATGTGCACTTTCTCTTTGGAGGTAAATAGAAAAACGTTTGTCTATCAAAACCGTTGTCCTGTCCTAGAATTCAAAAATATATTAAGGGAATAACTAAAGTCAATGAACTGACCTGGAAACTTTAAAAGTGAATAACACATGAGCTGCAAAGAGAATATAAAGCAAGATACGTAAAAGTATGAAAAAGCCTTGCCGAAACTCGAACTATAGTACAAGCTATAGGATAAATCTGAAGACTCAAGTTGTCAATAACTCGAAACCGCAAAAGTATAACATAGTGACAATGCCGTGAAAATCTAGACTCCTTGTTAAAGAAACTTCATTTGTAAAGAATTCGAGTTACATGCAATCACAATAATAATAAGGACCTTTTCCAAACAATAAGGGTAATTATACGTAAATTTGAACCTGAGATGTGACGATTATTATGAGTTTATCTCATTTCTCTTTAAAGAAGAGTTTTTACTGAACCCTTGGCGTTACACCAAGGAAATTAGCTTTTTAGGCAAAGTCGCTGAGATCTCCTTCAATAGCTCAGTCCAAATCTCAACAAGGGACCACAAAGACTATTACTTCAAGACTTTTCTTAAAATAAACGCCAGTCCCAATAGTAAGATCATTTTGTTATTCTTTCGGGCTTGGCTGACCAGGCAGTTGTTGTAACTCCGGTCATGGTCTCTTCTAAGATTTCTAAGTATTCCTACAATTACTGGAACGACTACGGCCTATGCATTCCACATTCTGCTTACTTCTATTTCCTTGACCATCTTATTGACCTTGTCGGCGTCATTCGGGATGGACACATCAACCAACAAACAGAACTTCTCCTTTTTATTATGTATGGCAATGTCTGGTAAATTCACATGAGTTTCCCTATCATTTATACCAGACATGTCCCACATAAATGCGACTGGTGTTGACAATTTTTTCATAATATTTTTGCGGTACCGGCATATCGTATTGCTTGCACATTACTCAGTAGAAATAAATGATCGCTCTGTTGTATATCCATAGTGCCAAAGTACCATATTTCGCCACCACGTGACTGATATGTTCTTCTGTCAGTCCGCACATCCCTCTTGCTGTCAATGGGTTGTTTCAGGATTATCCTTTGGTAGTATCTGTATACTTAGTTCCTGCGCTATTATTATTAAACTTTCCGTTTTCCCCTTCAAGCCCGAATCACTCAACCACATTCTAGACTCCTTGTCCACTGCTGATCGGTCGAGGTCGCGGACGAATTGTTCATGGATTGGATTTGTGCAGAGTACCTCTATTTTCTTTTCTTCGATGTTGGTTTCAATTTTCTTCTTGGCGTCCTCGTTAGTGGTTTCAGTTCCCAGCTATTCATACAGCATTTTTCGTGTTTCTTTGTGGATAGAGTACAAATCTATCTCGAATATACACTCTACGGCCGACAATAAAGGAGTCATAAGCAGATTCTAACTGTATTAACGCTCGACCGCCGTCCTTTCTTTCGACGTGTAAATCTGTATACATCTTCTTTCGGGTGTTGAATTTCGCTCAATGTTAGTATATTCCTCGTCTTCCTGTCCAGTTTCGCGATGTCGCTTCGAAGGCAATCCATAATTCCAAAACTGTAACTAATTATTGCGACAGCAATAATGCTGCTATTTTGTTCTTTGCATTTAGCTCGATGTTCATAGCTTACATAATGCGTTGATGGTACTCCCTTTTCCTCTACTTTCCATTTCGTCGTTATCGATTTCGGTGCGTTTTTCGACATCCATATAGTTATATATTTTCTCCCAGATTCACACTTTGTTTCACAGATTGGTCATTCAACATCATGTTCTGGTTTCTCGTATAATTACCTCACTGGAGAACCATTGTAGCTCAGTTGTGTAAAGTAAATTCCATTATCATGTAGTCATTGACCGATTTGATGTCTTAGCAAACAACTTCAAGTTGTCTATGTATAAGAGGTGCTTTATTTTACGATTCTGGTGATGCTTCATTCTACTGATTTCAAAGCCAATTCTCTATTTATTCAGTTTTACATACCTACAGAGTTTCAATTGAAATTTTACCTTGAATTTAGAATTTAAAATAATTGAATTGTGGTATTGGTTCTCTTAATTGAAAATAATAAATTACTTTTAAATATTATAAAACCCTAATACAATTATTATTGATAAAATTGATATACTTACAGAATGTCAACAATACTGAATATGTGGTGGCATATTGTCTGTCAGTTTCGGGCTTCTAGCTGGAGGAGCCCAAATTTCCTAAAAAAGAGAGTTTAATTTCAGAAAAAAAAATTGTTAGTTAGGGAAACTGGTTGGTACATAATAAATTGCCTTCTATTTGAGTTTACAATATAAGAAAAGTTGATAAGTATAACATACTATCCGGAAAGGTGCTATTACTCCATATTGGACAAGGGACATAATTCAATACTACTTGCTAAATAAGGAAACAAAACATACCAACTCCTTTAATTATGGAGTGAATGTGGTGGCGGTGGTGATGGGGGTGTTGATGGTGTTGGTGACAAATGTCATATAAATATTTGAGACCTAGACTACTAGTACTTACATATACCAAATTCCAAGTTGCTAAACTCTTACTAACTTGCTTCGCTTATTTACCCCCCAACTCTTCGACGAGATAAGCGGAAAATATAAATTAGTTTCAGACTCCCTTAGAATACATACGCGTGTACCAAATTCAAAATAATATAGTAAAATACCACTAAATATTCATATCTTGACCAAAATTCGAACTCTGGACTCCGTCGTCGCAAGTCAAACAACTTAGCACTGCGCCACTGGGACCATATATCTTAATTTAATTTACTTAACCCCCCTTAATAATGCAGTGGGGGGATTTACAGAAAAATACAGAAAAATACATTTGAAACACCCTGTATATTTACAAAATAATGAAAAGTGTGAACGTTATTGTATTTATGACCATTAGTTATTTTAAATAATTTAAGATATACATATATGACACATATGAAGGACATCAGCAAGTAATATGTAGAGAAAAAAAATAGGAACTGATAGGAACTTGTTACTATTTAAAGAGTGACAATATTTATAAGTCAGTCAAAAGTCATATTGAAACTAGGCAAACCAACAGAAAATACTTAAAAAAGTTTTGTGATAAATTTGAATTATTTCTTTTTTTAAACAAAACAATTACACTTAAAATTTTGAAGGTTAATGTATATTTTGAATATTTTACTTCCACATTTACGTAGTGGTACTTGGTAATCTTAAAAAACTGTTCAATATATTTTTTATTGAAATAGGTTGAGAATGTCATAAAACGTCGAGATTTTAAATTTGAACGAAGAAAAAATCTCCGTCTGTATCTCTATTTTTTTTGGCCTGAAATTTGGTACACGTACGTGTCATAACAAGATTTGGAACAAGATTAAATGTTGAGCTTGCTGTTGAGCGAAGGGTTGGGGGTAAATAGGGTAATAGGTAAATAAGTAAAGCAAGCAAGCTAGTAACGGTTCAGCAACTTGAAATTTGGTGTATTTGGTGTAGTCCAGTTCACCTCTAATTTGAGTGTTAATGAATGTATTTTGATGAAACCTTCTGCATTGTGTTTGTAATGACGTTAATAAAAATGCTGAAAAAAGGATTAGAGTAGAAAACACCCCTTTTATCACGGATGAAAAACTGTCTGTAACTCGGATAATTAGCAAGTTACAAAAAAAATTCCAAGAGACAAAACATATTTAGAAGGCCTCAATACATACGTCTGAATCTTTTTATGAATTTTTAAATTACGTATTTATAAAGCACTACAATTTTGAAGAAAGGGGTAGTTTTTCATGTTTTTCCGAAAGAACTCGATGAAAACGCACTTTACAGAAAAGTAACAAAAAGCTCTTTTATTTCGATATATTCACTTGAATTTTTTCAGATTTAACTTAACGAGACAGGTAGAAACCCGAAAGCCAGAAGAACGGAAAAACAAAATACTACGGAGCCATGGCAAGAAAGGTGGCAGGCGACAGAAAAGGGCCAGGACAGGACAAGGACCCTAATTCCTGACATAAAGAAATGGATGGCAGGACGCATGGGTAGGTAAACTACTACCTACGGGCTACGAATGCTACAGGGGCTTCCTCCACAACGTCGGAAAGGCAACAGACGACCTATGGGAATACTGCGAAGAGACGAAAAGCGTCGGTCATACTATTTTTGAATTTCCAAAATGGCACGAAACGGGAGAGAGGATAAAGGCCAACGCAGATGAATCACTTGGCCCAAGGAATATTATTGACCACGTGCTGAAATCCGAGGAAAACTAGAATGATACCATGAACATGATAACTGAAATACTACACAGAGAGAAATCGCTTTGGAACATTTTGCACAATGTTGTGGAACAACGTCTTGTTGCATTTTTTTAAACAATTGTAAACTTTTAACACAACGTTATATAGTTTTATACATGTTAATTGTGCATAATTCTTGTGCGTTTTATTTATCCTATATAAAGATATAGTTTCGATGAATTTATTGGAAACTTCGACCAACAAATTGGCGAAATTTAGAGTTTAGAATTTGTTGAAAACTTATTAACCGGGTGGGGTTTCCTAGATCTAATTCCAGCATTCATAGAGGTAAGTACTTCACACAGAGTTACAGGTTTGCATATATGTTCTCTTAAATTAATTCGTTAACATATAAATATAAAAATGGTTTCTTGTTTATATGCGAAGAATGCATGATACCTATCTTCTAATACTTGATTTCGTTTACAGCTTGAGATTAATTTTGTTTTCTTATGCGAAGCGACAGAAAGCTGTTCCTTAACTACCAAATCCAAAAGGCAAACTTGTAAAAGAACTGCTTCAAAATGAAGATAACACTTCTGATGGTAAGCAATACATTTGATTTTGGTGATGAACTGATAAATGTTTTTTTCAAGAATATGACGTGACTACGACATTACCTTTATTACTACAAACCGCGTTAATAGAAGCTAAAAAGAATAAGCACTGGAAGCCTTCCAAATTAGAATTATTAAATGGATTTATTTTAAGCATAAATGTAAGTCGCCTACTTCTTTTCAACTAAAACTTTATGCATATAAAATTTATTTGTATTTCAAAAACTAGAAATGTTTTCATTTGCCATATGATATATAAATGCATGCTCTATTATGTATTGTTGTTCTGTTAAAATAAAATATTTATTATTGAATTTTTTTTATTATTATCCTTTAGGAATACCTCCAATTTTGGAAATAATATTTCACAATCTGCTCGGTGAACCAAAAAATATTTACATAATTTGGAGATTATAGAGTAATAAATTGTGCAAAACTAACCCCAGTTCATACATTACTGAATAACAGCTTCTTTGAATTAAGTGTATATACAGACTGTCTATTTTACGAGGGCCACACCAAATATCTCGCTTAATATCTATTGTAGAAGAATAAAGTTTTAGAAACAGTTATCCCATTTTTTGTGAGCTATATTTCAGTAAAAAGAAATTTGAAATCCATAGCCTACTTTATGAGATATATTACAAAAACCTGAAAAATAGGAAAACCACAAACGGTTATAGCTTCCTTATTTGAGGAGATACGAAAAAAGTTAAAGGAATGAAAGTTGACGGCAAAGACAATAAAAATAATAACGTGTAACAAAAAAATCGAAAAATGCAGTTGGCTTTGACATACGCTATTGTGCAAAAATAAAAAATACAAATCTCAAAGTAGCCCATGACGCCATTAATTCCGTTATTCTTTTCTCATTCCAACGATATAAAACATGTCACAGAAATTTTAACCGATAGTGTCAATATTTAATATTTTACGAATACCACAATTCATATAATTGAATCGTAACAATCAGCTGTGCCATAATTAGTGAAAAACAATGTATACAGTTATTAATAAATTTGACAGATTGTCACTGTTGTATGTTGCGTTGTCGAGTTCTAAGACAAATTTTATATCAGTAATTATGGTGTACACCAATAATAACAAATTCGATATGATTAGCATTTATTGTCAGTGCAATTTTGACGCTGAGATGGCAGTCACGGTTTACGGAGATAGATTTCCAGATGCTCCGCAGCCAAATCGAACTATGTTTAGGAAGTTAGTTCAAAATCTAAAAACGCACGGTTCATTTTCAAAAAAAAGTAGTAAGGCGAGCGTATGTTGCGGATAATGTAAGAAAAGTGAATAGAGTAATGAATTATGTTAACCAAAATGAGGAAACCTCTTTGAGACAAATTCAGAGAAACTGTCGCATAAAAAAAGACAGTGCAAGAAAAATATTGAAAAAAAACGGATTTCGATGCTACAAAATGAGGAAAGTTCAACATTTAAATGAGGGAGATAAGCCAAGGAGAGTAAGATTTTGTAGATGGTTATTAAATAAGAAAAGGAATGACGCGCTGATATGTAGCAAAATTCTTTGGTCGTGTAGTGTATGCAATTTATTAAATAGGAATATTAGATTATTATTGTCCTTACATAACTGATGCGGCATCATGAGTAAGCCAGGCTTAACGCTGGCACTATGATAAGGCATTCAGTCGTAGAGAGTTGACCAAATAAAGTGGTAGTGAATCGGTGAAGTGAAGTTTTATTCATTCAGTACTCTACAGGTCGGACGAATCAAATTTTTCTAATAATGGATTTTTCAATAGAAATATGCATTATAAGTGGACACGAGAAAATACACATTGGTGCAGAGAGACTGCTTTCCAAGAAAGATTTTCTACGAATGTTTGGTTGGGTCTTTTAGGGACTAAAGTAATTGGACATTATTTTTATGATGGCAAATTAACCGCTCGTAGATACCTTAATTTCCTGCAAAACGAATTTCAAGATTTTCTTTATGAATTAACAGTGGCAGAAAGATTAAATTATTCATATTTTCAACAAGATGGGGCTCCACCTCACACTGCTGTAATATGTACAAATTATTTAAATCAAGTTATGCCAGATAGCTGGATGGGCACCTATGGACCCATTCTATGGCCAGCTTGATCACCAGATATTACTCTCTTGGATTTTTTCGTCTGGGGTTACATTAAAGATAAGGTATTTCAAACTGCCCCTGAAAATATTGAGGACATCAAAACCAGAATTCGAAACGCATGTGAGGCAATTACTCCTGAAATGCTCCAAAATATAATGCGTGACGTGTCTCGTAGAGCACGTTTATGTGTCAGAATGCATGGTGCACAATTTGAGCATTTGTAGTTAGAAAAATAAATACACACAATTTCTTTTCAATATAGTAGTAGGTAGTACTGTTATACATAGTTTTTCGTTTTTTTCTTTGGATGTTCGTTTTGTACTTGTATTTTTATTTATGAGATATTTATTGGTTTGTATTAAATTGTAATAAATAATTACGGAATTATAATTATTATAAAGTGAATTTTTACTATTATGGCACAGCTGATTGTTACGATTCAATTATATGAATTGTGGTATTCGTAAAATATTAAATATTGACACTATCGGTTAAAATTTCTGTGACATGTTTTATATCGTTGGAATGAGAAAAAAATAACGGAATTAATGGCGTCATGGCCTACTTTGAGATATGTATTTTTCATTTTTGCACAATAGCGTATGTCAAAGCCAACTGCATTTTCGATTTTTTTGTTACACGTTATTATTCTTATTGTCTTTGCCGTCAACTTTCATTCCTTTAACTTTTTTCGTATCTCCTCAAATAAGGAAGCTATAACCGTTTGTGGTTTTCCTATTTTTCAGGTTTTTGTAATATATCTCATAAAGTAGGCTATGGATTTCAAATTTCTTTTTACTGAAATATAGCTCACAAAAAATGGGATAACTGTTTCTAAAACTTTATTCTTCTACAATAGATATTAAGCGAGATATTTGGTGTGGCCCTCGTAAAATAGACAGTCTGTATTGTGCAAAATAAATTACAAAGTTGACAAAATAAACATACAATTTGTGGAATTTTCATTTAGAAATTGTGGAAAACTAAAAACATATTCTCTTAAAAAACTATAAACATTGTGTCACTTATGAGCACAATTTTTTGTAAATATGTTTTACAAATGAAGAGGTTTAGATGTGAATGTTTGTTTAGGAAACCTTCAGAATATATTTAAAAATTTCACACAAATTGTAGAAACTAACTTAAGCTGTTCAGAGATTTGTTCCACAAGTAGAATAAAATTATGTATTTTTATGCAACCATAATTCAAATTTGTAAAGAATTCAATTTATGTGATTTTTAAGTTTGTACAAAAATTTCAAACAATGTTAATGCACAAACTGTACAAAATCATTGCTCCAAAAATGTATTATTTATTTGCACAAATTGTTCCTGTCACCATTTTAAGACCAATTTGGAGTACAATTTTCTACAATTGTGGTAAAATATCACACACATTTTTCTCTGTGTAAAAACGAAAAAAAGGATAAAAGAGTAAGGCAGGACAGGCAATGATCGAACCTATAGCCGAATCCCTAATCGGATCAAGAAAGCAAACAGGGAGTAAAATAGAAGACACCTTATTTTATGAAGTCAGGCGTAAGCGGTTCCATGATGTCAGGATTGTAAAGCTTTATCCCCACTTGTTCACTTTACGTGCTGAAGCGCATGCATGTAGCGCACGTGACGCATGGACGAATACATGCCTTAAGTCAGTCGAGGAGTGTCGTTTTCCATGCGGCATGCCACAGCGCATGTTCTTCCATTATTAGTGGATTTATGTTCAATTTACCGTGTAATTTCAGCATTTTCTTGGAAAAGTTTCGTTCTCTTTTTGTTATTTTAAGTTTATGCTCTTTACTCAGAATGTCGTTTTAACAGACACTGTCCTTTATTGATCACATAATGCTTTATGGGACAGTACAGATAAGAAATATACCCATAAGATTAAAATAAATGATGCTTACATCGTTTTAGCCATGAAATATAACACAACTGTAAGGAATGTGAAAAACTAAATTAAAAGCCTACATTCATATTTTTCGAAGGAACATCAAAAAGTTACAGGAAAAAAGAGCTGTGCAGGAGCAGAGGACAAGTATGACTCTAATTGATTCACGTATAAGTCCACGTTGAAGACCATATCCATCGCCTGAATTTTTTATTTATACGTCTTTTTCTTACTTTTTCACCACTAAAATTGCAGCACTTATACCCGTTAATATGACAGCATTAGCATCCATTGTAAAACTACACGTCTACACTGCTGAAAATTGAAAGTAATTGATATTTTGGAGCCAAGGTGTAGACAATTAAAGGACTGCGACTAGCGCATTCAATCTAACGCATGAAGATGAAGACGATAGTGCACAAGTGTGGACTTAGCTTTGGGAGATTAGCCATGTCTCCAGCAGAGGGAGGAATTTTAGTGGCTAAAAGTCCCACACTATTTCTCCACCGAATATCAGGCGAGGTGTCCAGGGAAGATTTCCCCTTCCTCAAAAATAAGGGCGGAAATTGTCCAGTTTTGATAAGCTATTTTCCAAAAATTTTTAATAAATTAACTTACCAGGTTTTAAATTAATTATCTTAATTATTAATTTCATAATTAACTCCTAATTTTTGGTACTTATGATACAATATAGTTCAGTGTACTTTGACTTGGCCAGTCCAAATGTCGCTTCGTCGGCTGAACTAAGCTTTGTCGACATACATGATCAATATTTTCAGGCTATTGCTTTAACTTTGTACGCAAGAGAAAATGAAATGATAAAATTATATAGAACATTAGGATAGTTAGGAAACTTCGGAACCGAAAAAATATTATGGAAACAAGATAAAAATAAAAGCTACTGTAAGAACCCGTATCAAACCAGAACCGTCCTACTTAAAATCGGAACCGGAATAGATTTTTGAGTTTTTTTGAGAACCGGAACCGAAACCAAGCCGTTATTTCAATTTTACTCAGAATTGGAACCATACCGGAACCGCTATTTTATTTCGGTTCAGGTCCCTAGTATAAAGATTTGATCAATCATCTTTACATATAAGCTTTAGATATACGTATTAAAAATCATGCGAAAATATTTAGAGGGTTATTAGTATTATGTGCAATGTACGTTTTAGGTCTGCTAAACGTCACTTAAACTAATTCGATGATCACAACGATTTACATAGTTACTTATATATTTGCGTGTAACGTGTAAAATGTCAGAATAGCATGTCCACACCTTTGATTAATCGCATGTTCACATACAGATTCTTTTGCAAAGTGTATATCATGATTTATTTATTAAATTTATACGTGTATGAGAATGAATATAAAAGTTATTTTCTGATGTATTTTTAACTGTAATCACTGTAAAGTTAATTAGCAGATATCGAATATAATAAAGACAATCATTATTTTGAATATTTGTTAACAATTGTGGTATACTGAGGAAAATATTATACTAATCACCGTAGGCCGGATCGCAAGCCCCCAGAGTAGTTTGATTTTGAGCCCGGGGTCATGGAATAATAAATATTTTTGAACAGAATGAATACCTGCTAACAACTGCAGTATAGCCTGTCTATATAGTCTGTACAATTCTGAGTTGATTAAAATAAAGTTACAATTTTTTACGGGTACAGGAAAAAGCGCGGCAAATTTAAAAATTGGTCATGATCTAACCGAATGAATACCACTTCTACTTTGCAGCAAAACGTTTGTTATAAGTATTTGAGACCATGTATAAAAAGTTACAATTTTCCCATGGCCCAAAAAAAGTTACAAGGCCATTTTAGACTCAGAATTTAGAGAAATTGAAAATTTTAGAAAGCACCTATAAAATGGAAAGTTTTCGATGGAAAGCGCTAAAAATTGGCATAGGCCTTCAGGATACCATAAGAAATGACATGTATAAAACTTACACCTTTCCGCCCCCCACTCGCCTCCAGGGGGCTCATAAATACGGGTCCAAAATAGTCATTTTTGGGTCAGTATAAAATTTTCCTCAGTATACCACAACTGTTAGCAGGTATTCAAAATAGTCGATTTTGCACACTGGCTCTTAAGCTATAGTGGTGTACAATATGTTACAAATATTGATGTCGTGGATGTTGATTTGTGCCAAAATAGTGCACATAGCAATTTTTTAAAAATGAGGGAGAAAAAATAAAATGTATAAATTTGTACTAGTGTTTATATATAATGTATGTAAATACATATACAATTTTCAAGTAACTTAAGGATTACCGTCCCATAACTACATTTTTAAGAAATAATTCCATTATCCTACTCTATTGTTTTGATTGTCATGTGCTTGAAGTATCGAACGTTCACTTGAACGAATTTCATTATTAATTTTTTCTCTCCATATGAAATTCATTCAAGTCAACGTCCGAAGCTTCAGGTCATCGAGTTAGAAGGAAGGGGACGTCATGCAGTATAAATTATCTATGCGGAAACGGCACCGGTAGGTGTGCATAAAAGTAGGAACAATATGGTGGTATTGTCAGACCCAGAGTATCTAAGTTTAAAAAAAAATCGGTACAACGACAAGTCGTACTATCTGAATAACGCAAATAAAAATTCAATAAGTAAGTTTTACAGCAAAGAGAATGCGAGTAAAGGATGTGCAGTTAAATACAACATATTATATGTATTTATTGACCTCTTAAAAATAAGCAATTCTATCATTTAATAAATTTATTCTCTTTAATACGGCTCTGCGTGTTGTTTACATAAACCTACGAAATGATATTTACGTTAATTTCTTCTTATCAACACGATCTATAGAAGAGGAAATTTCATTTAGCACATGTTACTATTGTCCCTTTAGTGCATATTATCTATTAAATAAACTGTCGGAAATAATCCCTATAAATCGCACGAATAGCAAACTGTTACGATTTCATGGAACTGTAGTAACAAGATGGCAAACTGATGCTACTTTTGATCACGTGACTGCTTCTCTCTTCCCTCTATCTCAATCTTAGAGCAGGAAAGATATATATATTGTAAGGAGTCGTAACGCTACTGCCAATGGTGAAGCCACCTGCCACCAGAGAGCAAGTGAAAGTGGCGGAACATATGTACAATATGTAGGTGTCAAGTTTATCACATCAAAGGAATAAAACGATACAAAACTGGTATTTTTCCAAAAACAGCTTCATAATAATACAATTAATATTCACTACCATAAATATATTTACTCATATCTTACATACCAGAATTTATTCTACATTCTATATAATATAACACCATAATCGATATATCTACGCCCATGGAAAAAGTGTCATTTCGGATGCACTGTTCTATATTTAATGAAGAAAAGATGAATGAAAATTTCAATCAAATAACGTGCAAATTGCATACCAGAAAATGATATACTATGCTTCTCATTATCATTGCATGCACACGGATATAATTAAGTAAATAATAGGCCTACAGTTAATTTAACTAGGTAAAGTGAAAACTGCATATACTTTAACCTGCAAAGCGTCACTCCTTTCAATTTTTTCCCGCTGTGATTTTTACAGTAGTTTATAGAATATGATACCATCATGTAGGTACATTACATAAATTAGCACTAAATCACTTATAAATCACTTCTATTGGAAAATTTCATTTTGCTCTCTACCGTTTGTGTGCCACCACCGCAATGGCGTCTTAGGCACAACTTGTTAGCGTGGCGATTATGCGCTGTTACGAGTCCTCACCATCTATCTTTCCTAGTCTAAGATCTCAATGCTTTAGGTACATGGATAACCTTCAACCAATAATATATAACTGAAGTTTTGAACGGTCACTTGAACGGATTTCATATGAAAAGGAAAAATTAATAATGAAATTTATTTAAGGGAACGTTCGAAACTTCAAGTACATTGATCGTCCACATTGTAACCCATCATTCGCACTACAAAGGAAAAATGCTTTTTAACTTTGTATCAGCAAATATACATTTAATGTGTATTACTGTTTATTAGCACATTATTCTTTCTTTCACAATATGTAGAATATGACCAATATTTAAAGGTTAACCGCGCCGATGCTTCAGCATCTCCAAATAGAGTTACAAGTTCTTAGTGTATTCTGTCAGTTGGACAGGAATACACATTTTTCCTAGCCTAACGAGATTATGTCACGCCCTTGTTATTGAGGATGCTGAACACGATGGCAGTGGTTAAATCTTTCTCCGAGGCCACTCCACTCCCCAAGCGGTTAAAAACTACCCCCGAAAGAGGTAAACCTCGCATCCGCCGTCTCCTACGAGCCAAACATGTGTAATCCCCGTTCTCGAGGAAGTTAAGCACGATAGTGATGCCGAGACCCCTCCTCGACCCCCGCCAACTCCCCAAAACGATCAAAAACCACCCCCAAAAGGGTGAAATGCGGATAGGTCATCTTCTTTCTGCTGAACCCGTGTTACCCCCCGTTTTCGAGGATGCTGATAATGATGGTGATGTTGAAACCCCTCCTCGACCCCCGCCAATCCCCCAAATGTCAAAAACCACCCCCGAAAAAGTGAAGCGCGGATAGGCCGTCTTCCGTCGGCTAAACCACTACCCCCTGTTTTCGAGGATGCTGAGCATTAAAAAGAGGATCGCCACCTCTTCTTGCTCCGCAAACGGACAAAGATATAATTATACTCTTATTTCTTACTAAACGGACAAAATTATCTTTATCCCCGTACTTTTTGACATTTATATCGAAGAATTTAATTCAAAAGTACGCGGGCCAGCGGCGGCGAAGAGTACACACAGAGATGTTATATGGTACACATTATCCCACGCAGCATCTCCGCGTCGCCACTCTTACTGTAGCTGGTCCACGTGCAAGATTCTTTCTCTGCGTCCACTGGCATAAAAATAAGGACCCAGTTACCGTTAATGCCTACACGACTAATCTCGTGGAGAATATCCAACATCACGATCGAGCTCAGCATCCTCGAAAACGGGGGGTAACACAAGTTAGGCTGGTAGGAGACGGCCTATTCGCGTGTTACCCCTTTCTGGGGTGGTTATTGGCCATTTAGAGGTTGGTGGGGGTTGAGGAGGGGTCTCGACATCACCATCGTGCTCAGCATCCTCGAAAGCGGGGGTAACACAGGTTTGGCTGGTAGGAGACGGTGGATACGAGGTTTACCCCTTTCGGAGGTAGTTTTTGGCCGTTTGGGGGTGGGGTGACCTCGGAGAGAGATTTAACCACTGCCATAGTATTCAGCGACCTCGATAACGGGAGGAGGACATAGTCTCGTTATCCTAGAAGAAAAACGTGTTTTTCGAGGTTCAATCCGACTCACAGAATGCAATATTCCTCACATTACTTTTTTTGATATTGCCATCCGCATAATAATCACGCACATATCTCAAATAATCGAATGAGTCAACCTCAGTTATATCCGTATCAAAATTCGCTTAATGTTTAGAAAAAAATATCGTTTGGAAACTCCTCCAACACTTTTTGCCGAAAGTTTCTAAGTTTAGCAACCTCTAGGATTACGGAAATATTCTCTACAAATACTACTCGTGTTTTTAAATTATGTCCATAGATTTCATCTCGAGCTATGTTCTCCAAAGTAATAGAATTCGAATAAATCGGTCATTTATTATCAAGCATTAAATTCCTTGCGCTTAGCGGTCGGGATTTAATCGAATAAACTGTCAATTTACACTGTTTATGTCAGTTACTCTCAATAGAAATTTTTGTATAACATTTTATTTTAGATACAAACAAATATTCATAGTTTAAAGAGTTTTGAAACAAAAATTCATAATTTAAAATTTGTTAAAACTTTTATTTCAAGAACTTCACCTTTATAGATGTAGGTATATCATCTCAAGTTGTGAATAAAAAAATAAACAATTTCACTAAAAACTATATTCTTTAGTAATAAATGTTTCATATTTCACTTAATATATGAATCAAATGTATTGACCCCTCACTTCAATCATGAATATCTCAGAAACGGTGGAGGGGAAAAAATTGAAAAAATTATGTATTCGTTATGTCTATTCTAAATCATTCATCGAAATTTGAATAATGTACATCGGGCACTTTTGATTTTCTGCTATGTTGTATTGAAAGATGTCCTACCTTTTACGGAAATTTTGACCATACAAGTTTTAAATGCATTATTTCTTGGAAAAAATGCCTACTATGTAAATAATACTTTAGATACCGATAGACCACGGTATTTTTGTACCCGGAAATTTTTTCATATTTTTTTATTATTCTACTATTTTGCTGTTATTCTCCAGAACGTGACCTTATGTTTATACGGTTATTTATCAAGATGTTTAAAAATGGTTTGATAAATTAGTTAATTATAATTATATTTCAGAAAAAAAAAATGGCATATATCAAATATTAATTTAGATATCGATAATATCATTGCAAGCTTACTATAATATTATCTATTGTGCTTGAACTATTTTATCAAAACATTTTTAAATATCTTGATAAATAACCGAATAAACATGAGGTCAGGTGAGAATAACTGCAAAATTTTAGAATAAAAAATTACGAAGAAATTTCCTCGTACAAAAAATGCCGTGCTTTATCGGTATCTAAAATATTATTTATATAGTAGGCATATTTTTCAAGCTATAAAGGATTTAAAACTGGTATAGTCAAAATTTCCATAAAAGTAGGACATTTTTCAATATAACTTAGCAGAACTTCAAAACTGCCCAATGTACATTATTCAAATTTCAGTGAATGATTTAGAATAGACAGATAATGAACACATAATTTTGTCAATTTTTTCCGCTCCTCCATTTTTGAGATATTCGTGATTGAAATGAGGGGGTCAATACATTTGAATCGAATATTAGTTTTGTTTCTGAGGCAACCTGGGAGGTAGTAAAAACGTTTTTAAAATATGTTCAAATGGAAATTTATTTCTTCATAAGAGTTTGCAATTTAAAGCATTAATTTCTTTCTTAATAAGTCTTGAAAATATCGACCGAATACAATTTTCGAGGTTCTCAGAAAGCTAAACTTTTATATGAGAAGAATAAATTTCGTAAATATCTCGGCTTGATGTTAGTAAAAATATAAAATAAAATTAATATTACTTTTATAATGAGTATTATTAAAAACAAGTTTAGTACTTGAAAAATGTTTCTAATAATAATGCTACTGTAAAATTTATAACTTCAGAACATGATAAAAAGGACGATAAGTTACCTGACAACATTAATGTTTACACGGATTTATGGTACTATACAAAATGTTATAGGTGTACTTAGTGGTTTCTGTTCAAAACTGGTCACCTAAACTAACTTAGAAAATTATTTATTTTCAACTTTGAAAATAAAAACATTGATTTGATTTCCGAGGGACAGGTCGAAACCACGGCTCACTGAAAATACTCACTCTTTAACCACCCCGACTGTGCCAACTTTGGAATTTCTGACACATCATTTCAAAAGGTATAAAAAGTTTTGTATTTCTACCAACAGAATTGAAAACAGTTTATCTGCTTTTTAGTTTAAAATATAGCATCTAATGAATAATATCAATATAAATAAGGTGATCTAGTATGTACACTAATTCCCAAGTTTCTGAATTCTTCCTAAATACGATTGAAATATATTGGGGCCCTCATTGTAGCAGCGGGTATCTCAAAAACAGTGTCGAAAACATTTAAAACAATATGTGTTCATTCCGGAGAACATGCCTACTAGTCTTGAGCATTGGTCTTTCATAGCACTGAAATAAAAATTCAAGTAGCGGTAAATCCAGAGATCTTATCAATTGTTCTTCAACACTTCCCTGTTCAATGTATTTCCTACGAAATTCTATATTCAATCATGGTGCTATATGACTAGCATAGTGAGGAAGAGCTTCCTCCTGTAACAGTTGCATACTTTTCTTAACATCTGCGAATGTTCAAGGGGGCAGAAGCAATGGTTAGATTAGTTCAAAAAGATTACCTCGTATTTTGACATCTTCTCTTACATCCCTAAACTGACTCATTTTTTCACAGGCTTTTAGAAAAGAGTTTTTGTAAAAGCCTGTAAAAATTTGTTTGAGTCGGTTTAGGATGTATGAGAAATTGTCGAAATGCGAAATTATCTTAAGCAAATCTAACAATTACTTCCGCCAACCTTGAGCTATAGCGACATATGTGTTGATTTACACTTTTTGCATAACCATAAAGTAGCAGTATGTACAAAATTTAATATATTTCTAACACATCAATAGCAGAAAAATTGAGAAGACTTGGTGGCAACAGTGAATTGTACGTTTATATTCTATAGAGCTTCTCATTTGTAATATGAGCGTAGACATCAGAATAACAGAAGCTAAATAATTAAGATAGTGATATTAAGTATTAAGGAATGAAAAACTTTCTTGGAGACCAATGAGTAAAATTAGAAGATAATGATTATAATTTATTTTGATGGTAAAATACATGTTGCTGATAGCGATATAGGAGCAAATAAGTTGAAATTAGGCTATAAAGATAAAGATGCTAAATAGATTTCAGCCAATACTCATTTCTTGTATGAGTCCCATTATTGTTATATTTTTCCAGAACCATTTTATTTGTAGGAAACGAAATGGTTTTTGCGAAAGGTGGATAAACAATATAGCTTTTTCATTGTTTCTCTTGTTGATTAAGAAAACATTATAATCTCTCACAATACTTTGTCCGATTCTCTTTCCCGTATACGTCCGCTTTGACCGGCACATTGATAAAACATAATTTGGTTAAAATTGAACCACCTTCAAAAAGATGGTCACTAAAAATAGTTAAATAAAATTTCAACGTCGTTAAAAATACCTTTAATTTTGGTATTTGTTAATTTGACGGTCAAATTTTATTTAAAAATTTTCGGTGATAGTGTTTTAAAAAAGGGTTCAGTTTTTTTTTAAATTTTTTTCATTCTTCTTAGTTGTCTACGAGCAAGATATAATACCCTTCACTTCGAATTCTTAAGTTTTAACATTAGACTCGTTTTCAAGAAATCCTGATATTCCCATGGTGGGTACATAGTACCTACATGGTTACTAACCATTGGTTACAAGTAATTCTACAAAAATCTTGCTTGCAATTATGGCAGCAATACTAAATTCGCCAATTTGAATATTTAACTTCAGCTACCCCGAAAATATCTAACTACCAATATTTATGCAATTCTGTCGAAATTTGAATTTTCTTTAGTCCGATCCATTGTGTACTGGTCGTACTTCGGATGAAGAAAACTACAATGAAACCATCACGCATCGTCGAGTAAAAATACTCTTCAGCTTGTCAAAAATATTACTATTATGGGTCGTTTTTCCTTATCAAATTTGCGATTAAAATAGCTTTTTTCCTACTTTTGTCGACCTTATACTAAATTGATGAAACTATAACAGAACAAACTCTATAGTTTGAAAAATATTTGTTAGAAGTTGTTTAAGCCAATCCACAGTGATAATTAAACAAAATTAGAAAATATACAAACGGGTTGACTTGAGACTACTTGTACAAACGGGCATACATGAAAAGTTGAAGTGAGCTTCTAAGCGATGTGTACCGTCATTGCACTCACAATCTCTCCTTTCTCAAAATCTGTGTCTCTAGGAGATACGCTATGTACGCCTAAACTACCGTCTTGTTTATTGTAAAATAATTTTAATTATGAAATTGTCCCACAGAAAGTGATTCGGATCCCACTTTAAACTGTAGAGTCACGCTTCCCTTCACCTAAATTTTCAAGTTCATGCTAGACTTTCAAGGAGTTACTTCGGTGACTTAAGGAGCGGCTAAGAAAACATTTAAAATTTTAAAACAATCATTATAGGTTCTGTAACACATACTATACTTGTACTGTAGTGTAGTGAGAGTCTCTCGCGTTTTTTGTGGCCCCCACTCCCAACTAAGATTTCGTGCGGCAATATACATTTTCTGACGCTCTCAATTGGATTTATCTCGCTACAGAAGTTTCACTTAAAAAATTTAAATTAGACAATCCTCAAATCCCAGATGTAGAGACTACGTCAAAACGTACTATACACGATATGACCTATCAGGTGTACTTAACTACCGGTAGTGTCACTGGAGCAAGGCCCAAACCTAGGGCATGATGGATCGTGACAGTGAGTAGACATATTTAACACCAGGGCCGCCGAGAGAAAATTGGGGACCTGGGGTAGTAACATACGGGCCCTCACAACCGTCGCTTTTCGATATAATTTCGAAGGGCGAAGGGTGGCATTCCTTGCAAAAAATGTTTATCTCGGCTGAAATTTCGAAGAGTGGGAGGTGGTATTCCTTATAATAGAATACTTATCACAATAGAAATTAAGTTGACCGTTGTAGAAAATACAAATTGCGATTTTATACATAAAGAGATTATATATTGCCTCTTACAATTCGCAAAGAACTACGCCTCTCTTGCTTTAACAACCGCAAATGCAATCAAAATTTGCATATGCAGCTCCAACTTTTCCTGCATTTTAAAAATTCGGGTCAAATCCGTTCAAAAACTCCGGGCCCGAGAGGAAAGTCCACCACCCCCCCCCCTCTCGTCTGGTCTGTTTATCACATAACAATGCTACCGTTACTATAGGTAACGGCCATTTTAACCTCCTCACCCGTAGGAAAATGGGGAAGGTGCAGTAATTGGTTCAAAATCGAAAATTGACATGAATCAGATTTTTCCATTTTGATGTCCCATGAACGCGAAAGTGGCCTATAAAAAAATGTTTGTGTGTATGTATATGGACAAGATAAAGCCAACAATAGCAATTTCGTCGGTCGGTCAGTCTGTTGGTCGGTCTTTAGCTTTTTTGTGAGCACGATTACTCTCAAACGATTTAAGATACTGATTTTAAATTTGGTACACGCATTTTAATGAGATATGAAACTAGGATATATTTGAGATTATTCCATTGAAGAGTCGGGGGGTAAATAGGGGTAAATAAGTAAAGCAAACTGATAAGAGTACAGAAACTTGGAATTTGGTCTAAAAATCCAAAAAATGGGATTCGTTGTATATACTAGAAGCTATGGTTTCAACTTTTTTTGTGACATCTGCTACCTCTACCACGATCTCCACTCCATTATTAACGGGGTTAACACGATAAAATTAGGATATTGACTTGAAACTTGGTGCACGTATGTATTATAAATAAATCTCGAACTAGATTATATTTTGAATTTATTCTGTTGAAGGGTTAGGGGCTAAATAGGGGTAAATAAATAAAGCAAGGTAACACAATTATAAAAACTTGGGATTTGGTGTATATATTAGAAGCCAAGGTTTCAATAGTTTTATGATGTCTGCTAAACCCATCACCAAAACCCCCCCTGTATTATGTTGGTTAGCAAAATAAAATTAAGGTATTAACTTGGTAAACGTGTGTACTGTAACGAGAACTGGAATTAGATGCTGTTTTGAGCAAATATGACTAAATAGGGGGTCTATAAATAAAGTTAGCTAGTAAGAGTCCAGAAACTTGAGATTTGGTATATATAATAGAAGGTCTCAATTTTTTTTATGAAATCTGTCATCCCCATCACCACCCCCACTGCATTATAAAACGGGCTACCAAATTAAAAATGTGATTTAATGTGTTTACGAGAACAAGAGTTCTCAAATAGCTGTTTCTATTACCACCTTGGGAACGATGATTTCAAATATTATATTATTGAAATTCTATGAGCAATTATTTCCACATATTGAAGTGCAATAATAGTATCAAGATTTCGTTGAAAGAGATTTGAATGGAAAATTTGGATGTGGAACTAGTGGTTCCTTATGCAACGCTCTTTTTTATACCTACTTGTGTTAATGAAATAGATATATTTCAACTGAACTATTTCTATTAATCTTGTTTATTTGAACCGAACGAGTATTATTATACTCTTCGCAAATACAAACGAAGAATATATTGCATTCGATCGGCACATTTCTAAAACCGGTCATATCGCTCGTAGAGAAAAAAAATTCGTATCACTGTGTTGGTGATCGAATTCTGAACAACTTTCAAATGGTCCGCCTGTCCGTCCGTCCGTCCGTTCGTCAAGTTTCTTGTAAGCATCATAACTTTAGAACGAAAAGTCCGATTTAAATCCGAACAGTAAGTTACTGTTAGCTAGCGGAAGAACCCCATAGTCTTTGAACAAAATCGATCGATAAATAAAAAAGGTATTAATTATTTAAATTTAGAAAAAATAAGTTTCTTATGTTTTGTAATTAATCAAGAAATGTTTAAAACTAGCATTATTTACAAAGCAAAACTGCGAAGAGTGTCCTATAGAATGAGCAACAATTATATAAAAGTACAGTAAATCGGTGAAGAGTATAATGGTTATCGTGTTTGTATTAGAAAGCGGTATACTTATATGTATATGAGGCCGTAACAACAAAATTTGTCGGATAAATCTTAAGCCATTGTTCGTTGTCGTATTTATTCTTAATCAAATAGGTATATTAAAATTTTCAAACTCAAACTGGATACAAATTTACAAAAGTCATCGTAGAATATAAAATTGCCTGAAGAGAAACCTAGTTGAATTATACACTGAACTCAGACTTAGGTTTAAAAATATCTATCTGTCCATACGTATATTTATATATGTATGTGTATATATGTGTGTAGATTGTTTCTTATAAACATGATCATTTTTGTGGCTTAACTAAAAAGTAAACAATAAATAAATATGTATTTTTTTAAAACAATGGTCTTCTTTTAAAACTGAATTGCACTAGAAAGTAGAGAGTAATTTTTAATCAGTGATTAAATTACAAAATGATGAAAAAGAAAACCATTGGACGCATTAGAATTACTTTATGAGCGTCCAATGTTTCTTAGAAACACGATCATTTCTTGTGGCTTAAAGTTTTTATCTAAAATTTGGAACATATGTAGAAATAGCATGTTAGAATACTCTGAAAATTCTGAAATTGAGCTATAACTTTCATGTAGGGTGATCATCAGAAACATGTAAACTGTCATGTTTTTTATAAACTATGTTTTGTTATAATTTGATACAGCAAAATATTATTTGATTTTCTAATTATAAATATTCGAACAAAATGGCACATTACCTATGTCTTTACAACCCCCTTAATATGGGTAACAAATGAAAGAGTTTGATAAGAGTAAACGAAATGAGGGCATCCAATATGGCGGCCGATACAAAATGGCGTATTACCTATTTCTTTACAGCCCCCTTGATATGGATATTAAATGAAAGAGTTTGACAAGAGTAAACGAAATTATGACGTTTGAATAAAAAATGAGGAAGACGGGAAACTAAAAAGTAAAAAATAAATAAATAGGATTTTTGTTTAAACAATATTTATTTATTTATTTATTTGAATACAACCACCCAACAGATAACCAATTACAGGAAATATGGTTTTCTTTTAAAACTGAATTGCACTAAAAGGTAGAGAATAATTTTTATTCAGTGATTAAATTACAAAATGATGAAAGAGAAAACCATTGGACGCATCAGCATTACTTTATGAGCATCCAATGATTTTCTTTTTCATCATTTTGTAACTTAATCACTGAATAAAGATTATTTTCTACTTTTTAGTCCTATTCAATTTTAAAAGAAAACCATTGTTTAAATTTTTTTATTTATTTATTAGTTGGAGTACTCGCTTGATTGCATTCTATATAGATGCATGCCCAAGTCCTTCTTTACTATCGATTGGAAAGTTCCATAAGAAAATTCAGTTTACTGACAGAAATGTTTCAAAGGCTTTGTTCCATACGTTAACGATTGTCATTAACAACTTCTGTACGTACGGTTAGCCTATCAGCAAGCACCTTTTTTACGAGTCACATAGCTAATTTTACGAAACGCACGAACACAATTATTAGTACCTAACACATGCATAAAGTTTCTTTCATATTATTGCTAAGTCGGGAAGTGCTCCTGAAAATTGCCCAAACATAAGTGCTAATTGTATTCCCAAATTGTATTAACTAGCATACTAGTTTCAAAATAGACCTCAATTATGTAAATTTTGTACTTTGTGGTGAAAATAATAACGATAATTCAGAAACTGATTCTAAGTTTAGAACTGAGAAAAACTTTCAACAGAACTGTTTTCGACAATCGAAGATGATTGAAAGGGTTTTAATTTATTTAAATTATCTTTCTCTTTTCAGGGCTTTTCTGTCTATGGATCATTTATTTACAGATAATTATATAACAAGTCGTATAAAGTATGCACAAATTTGAATTACGTTGTTTAGCATTATGGCATATTTAAAACTAATAAAAGTTGAAATTACAATTATTTTAGATGGAATAAGCTCTACTGAAGTTTCCTTTGCGTAAATCCAATATAATACTGTTTAAATAGCTTTTTATATAAGATATGACTGGGGCAGAATAATATTCGATAAAAGAAGGAGGAAACACAATCTTAAAACTCGTGAAATGTCAAGTAGAGTTCTAAAGTACCTACGTATAAAGCGAAAAGATGGGAATATTATAAAATTGATGTGAGACAAGATATTAACTTTTTACGGGAGAATCGTTAGAGTACGTGTTTTATCTCTAGTTATACCAACACTTTTTGTTTATGCAACCTAATTCAAGATTATGTAAGGTCGAATTGAAGTGTGACCAAACATAATTTAAAAATTAAATTGAAATTTTAAATTTATAATGGAGCATGTAAGGTTCAGTTTAGATAAGTTGTAAAACGAAACAAGCTAACCATTATATTTTTCGCCGATTTATTGCACTTCTTATATTAATATTGCACATTCTATAGGATACTCTTCGCAGTTTTTTTTTGCAAATAATATTAGTTTCAGATGTTTTTTGTTTAATATAAAAAATATTGTTTTAAATTAATTAATTAATAACTTTTTTATTTATTGACCCATTTTGTTCAAAAACAATAAGGTCTTCACCTAGGCTAAGACTAACTTACTGTCCAAATTGCAATACAATCGAACATCTCGTTCTTAAGTTATCGTGCTTACTAGAAACATGACGGACGGATAGACAGACAGACGGACGGATAACTTGAAAAGTGTTTAGAATTCGATCACCAACACGGTGATATAAACATGTTTTCTCTACGAGCGATATTACCGGTTTTAGAAATGTACCGACCAAACGCAATATAGGTACTCTTTGCCTTGTATTCACGAAAGTATAATAAGCTAACCACTATGCTCGACGCCAGTTTACTGCACTTTTTATATAATTGTTACATATTACATGGATTCTTTGTAGTTTTTTGGTAAATAACATTAGTTTTAGACATTTTTGTTTAATTACAAAACAAAAAAATCGGTAAAGGTATTTACACAGAACTCCCCTCTTTATTCATATAAGACGGTTACTCTAAAAAATTATTAATAAGAGATGACATAAGATAATTATAATCGTCATGTAGTTAACCCTATTATTATAGAAAAAACCTGATAACTTTTTTCCATCAACTGTATAGTGGTGGGGGTAAAATGTTTCATTTTCTAATTTACAAAACATTTTTTTGTTGAAATAGGCTTAGAATACATGAAACGTGGAAACCTTAAAATTGAAGAAAAGAAAAATGTTCCATCATCATTCTATTGTAGTGGTAAAAAAATTTAAAAAAAAAATTATTTAAAATTTTCAAAACAAATTTCTTTTTTGAAATGTTATATCACGAAACGTGGAAATTTCAAATTTAAGCAAAAAATTTTTTTCCATCCCCCATTTTATATATATATTTTTTAAATTTTCAAAAAAATTTGTTTTTGAAATAGGTTTAGAATATCATGAAACGTGGAAATTTTAAATTTGAGCAAAAACAAACATTTTCATCATCCATTTTATACAAAACTCTAAATTTGAATTTTTTTTTAAATTTTTAAAAATATGTCTTTTACTTTATACCGAAGGGAAGTATTGCATTCGAGAAAAATCACCCTCCGAGATTTTTTCGGATTTTCACTTTTTCACGTAGATTACGAAAATATAGGTTTTCAATTGCGTCAGTCTGTCTGTCTGTCGGTCCGTCTGTCTGTCGGTCTGTTGGTGCATTAACTAAAAAACTACTTGACGGAGAACAGTCAAATTTGGTAGGTAGCTAACGCCACTGCTACCGAAGAAATGGTTAGACTTTCACTGGAAAATAGACAGGGTAGATCGTCTAAAGAAAATAGGTAATGGAAGAAAAATCTTTTCACTCAAATGTAAACTTTACTCGTTTCGTGACATTCTAAACCGATTTCAAAAAAAAATATTTTGAACATTTTAAATAGAAAAAATATTTGAAATTTTTGAAAATATTTTATAAAATGGGTGATGGAAAACATTTTTTTTTGCTCAAATTTAAAATTTCCAGGTTTCGTGACATTCTAAACTTATTTAAAAAAAAAACGTTTTTGAAAATTTAAAGCAAAAAATGTCAAATTTTTAAAATTTTGTATAAAACGGATAATGAAAAAATTTTTCTTGCTCAAATTTAAAATTTCCACGTTTGTATGTAATGAACATTCTAAACATATTTAAAAGAAATATTTTTTTGAAAATTAAAAAAAAAATTATAAAATGTTTGCTCAAATTTAAAATTTCATATTTCATTACATACCATTCCAAAAAAGAAACTTGTTTTGAAAATTAAAAAAAAATATTTTTCTAAATTTTTTTACCACTACAAAAGAATTTTTTCTCTACGAGCGATATTACCATGATGGAACAAAATATGTTTTCTTCGATTTTAAAATTTCCACGTTTCATTATATTCTAAGCTTATTTCAACAAAAAAATGTTTTGTAAATGACAAAATGAAACATTTTACCCCCACCACTATACAGTAGATGATGGAAAAAAGTTTCTGTAAGTACAAAATTTTCAATTTTTTTTTTTTTAGATCGGTTTAGAATGCCACGAAACGTGGAAATTTTAAATTTGATCGAAAAGATTTTTATTCATTGTGAAAGTTGTTCAGAATTCGATCACCAATACAGTGATATTAAATTTTTTTCTCTACGAGCGATATTACCAGTTTTAGAAATGTTCCGATTGAATGCAATACACTCTTCGTTTTGTATTTGCTAAGAGTATAACAAAAATCAGATGTGTAACGAGAGTTTATTAAGTTGAATTCCTCATCCGGAAATTAAATTTGTGGACACAAATGTACAAAATTTAGTAATAATAAAACGTATTTTAGAAAAACTACAACAATTTTACTTTATAGTGTACCATTATCTTCTTTACTTGAGAGAATTCAGTGCAGAGAGTCTTGGTATAAGGTACATTACGTATTTATATGCTAGTTATACAAGTAATATACAGATACATTTAGGTAGACGAAAAGTGCTGCTTCATAAAAACTGTTTGTCCCGATCAAATTGATACTATGCATGAGCTTAATAACTCAGATGTGTCATTTTACTACCACTGATGTTTCGTGAATGCAATTCAAGAAACCCTTCTTGTGTTTCATGAATGTTACCTATGAAAACATTATAGTGTCTGTTTATTAGATCTCTAATACAATGAGAATGCTTTATTAACATTTGAAAATGAATAAGTATTATAATTAATTTTTACAATTAGTTCCACATCCACGTAGTGAATTGAAAGTATAGAAATCGTAAAAAAATTTCATTTTTTTTTTCTTGAATCGTCGAGATTTTAAATTTGAGCGATTTTTTTTTCTCTCTATCGGTCTGTCTGTAACTTTTTTTGTCCGCACGTTTTCTCCGGAACGGTTTAAGATATTGATTTGAAATTTTATACATGTATATATTATAACGAGATCTGGAACCGGATTGTATTTTGAACATATCCGTTGACGGATTGGGGTGTAAATAGGGGTAAATAGAGGGAAATAAGTAATGCAAGCTGGTGTAAGAGTACAGAAACTTGAAATTTGATGTATGTACTAGAAGCCAAGGCCTCAAATTTTTTTATAATAGTTTCCATCCCCTCACCACCTCTCACTCCATTGTTAAAGGGGTTGATAAAGTAAAATTGAGATATTCACTTGAAACAAGTATACAGGGTGGTCGACAGAGGTTGTGCCAAACAAGAATGGTGGATAGGTGGGGCCATTTAGAAGTTAGTTAGCCCTAATGACCCTATCCAAAATATTACCGTTCTGGAGATATTATCTAATTTTTTTTTTTGAAAATTTCCCTCAAATCAGCCTTTTAGCAAGTATAACAACTTTTTTAATGGTTGTAACAGTAACAATAATTTTTATTATTTTCTGCATTTAAATAACATGAGGAAATTGATGGTAATTTGTTTAAAAGGATATCTATCTGAGTTACATTAGGGGAAAATAAAGTAAAAACAAACAAAAAATTTTGCTCAAATTGCGCTTCCTCATTTCTTATACATGCACGACATCTTCTTCGGATTTCCACTGTTGTTGTACAGAGCCACATCTCTTCTCTCATCGTTGCAAAAGCGGCGTTAATTCTTTCAATGAACTGGTTTTGGATGTGAATTTCTTATGAGAACACAAGTTCTTTAGCGCGTCCCCAGACGTGGAGATTAAGAGGTGTCAGGTCTGTGGACCGTGCGCGCCATGGAATAGGGCCACCTCTACCAGTCCACGAATTGGGAAATACATTATCTAAGTGCTCCCTGACGGTTATTCTGTAGTGTGCGGTACAACCGTCATTTTGAAAAACAATAGGCCTGTCTTCTTGAAAAATCGGCACTTCAACCAGTAATTCCGGCAGGGCATTCTGAATAAGTCCAGGTAATTATCACCATTTACGTTGCCCGTCAAGTAGTGCGGTCCGATAAGGGACCTTCCGATCACACCTGACCAAACGTTTACACTGAATTTTCGTTGAAATGAGGTCGGCCTAATCACACACGGATTCTCGCTCTTTGTGGCCCAATGGTGTAAATTATGTAAATTTACGATTTTCTTCCTAGTAAATGTAGACTCATCTGTCCACAAAATACTTTTAAAAAAGTTTCTGTCATCAACATCCGTATGTAACAAAGAACGGCAACATTGTATGCGCCATCGTCACCTTCATCGAGACCTAGGACAAATAATTAGGGTATCCATGAGACGTTTATATTGAGTATTGTAGAAGATTTTCAATTTATTTAATAAAATAATAAATTAGTTTGTTACTATCAAGTCGGAGAGCAAACTGAAAGCAAGTGAATAATGATTATTAAATGAATGTTGGAGTGTAATGGAAAGCATGTCGTCTATTTTCACGAAGAACTAACCACACTTTCCATGTGCTTACTCCTATCATTGCAGCTACATTCCTTATGCTTCTGGTTTGATCCTCATCAAACGCTTCAACTATGTTTTCATCATCAGCAACAGCATACTGTCTTGCGTGTATTCTCGATTCTCGAAAATTCAAATTGCCTGTCTCCTATAAACATCGATAGGTATTTGAAAATGTGTTGCGGCTAGGTAATCGTCTACCAGGATGCTGCCGCTGATAAATTATTTCTGCTTCACGTGCAACACCATTGGCTCTGTTATAAGCCATCATATCAGCGTTTTCTTCGTTAGTGTACGCAGCCATTGTTACGATATCGAAAAGATGCAAAAAATATGTTTAACAAAATAACCAAAACAATTTTTTTACGAAATTAACCAACACTAACAACAGCATTTTCTTACTTTTTATTGGGTATTTTGCCACTGAAAAATATTTAAAAATTTTAATGAAAAAACCTCTGCACCAAACGGATCAGACAGAGGTTGGTTCTTGAGTACTTGACTGTTTCAAAAAGGCTCACACCTAAAAATATATAAACTAGAACAATGTTATAAACTAAAAACTGAAAATCAAAGCTATAGGTAGCAACAGCACTAAGAGAAATTAAACCAAATAAAGTTAATAAAATGAGATAGTTTCTCGAGTCACAGACACATTCCGTAGCAGAAATAATCAACACTAAAATAGGGAAGCGGGTGAGTTAACTTCCATCGTTATTTGTTATTGTTAGCGTGCCCCGTATATCCTTGCAAACAAATTACTACCAATTTTCTCATGTTATTTAAAAAAAATTTTATTGCATGTGACATACGGATAAAAACCGCATTAAAGGGAGAAGTTTTTAAAACCATTTGAACATCTTGATAGCTTTTCGTTGTTTTGCAAATGCAAGGGAAAGTTGAATTTTATGATCTTTTCTATACCAATTCTGGGCACTCTGTTAGCTCATTATAATTTTTTTCTTTAATTATTATCAACGTTCCATAGAACACAGATACATTGCAGAAAATAATAAAAATTATTTTGAACTGTTACAACTATTAAAAAAATGTTATAGATGCGAAAAGGCTGATTTGAGAGAAATTTAAAAAAATATATGATAATGTCTCAAAAACGGTGATACAGATAGAGGTCATTAGGGCTAATTAACTTCTAAATGGCCCCACCTATTCACCATTCCCCTTTGGCACACCCTCTGCCGAACACCCTATATATTATAATGACATCAGGAACTAGATTATATTTTGGGATTATTCCGTTGAAGGGTTGGGGTTAAATAGGAATAAATAGGGGAAAATAGGTAAAGCAAGATGATAAGAGCACAGAGACTTGAAATTCGGTGTATGTACTAGAAGCCAAGGTCACAGATTTTTTTTATAATATTTTTCACCCCTCCCCCCACTCCATTATTAAAGGGGCTGATAAAATTGAGATATTCACCTGATATTTGGTACGCATATGCATTACAACGACATCTTGAACTAGAGTCTATATTTTGAGATGACTCCGTAAATGGATTGGGGGTTAAATAGGGGTAGATAGGGGAAAATAAGTAATGCAAGCTGGTAAGAGTACACAGACTTGTATGTACTAGAAGCCCCAGATTTTTTTATAATATTTTTCAACCCCCCACCACCCCACTCCCTTATTAAAAGAGTTGATAAAATTAAATTGAAAATTAAAATTTGGTACACATATGTATTGAATAAAAATAAGTAAAGCAAGCTAATTAATTCCATTTAAATGCAGAAAAGTTACCGAGTAAGTGCCACTGAATGATAGGGGTAGTCACCTTTTCTTGATGAAAACCGGGACATTAAACTACGCCCCACCATTATAAACATGCCTTATATGAAACATCGAATGCCTACAAAACGAAAAATATTGTTGATTGATTGATTGATTTGCCAGCGTAAGGTGGGCATTGCTGCCGATTCCGGGCATCCATGGAGGTTCGTTCCAACACTCAGCTTTGTCGTCCGTCGATCACGCACAACGGGCGGCCAAACCGCGTGCCGGAACCAAATCTCGGCTTTTATATACCGCCGTACCGGCTGCATACGCCGGGTTGGACATTGGATATGCTTATTGTCAGCAGCGAGAGCCGCATTACACATGGGGTGGGAATATAGGATGGGAAGTGTAGGTGTTTGTGAGATGCTTCTTTTAAGTTTCCGTGCTTCCTTTAAGTTTCCATCTATCGTCATCTCCTTGTTTTTCTTCTAAGATTTCTGTTTCTTCTGTTTCTGAATATGGCAGCTTTCATTTTTTTATTTTTTTGTTTTCTTTTTATTTATTAACCGTTCCACAGGTAAATATCCATTTACAGTGGCGTTGCTGGGAAGAGCCCTATCTCGCGGTAGCATTATTCTTTTTGCGTGTCATGAGAAAAGAGATCCGAAGAGATAGTTTGCTCACCCTGTATATCGTTTCTTTGAGACAATCGGTTTCAACTTCCGCCTTTCAAATTAATAATAAAATATTATGTTTTAAATCAATAAATATAGCTGATAAAAATTAAGATGGTAAACATCAGATAGGAAGATAGAACAGAATAATATCAATTAAATCAGATAAAATAAAATAAATTAATTTATAGCTTATCTGTCTTTCTGCAGCGTCTAGTGATTGCTGTTTTATTTTATTTCCTTTCCTTTTCTTTCTTGTGTTGAGTTGATTTTGTCCATTTAAAAACTTTCCACTGTATACAATTACTTTAGGTCACAACACAGCTATATTGCTTTGTAAACATATGTGCCTCATTTTGACACCGACTATGCTATTATTTATTGCCCATGAACCACTTATTGGGTCGTCTAGGATGTACGTAGGGACACTGCACTTCACTTGAGCTTGTTTGCTTTATTTGATTTAATATTATTAGAAAATCGCGTAATCATTAATTCCATATGAACTCTGTTTTTCTGTTGAGGCGCTTCATTTCACGCAGAATTTCTTAATCGATCGGTGGCTGAAATTTGTTCGAGTTTAAAGGGGTTTTTATCGCTTTTTAGAGAGCATCTTAAAAACACGTCTATTCACGACGACACTCAACTCACTTCCCCCCTACAAAATAAAAAAAATATTGTTGAAAAAAATACATATATTAAAATTCACTTCCTAGTTCAACTCCACATCGAGAAACTGACGTATAACGTTCATAAAGCATGATACAAACGATCACATGACATCTTGAAGTTGCGTTTGTATGTTGAGATTTGCATTCTACCGAATGGGAATTGCACTTAATATCTAACATCGCTCTGTTCTAATACTGCATAAATTGAAACAAAATTCCACAACTTATACAATATTTTGGGCCGTCACTAAGTCACAAGAGTCTTTAACTGTATTATATAATTTAGAAGAAAATCGAAACAACCTAATTTTGATGCCGTGATATTAAAACAAAAAATTGTGTATATTTAATAAGGCGAATTAAAACACGAATACGTAGTATTGAAGCCTGACCTAATTATTTAATCAATCTACTAACATGCTCTTTTTATTTAATTGTTTAATAAATAATAATGAATAAACGTAACGTTTTCAGAGACACACACGCTCGTTTAATATTGAGATATAAACACGTTTAGGAAGGAGCAAATAATTTAAGATTGTGTAAATGTGAACATATACAAATTCATTTAATGACTGTAATTATTGTCTTCTAATGGTTCAGACTGAAATATGTGCCTTAGTTGCAACTTCAGCTTGTCTACGAAGAACTATGTATTGTATAACCGAAGAAAATTATTGTACTTACAAAAACGTAGAGAAAGTGCACCGAAAATTACATAACGTGTTTGCGGAAAATCAACAAAAATATATCAAAACAAATAAATAATGCATGAATCTGGTAGAGGAGATTCCGCTCTACTACTAATCATTTTGTACGTCACAGTAGCCGTTTTAGAGATATTCGCTGTGAAAAATGGAATAGAACAGATATCCAGCGCTCCAAAGTACCCACTGCTTTGAACGCCGATAGAATAGAAAACAGTGGGGAATATGTCGATAATAATCTATATAACATCTTTTTACGTAGAATTTAATTGAGAACATTTGTTATTCTATATCTTCTTCCCGCTAGGGTGACGGTTTCTAAGAAAAACCCGAAAAATCTTACTTAAGTCCCGCCCGGAGGTAGTTTTTCGCGAAAAAAGGTGGTTCCATCCGCGGATAGGGTGGGAAATTCTCGGGTCCTTATTTCTACTCCCGGAATCTATTCTTGGACGAAATATCATTTGTGTATACATTTTTTCTTCTAAAAAATCTAATTAGCGTGGACTATGTTGCGGGTGATTTAATTTTAATATTAGTGACTGCTGCTGGAAATCAGAGACGGAATTGGGAATCGCACATTAAATATCATGAAATTCATATTTTATCTTAAATAACTTCGCCAAATTTTCTTACCACGTAAAACTATTTTTTTTTTATAATAGTATTTTTTTTAACACGAATTGCTTCTATTAATACAATGACAAATAATTATTTGATGACTTTAGATTTGGAAAGAAGGACGGACACGTTTGATGGTATAACCAAAAAATTCATTTTTGGCCACCAGCAGAACTAAAAAGAAATTATTTTTATCCTAAAATGTTTTGACTGTTTGATGAAACTTAGGATCTAAATTTACACGTTCTATCTAGGGTTCTATGATTGTTTTTGTCTAAAGGCCATTTTAATGTATTATACAAGACCTGAAACATAGGTTATCTAGCAAATTTTAATGTATTCGATATTTTTTAAGTTAATTTGATTTTTTTTCGATAATAAATGCCCATAACACTATCGTAGTTTTTATATATGTTAATACTTGAATAATAAAGTGAAACATAGATAAATATTTGGCTGGTGCTATGAGCGCTCTTTAACGCAAAAAAATCAAATTAATTAAAAATATATGATCCTATGCAAAAAGTTCAAGACGAGGCTCACATAGTAAAATGCAATGTACATACCTTGTATATTTAATCTATGGATATGTATATCCACAAAATGGAGAAAGTATATCTAACGTACATCTAATGAATGTGGAATTAACATTCCCAGCGTGTACGTTTGTCGCCGACTTCCATATCTATTTTATATCCATTGGATGTACATAAACATATGCAATGTACATTCACTGGATATGAAACACACATTATATACACAATCACATATTTTATAAATATACATTACATATCTCTGAAGTAGTTTCCACGGACACTTAAAACACTTATTGAATACTGCACTCGACGGGTGTTGCGCCAAACATGTTGGCATCATCGGGAGATGACTAAAACAAACAGTTTTAATCATCTCGATGATATCAACACGATTGGTGCAGCACGCGTTGAATGAAAGTGTTCAAGTGTTTTGATGTTCGTGGGAACTACTTCAGAGGTATCCATATAAGAGGTAATAAAACACAGATAGTTTAACAAGAAATATATATTATATAACTATTTTAAGCATATACAAATTTTACATTTACAAAATATCCTAATTATTACACAATAAGTGTAAGTATACTTTTATACCTTCTGATAGTTTAACAAATTGTATAATACTATAGTTACTCATGTCCTACATATGTGTTTAAAACATTCTCAACTATCAATAAGTTATATAATATGAGCATATGTAATTTTTATTCACTATATTTATTAAATATATACCCAATATGACTTGACATAACAGCAAATTTTTAGGCCTCTGTCACTTAGCGCCATCTCAACTAAACACGCACGTACCACAATGAGTTAAATATGAAACTTGTAAATTTTCTGACCCTATATTTACATATCTAAAGAATTGCATTATAATAAATATACTCTTTCATTATGGGAGCTTCATGGAAATGTAACAGCATAATATAGTAATAAGTAAATATAAAATCCAGAGAATAAGAAAGAGTTAACTTCCATCACGCATAAACACTATGCACACAACACTATAAGGCTTAATGGCTGCCGGCTGTTGCAAATTACAATTCAGAAACGAATGATGCGTCGGCGCACCACGCCATAAATTAGTGGCGCATGCGCAACAGAAAATGAGATAAAATTTGAGTACATGTATAATTTAATTGTACCTTAATGGACATGTTATGTATAAATTATTATGTATACATATACATTGTATATGACACTGATGGGTGTCAGTAGCTGAATATACATTTCAAGTCATATGTATATTGAAAAATACATATTCAAATTCCAGCATCTAATGTATATGTTATGGATGTACATATCCACGAGATGTTATGTGGGGGTAGTGTGACCTTGGACATTGGTGCAACCTTGGATTGTGCATATGGGAAATTCACACACACTTCACCTGTAATATCAGTGGATCGAATATAAATTACAGCAGCGTACGCATTTGGACTAACGTCAGCAAATCCAAAGATATCTATGGAGGAATTTTGGAAAACTGCTAAATGGCGGAGAATTTGTAAACTATTCAATAGTGTAAGTTCTTCTTGAAATGTCATCCACAAAGAGACCCCATCATTAGGGGCTTCTTTATCCCAGTCGAATTTTAATTCCCATAAGTAATTTTTTTATTAATAATTTTACAAAAAGAGTAATTGGTGCTAAGAAACCTAAAGGATCAAAGATGCGTGCTACTAAAGACAACATATTTCTTTTGGTGCAAGGCAATATAGAGAGGGAAGTTTTAAAGTTAAAATTATCAAACGACGGGTTCCATTCTAAACTCAAAACCTCTAAGCTATCTTTGCCAAAGGCCATAGGCTGATTTAATTGTAAGAAATCAGGAATCTGGGATAATAATTCACTAGAATTTGACATCCATTTTGCCATTTGAAATCCGCCATTTTCAAATAATTTTACTAACTGTGTATAACCATTTTTTACATGGGGTAAAATACTATTTAAATCTCGAAGAAAATATGGCATGGCATGGGGATATAGCAAAGATTCATCTTCTGCTAACTGCTTTATGGTACGTAAACTTAAATATGATGACGATTTTACGCCAAAGGTGACTGTATTTAATTGGTAAATCAAAATATATGATAGGATATACATACATATATACATAGAAATTTGCGACGAACTAACCTATGTTTCAGATCTCGTATGTCATATTAAAATACGCTTCAGACAAAAAACAATCATAGAACCAGAAAATTTAGATTTTTAATTTTAGAAAAATATTTTGGAAGAAAGACAATTTTTTTTTTGTCCTGCCGGAGACGCCAAAAATAAGCCTTATCTACCCACCTCCCTTGGATACGTAATTTGAAGTTCAGCCCTATCGGAATAAATAAAAATGAGCCTTATCTATCCACCTCCCTTGGATACGTAATTTAAAGTTCAGTCCTATTGGGATAAATATGCAATAAAAAGACACCTTTCTATTGCATATTTTGTGCATATTTTATGAAACACCTTCCTAAAGGCCGGTTTATCAATGCGAGGATAAATCCTATGGTTAAATCACAGTTTAATAATACAGTAAGGTCACTTCCCCTACTGAGTGTTGTAGTCCACGCGTTGATAGCAAGAGTAAGACTACACTCAGTAGGGGAAGTGACCCTACTCTATTATTAATCTGTGACTTAACCATGGGATAACTTTATCCTCGCATTGATAAACCAGCCCTAAGAGTTCTTCCAAATAGGAAAAAGTCAGATCGAATTCCATAACACTAAAACTATTTTTTGTCGAAAACGGGTTGCTCTATTCATGTCGAACAAGAGCATCTTTTTAGAAAAATGTTTAAACATTTTAAAATTGGCGTTTCAACTTCAACAAAATTTATTACTGGTATTTTACCCCTAGTTCTTTACACAAGATACGAAAGGCACCATACTTTTGAATTAATGATACCTCTTATTATCTATAGTATCCAAAGCAGTTTGAAAGCTACTCACAAAATTTAACCTTTAAGGATTAATTAATAGGTTCGAATGGGGCGCGATAGTAAAAAATAGCAATCTAACCGTTATACTCTTCGTCGATTTACTGCACTTTTTACATAATTGTTGCACATTCTGTAGGATACTCTTCACAGTTTTTTTGTAAATAACATTAGTTTTAGACAATTTTAGTTTAATTACAAGACAAAAAAAATTATGTAAACATTTTTTTTCGTTCTTAAGTTATCGTGCTTACAAGAAACGCGACGAGCGGACAGACAGACGGACGGACAGACATTTTGAAAGTTGTTCAGAATTCGATCACTAACAGAGTGATATAAAAATGTTTTCTCTACGAGCAATATTACCGGTTTTAGAAATGTGTCGATCGAATGTAATATACTCTTCGTGTTGTATTTGCGAAGAGTATAATAATAGTTATTTTCAGTGTTATTTTGACTCGAAGTGTTGCTCCATACCCCTGGAACATTCATTATATTATAGTTTAGATAGGTATTTTTTTACAGTATTTTTGTGCGGTTAATCAAAAATAATTAGGAAGAGCGTGCTTTAAATTTATAATAAAACATAGTTTACACATAAAACATGAGTTACACGCCTATGCAAGACAGAAGCGGCCTGCTTTCTACAGAGAATATTCTAGCATGCTATTCTAAGTGTATTCCAAAAAGTACACATTTTGAAATTTAACACAAGTTATAAAGTTTAATAGACAGTCGCAGCCGGTATTGCCCAAAATACGTAAGCTTCGTTCAAACCGTATATTGCAGCCGCGATATCTTCTACATTTTTAAACTTGCTTCTGGTGAATTATAAAGACGTTGCTTTGAAACTATACTTTTAATCAAAAACCATAGTATCATCTTGCTCTGAAATTATAATAAAACATAGTTTATATAAAATATGACAGTTTACACACTTCTGGTGCGCACCCTGTATGACGAATATGACCCAATTTCCACAGGGAATTTTCTACCATGCTGTTTTACATATGTTCCATATTTGAAAAATCTAATAGGAGTTTATAAGAAACGGTCTACACAAAGTAATGTACACAAATTTCTTCTGTACAATTGAAGCAAAATTTGTTTAATAACAATTTTAATAGTTTCTCTTAACGCATAAAAGAGAAATAGTAATATTCTAAAATTCTAAGCCAGAATTTTAATACATTAATATTAAGGTTTTACAGTCGGTTCAAAAAGAGTAAAAGAGATCCAAGAGCGTGCGGTTTTACAGGTTTTGCAAACTCCATGATTTATTTTGGTTGTTATTTATTTATTTTATTCAATAAGCGATCTACGACCGATAAGTGTAATGTCTTATTTACTTAAACTTTGCAACATTTCACCTTTTATAAGCAATTAAGAATCGTATACATAACATAGCAAAATATCCAGAGTAACGCCACTGTAAGATAACACATACCGACGGAACTCCAATTAATTTTATTACTTTTGTCAGTTCCCTATACACCAAATAAAATAATAGAAAAAACTAATAATACGTTGTCTCTTCTTTACTAGGTGGTAAAGCCATTTACTTTAATGTAATTTTGTGATAGAACATTGTCAACAACTGGATAGCTTTACTGAAATAAACCTGCAATTTGCTTTGATAAAAATGCCGCTCATTTTGTGCTCTACTCCTTACTCTGTATGAACCCACTAGAGAGTCTAGAGGGGAGCCTTTAATCATGGACAAAGAAATCAGGCAGAAAAATAATTGTCATGGATATAAATCTTCCAGAAAGAAAAAAGAAAATGCCTTTTATAAAAAAAACAAATAAGCAATACACTTTCTCTATAACTCTTATCGTGCATTGTAATAATTAAAAATTAAATCGCTATATATTTTTGAAGAGAAACTGCCCTGTCTTGGGACAACCTATGGTACATATATTAAATTCGTACTTGGTCGTAAACATTTGTTGTGGGTTTCAATTCAAGACGTCCTTTAGGGATAACCATAAAGGCTTTTTGTAGAGCCGAAACTTTATTACAACGATTTCAGACACTAAAACGATGTCCCTAGGCGACGAAGGTGGGTCCAAAATTAAATGTTCCGAACGTATTCATGATACACACATAGTATTGATTAGAATATTTAGTTCTTAATAAGCAAACAGAAATTATTCCTGCTTTTTTTTATGTACAATATGTCTATGGGGTACCGCAATCTTATAAACCTTCTTACTGTTGGTTATTCGAGAAAATATTGTCCTTTATAAAAAGTTTTGTTTATCTTGGGAAATCATGAGCAAGGGGTCAGATTTGCGGTAAAATATACATGGTCTTCAAAAATGTAAAAGTGTTAAATTTCTAATAAGCATTTGTCTTTATTTTTTAATTTTCTTGAAGGCCTTATTTAACATAATTGTTTAAGAACTCAAGAAGTGTTTAAAAAAGGGGTTGAGTAAAAAATGGCAACAGTCACATTTCACAGAAAATAGACGCTGCGATTTTGTAACTGTTTTAAAAATAAAACATAAAAATGAAGGTAAAAATTGCAAATAATGATTCAATTCTTACCTCACCCGCATTTAATTAAATTATGGATACGGGGTTTCTCCAAGACACGAGAAGCATGAAAGTAAAAAAAATCAGTAAAGGTATTTATACAGAACTGTCTTCTATATTTATAGAGGGCAATCACTCGCAAAAATTATGAATTACGAAATGACATGAGAATAATCGGAATGTAGTTATCATTATTATTACAAAGAAAACCTGATAACTTTGGTCAAAAAATATACATAGTAGTCATCTAACAGCAAAAATTCAATATTAAATAAGTGCCAAATATGGAGGGCTTGCGTAAATACCTCTACAAATTTCCACCATGGTTGAATTATTTCTTAGGATGATTTCAATACAACTATAGTAGGTGTCTCCCTTGCCAATTATGTTACCTATCTGCCAAATATTATTGCACATCTACGTAGTGGAGTAGTAGTAGATAAAACATTTTCAATTTTTCTTTAAATAGGTTTAGAATGTCATGAAACGTAAAAACTTTAATTACACTTAGTTATGAAGATACTTTACTTTAGTTATAAAGATAATGCCTGTTTGATTCATTTAGTTCTTAGTTAAATTGCATTTGCCATTACATACTTAACAAAAATATTGTAAATATTTCATAGACGTAATCTTGATGAATAGTCATATTTTCCACAATTAATAAAATTTGAATCCCTAGAGATCATCACCAACGCATGGATTGAAATTACACCCCTGATTACGGAGTGCAACACAACCATACAGATACCGCTCCCCAAAACCAGATCACCACAAAACGTAGACGATTACAGAAGAATAACACTCTGCAGTGTCGAGTACAAATATTACGCACAATTCCTTCTTAAACAAATTAAAAAGTACATCGGCGAACTACCAGACTATCAAACGGCATATATTAAGGGCAGATCAACGAACGAACATATGTACACCGTCACCGCCAGACGAATCCTGGAAGAAAAGTGGAGAGACGGAACAAAACTACATATAGTCTCAATTGACCTTCAAAAGGCATTTGATACCATATGTCACGAGGCTATAGAGGAGTGCAGCCCTACCTAATAAACAGGATAAAGAAAGCATGCCTACACAAAAACAGCGCAATGCCATGGTTTGGACAGACAACGGAATCAAAATTGAAGAGCATAAAAGTCAAACAAGTATGTTCGCTATCCGCCCGACTATTTACCACAGTATTGGATCAAGTGATACAAAGCACAATAAAGCATAATCAGAAAATCAATGTAAACGCAGAAACGATAAGGCCTCCTATCGTGCTGGTATACGCTGACGATATACTCATCATCGCCGAGGAAGAGCAATACATCGTCAAATTTTTAAGAAACATGAAATCACATCTGAACTTCTCTGGAATAAAAATAACCTTCAAGAAGAGCCTAATAATGGTGCGAACCCATTGACTAAATCGAGTCCAGCCAGTGCGGAAGAATACAGAATAGGAGGCTACACCCTGAGAACCACGAACAGAATGAAATATCTAGGAACATATCTTACGAATCAACTGAAAATTAAGGAAACAGTAAAGCATATAATCAAAACGGCCTACAGTCACAAGAGCTATACCACCTTTCATTGAGGAAAATAAACCACAATAGAGTCTGACTAAAAAGATATACACGACCATTATAATGCCGTCAGAATGAGAATTATCAAATAAAATAGACAAATTAATTTTAGAATTTTAATTGCTAGCAGCAGGTTATCGAAAGATTGCTAAAATTTCATTAATATTTTTTACATATAGTTTTTATTTTTAGTTCTCATAGATAGTTTTTTCTGCTGAATATGTTTCATATCTATTTATCTGTTTATATAAAAATAAATTTAAAATATGCCGCTCCTGATTTTGTACAATTGTTATCCGAGACTTCTTTGGTTGAGGAATTATTGACCATCCACGGATTAGAAGAACAGTGGTACCGATTAATTAATTTTACACTAAAATTAATGAATTTTACATTTTGAGGAATTTATATTACTCGGCAATAATAAACAATTTTTTCTAATCACTTAATATTCTTTTCATTGCGTTCCGCCGAGCGTTCCGCCGAGCGGCAACACATGATAGTTGATTATAGGTACTTAATTTTTTTCGTAGGTGTCATTCAGTGTAATATTTTTTATTTCAACCCTTCTAATCAAGTAAAAGCAAGAAAAAAGTATAAAATGTTACATCCCTATAGCTCCTTTTTGGTTTTATTCAAATATCTCAAATAGTTAACGAGAAAAATAATTTAGGGGTTGTCACCTCCACATTTCCTGTACTAAAGTGGGTATTCCCCTGCAATTGCGGTGGAGAGCCGGCTGTATAGATTTCCTATGAATAAGATACATGAAAAACTTTGTGTGAGTGAGTAAGTACTAGCAGAGACCTACAGGGAGCCACTTTTAATATAAGCAAATTTCTTAAGTCATCGAATACATGAATAAAACTTACGTCAAAATGTGGGTTTTGAGTTATACAATCAGATTATAGTTGGCTGCCAGGCTGAATTTGCCCGCAACCCAGAGTCACCCTCGATTAAAGTTCCTTTTTTTGTGTGTTTTCTTAAGTCATCGAATACATGAATTAAACTCACGTCAAAATGTGTGTCTTGAAGTATACAATGAGATTATAGTTGGCTGGCAGGCTGAATTTGCCAGCAACCCTGTGTCACCCTCGATTAAAGTAATTTTTTGTGTTTTCTTAAGTCATCGACTACAATGAGATTATAGGTGGCTGCCAGGTTGAATTTGCCCGCAACCCTGATACACCCTCGATTCAATTATTTTTTGTGTGTTTTTTTTGTCACCGAATACATTTTTTTGAAAATTAAAGTATAAACTTTCTAGTTATTATAAAAATATGGGTTCTTCTTCTTTTTTGCCCACATTCAAGAAAATTATGTAACATAGTGTAAGAGAACTATCATTTCTGACGAAAAAGGTGAATTTGTCTCGTAATTTGTTAACTAAAATTGCATGAGGTAAATTAAAAAAAAAACAAAATACATTTGTAGATAATTTGACGAAAAATAACAACTTATTATTCTTGTAAAATTGAATAAAAAATATCCCCCCCCCCCCTTCTTTGTCGACGCTAATACTGCCTGCTGCGCTGATATTTATTCACAATTAGATAGCAAAATAAAAATCAAACTTAACTAACCTAACCACCTAACCATCCCATGAAAGATTGAAATCATTATAGGAAAAAGAAGGAAAACATTATTTCTGCCGTCAAATCAAACCTGAATTTGTGAAAAAATGCATTAATTTTTACAAACTAAAATTAAAAATTCGGCGTCCCAAGGAGTTGACAAACAGCGCTAGCGCAAGGAAGAAATAGTTGAACAGACAAGACGGTACGGAGAGAGCAAATTTTATTGCATCGAGCCGGCATTGTTGGACCGAGAGTTAACGACACGTTACGAACATAGTGATTTTAATGATTTCAGGTTAATACTGCCTGCGGCGCTAATAATTGTTAACAATTAGATATCAGAATAGAAACCTACTAACCTAACCTAAAGAAATCACACGAAAGAATGAATTTATTTTGAGCAGAATAAAAACCTACTAACCTAACCTAAACCATTCATAGAAAAGAATTTGTGAAAAATATATTAATCACAAAATTAAAGAAAAGAAATTCAGCAGGCATAGGAGTTTGAAACTGGGATCTTTCGCACCGTAAGCGAGAGCATTACCTATGCGCCAACCATACGGCTGATGATGAACACTAGGGCAAGAAATAAATAGTGAGACAAATGATATCACGCTTCTTTATTCGTCCGCCACAGCAGCACTAATACATCCCGGCCCGATGCTACAAGATTTGCTCTCTCCGTACCGTCTTTTGTTGAACAAGTGGTACAATATAGGGCGGCGCTGACCGACTACACCCACATAGTAACAGGCTCTCGCTCTGTATTACGTCATCTGACCTTGACACTTTCATATCGACGGGCTTTTTCTTGAATAAGGGCAAGAAAGAGGAGGCACCCTTATTTTTATAATAACTAAAGGGTTTCTACTTTAATTTAAAAAAAAAATGTGTTCGGTGAGTTAAGAAAACATAAAAAAAACGTTCTCTCTCTGGGTATATCAGGGTTGCGGGCAAATTCAGTCTGGCAGCCAACTATAATCTCATTGTATACTTCAAGGCCCACATTTTGACGTAAGTTTTATTCATGTATTCGATGACTTAAGAAAACACAAAAAATTACTTTAATCGAGGATGACTCAGGGTTGCGGGCAAATTCAGCCTGTCAGCCAACTATAATCTGATTGTATAACTCAAAACCCACATTTTGACGTAAGTTTTATTCATGTATTCATTCGATGACTTAAAAAAACACAAAAAATCGTGACCGGAAGTGAGGCCAAAATTCCATGACGCGGGCAAAATTTGCTTATCTTAAAAGTGGCTCCCTGTAGGTCTGTGCTAGTACTTACTCACTCATACAGTTTTTCATGTATCTTATCCATAGGAAATCTATACAGCCAGCTCTCCACCTATAAGTACTTTAGGTGAAGATAAACATTCAGTCGACAAGATACCAATGACACGTGCAATTTTTATAATATGCTAATCTGTGTATACCCTTTGTTAAACGCGCAAAAATACCTTAAGTTGGCCATTCCCTGGAAAGAGACATCCGATAGGGAAATATTTATTATTTTTGCCCATAACTTTTTTTTCTTAGTACATATATTTAAAAAATATATAAGAGTACCTAAGTAGAACTATAACAAGACTATTACTATGAATTTTCACTCAATAACTTCAGTGGTTTGCAAAATAGCTCGATTTAAAACTACGAAATAGGAAGATTAACATAATTTTTTTATTTAAATCGAGCTATTTTGCAAACCACTAAAATCATTGAGTGAAAATTCATAGTAATAGTCTTGTTATGGTTCTACTTAGGTACTCTTATAGTTTTTTTAAATATACGTACTAAGAAAAAAAAGTTATAGCTAAAAATAGTAAATATTTCCCTATCGGATGTCTCTTTCTAGGGAATGGCCACCTTAACATAAAACATTTTAACACTGCGCATATGAGAAAAGTTCAGTTATATAACTGTTTTATAGTTAAATTAATAATAAAATAGCAGTGATGGAGTTAATGAAATAAATTATTCGAATCGGAAAAGTACAAGAGAAATTATTATCTCTCATAAATAGGAGTACCTATATCTAATAGTGACATGTTTAGTATTGTTATGGTTAGGGTGAGTTATTACCACACCAACGACAATATTGACGGAAAGGATGAAATTACGGAGAATAGACAATTGCTTTAAATGATAATAGAATCACGGAACAACCATTTAATGAGCATTTACATAAATCAACAATATCTTTAAAAATATAATGCGGTTGTTAAGAATTCATGAATACGGGCTAACGATATATTATTTTAATATCACTAATGGCTCCTTTCAATTTTCATAATATTAATATGCTTTATACTTATGGGAATATTAGTTTTTGTAATTATGATAAAATCTATGTGGGTATATACCTACATATTAAACATTTGATTTAACATAAATAAAAAAGTCAAAACATATTTCTTTACTTAAATAGGTACTGATTATGTACATTATTATATAATAAATATACAGGGATCTTAAAATACTTTGGGGTAAAATTAGCTTCATTTATTTGTTTAAGGAAATACACTCCCAATAATAGATATTTGTTTAAATGTGCGCGAGTGTTTAATGCAACTTCTTTGTTCTTCGAAATTTACATATGAATATGAATAATCATCACATCATTCTCATGCTAATACACATTAGAGCAATAGAACAAGAGGGTAATTTTTATGATAGTTAGCAAAATTCATCATCTTTTGACTGTCGCTAATAGGCAAAAAATTAAGATTAAGTACTTGTTTGAGTATCTACAGAGCGATTAGATAGATCCTTACATTTTGGTGGAATTTTTCTTCCAAATTTCATTAAAAAATTGTATTTTTCTACATGTTAATTATGATTTACAATTTTGAAAAATAGTCCTATGCATTTTGATTTTTGTTTCGGAATCGCTGAAAATTTAAGAGGTTGTTCTCAAAATGGTAGAAACAAAAATCTGAAAAGTCTGCCGACTTACTCCTTGTGGATTTCTTTTTTATTTCTAGATGCACTGCATGTATTTATAATTAATTTTGTTAGTTCGATTTTTTTTTTTTAGAAAAAGATAAGAAGACAAAGAGAACAGGGCAGAAAAAACTGCGAAATGAAAGGACGTAGAAAATTAGCATGGTCTAGCTGCCCCCGTGTTTTTTCAACGAAACTTTGGGAACTTTTTGTACCAATAAAATTCAATTCTATGAAAACATCAAACTTCTTCAATCATTACTTTTTGACAAAAAAATATTTTCTAAATAATATAACCCTGGTTAAAAGTGATTAAAAAAAAAAGCTTGAGTTATTTGCTTTTGCATAATTTTTAGATGTACAGAGTAAAAAGTTACGTTCTATTTTATACGTTTGCTATTCGTATGTATTATAATAAGATCTGGAAGTAGATTATATTTTGAACTTATTCCGATGAAGGGTTGGATGTACAGAGGGGCAAATAAGTACCTAAAGTAAGCTAGTAAGAATCCAGGCACTTGAGATTTGGTGCATGTACTAAAAATCTAGGTCTCAAACTTTTTTTTATGATTTCTTTCACCCCCACCACTCACCCCATTATTAAAAGGATTAACAAAATAGGATTAAGATATTAACTAGATTATATGTTGAGCTTATTTCGTCAAAAGGTGGTGGGGAGTAAATAGAGGTAAATAAGTAAAGTGATAGTCCAGAAACTTTGGATTTAGTGTATATACTAGAAGCCTACGTCTCAATTTTTTAATAATTTCTGCCACCCTCGTCACCATCCCCACTACATTATTATATTTTTAAAACATCAACAACCCCCATTAACACCTTGAGGCAGATGATATCAAGTATTATATTATTTCCACATACTGGAGAGCGAATACAGTATCAAGATGTTGCATGTGGAAGATACATATCCACAGACTTTTATTAAAAAATTCAGTTCAGCGTGCTGTGAAACAGATTCTTGTACGATTTGTTTTTCCTACGATGATCAGTACGCATTATTGTCCGATTATACAGGAGAGTCCGTAAATAATGGTCCATAGAGCACAGTGGATTTCTGACATTAAAATATTGAGATTTAGCTGAACTTACCTTGGTCTAAGAGTTGATATTAACAGTGATACAGTTTGTTAAAATCAATACTGCAAGAGAAAAAGTGATAGCATTACGGGTAAAAAATTTAATCGTACATTTACATATTAAACATTCCTTGTGTGGCGCCCTTTAGGATCCACACCAAAAGAGAAGCAGATTTGAATTTTTCATCTTAAAAAATCCCTATTAACCAATTTTTATATCAAAATTTGGAAACGTTATTAGAGAAAATTAAAAATATAGTATCAACTTTAACACCACGTATCTCTGTTAATATGAACTTTTGGAATAAGGTAAGTAATATCGGAAATCCAATGCTGCTCTATGGATTATTACTTACAGACCGCCCTGTACCTACCTACCTTTCTATTTACAAATTCTATTAAATCAATAAATTGTTGAGAAGAAAAATGTAAAGCTTAAACAAGCATACAGTAAATAGTGATTTAAAGAAATGCATGGGTATTATAAGTAGGTACGTCAGACGGTCAACATTAAATACATTTTTCAAGTTTCCCACACGAAGGTATTTGCGTGTTCCTGTGATAATAGCTAAATGCCAACCACATATCTATTTCCCTGTTTTATCCTATAAAACAGCACAGGGGGTCATTTCTATAGCCATGATTCTACGCAAATATCGATTTTAACCCCAAGTTTATCAGATATGCTGAAATCAGGTTAGGGCGATTAGCAATAAAAACAAATTGCCATTAGTATGTTCATGTCCACGGCAATGGAGGTTATACAAGCTACTACAGAATCTCGACTTTTACGTTTATCCAATTTTATCCAACTTAAAGAGTGTTTTAAATTAATTAAAAACCAGCTCGGAGCTTGTTGCCAAGCTATTAGGAAGATCTAATTACGATAAAGTGACATACAACAAACTGTAAATTCAGCTTTTGCTTTATTACCTTATTAGGCACACTCTTTCGTGATAATAACCATTATTCATGTATTCATTACAGTTTGCAGTAATCGTTGCGAGCATTTTACTTATTTGTCACATTTAATAATAATAGTAATAATCACAACGATTGCAAAGAAGCAACTCAAAAATCTCAGCATGACGTGGGGGACTACAAAAGGACTTTTGATAGCGTTCCGAACACTTGGATCGCTGAATCTCTCAAAACTTATTAACAATGAAAGAATGGAAAACAGAAATATGGCTCTACCACTTGAAAGGTCACCTAAGAATGGGGAACGTGTAAAATTTTCGTCTTTACTGTTTTGTTTGGCGCTCATTCCGCTATCAAACCAACTGAATAAACAGAGATTTGGCTTAGAAATTAACGGCAACCATAGAGTGAACCACCTGTTCTACATGGACGACCTGAAGTTGTTTGCTACGAGTGAAGCTCAACTAAAGCAAGATATTGTCAAATCGTTCAGTGACATCAGAATGGAAATTGGTTTAGACAAATGCGCTACTCCTCTAGTGAGGTAAATATATTATAAGTCAGAACATCGTACTGAATAGAATAGAATAAGTTTATTTTACAAAGTGTTCTATAAAATACAAGATAATAAAAATACACAGTAAAATAAACTAACGAGCTTCATATAAGTGCAAATAGCACTGTGCATGAAGAAAAGAGTAAACAATAAATTTAAATCCAAGTATAATATTATAAAAGTATTAAACATATACATACACACACATATCCATATATGCAAGCATATATACATACACTCTACACATAAACACACACAGTTTTAATCAAGGTAAATACATAAGTATATATACAAGCATATAAAACACATAAAGATATATACATATACAAGCACTTAAGTTAAACTCATGTATCGTATGTTATGAAAGCAGCGTTGAAACTTTAAAACAGATTTTGGATTTATAATGGTGTGAATTTCATCTCGGCTGAGTGTTTCTAAAATACATTGTTTTACTCTGTGTTTATATTTCTCAAAGTTAGTTATATTTTTTACATCGACAGGTAAAGAATTAAATGCTCTAGGACCCAAGTAAGTAGGACATCTTTGTCCGCGCGTTGTATTTGTTTTAGGAGCTATTAAATTATTTCCTAAGTTAAACCTAGTTTTTATCGTCGTGGTATGAATACCGGGTGACCACTGGTATAGAACACATTGACAAAAAAATAGCATCCGAATATCCATAACCTTTACATCTTTAAATAAAATATTGGATGGGTAGCTGAAACCGTTTTTAAATATAAAGAGTCTTTTTTGCAGTGAGTCCAAATTTTTCAAGTAATAGTCCAGTACTCCTCCCCAGCCTAGTATACCATAATTTAGGTGTGATTCAACAAGTGAGTGATAAAGTATTTTTAGGTGTTTACTATCTAGAACATCTCTTAAACACTTAAATCTATAAACTACTTTCCTTATTTTTTAAGTACATAATTTACTGAACGATCTATATGTAACTTGAGAGGAACATATAAGTATTTGGGTATCAAAGAGTGCGCCGAAATCAACGACAAAATGAAAAGTAAATTAGCAAGGGAATACTGCCGACGCATTAGACAAGCTCTGAGTTCGAGTTAAATGCAAAGAACAAAATCACAGCAATAAACACTATTGCTGTTCCGATAGTTATCTACAGCTTTGGAATTGTCAACTGGCTTCGAAGTGATATCGCGAAAATGGCCAGGAGAACCAGAGAAATACTAACATTGGGCGTAATTTATTATTGGAAGGCAGATGTACATAGGTTATACTTCAAGAGAAAGGACAGTTTCCGTAGATTAATAGAGTTGGAATCTGCTTATGACTCCTCTATTGTGGTACTGAGCGCGTATATCCGACAGAATAAGGACAAATTTACACGACTTATTAATGAACATAATCATTAGAAAAACTTGTACTCTATTCAAAAAGGATCATGTAAAATCTATGAAGAATAGCTGATAACCGAAACCACTGACGAGGACGATAAGAGGAAAAGAGAAGTGCTCTGCACAAAGTCATTACGTTCGCGACCTTGACCGATTAGCAGTGGATAAGGAGCTTGAAAGGAGAAACATAAAATGTAATATTAGCAGCACAGAACCAAGCGCTAAATATCAGATATCACCAGAGGATGATTCTGAAACTGTCTGTTGACAGCAAGTGCGGGATGTGCGGTCTGGCAGATTAACATGTTAGTCACTTTGGTGGTGGGATGTACTACTTTGGCACCATCGGAATACACTCACCGACACAACAGAGTAGCTAGCTATCTAACTAGAGTCATGTGTAAGCAAATTGATGACAGCATCGCAAAAATATTATGAAGATACTCCTGGTAATGTTGTTAATCCCACTTATGTGGGATGTGTCCATTATTATTTATGGGGAAAATTCATGGGAATCGACCAGACATCGTCGTACATAGTAAAAGGAGTAATCCTATTTGCTGATGTGTCTATCCCGAATTATATCAATGTGACACTCAAGGAAACTGAAAAATTGAATAGGGACAAAGACCTCAAATAGAAGGAACAGAATGTGAAATACAAAGACACAGTCGCAGTCGTACCAGTATTTGTAGGGGCTCTCGGAACTGTCAATGGCCATGATCAGGGTCTGCAACAACTGCCTGGCCAACCGAGGGCGTAAAATATGGACATAATCACACTGTTGGGAATGACACGTATTTTGAGAAAAGTTCTGGAGTAGGAGTGTCTGTAATCCCTTGTTGTGATCTGGACTCAGATCTGTTGGAGGAGACATGACCAACGTTGCTTTATGGATCCAATAACCTTGAACGGGCTCTTGAAGACAGCTTTTAATAGTTTGCATTTTAGCAGTAAAATGAAAAATTCCTAGTAAAAATTTAACATTACAAGAAAAAAATGTAGGTAATAAAATGACTTGGAGACATATTCGATCTAGAGTATGCGAGAGATTGCCCAAGAATTTTACACACGCCATTCGCTTTGGTCTCCTGTTAAGCATGCAACACTAGCCACCGTAAACAAATTGTTCTACGCTACTGGTTATGTGAGAAATTCCAGGAAATTTACCATACAGAAATCTACAGAACCCCCACGACGAAAATAAGAATTTGTCAGTGCGGTCACATTCGCTACCAATGGGACAGTGTCTTGTCAAAATTACAGATATTGGACTACAGAAAATCCTCATTGGGTAATTAACTGTAATAGCCAATATTCCCAAAAAGTCAACGAGTGGTTTGCAATTCTTTGACGAGCGACTAATTGGTCCCTTCTTTTTCTCACAACTTTAAACACAGCTCGATTGGTAAATTTTTTTGGTACTTAAACACATATTCTCTACAGCACCAGATAGGGAGAAATAGCCCTTTTGAGCTCTGGCCACAGAGGTCATCAGATATTACTTTTCTGGATTCTTATCTTTGGAGAACAATGAAGAATGAAATTTACAAAGAGACCCCAAAATCATGACAGACTTTGTGCCAGAATAATCGAAGCCTGCCATGAAAGATGCAAAGATGCATTTTGATCGATGGTGAATTATGGAAAAATATTACATCGGATAGAATTTCATTTGTTATGATGTTCCACAAGGATCCGTCCTCGGGCCTATACTTTTCCTCATCTATATAAACGACTTCCCCATGGCACTTAGAAACAATATCCTAGCCATATTGTTTGCTGATGACATCAGTTTACTTATGTCCAACAGTGATACTATGAATTTGCTACATGAAATACCTAACAATGAGCTAGAGGCCCAAAACTGGTTTGCCTCAAATAATTTATGTTTAAATGCATCCAAGACAGAGATCATGATATTTAGCTTAGGCGCCCACGAGAAATTAACAACCGAGATTCCATAAAATTTCTTGGGGTCAATTTAGACCCTAAATTATCATGGGAAAATCATACCGCTTATGCCTGTAATAAAATATCGAAATACTCTTATCTGCTTCCAAATCTTGTTGGCAAAGTATCTCAAAATACCCTAACAACTGCATACCACAGCCTCATACACTCCACAATATCATATGCCATCCTAGTCTGTGGGCATGCTACAACATTCACAGATGTGTTTTCTGCTCAGCTAGAAGCAATACATATAATTTTGTGTCTAAAATTTAAAGATGATTGTAGACAGTTTATTATATTAACAATAATGACAGTACCGTGTACATACATATTTCAGTGTCTCCTATACGTAGAAAATAATGAAGAATCGTCTTTCCCTAGAAGTTAAATTCAGTCCTACAACACCAGAACCAAAGATAATTTAGATAATAATTTCTTACGTCTAACTAGAACCAGAAATGGCACAGGCTACTTAGGAATTCAATTCTTCAACATGTTACCACCCGATGTAAGATCTCTTAACATAAAAAAGTTCAAGGTGAAAGTAAAGCAATACTTGCTTGACAGAGCTTTTTACAGTATACGAGAATTCACAGATTCTCATCATCACTTCTAGATAACTTGCTTGGTATGTACTGATGCATTATTCTCGAAATTCAGCTACAACTCATTAGTTTTCTCTATATAAATTTGTGATATAATACTCCTAATGTTTATTTCTCCACTGTTATTTATTTAAGTTTGTCCAAATTGTCAGACCTTTTGTCTACGTATTTTACACTTAAATGTTATTTTATTCCACAGCTTACCTTATTAATGTCTATTTAAATCTAACCACACCACATATCTTTGTTTTTAATTATTGACTTTAATTGTAGGGCTTAGTTTTATATATTTTATGGTTAATTATTTTACATTATTAGCTTATCTTAGTCAACCTTTACCTTTTTTATTGACGTGTGTAAACACTTTTGTGAATATTGACACCAATAAAGTAGCGAGAATAATGACGAAAATTAGAAATAAGGTATGGACAAAATAACCATAAAACTAAAAGTGCGATTTTTGCACGTGGGCTTAAATTTGATTTTGAGCAAATTTTTCAAATAACTTTTCTCGATGTTTCTAACGCGAGATATAGTGATTTCAACTTCTTCAAACGGTAGGAGGCCACATGTAGACATTTTGCTTCACCTAAATACGTCAATAGATGCCAGTAGGCAACATTCAACTATTATTTCAATCAACATTTTAAAGTCAAATTGACATGTCACCTAATCTGCATAAAGTAAGTTCTAATCTGTGAAACATACTGTATATCTTAGCCTCGATATCTTGCACCTCTGCCTAATGTTCTGTTTAAGCAATAACGTTAGTAATATTTTGCTCTAGAATTATAATAAAACATATTTTATATAAATCTGGCGATCACTTTATCGTGGAATATGTACTAATTCTGATAGAGGTGGTAATTTATGTATATTTCAAATTTAAAATAGAAATTTTAAGTGTAACTGAAGTTATAATTTTTGACTTTAGCGTGTTATGAAACGAATTTGTGTACTGATTTTTTTCTGGGATGATTATTAAATAAAAACACTTTTTCGGTTATAATATAATTAACTATTTGATCAAATTAAATAGGTGTAATAAAACCTGAGACTACTTTTATAAGCATATATAAAAAATAAATCACATTTTAGATTTTGCGAGATTTGATAATTTTGAGTTACCCTTCAAAATGAAAAGTGATTTCATGTTATACGTGAAAGACAATATTTACCTACCTTAATTGTTAATGTCATCAATATAACAAAAATTCACCCTCTTAAAATTAGGTCATATCCATTATGTTTCAGTACAGTTTCGAGAACTTTTATGTTTTATGCGAACTATGTAATACAATATAATTTTAGAGCTACGGTTTGTCGTCAAACGCAAAAAATATAACGATATGCAACATTTTAAACCCGTACGTTTGTCACAGGTACACAGATGTTAAATTGATTCAATTTACTGCAGTAGGAAATTCGTTGGAAAAGTTTACGTTACAAAACGTACGTAATAAACTGCCGTAGGTGCTTACCATCCTCAGGCGGCTTCTTAATATTGCATACAGCCATCGATTTTCCTAGTTACTGCTCGGTTCAGGAGCAACACATGACAACTTATTTTTATTCTTTAGAAGAACAATAAGATAAGTTTTTCTTGTTAAGCGCAAAGCAACATAATGATAATAATATTCATAGCTGGCACAGTATAGTAGAGGAGCTGGGTGGCCTTTCCGGCACATTATTGTTTTATGTTCTAACCGATATTTCTATCGTTTTGTCAATAATGACGATTCACAAAATCGACTTCTAGTGGAACGTCAGGTCCCGTGAGGTATGTCATGAGTTGTCAAAGTTGTAAAAGAAGAGAGTTTTGACGCATGTTCGTTACAAGATTTTTTCTTTTTTTTTTTGAAAAAATTTGTCAACATTTTTTATCACAGAAAATATTCTTAGAAAGAAACTCCTGTCATGGTACGAGAGCTAGGTGGCTTTTTCGATACGTCATCATTTTATGCTTTATCAGATATTACTGTTGTTTTATGAATGATATCTATTCACAAAATCAACTTCTGACTGGGCACCACCCGTCAAATACTTCACGACCATCGCGTAAAAAGCGGTGGAATTATGCCAACATTACAAAGTATTTTGACTATGTATACCTATTATGCTTATAATACATAAAATGACTGCCAGAAATTATACGGCGCCAAGAAGCGAATATTGTACATGAGAACGCTAAACTCAAGGTTTAAAAGTCTGTCAATTTTTTCAAACGCAAATATATGCTCCCTTAACAACAAAATAACATCACCAGAAAGTTTTGCTGATAAACAAAAGTAGTATACACCTTATCTTAACATGTTTAGTAAAGTTCAGATTTTACGTGATCTCAAACGTATTGCATTGTTATTAAAAAGCCATTTTTATTTTTAATAACTTGCAATCAGTCTCCTGGATAAGAAAGTATGCACCTGGAGGCCAATTTCCTATCACAATACGCTTCATACGTATACAAAGTCGAGAATGTATGATTTTACACGAAAAGAAAGTTATCCTGGTATCTTGAAGGTCATCATAGTTAAAAGTTCTGTCTATTTTGTCTCACCTTAATTAGTGGGGTCGCTAAGCGACGAATCCAGTTACAACCTTGCAGAGATGACATTCGGTACGAATGTTGATCGGACCCATACTTTTATTTTAAGGCGTGGCTGCAACTTGGGCCCCGCGACCGGGCCCCTATAATAGGGCCGCTAAGCGACGACTCGCGCTTCAACCTTGCACGATGTGATACAGAGAAGCCACTTGGTACGAATGTTGGTCAGACTAATTTCTTCACTTTAAGTAGTGTAAGTACCTCGGGTCCCGAGAATGGGCCCCTAGATAGGTGGTTGCTTAACACACAAGTATTTTTTTTCCTTGTGCAACTGTTGTTTAGGCTTTCAAAACTATGAAGGCTATGACGTTACTAGTTTCTATGGTTTTACACCAAACCCGCTCTTAATATCACAAGACATCAGATTATAACCTCAATTTTGATGATGAAAATAAAACAAAACTGTTCCATCTATTGGCGGAGAGCATCGGGGCCATGTCCGTTGCTGGAACGGAACTCTACAGTATGCTGGGATCTTCCTTGGTCGCCTCCCCGCCCCGTGAGGACGTGTTGAGGAGGCGGATACTCGAACTTCCGTCCACATAGCCGACGATGTCCAGCGAGGACCCACTCGTGTCATGGTGAGGACGTCAGACCTCATCGCCATCGGCATCTCTTGTTACCAACGAATGCCACAAATCAACGAATTGTTGATTAACATGAAGGCAGGGAAAGAGAACCGTTTGATACGTGTCCATGAAATCATGTCATCACTAGGTGAGTTTTCACTACTGTAACCATACCACTATGTTCAGTATCTCCATAAATAAAAATTATCTGTACGATTTTGTACGATTCTGTACTCCGAAAGTATACATGCATCCTAACGACTCATTTCTTCGAAAACAGAGACGTCTAAATCATTGGCAGTCGCTGGTTTCCATTCTGTTACCGGATGTGATACTGTGTCTTGGTTTTCCGGGGATGGAAAGAGCAAGGCATGGAAGACGTTCAATGCGTATCCTGAAGGTGTTGACGGGTCCATTGCCCTTGCAAATGTCAACATCGAGAAAGCACGGCCCCTTCTGAAAAATTTCCTTATTGCCATATACAGCCCGTAAGTATTCTCGTAATTTTTGCTAGTTTTCGGAGTATATCCGCACAGGACACACTAACGTTTCCGTTTCTTTACAGTTCAAGAATGTACTATTCGCTGACAACTTATCGGGAAGCGTTACCTCACAAACGAGATCAAAGTCTGGAGTGCATAGCGCCGACCGATGATGCGTTCGAAAAGCGCATCAAGAGAGCATCGCTGCAAGCGCAGAGATTTGGGCACGCTATGGGCGCCCAGCAGCAAATTCCTTCTCCTGGGGATTGGGGCTGGCAAAAGGAAGGGGAAAGATGGATCCCTGTGTGGCGAACTACGCCGGTCGCCGCCAATGCCTGTGATCTTAAGTGGTGCAAGTGCAAATCACAATGCAGTGGCAACTGCAGCTGCAAACGTAGAAATGCACCCTGCAGTTAACGGTACACATGCATGTGCAAATCCGCTACGATTGAGTAGTAGAACTTTTTTTAAATTTTTCTTGAAATTTAGTACGTAATTAAAATGTTACGGTATAGTGTAACTTTAACTTGCCTACTATATGGTTTTTGTACGAAAATTTCTAAAACATTGTAAGAAAATTTCGAGTTACAGGTCGATAAAGGTGAGATTTTGGCGTTTTGCCCCTAAAAGTTAGGTAACCACCTGTTTAGGGGCCCAGCCGCAAAGTGAAGAAATGGGTCTGAGCAACATTCGTACCGACTGGCGTCTCTGAATCACGTCGTGCAAGGTTGTAGCTGGAATCGTCGCTTAGCTGCCCCATTACAGGGGCCCGGTTGTGGGGCCCAAGATGCCTCCACTTCTTAAAATGAAGATATGGCTCCGACCAACGTTCGTACCGAATGGCATCTCTGTATCACGTCGTACAAGGTTTAAGCGCTTAACGGCCGGCGGCCCCACTAAATGTAAGTCCTCTTACACAAATATGCTCCCCAGAATGAGATAATCGTTAACCAATTTTCTACGGGCAGATAGAAGGTACTGTGTTTTGTCCATTTCGGTCAAATTAATGCTATTTCGAGGTTCCGCAGTTCCTCGCAGTTCAGACATCATTGTTTAACATTCTGTCTCTCCTCTGTTATATAGAGAATAGTCCCCTGAATACACAAATTCTGTCCCCCGAACGAAGTGACGGGCAAAAAATAGTATACTCGCATATTGATGACGTATTCTGCCCAATTCAGACAAATTAATGCGATTTCGAGCTTCTGCAGCAGCTTAAAAAACAGATTTTTGTATTTTGCATTTGACAAGAAAGTGACCTTCTGGTATACTGTCCAGTTGGATATGGCTTACAAACATGACAATAAAGTGACATACATTTATTTATTTGTTGTATGTTGTGCGGAGTCCCGATAGGAGCTTTTTAGGAAATAAATTCAGTAAAGTTTAATTTCACTGGTATTTATGAAGTTAATTTTAATTTTGATTTACAAAGTCGAAACTGGTTCTATTTAAAATGGACGTTGAAAGTTAATTAATTATAGGAAACAGGCCAAAAACTTGATGGCTTAATTTGAATATCTAATTTAAAAAAAGTGAGACTCAGTGGGATTCTTCTAGACTGCCTATTGGGGGAACATTTAATTATTTAAAGTTGTCGGTGACGTGAATACTAGGGGAAACACATTGGAATACAAAAACGAAGCAATGAGAATATAACATGAGAACTTTAACCATTTGTAAAAATTACTGGGGATGCAATTTGGAGACTGGTAATAGTTAAGTTCTATAGATCGGGAGCAAAGCAGATTTTTTGGAAACTCATCGTTGCATGGATTTTGTGTAAGTTAATTAATCTTATCGAACAAAAATCACGACAAAATAGATTTCTTGTATATGTCAGCCGTCAGTTTGGAGATAGTTTTCGAATAAAGCCGTACTTTTCTCTTCTTAAATACGTGTAGAAATTATTCTGACGGGAATTGTAAATTAAGATACATACTATCATATCCAGTAAACTTAAAACAAATTATTAAAAGTAAAAATGACCCTTTTATGACGACACAATAGTTGCGGCAGAAACTCAACATAGCGGAAAATTAAAAATGTGTAGTACCTACCTACTTTTGTTTGCAACCATAACTTTCTGGGAAGGTCATTTTGTCCTTAAGCGAGCATATGTTTCCGATTTAAAAAAGAGAATGTACTAGTAATGATGAGTTTAGTGTTCTGAGATGAAATATACAATTAGTCCATTGAAATGTTACAAAATTATAGCCGAACCTTGCATTTTGGACAGGACAAGATTTTTGTGTGACCCCCTCTACACATAAAAAAAAAATGTTGTCCTGTCCAAAATGCAAGGTCAATGTAACATTTCAATGGACTAAATAAGGAATCTGAATTTCGCCTAAATTTGAATACGTGATTTGGAAACATTTATCTCTCTGGCTAATTAATTAATAGGAGTTCTTTTCTTGAAGTATTTTTCTGTGTTCAAAAGGTTCAACTAAATATTCTCAATCTAAAAATCCTGTAATAATCACGTGCTATAACTCCATTTTGTTTTACAAATTTGTCAGCTCATGACATAACTGACGGGAGGCTCTCCGCTCCGCCAAAGGTAGATTCTGTGAATCCTTATTATTCATGAAACAATTTAAATATTTGATACTGCATAAAATGATGGCATGCTGAAGAAGCCACCCAGCTCCTGTACTACTATAGAGCGAAATTAAGGATCCAGCATTTAGCAATAAAATGCTATTACCAAAGAACAAGGAAACAAAGAAATAACTGAGGTATGTCGTAAGATGTGTAAAATTAAATATAATATATTAGGTAAATGAAATAAGTAGCGAGTTATTCAGAGTATAAAGTTGGGCTTTAAAACGCATTAAAAAAACGGTTGCAATTCTAACGAACTACTGGAAGAATAATACAAAATCTTCACTGTTAATCAACAACTGATAAAATCTCCAGTAACATCCATAAGCTATCTGGTGAGTTATTGTACTCTTCGCAAATACAAAACGAAGAGTATATTGTATTCAATCGGCACATTTCTAAAACCGGTACTATCGCTCGTAGAGAAAAAAAAATCATATCACTATTGTTGGTGATCGAATTATGACCAAGTTTCAAAATGTCCGTCTGTCTGTCTGTCTGTCCGTCAATCACGTTTCTTGTAAGCACGATAACTTAAAAAGAAAAATCCAATTGTATTGAAATTTGGACAGTAAGTTAGCGTTAGTTAGAGCAAGAACCTTATTGTATTTGAACAAAATCGGTCAATAAATAAAAAAGTTATTAATTATATAAATATATTAAATTCGTATATTTGTATTAACAATATTGCTACGTTGCAAAACCGGCTGGTTAGGTAATAGTCCCTAATGTTTATAGCAATGAATCTGTCACAAATGCGATAAGGTTATGGACCAAGCTTTGGCTCATTCATCTCATAGTTAGACAAGGCCGTACTATGAACAAGAATTATTTTTTATTTACAATAATATGCGGAGAGTATACTATAGAATGTGAAACAATATATAAAAAGTTTAGTCAATCGGCGAAGAGTATAATGGTTAGGTGTTAATTTTATATACAGGGTGGGGCAATAGTACGTCGGACCTCGATATATCGAGTTCTACGACAGCTAGAAATTAAAAAAAAAAATTACAAGTAAACTAGATAAAAAAGTCTATAACTGGAAATTATCTTCGAACATACAGGGCGAGCCAAGACGAAATTACAAGACCAACTGCCTTTTTTTAATGGAATGCTATGTATATCAGTACATCCTTTGAAGCCTCTTTCTAGGCTCTATTCATTCCTATATTAGCATTGAATGTCTCCCAACCACTTGGATGTATTGAATTTTATTGTTGAAATAATGCAATCTGCAGATGGATATTAAAAAAATCACCACAGTCACAATTATGGGTTTTAAGAAAAATTAATATGAACACCACTTACGAGACATCTAATTAATGTTTTTGAATCATTGTCATCTCCTAAAACTGTACAGGGTGGCCAAAAATTATTTTTCAATTATGAACTTTTTAAATTGAATTTTCTCAATGTTTTCAAATGGAACACCCTTTACATTTTTCAGCGATGAGATGTAGAAATGAAGAACGAACATTTTTTATAAGTACTTCTCTATGGCTAATTGTAACCAATTTCGTTTCATTGAGCAATAATTACAAAAAGAAACAAAAAAGAGGTTTCTTCAAATAACTCAGTAGAAGAAATTATAATAAATGTTCCACATGTTGCCGATATTGATTGACACACATTTTTATGCGCTTTTGAAATGAGGTTCCCACTGTTTCTAAAACTGCCTGTGTGATAGATCTAAAGGCAGTTATTATTCTTTCCTTCATATTTTGTACTTTGTTGGCGTGTCTCTATACACAATTTCCTTCACGTATCCCCATAAAAAGAAATCCATTTTTGTAAGATCTAGGGATCTAGCCGGTCATTTAGTGGGTCCATTTCTTCCAATCCATTGATGAGGGCAGGTATTATTTAAGTGGTCTCTAACTGCATTTAAATAATGTGGTGGAGCATCATCTTGCTGAAACCACATCCTATTTCGAATTCTTTCAGGGAGATTTAGCAATAATTGTGGTAGATAGTTTCCAAAGAATGAAGATAAATAGCTGCAGTCAATGTACCATCAAAGAAATGTGGCCCTATTACATGCTCTTCAATTATGCCTCCCCAAACGTTTATAAGCCATCCGCGTTGGTTATCAACTTGCATAAAAAGTGAGGATTTTCCGAATTATAATAATGGAAATTGTGCCTATTAACAAATCTATTTTTATGAAAAGTTGCCTCATCAGTGAATAAAACATTATTGAAGAAGTTGACATCATCTTGCATTTTACCTCTGGCCCAATTGCAAAATTGTAGGCGCTTTTGAAAATCGTCATCAGATAATTCCTGATGCATTTGAATATGATATGCATGCAACTTATTTGTTTTTAAGATTCGACCAACAGACTACTTATTCCTCCTAATGAGCTCACTTCTCTTCGACTAACATGGGGATTCTCAACCGTTGCCAGCACCACAGAAAACTCATTTTCTTCGTTCACAACTCGTTTATTCTTTCACTTTTTTATATTAGACATTTCCAGTTTGAAGATATCTATCGAGAAGGTTTTGGAAGCTGCTAACATCAGGAATCCTTCTTTCAGGACAACGTTGGTGATAAATTCTATTCGCAAGTAAACAATTTCTCTCTGATTCGCCCAAAATAGAAGTCATGTCTACAAGTTCCGCTTTATTAAAATTCATATTGTAAAATTCCAAATATTTTAAATTCAATACAAATTGTAACTAACGACCGATAAGTGATAAATGTTCCCTTGTACACGACAATTTATACCAAACTGAGGTTTTATTGCTTGTCGAATAACGAAAACGGCAAAAAATGTACAAAAAAACATTACAGTAAAGGACCTATTAAATACTATTTACTCATTTCAGTGGATTGGAAGAAATGGTCCCACTAAATGACCTCATTTCAAAATTGCATAAAGACGTGTGTCAATCAAAATGGGCAACACCTCGAACACCTGTTATAAATTTTTCTAATGAGTTATTTGAGGGAACCTCTTTTTATAAGTTTATTCTTGAATTTGACATTCATTTATTTATAAAACCAAAATGGTTGCAATTAGCCACAGGAAAGTACTTACAAAGAAACATTAATTAGATGTCTCGTAACTGGCATTCACATAAGTTTTTCTTAAAACCCATAATTGTGACTGTGGTGATTTTTTTAATATCCATCTGCAGATTGCATTATTTCAACAAAAAAATTCATTACATTCAAGTGGTTGGGAGATATTCAATGCTAATATAGGGATGAATAGAGCCTAGAAAGAGGCTTAAAGAAATGTACGGATTACATAGCATTCCATTAAAAAAAAGGCGTTTGGTCCTGTATGTTCGAAAATAATTTCCAGTTATAAACCTTTTTATCTAGTTTACTTGCAATTTTTTAAAAAAATTTCTAGCTATCGTAGAACTCGAGATAGCAATTTTCTGTAATGGGAATGCTCATTTTACCTAGATGTTTTTGGAAAATTTAAATAATAAAAAAATGTCAAAAATATTGTTAACTATGTTGTAATAAAAAATACAAGTGATAGATTAAAGGTAAAAACAAGTTTTTGTTTAACATCACTGACTTGTTTGTTAGGGTCAAATGTTAATCTAATTTTGATTCACCTCTACATATCTGACCGACTTAAAACTGTACAGTGTACACATGTAGTTCCATTAGCATTAGAATAATCGAACATTAGTTTTAATAATTAATCAATTGATTTATTAATGTTAATTAATTTTCATTTTACTTCGAGTCGAAAGGAAGGCTGAATAGTATACAAAAATTATTTTCCATACCCTCACACACCTGCTACTAGTAGTTCTTTAAGACCACATATAAATAATAATACGTTGTTGAAAAACATATTGAATAATGCAAGTTATTTTAAAATGCGCAATACAAAACAAAATTTCAATAAGCCCCAGGAGGAAAAAAATATATTCGTCACACATGTGATAGCTGAAACATATTTTTTTAATGCATTTTTCATACAAATTTCTTTTAAAAAGTTAAACATTTTAAAAATTTATAAACCGATTACTATTTGTTAAAGAAAAATAATGAGGTATTTCATTAGTTTTTAAACATTTAATTCTATAAATCATTCACAATAGAGCCATGGACTATAAAAGTAATTTAGAGAAGACGGAGATGACCTATTTTAAGAGATTATTAATGAAACATAGATTATGTTAGTCTGTGAAATATGATGAAAATATCAGCGTTGTAAGCAGACTGGCAAATAATAATAATTTATGTAACGTAATATACATATTTTTAATTATTCCTGTGTTAATAAAGCTCTTGTGCAAAATCCTAAGATGCGATTCTAATATTATTTTCTAAAAAACCTAAAAACAGTATGTTAATTTTCCATTTTATTTTTATAAAATGAAGTGAAATAATATGCACCTTTCATTGTGATATTTAAGAAGCTAGAAATTAAATCTTACCCATTCCTAATATAAGGCTACTTGTGACAAACAGGTACTATCCACCAACCTGCAAAAAAATTTATATATTTAATTTGTATCAATATTTCATATAGAACATAATTTAAACCACGTTCCCAAATTGTTGGGATTTTAAAGCTAAAGATATTTACCGAGATATTTACCTGGATGCAAAATTATAGGTAAAATATTTTAATACTTATTAGATTAGAATGCGTGAAAATATAAATATTTTAACCTTTGATACTACTGCCGTAATATTAAGAATTTTATTAAAATTAGTTTTATGTGCATAATGAAGAAGACAAATTGTTAAGCCAGAATAAATCAGAAAATTATTTTTACGAAGCTGATGTGTTCGATTTGTTTGCGAGATGCAGATTATTAAAAATAATTTAACAAATATGTACTCTATTGGACCTCAATATGTTAAACAGTTTCTCTGACCACATTTTGAAGAAAATTGATCAAAGCAGTGTCGAGAAGCTTTGAAGAAATATTCTCAAGATCGTTTATAAAACATGTAAACAAAGCTGGAGCCTTAGCAAAATTATTCTTAACGTATCTGGGTGGATCCAATTTACTCACTCTACAATCATAATTTTAATTTTGTTGTTGTTGTCAATTAAACCGACTTGCGAAATATGCCGTAATGTTCGGTTTTCAGAAGCAGATAAGAACAGAAAACTTTGCCATACAATTTTACTCTTGTGCACTATACTTGTAGGCCAGACTTTGATAAGAATATGCGAAGCGCAGGGCGCGCGCCGCGCCGATCAGAACTCAACTCCTTAGTATAATCGTCTATTGCATGAAAAACGTTGCATCTGTCGGCAATGTACATCGGACTTTATTTATACAAAATTTTATCTGTAATGTTTTCAATGAGTGTAAAATTTTCTGTGGGACTGTTATTCAACCATGTAAAATGATTCATTTTAAAAATGTAATATTATTAAGAAAATTAAATTTAGACCAAAATTTACATGAAAAAATCGACTTTGAAACACTATCACTTCACAAAAGACCGATAACCGCATTTGGCATCGCCCTTCATTGAAATCTGCATAAGAAATTATTTCACTACAAATGTCCTATAAATATTTTTAGAAAATACCAAAAAATTGACATGAAAAAATTTGAAGCATTCTGACAAAGGTTACAAGCAATTTGAAAATTTCAGTGCAAAATTAAAAGTGAATAATTTTCAAAACAGTTTGACATACTTCTTAACAATCATAATTAACTGGGAGTTTGAATCTTTTTGTACAGTCGATTGTTATAGTTCTCTCGACGCCGGATCAGTTGCGATCCTACGGGATGTGACGTCTTGCCAAGTGGTAGTGCTCTCTGATGTTTGTCTTATACACACTAGTTAAATATTGAGTATTTATATTTTTTATATTTTATGAAATTTATTTCAATAAATGAAAATATATTTTGAATTCGATTTTTTATTGATACACTCATTATAAGTTTGACGACCAGCGTGCGATTCTGTGGCGTCGGATAACTACTTGCTACGGGTCACCTTTGATCCCATCAAGTTTGTGTAGCGATCCGAATACTCATAGAATCCATCGACGGTCTTAATTATTAAGAAGTGTTTCTGAGAAAGTGCAGTTATAAGTATATTTATTAGAAGTGCACCGTTCGACATAAGATTTACAACGGAGAGAGCAAACTGTAGCCATCACAGTAAGTATAATTTTATTTATTTTCGTCTTGGGGAGTCACAAGGGTAACTGGAATCCCCCTTATGAGTAGAGTTGCTAGATATTAGTAGATGTCGTTGGCAAGGCTACAGCCTGTCTAATATAAAATTCTTATCGTGTCCATCACACGCACGATACTAAGTTCATCTACAGTACCAACCATTAATGAGAAAATGTCAAGAACAACCGCCAGGCGGTATTTCTTGCATTTTGAAAAGGTTTCTTGGGCGGAAGGTACCTCTTGGCGGGTATAATTCCTAAAGGGTACCTACAAAATAATTTATTCTCTCCATTCGCCGATTTTAAGTCTAGTATCAATCGAGTATTTAAGTTAACAGGTCCTGAAACAGGAGTCTCTAGAAGAACATCTGAACTGGGCGTCGAACTTTTGAGAGCCTTCTAATTATATCTGAACAGGTGCACTATACCTAATGGGGAAAAGCGGAAGGGCCCAAAATCATCCGCATACCGGACCTTAGAATTTCCGTAGCCTGGCTTGTAAGTTGAATAGTATTAATTTAAATTTAAATATTTCAAATTTATTTGCCACATTAAATTATTTTAATGGATCATAAAATTTCTATCGGTTGTGTTTTAATAGTTTATGCAAATTTAACAGTTAAATTAACCGATAAATATACAAACTCACACCGTGTTGTTCCATCAACTCCAAACTTCAATAAATAAGTGATATTACACAGGTTTTCATGTGGTATCCTTTAAAACGCAATAAATTATAATTATCTGATGGAATATCAAACAGGCAACGTTTAAAAAAATTAGGACGTTCATCAGCAATGCCGGTATCTCATGATATTAGAACAATTAAAATATTTTACGAGTTAGCGTGTCTGTCGTAACCTTGGCGCAATGGAGCACCGGTTAGTTCCCCCACCAGCATGGCCTACTAACTGCACGAAAAGGAAATGTTTTGCAAAGAAGAACCGAGCTGAGGATAAACTTTATGCGAAGGAATAAATTAATTTGCAAACGTCGCGTTTTATCTTAGATTGAAATATTTATTATCTCTGGGTGGCACATATATTTTTAGTGCAAAATTTAAATACTTCAGAGAGCTATTGAATGATTTATTAACACACGACCTATTCCATATAAGCTGAGTTTTACACAAATTGTGTCAATATTAATTACTAACTTAATGTCTAATATAAACCTATAACAAATATTCACGTTGAATTTTATAAAGAGTAAAGAGATAGGTATCCTAAAAGTTCAAATATGCAAGAGAGATATATTGAAGTTTGCTTCTACAAGTCAGTCATGATACACATGTATATTGAGAAAGTAGGTTCTATAAGTTCTATAAGAAATATATAGCTAATTCCAACAATACTCAGTGATTATAGTAGTTTGCGAAGTTTCTGTAACTTTAATTAGTACCTACCATACTATCTTTTAAAATATTATGTATACTCTATAGAGTAATATTGCAAATAACTGACATTATTTGTAGAAGAAATTATAATTCTGCTCCCTTCTCACAGTTCATTCCATTTGGTGTTTATGGAGCACGGTGGCCAAGTAGGTAGAGAGAGTACTCAGAGGCAAAGGCTTACGACTTGATTTTAGCCTGAATTAAGTCAGAAATGTAATTTCTGATTTATTTAGAACTAAACTGGCAGAAAAAACTATCAAAACCCTAGCTATAAGTTGAATGTGTAGGGTCTTATTTGTCTTTACCGAGCACAAAATTCTAGACTTTCTAAGTGTTTCTTGGGTGACTTTAGAGGTGTTTAGAAAACAAAATATATTTTTCTTAAGTAACCTTTCCTATAGGCTTTCGGCAATATGTATTAAGGAAAAGAACTATAATGTGTTTTCTTTAAATCCTTCTCGGTCTTAGTTAATCATTTACATTATTTAATAACAACAATTAAGAAAAAGAACCTCTTCAAAGAAAGGTCACTAAATATTGTTCTTCTTATTCACAAGCCGGCAAACGTTTCGCGATTCATGTACATTATTCTAGCTAAACTTCTCTTATTGCGCGGCATATCTGACAGTATCCCGCCAACTGCCATGGTTGCTTATAAGACGTAGTACTTCACCAAAACTTGGTAATACCAGTGCAGCGTTTTAAAGGGAGTCCTCTTCACCCCTTGCCGTCTGGAGAATGCGGTGCTGGAGAATCACTTTGGTAGATAACTGAATAGCGAAATTGAAATGTTATTTGCTATTTGCACTTAAACAGTCAACAACATTTTAACGACGATAGCGAAGTAGCGAAATAATTTGAGAAATCACAAATTCACTTCACTCATAGTCGATATGAAGAGGAGAGTGTAGGCATCCTCGATGGTATGGGGTATGATATTCTCGAAACAAACGAATTTCTAGGTGATCTGGAAGAGGCTTCATTCTCTACGTCTATGAAAAGAAGGAAAATTATGTAGCCAAATAGTTCTGTGACGTAGTCCTACTAGGGGTATTATGTATAAAAACGAGCGATGAATTATATAGCATTGTGGTGGAAATGAGTACAAACATGTAATGACAACGCTTAAACTATCTACAGGTACACAATAAACTAATTGAAATTTCGGTAGGTGTTGCGTCTAATATCTATATTTTAGCACAGCTAAATCGAGAAAAGAAATTATTTTTGTTTTATATTATTTATTTAATCGTCTTTTATATATTACCATCATGGCGGAGTTTAGCAATTGCTATTCTATCACTCAACCAGAACACGTACACATGGATATCAACACAAAAACCATTCCCTGCGATATTGCTATCTGCCGCAGCTAAGACTCAGGAGAGATAACAGTGACTAGACGTATTTGGCAGCTAAGTGTTGAGTTAAATGAAAAATATTTGTACGTTTTATAATAAAAAAACTTTCTTCTTTGCATATTTGCTAATAACTATTTTAACACTAGACTAGCGGTAAGAAAGTTATAAGGGTAAAATTCACTGAATAGGGACTAAAAAATGTATCAAACTGTTATTTTAAAAAATGGCACATTGAAACTTTGTAGACAAACATTAATAGCATACTAGTGTGCACACGTAAACTCTATTTTAAGTTATGGAGATATAAGGTAGGGTAATTCAACTAGAATAAATGATATTCTCATCTTGCAATAAATAATTTTTGGTAATATAAAAAATTTTTTAGATCTACCACCTTTTCCTGTAGAAATTCTGTTGAAACATTGATTCTGCGCAAATACCTCTCAAAATATCTTAATCGTATCGTAGATGAAGCATTTTAGATTCATCAATATTAATAGATAGTCGACAAATTTTATGTGCTAAAGGATTAAGTAATAAAATTATTTAATCTAGTATATCTGTGCTATATAAGGATGAATCTTTATGTTTACTGCAATCATAGATATTAACTATAAGATACAGAGGCCAGGTAAAACGAGTAAATTGTGAATATGACTGAATGTCGCATTGCACATTGACTGAAGTAAATTTTATGCGAAAAATACTGAACAGTATCTTTGACTACAACAAATTGGGCATCGTCGATAGATGACGCACAATATGTCCACAGGTATGTGACTCCAATGTTTGTTTGGAACATTTGAAAGTTGGCTACTTCTACAACTCGCAATTGCTGAACTGGCCAAACTGTGAGTCCAACGTCGCAGAATATATTTGAACCAATGTTGGAACTAACAAAACGATTTCATTATCTCGAGGCATCCCAGATTATTCTAAAAAACAGAGGACGTACAGTTGTTGCCATTGCTTTTGCAATGGCTGTAGACTTCGTTCGAAAATATTTACGTAGTCAACTGAAAAATCAAGATCCTCGAGACATATTTATGACCGAAAGATGAATAGTACAACGAATACTGTCCATCGTTGGAGGATTTCTTTAACGCGAGCCTAGAAAACTGACAACTGTCGAATACGTTCCAGTGTCCAACATTAGGTACTGACGCAACCGATGAGACGCTCGAAATTCGTTTAATGGCAGCACTATATGTCCAACGATCATTCGCCCAGCACTGGAAGGCATTGGACACATTGTGGTCCCCACCTTTAAGGCAATAAGCAATTTATTGACAGTCACGTAGTTTTCACGCAATAAGTCAACTATAAGTCAGATGTACAGTGTACACCACTGTTGTATTTTTCACTTTTGATGGAAATACACACTACGCAGTGTTGAAAAATTATGAGGCCAAACTTCCACAGTACGTGCATGAAATCGAAGCAAAACGAAAACATTTTCAAACTGTTTAGGCAATAATGAATGTTAAAGGATCATCAGCATGTCAAAAATAAGGAAAGCAAATGTTGTGTACTGTAGCTCAGAAACCAAAAAATTTAGGTAGATTAAAATTCAAATATATTATTATTGGCTCAGACACAACTGTGTCCCTTGGTCAATTTCATGATACTAGAAATCCTAGTATCATGGGTCAATTCTCTAGAGGTGATCAGGGGCAGCATGCATAGAGTTTAAATTAGGTACACAACTTTTTTATAATACTGATTGGAGAATAAAATTTTAGAGGAAAAATTTTAATAAAGCTAAAGGTTGTCTAAATGTTATTTGTGGCATTGTCTTCATTTTGTTTTCTTCAAATCTTTGGGAGTTCCTGCCACATGTATTTTTTCTTTTTAAGCGCTGCTCGGGGAATCTACAATATATCACAATTAACCAATATGTTACTGGTAAATAACCTCTACGCCTGTGACTTTTACGTCAAAGGATCAGTTAGAGGTTGCTTTTTTTAAATAAACAACACAAATAAGTATAAAAACTTGAAATTAAATATTTCGCCGACGTTTTGGAAATCTAATCTGTTTCCTTTTTTTGAAAAATCTTTTTTGCTGTGTATGATAAGGAGATGAGGAGGATAATATGTTTATTCGTAATTTATTATTAATATTGTTAATAGCACACGCCAATAAAATAATGCTCTATATTATGCAATCCAGGCTTCAGTGTTAGCTGTCTTGGCAAACACCTTAAGGAAGCAGGCTTTGTTAAAGGATACGAAACTAGAAAGCAAATACTGAATTTGCGACAATTTATCAAGAAGGCAAAGAATATTACGTGCCAATGTACTTTAACTTCGTAGACTGCCGTAAGGCTTTTAACAATGTGGAATGGGATAAACTGTATTATTGGAGATAGGACAAAACATTTAGTTTCGATTATTCGCCGACTATATGAAGAAACCTCTGCTTTGATGCAAGTACGCAACACTAGCTTCGACAAAATATAAAGTTGACGAAGGCGTCAGACAGGGCTACGCTCTGTCACCAATTCTCTTTAGAATCTACAGTAAATAATAATAATAATAATAAACTTTATTGAGAAAAAAATTCCACAATATAGGGCGAAGTTTAGATAATACTATCTATTCTTTCACTTAACCCTAGAAGCGTGACAGCGTACCGAAGCACTGGCAGGATGGAGTAGCTATAGGTGGAATGATTCCTAATTTCGAGTTTGCAGATAATACCACCATGATTGCAGCAAGAGAGGATAAGCTCATTCACCTCGACAGGCTTCAGACAATATGTTCCGATTCACAGCCACAAAAAAAATCTTTCTGGCCTGGGGATCTGACCATGCTCACTATATGTTCTTGGGGTCGCTGAATCAGAATTCGAGGTCTGTTTAACTCCATCACATCAGGATTTTGCCATAACCTCGAAAAACCCATAATTTAGGCGATTTCGACACATAAATCCCTGTAACTTTTTCTAGAGAAAAATGACCCCCTCTTTCTTATACTAGATCGATTGAAAATTTAATTTCCAATCCGATGATGTGGGGCACGATATTCTTTCGGCATCTTGTAAGTGAGATATCGGCCGCCAAAGTAAGAGGTCCGAAGATTTCGCTTCTCGAGTGATACGGCCCAGTTTCGAGGGTCATTTCTGCCAAACTAAAGTTGACATAAATCTGAAAAAATTCAGGGGTATGTAGAAAGATGTAGGAAATAGTTTGGCGTGAATTTGAGGTCGAGGCGTGCCTTGGTTTTCGAGATATGGCCGCTCGAATTCACCGCAAGGTGAAAATCGAATTTCTTTTATCACTTCCCGAGATAAATGAGATACAGAACTGCGGTTTACTCTATTCGATTTCTTTCGCCTTCCTACATACCTCTGAATTTTCTAGGTTCTAGATTACCTTAGAAATTTTGCAAAAAAATGAAAGTGCCATCAAAAATCTGAAAGAATTCAGAGGTGTGTAGGAAGGCAAGTGAAATCGAGTGGCGTAAGCCGCAGCTCTGTAGCTCATTTCGTTTTCGAGATGTAGCCTCGGGAAGTGGTAAAAGAATTCAATTTTCACCTTCCGGTGAATTCAAGTGGCCATGTATCGAAAACCAAGGTGCGCACCAACCTCCAAATGATTTCTTATGTCTTTCTACATACCCCTGATTTTTTCAGATTTTGGCTAGCTTTCGCTTGGCAGAAATGGCCCTCAAAGCTGGGCCGTGTCGGCCGAGAAGCGATATCCTCGGACCTCTGATTTGGCGGCCGATATCTTACTTAAAAAGCTCCGGGAAAATATCGTGCACCATATCATTACATTGGAAATTTAAATTGCAATCGATGTGGTACTAAAAAGAGGGGGTTATTTTTGTCTAGAAAACGTTACAGCGATTTATGATGTCAAAATTATGGGTTTTTTGAGGTTATGGCAAAATTTTGATGTGATGGAATTAAATAGACCTCGGATTCGGATTCAGAGGCCCCAACAACATATAGTATACATGGTCAGATCCCCAGACCAGAATTTTGTTTTGTGTGGCTGTTATGATTTAAGTGTCAATTACGAGCAAATGATAATCGTCCAGATACGGTAAAGACACTTGGCTGCGTGCTCGTAAACAAGATGGTATGCCTGTGAACAATACAGGCGAAGAATACAGACAGCAAAATCGATAACTTACTACTTGATGAAAATTTTGAGCGACCGAAATATCACGAAATACTCAAGGATCCGATTTGCTAACGCCCTAGTTGTCTTCATTCTCTATGTCTACGAGACATAGTTGCTACATTCTGCGAGAAATACGCTCACAAATGCGACTCTCAAGCATCGCATTCTTCTTAATTATCTAATTTTTTGGCTACATCAACCGGAGAGAGGATAATGTAGAATCGTTGACATTTCAAGAAGAATCACCAAACAACTAATAGGAGCTTTGCTAAAACTACTCCTAACAAGGAACCGGCTACAGATGACGGGATGAAATCAGATGTGCCATACAGCAAAAGGAGGAAAACTTGGATAATTCATGGAATACAAAATGTCTAGCAAGGCGTTGTAAAGAAGAAGAAGTGCAAGTGTAAATGAACAAGAAATACAACTTTGAAGAGTGCAATAACTATGTGACAGATAGTGACAACGATATTTTACAATTTTTCTCGGAATTTTTAGACACTAAATTTCAGAGCAATGCATTCATACTTCTTAATATCCACTTAAGTTAGAGAAAATTGCATTCTCTTAAAAATTTTCAATATTTACTACTACTGGTTTATTGTATGGAATGAAATTAATTGTGACATAAAAGCTCTTTGTATTAATTTGTGAGTCGTGAATAGGCAACCTATCAGTAATTATTACTAACATATGGATTTCACAGCTTCTGATATTATAGACAGTTTCTTGCAGTGGCAGTGGTGCAATTTTTTTGCAACATGTGACTAATTAACTTTGATAGCAATAAATGTGTAGATATGTATACCTTTTTCTGCAGTCCAAATCTCCATTGCAATGAAAATGATGTCATGCTCAATAAGTTATTTTCACTTTCTAAAACAGCCATTCAATATTGCTGGTAAATTTTTAATTATTGTGTTGAACAGTTGTTCAGCTATGAGCTGTTTTTGTCGACTTACACGTAACATCACAGTATTTCACCTTTTACATATAAAACAATACATAATCCATTTTATATGATGGCTACTGATTCCTACAATAAAGATAAACATTATTTCCTTGATAACATTGCTAGAATAACAGAGTTATAAGGGCAAGTTACCTTTGAATGTAATGTATTACAAGTTGACTGTTATCTAAAAAATTGTTATATGAAAGAGACATTAGCTTTTGAATGTTGTTTTAAATACTACTGTTATATTATTCATATACATAAATTAATTAATTAACTAATTTCTTAGAAAATATTGTTGTTGATAAAAGCAGGTTTGTAGTAACCTTTCTATATCTTTATACAGTGGAGTAAACGAAAAAAAATATCTTAGACTAGTATTTTTCTCTGAAACTTATTGTAAATATTTCAAGAAGTATAACAAAAAGTTTTGGAATTAATCGAACTTATTTGTTTAAATAAAAGAATATTCAAAATGAGAGTTTTTGCCTTTTACCATGCCAGGTTCTATAACTCATATAACAGTAAAAAGGGGATTATTCGTCATGACATTATGAACAAAATTAGCTCTTCTGAATGTTTTTGGTCAATTTATTAGACCGCAAAAAAAGAACAACTAAGATTGATAATTTTTATTTAAGTGATGATAACCTAAATGCATGTGTAGTACATTTCAACGAAACTTCTAAATATACTTCTAGTGCAGTAAAGAAATCATACGAAATTTTAAGTTGAAGAGTGTACCTATTACAACCTCTTACGAAAAATAGCAAATTAAACAAGCTAACCGGCTTGGAAGTCGTAGGGGTGAAATTCGGGAGCGTGAAAGGTGGCATTTGTAAATAAGTGCTACCCTTGAAGTCCACACAGCCAGCTTCCCAGCATGACATGAAAACTTCATTTTTTAAAATTTTATTTGATTCCATCTTATTGATATAAATATTCTGAGTATAATGGTCCAAATAATTTTAGAAAGGCTGTATAAAAATATCTAATATTTCAAAGTATTGATTGCCGCCAAAACAAATTAGATCGGCTAAATCTTCTTCAAGAAATTCTAAAATCCACTTTTTTGCAGTATTTTTATTTAAACAAAAAACGGCTGGACCGAATTCGAGATTTGTTTCAGATCTTATTGACGTTAATATGCTTCGATTGGCATCACAACGAAGTCGATAATTTTTTATTCGTGAGATTTCGTGCAGGAAAAATGTGTCTACGCACGTACGTACACACACACACACGTCCTTTCAAAAATAGTTGAAAAAATACTCTAGTGACCTTGAAACATAAAATTATGTTGAAAATTTTGACTGCGATTTTCGGACCTATTTACAATAACTTCCCTATTTGTTGGGAAGTTAAAAATTGAAATGTCGATAAGTAAATTAAGTTGTAGAATTTTTTTAATGTAAATCTTTTCATCTACTTTTCAGTGGTAGCAATAAAAATATTTAAAAAATGTTTGTTGCATCTGCCAAAATTATTTTTTAAATAAATAACTTCTTTTCTCAAGATTTTGTTCAAAAGTGAAAATTATTAATATGCATCAAAAGCACATTAAGGGGCAGCAATAAAAACTCCATTTTGCGTTTTTAATAATTTATAAACAAATTACGTAACATAATGATTTGAACATATTCTGAACATTTCCTAATGTTTAGAGCTTTTCACTAAATACATTTTTTTTTCAATTCTTTGGACTTCCTGCCACATGCGTTTTTTTATTTTTACGCGGTGCTCGGAGAATCTACAGAATATCACAATTAACCAGTATGTTACTGGTAAATAACCTCTACGCCTGTGACTTTTACGCCAAAGGATCAGTTAGAGGCTGCTTTTTTTTAAACAAATAACACAAATAAGTATAAAAACTTGAAATTAAATATTTCGCCGACGTTTCGGAAATCTAATCTGTTTCCTTTTTCAAGGCTTTTTTGAAAAATCTTTTTTGCTATGTATGATAAATACACAGCTCTAAGAACATTTGTTATATTCAATATCCATAGATACTTACTATTTACACAGAACTGTTGATTTAGTTAACAGTTTTTTTAAATTTTTATACAATATTAAGTTTGTGAAGTTCCTCTTTTAACATTGGCAACCAGGTTGTACAAACATCTAAGGAACAATTCGACACGCATTTATAAATCTGTACAACCTGGTTGCCAATATTAAAAGAAGAACTTCACACACCCTACATTGTATAAAAATTTAAAAAACTGTTAACTATATCCACAGTTATATGTAAATAGTAAGTATCTATGGATACTGAATATAAGAAGCATTCTTAGAGCCGTGTATTTATCATATACAGCAAAAAAGATTTTTCAAAAAAGCCTTGAAAAAGGAAACAGATTAGATTTTCGATACGTCGGCGAAATATTTAATTTCAAGATTTTACACTTATTTGTGTCATTTATTTAAAAAAAAGTAAGCTCTAACTGATCCTTTGACGTAAAAGTCACAGGCGCAGAGGTTATTATTTACCAGTAACATACTGGTTAATTGTGATATTTTGTAGTTTCCCCGAGCACCGCTTAAAAAGAAAAAAATACGTGTGGCGGGAAGTCCCAAAGAATTGGAAAAAAAAATTGATGCCACAAATAACATTTAGACAATATTTAAATATGTTACATTTATTTTGAAAAATATCGAGTTGAAGTTGCCCGAGAACCATTCTGCCAAAGATAGCGCTTTGCGCAGAAGGCATTACAGTAACTTAACTTGTACCTATTACGTCTTAATATTAATGTAACTTTGCAAGCGACTTTAGTGATATGAACTGTAACCTAAAAGGTATGTAGACAACTTTTACAACACCACTATAAAACCTAGGCAGCATCCACAAAAATGAGACATATTATACATGATATTCCAGGTCTTATGAGAGAAAATGAATTTGTGTGGATATAACCATTTCAGAATTATTTAAAAATTCTTACAGAAATTCGCATAATCAAAACCAATAGCGTCTAGGTGTTTTAAATACAATCACCCAACTGGCTAGCGTTCAAAAATGCAACAACCTCAGTCATTTCTTACTCATGTTCTATTAAAATAAATTAGTCGCATGAAGTCTAATTTTAAGGGTGCATGATTAATTGCAATTTTTCTGATAATATATAAAACGCCCCTGTGAAACACAGAAATTTCATTAAAACATTACATTTGCTTTTTAATTCACTACCCTAAAACGCAAATCAACTCTATTACTCAAATGATCTGGATAATTTAATTTCTTCATTTATAACTGTATACGCGAATTTTAATTTTAACCAGACTAACAGGACACGAGAAAATTCATGTTCACTAAAATACGTATTTTAATCAATTAATATTTTTTCAACATCAAATCGACATCCTACAAATAGTGGCCTCTTTGAATAACAAAAAAGTTAAAGTGCAGAGAAAACTTTTAAAATTGATTATCTAAGTTTTCTTAGCTGAGTTTTAGAAAAGCTTTCCAATCTAGTTGCTTAAATACCCCTCATTTTAAACTTGGAATTGTAAATTATTCCAATTAAAATCCAGTCGAAGACTTCGGGATAAGTGCACAGTAATATACACTTCCGGATTACTTCTTGTCAAATTACCTTAAGTTACTGTTTAAACATACCTCTAATCACAAAAAAATGTAGTATTTAACTTTGAATATAAAATTGTTTTTATTGTGATAAAGTTATGGAATATGATTATTTCTAAATTGAAGATATTTTCCATTAAAAAATCGCTGCCTAAGGAATCACTGCTTCCACATCCAAATTTCATATCCAACTCTTCCCAAAGGAAAACATCTTTATACTATACTCACACTCCAGTATATGGAAACAATATAATATTTGAATTCGTCTGCACTAAGGTGGTAATACGGGTAGCAAAAATTGTTTCGAGAACTTCTGTTCTCATACACACACTGAATAAAAATTTGATTTTGTTAATCTCTGTATTAAAGGGGGGTGGTGATGGGGGTGGTTATGTCATAAAAAAAATTCAGACCTTTGCTTCTAGTATATACACCAAATCCCAAGTTTTTGAACTTTTACTTGCTTGCTTTATTTATTTACTCCTATTTACCCTCAACCCTTCAACAGGATAAGCTCAAATTCTGGTTCCAGATCTCGTTATACATACGTGTACCAAATTTCAAATCAATATAAATCGTTCCAGAAAAATCGTGCGCACAAAAAAAGTTACAGACAGACAGACCCACCGACATACGGAAAACTTTTTTCTCTCCAAAACTTCTCCACATTTCATGGCAGTGTAAACCTGTTTCAAGAAGAAAAAAAAAGATTTTCTTTACAATTACTATACTTCCAGTCCACTACTAGTCGACCTGAATTAGGGTTACCCCAAATAACTTTAAGATAACAACACTTTTTTAACGGAATGTTTTGGGTTCTCTGGTAAGCATTAAAGGGTTTATTATCCGTATACGCAAAAGTAACCGCAGTTGCAGAATGTGGGCGTTTTTTAAAGAAAAACCACCATTAACTTTGAAACGATGTGTCAAATCGAAAAGTGGAAAAGGAAAAAAGTATTCAAAATTAAATGATCCTAAGTGCTTTTCCACAATCTTGAAAAATTAGATATATACGTGCATAAAATTTTAGTAAAAATTGCTTATATCTCAAAAATTGTATTTTTTCTTTTCGATAAAATTGTAAGGATCAGAAATTTTAAGTGGAAAATTTTCTACAATAATAGTGATTTCTCAAATGCTTTTCGTAAATTAAAGAAAAACGCATTTCAGCTACCCTCTCATTGCGTTAAAAATGTCAGGATAATTGATCCTTTAATCCTTACCAAACAGCCTAAAACATTCCGTCAGAAATGTGCTGTAATCTTAAAATTTTGAAAATAAGGCTTTTAACATTGGAAATGTTTATCTTCTCTATGGGGGTCGAGTTACCAGTTTTCGTTCAAGGTCAAAAGACAGCGGGTTCGCGGTCGAGTGAGACTCTCGTATATGCAACGGCTGATATATGTAAATGTAATATGGGTTGTGTATATCACAGGGGGATCAAGTTACCAGTTTTCAATTAAGGTCGAAATACAGCGGTGTCGCAATCGAGAGTGGATTGTAGCTGTTTATGTATAAAAGTTTATGTTTTATGTATGGCGTTGTCATTTCCAATGTCCCGATTGTTGCAAGAATTGCGAAATCTGTGATTTTTTTTCCTAATTCAGGTGAATTATACGTGGAAATAATGTAAATTAGTAGTTTGTTTTGAATATTAGTGTCTGTCGTTTGATAATTGATTGTTTGTTATAACTAAATACAAATGTAACTTCCCTGCATTGTGAAAGTTCTACAAAATGAAATATAGCGATTACTTATCACAGACAAAAGTGTGAACATATATCTTTCTAAATAATTACTTTTCTGACTACATGTCAAACAATATGTAAATATGTACAGTTCATACAGTACAACTGTTACAATATAGTCTTCAGCAAGCTGAAACGTTTTATTCCTGGAGGTAATCAATCCGGAAGATTTCATCCGAAACTAAGCCATCGGGGCGAACTTCCTCAACGACGTCGAGGCATTCGACAGAATCTGGCACATCGAACTAATTTTAACGTGGAATTAGAAAATGGACAACGTGGTGAAGAAAGCAAAGATGGTGGCAGTTCTACCCATTAGTGAAATAACGTCTTGTTCACCTCAGGAGCAAACTAACCTTATCAAGACCATTTAGAAGGCACAGCTCACGTACGTACTACGGCGTGCTGAGGATGCACCATGGTTTGTAAGGCACGTCGACGTCTTCAGAGGGCTGGATTATCCACCAAACTCAAAGATTATCCAGGATTGCACCAAGTTATATGCCAGCGTTGAGGAGCACGGTAATCCTCCTGTCAAACAGACTATGTACGATCCCGCTGACGTTCCGGTACATAAGACATTAAAACAGCTCTTGAACAATGAGTAAGTCTTCTCTTAAAACATGTTTGTTCCAGGGCACTAATGGATAATCAGGTCTTTCCAAAGAAGAAAAGACAATGACTAGCACAACCCAGATACATCGTTTACGATATCTAGATGTTAGTCACCGATAGATCAGAGTTCGTCCCTAGCTGGCCTAAGGTATTAAAAGAAGCACTAAAACCGTGCACATTCTCAAGTTACGCAGCTCATCGTAACAACGCCAGCTAGTCTGGTGAAGAGATGACGTTTGCCTCTCCGCGCATCTGCCACACCAAGTTCCAAACCCTAGCTGGACAAATCTGCTTCTAGCCGCTGAGTCTACGATAAATGAAGTGCTCGAGAGCAGGCAGCTGACCAATCAAGACAATTTAATACAAGATCACTAGAAGAGAAAGGCATTTGACAGAAGGGGACGAGACAGGTGTGGCAGCTTACTTACCTCCAAAATTATACATGTAACCAGGATACAAGGAAAAACCAAAAAAAGGAATAAGAACAAGAATTTGGAAAAAAAGTAACAATTATTATCAATTTTTCAACTATATTTCACAACCATTAAACGACTCACGATCCTGAGCCTTGAAGTTTTTATTTGAGTAATAACTAAATTAATAATAGTTACAAGGTAACTATAACAGGATTAGGGGATGTCCAACCTTGCAAGAGGTTGATGATGGAGCAGTCTCACCTCTTACGAGGCTGGTCCAAGTTTATAGCTATGTATTAGCGATGTAGAATGATTAAATCTCACTCAATTCTTGTAATAAAAAGTCATATTTTTGACCAAGGATATTGGCGCTCTATAGAGTTTGTTAGCATTTGAGATCTTATTCACCGGACTGAACATTGCAGATGTTGTACAATAATGAGGCATAGACAGAATGAATAATTTTATAGTACTGAATTATAGTACAATACTTGTCTATACTTGTTTATATGTGGCATATTCAGATTCTTTCACTTTTTGTTGGGTATTTTGCTACTGAAAAATATTTAAAATTTTTTATGAAAGAACCTCTGCACCAAACGGATCAGACAGATATTGGTTCTTGAATACATAATTGTTTCATTAAAATTATGATTAACAATAAGCTGTTTTTGCAAATTGGGTGATGTTATTTAACTGAAAATAAGTGTAAGTTGTACCTAAATAAATACTACAGGATTGCTGAAGACTATTTTTGGCTAAAATTTGATTATTAGGGAGATATCTCCTCATTTGGCGCTTTATCCCCCTCTCCACTAACCTTAGGTAGTGTTCACTCTTAACGAACGTATTTGGTTTTTTGATAATTTTTTTGAAATTTCCCAGATATATCAATTTTAAAATCAGACGTGCCTAAATGCTTCACAGAACGTTACGCAACTTCACATGACTAAATAACAATAAGTAGTACGTATCAACATTAAAAATCTTGTCGTGTCGTCTGTACACTGTGCATTAATTACCTTTTTGAATCAGAGCTAATATCACGAAATATTTTCAGGTCGTCCGCAAACAGTAAGAATTTACAATAATCCTGAGGCATACCAGATATTGCCGAGACTGACCCTGGCTCTGAATGTTAAAGAGAATTAGTGACAGAACACGGCCATGTCTGTCCAATATTATGAATTAAAAATGGAAGTAATGAAATATGGAAATGCCCTGCATATACAGTCTAGCGACTCGACCCTTCACGAACAATAAGCGCAGCTCTACATAAATTGGATTCAACATATTCCAATTTTATAATTCAAATTATAAATGTTATTTTTATCATGGTCAGGAAGGATTTAAATTTCAAATGAAGAGTATATTGCATTTGATCGGCACATTTCTAAAACCGTAAATATTGGTATATCGCATAAAAACAAAACACGGTTATTTATCTTGTCACGTTTTAACTAAATTTTTCTTTTCAAAACTGAAGAAGTCCTCAAGGAGATTGAAACATTATCGGAACGTTGATAAGTGGAAATAACTACACTTTATTTTTATTAGTAATAAGAAGTTTTAAATTCCTTGAAAAAAATTAAGCCTAAATACACAATGGGCCCTGACAAAATTCCAGCCTTCATACTACACGATTGTGCTAGCGTGCTCACAACTCCTCTTACATTCTTATTTAATTTAGCCATTAAATCTAATATATTTTCTGATGCACTAAAATGTTCTAAAATAATTCCTGTATATAAAAAAGGCGAAAAAAAATAATATTGAGAATTACAGACCTATAACGATTATCAACAATTTCTCAAAAGCGTTCGAAATTCTGTTACACGAACCAACATTTTCTTATACAAAAAATCGCATCACTGAATACCAGCACGGTTTCTTCAAGGGACGATCTACATCAACTAATCTCTTTTGTATAACTCAATATATATCTAATGCTATCGACACTAACTCACAGGTTGACGTAATTTACACAGACTTTACTAAAGCATTTGACATACTAGATCACAGTATTTTATGTTATAAATTTCAAAAATTTGGCTTCTCAAGAAATTTGTTGTTATTTTTCAAATCATATCTTGAAAATAGACATCACCATGTTGAATACCGTGGACAACGATCTGCGGAATTCGTATCTACCTCCGGTGTACCTCAAGGCTCTGTTTTGGGCCCATTATTCTTCAACATTTTTATCAATGATATTGCCGAGGATTTGGGTGTCAATTGTCTTTTATACGCAGATGATATGAAGTTATATAATAAAATAAATGATGTGAGTGACTGTGTGGTATTACAAAGTGCCCTTGATAAAATTAATGAATGATGTGATTTAAACAAATTACAGTTGAGTATAAGAAAGTGTAATGTCCTAACTTTTACTAATAAACACCAACATGTAGAATTTAATTATCGTATAGAAGATTCAGTGCTTACACGTCCATCAACATTCCGCGACCTAGGTGTAACATTTGACACCAAACTATCATTTAATTGCCATATAAATACCATCACTAATGAAAGTTGCAGAACGCTGGGATTCATAATACGATGTTCTCGCGATTTTAACGACATTAACACACTGAAACTACTATATTGTTACGGATTTCCACCTTTTTGGAAAACAGCCTGTATGAATCCGTGGGTTCTAAATAATTTTAACAAGAGATTAAACACTACTAACACTTTATTTAACAATGACTGTACAATACTTGTTTCACTTTATAGTTAACCTCACTTTTCACTTTTCAACTTGTTCACTTTTATAAACTGCCTTCTTCATAGAACTTCTACTTCCGCGATTGTAATCGCGCCTTATATACTCCGAAATTAGCTCTAGATCAATCCAGAATCTTCTCCAACCATAATCTAGAAAAGTCCTTGGCTCTTTCTAGAGCCTTTCCAGTCACTATCAGTAGGCATAGGCGTATCATCTCCAATTCCAAGGGGGTGTAATTCATAACACTGCCCCCTCCTTAAGCCTGATCGTCCCGATCAGGCAACCCAGAATCATCGATGTATTTCGCCAATCTGTCCAAATGCACGATCTTCATCTTGGACTTTTTGCTTCGTTGAATTCGATAGACGACGTCATTAATTCGGGTAATAACAGTATACGGTCCATCCCAAGGCGGTTGAAGTTTCGGTGACCTTCCTTTCTTCCGCTGTGGGTTGTACAGCCAAACCAGGTCTCCTGCCTTGAATCCTTCTGAACTACCCTTACGGTCATACCGAGCCTTCATTCTGTCACTGGCTATGGTGATTTGGTCTCTAACTAACTCATGGACATTCCTTAGCCGTTCACTCACTTCATCTACATAGCTGTTCACAGGAAGCCGTTCTCCACCTGGTGTTCCAAACATCAAATCACATGGCAGTCTGATCTCGTGTCCAAATACTACACGAGCCGGAGTCTGTTTTGTAGTTTCGTGGATAGCAGCTCTATATGCCATGAGGAAAAACGGTATGTGGAGATCCCAGTCACGTTGATTTTTATGAACGACTTTAGAGAGATGTTCTTTCATAGTCTTATTATGTCGCTCCACCATTTCATCTGATTGCGGGTGAAGGGCTGTCGTCCGTGTTTTGTGTATTCCCAATAACTTGCAGATTTGCTGAAATACCCCTGACTCAAAATTTCTCCCTTGATCTGAATGCAGCTCCAGGGGTACACCAAACCGACATATCAGGTTATCTACCAAGACTTTGGCGACAGTAACCGCTTCCTGGTTCGGAATTGCGTAGGCTTCAGGCCATTTACTAAAATAGTCCATGGCAACCAGTATGTACTTGTTACCGTCCTTGGTTACTGGGAATGGTCCGGCTATATCGATCGCAATCCTCTCAAAAGGAGCCCCGACGTTATATTGCTTCATTGCACCTCTACTTCTAGTCTGTGGTCCTTTACTGGCTGCACAAATTTTACAATTACGACACCAAGCTTCAACATCTTGACGACTATTTACCCAGTAAAATCGTTCACGTACTTTATTCAGGGTCTTGTTAACGCCGAAGTGTCCACCGGATGCTCCATTATGCACTTCCTGAAGTACTTTCGGTACTCGACATCTCGGAATCACTAGACGCATAACAACTTGCTTTCCATCCGGGCTCTCCCATGCTCTTTTTAACAGCCCGTTCATAACTCTAAGTGAGTCCCACTGTGCCCACAAAGCCTTCAATCCAACTGCTTTGTCTGAAACATCCTTCCGCTCTGGTCGAATTCCTTTTTCCTTTGCTCTCAATATAGCCCCAATCTCTGCATCGTTCAGTTGTTCTTGTCTCAGGGCTTCAGTTGTCCAATCATCTGGAACGTCTATTTTAATAGTGTTGACTACTCCCGTGCCCTGCTGTTTCTCCACATGGCGGCAGTGCTTGCAATCTTCCTTGCACCTTCTTCCGGATGAAATATCTGTAATTTTCTGGGGTTTCACTTTACTTCCACGTCCTGGTAGTAGTAGACTTCTCGGAATGCTTCGAAGCTGAGAAATCTTTACTTCTCTCGGGGTACCATCTTCTCTATTTGTCACAGTCTCTCTGGTACCAGCTTCCTCTGATTTTCCCCTCAGCTTCACAGCTTCTCCGGCCTTCACTTTCTACAATCTTCTTCGTGGACATTCAAGCTGGATATGTCCTAGTTCTCCGCACCTGTAACATTTCATACTCCGTCGTCCACTTGGCCTTCCACTACTTTGTTTATTCTGTGTCCCTTCCATGTTTCTAACATTCACTTTCCTCGAGTTCCGATGCCACAGTTGTAACATTTAGTACTCCTGCTTGGCTTTCCTTGTCTTCCCGCAGTATCCCATTGAGCCAGTAACTGACCAATCATTTTATTTATTTTGAGAATCGCGTTCAAGATAGGGTTTTGGTCTCTCTCTTCTGGCTGCGATTCTTCAAGCGTCATAGCCCGCACTCTTGACTTTGGGGTATCCCTATACACAGCTTCTATTTCTAGTGCACGCACCAAGGCTTCACTACTAATGTTATGTCGGGATAGCCTGAGGACTCGCCTGATCTCCTCGTCCCTTATCCCGTCTAGGAATGCCCCCACTGCCAATTGCTCTTTAAATTCTCTTGGCGCATTAGGATACGCTAAGTGTGCCAGTCTTTCCACCGCAGCTTCAAATTCTTGCAGACTCTCTCCAGCTTTCTGAACGCGCAACTTCAGCTGGGTCTGGTATACTTGAGCAAGGTGTTGATCGCCATATCGTAGATCTAAGGCGGCTTCTAAAACTCTAAAATTCCGTTGTTGGTCTACCGGAATTGTCTGGAGCAATTCCAATGCTTGGCCTCTTAAAGCTACGATTAATGCCTTAGCCTTCTCTTCGTCAGTCCAGTTGTTTGCACTCGCTGCTGCCTCAAACTGTGTTTTGTAAGTCATCCAGGAACCTTGACCGTCAAAGGAGGGAATTTTTAATCGCTGGCCTGATGACCCCGCTTGCTGGTTTCCTCTATCCCTCAACTGTCGTTTAAGCTGGTCTATTTCCTCTTTGACTTCTTCTTCGAACTTGTTTACTTTCACTTTGACTTCACCAACTTCTTCTTCGACCTTATTTACTTTTACCTCGGCCTTGTCCATTTTTCCTTCAACCCTATCTACTTTTTCTTTGACTTCACTTACTTCTTGCTCGACTTTATTTTTAAGTTCTTCGGCGACTGAAAATATGGCACTCTGTTGCGTCTCTATAATTTTCCTTAGTCCGTCTCTTTCTTCTTGTTGTTTAATGTCCAAGTCTTGCATGATTTTTCTCAATTCTTCCTGACGTTGTTTCTCTTCGTCTTGACGTCGTTTCTCCTCTTCTTGGTTTTCCTCTTGACGTCGTTTCTCCTCTTCTTGTTTCTCCTCTTGACGTCTTCGTTCTTGATCCTCAAAAATTGTTCTTAATTCTTCTTGACGTTTTTGTTCTTTTCTTTCCTGTTCCTCTTTCTCTTCCTGGCGCTTTCTTTCCTGATCCATCATTATCTTTTGCATTTGGGCCATAAAGTCCTACATTTGTTGTTCGGATGCCATGCTTCTGGTTGTTACCGGCATATAATTATGATGAAATCAAATAAATTTAATAATTGCGTCACTATCGGTAATGGGACTGTCCAGAAAAACCTCAAAACGGCACAAAAAAGAGTCTTATCTAGAGTCTGTCACTTAACCACTAATGTCCAACAAAATGTTCCAAAAATGTCTCAAAAATGCACTTAACACTATTTTTCTGTTCGAAAATAGTCCTCGAACAATGTCCAGTAAAATAGTCCTCCGTGTTAGCACCAACTTCGAAAATACACTGCCAAACCTTCTCGAACACTTTCGAAAAATCCTCTTGTCAAAATTCCGCTTCCGACACCAAAATGTTACGGATTTCCACCTTTTTGGAAAACACCCTGTATGAATTCGTGGGTTCTAAATAATTTTAACAAGAGATTAAACACTACTAACACTTTATTTAACAATTTACTGACTGTACAATACTTGTTTCACTTTATAGTTAACCTCACTTTTCACTTTTCAACTTGTTCACTTTTATAAACTGCCTTCTTCATAAAACTTCTACTTCCGCGCTTGTAATCGCGCCTTATATACTCCGAAATTAGCTCTAGATCAATCCAGAATCTTCTCCAACCATAATCTAGAAAAGTCCTTGGCTCTTTCTAGAGCCTTTTCAGTCACTATCAGTAGGCATAGGCGTATCATCTCCAATTCCAAGGGGGTGTAAATTCATAACAATATCAATCGTTTGTTCGATCCAAATTGGAATATTCGTCAATTATTTGGACGCCCCATTATAACACACATATACAGAGCATAGAGAGAATTCAGAGGCGTTTTTTAAAGACTTTGAGTCATAAGGAAGATAGTGTCTATCCTGCTATTGGTTTTCCTCAGACTGAACTATTAAATAGATTCTCGCTCTCGAGTCTGGAGGTTCGTAGAACTATTTCACAGCAAATTTTTCTTTTTAAAATAATACATAATATAACTGATTGCAGCGCTATCTTAAACTTACTAAATTTTCGAACTCCTAGACCTGGTTCTAGGCATAATTCATTGTTCTATTTACCGACTCCCCGAACCAACGTCCAGAAATTTTCGCCGCTATACAAAATGGGTGAAAATTATAATAATCTACAAAATCAGTTTGATATATTCCACTGCAATGTAGCTGCGATAAAAAGATTAACTGCATAATTTAAAATGTTTTGTTTTGTTTTATCTTTGTTTTTATTTGTCTACTTTGTATTCTACTCTTATACGTTATATATTTGTAAATACTTTCTATTTCCTACCCTGCAATTGGAATTCTCTGTTGGGTAGTGTATTGTTAAATAAATAAATAAATAAATAAATAAATAAATAAATAAATAAATAAATTAGATATACTGACTATTTTGCTACTAATGTTACCCACGGACACTATTCCTCTATTAATTTACAACTTTGCAAAGGTCCGTATATTATCTGTTCTCCTGTCTGACTGTCCTTCTGTTGGTATGTCCGTCCGTCAACCATGTTTCTTGTAAGCATGATAACTTAAGAAAATAAATACTGTCTATATTAAAATTTAGACAGTCGAGGAAGAAAAGAACTCTATCGTTTAAAAAAATGATTAGTGAATATATAAGTTACAAAACGTTTTAAGAAAAAAAGTATACGTGAAAAGTGTTGTAATTTTTGCTAATATTCTATAAAAACAAAAATGCTGCATAATATACTGACGAGCATTTCGTCAATCAAGATGGCAGTGTTTGGAGATGCTTAAAATTATAAATCTAGCAATCATACCTTTAAAATCAACTTATTTTCGAAAAACTGCAAAAAACTCACTATGTCCAAAAATTGTACAGAAATTTTAATAATTCGGCGACGAGTATAATGTTTATCTGTAATGTAATAATGTAATTTAGTTGTAATTTAAGATATTACTGAGGGAAAAAGTGGGAACGGATTTTTTAAATTCAGGGCATCTATTGCTGAGATCATTGTTCTAAAAATTAACTATTTAATTCTTTAAAATAGAATTGCAAGTAAAATTTTATCTGTGACGTGCTGATTTAAGTATTTATTATGAAAATCAGAATTGTTATAGCTACTACATAATCTATGTTGAGAAAATGGCAGGCTTTCCGTTGTCATTTGATTAAAGTAATTAAGTGAATACTGTATCAGTCAAGAATTGAATCAATATATCCTTCAAAATAAACAAATAAATTGCTTATTGATTTACTTCATACGAAACTTTGTTTTAATATTTGAAATGTTTCTCTCCTTTTGATCTACTTTTGCGGCGCTGAAAAGCAAAAATCCCCAGAGAGAAAAGACCTATCAAATAAGTAATTTAATGTCGATGGCTTCAATAAAAAATTAATAAACTTTCGTAATAAAACATTAATAAAAGAAAATATATAGATTATGTGTTTGGAGGACAGATATATGAAATAGTTTTATGGTTTAATATTAAAAATCACAAAAGCTGTAACTATTAGAAACTCAATCCGTTGTACTGGGTTTAGTAGCTATGTTTACTTCAAAATATCTTTGAATGCATTGTCTGCTCCAGATCTGGTGTTACTTTTATTGTACATTCCCATATTATCAGAAAAAGTGTATTCAAGTAGATTCGTGTATATTATTTTATAAGGATATGTGCTGTGGACCGATAGTGAAGAATGTAATATGCGATATACAGGGTTACTGGTAATTCAACACATTCCTTTAAACAACTGATAGTAGAGGCAATTTGCTATTTGAGCAAAAATATGCATTACCCTGAAGCCATTAGTTTCAGAGATATTACAGTTCTTGTGTCTTCAGGAAAATGCTCTGTGCGGTGATTACCTACAATTAAAAAAAAATCTCTTTTATTTCTGAGCTTTATTGTTTCAGCTGTGTAGTTTAAGGAACATTTACGATGACTAAATCAAAATAACAGTAATAAACTTAGCACTAAATGATTAAAAGAAAAAGTTTGCTTATCTCAAAAATTAACAAGCAACTTACAATTTGACAACGGTCTGTTTAAAAAACCGCTGTCTAAGGAATCACTACTTCCACATCGAGATTTTTCATCCAAGCCAATTTAAAGGAAAACTTCTTGACTATATTTGCACTCTATATAGTATGTGAACATAATTTGTCATAGAATTTTAATAATATTTGTGGCAGATGTCATAAAAAAATAAGTCGTTTATTTCTAGCATATACCCTAAAAATCAAGTTTCCGGACTGGCTTGCCCTAATTATTTTCCTCAATTACACCTCCTCTCCACCCTCTTCCGCGGAATTATCTCAATCAGACGTCATTAAGTGACATCATATCCTCTATTACCTTTTTGCCATGTACAAGAGATTACAATACATATGTGTACCAAATTTCTAACGAATATCTCAGTTTCATTTTATCAACTATACTTCCACATCACTACGTGGACGTGGAACTAAAAAGAGGCGAAAATGTGGGAACTTGACAATTACATTTATATCACAGAATCTATCATTATTATTGTAGGAGTCGCAGATAGTTGGTCACAATATTCAGAGGAAAAATTTTAAAACGGTCTGGTATTTTATGTATTTATACAGCACTACATTGTATTTCATATATCTTACTATTATATTTGTTAGTGTATGTGCTAATATTAAAGTTAATGTACAAGTAAGTAATTAAACACACATTTTTGTTAATCTGAAATAACACACTACTGTCATAAATTAATACAGTATTTGATAATGGTGTCAATCATAGCACCAACACCGCTAATATTTTTACAAAATAAAAATATTTACATAAATGAAATAGTTCTTATCTAAGAAAAGAAATCATTTTCTTGGTACCTAATTTGTGAACTAAAGAACTTTAAAAATAAATCAATTTTTATATGAAATAATATTATTATTATTTTATATAAAAACTAATAATTTTATTATTCTACGACAAGACCTCTAAACTCGGCTATGATATTTGAATTTGTTGATGATAACTGGTGATGAGAGAGATCGACCAACGGGACAGATCGCAATGGTATATACAAGGAAAGATCGGCAAATATTTATCCGATGCAGGTAGAAATGTCCTAGAATTTTGACAGAGTCGTTTTCAAGTGCCAGCTAGCCTTCAGAACTTCCGGGCGCTGCAAGGCAATCTCCGCGCGTTTTCGAATCCATATTAGGACGGTGCTGAATCCATATCCGTAGTATGGATATTTCGAATTTTCCCTAAAAGTACAGCTCACGAATATAATATGATATATAACAGAAATAAATTACTAATAAGCACCTTAACCATGTTTTCATAGGATTTGCATTTATCATGAGCTCTAATTACTCTTTCAATTCCCAATAGATTTTAGTGGTTAATACTTTCGACTTACAATCGAAGTATAGCAGGCCTTGTATCTGTCAATACGTTGAATTCATTTACTTCATTTTATATTAACGAGTGTCTCACGGATTTAAATTGGAGTTATTAAATTAAAAATGTCTAAAACTAATATTAAAGGAAACTGCAGAGTATCCTATAGAATGTGTAACCATTACATGAAAGCTGCATTAAATTGGCGCAGTTTTATTTAAATGCCAACTGTCCTAATACAGTTGTGTCCATTTGTTTAATGAACGTAAAAACGTCAATAAAAACCAGTCATGCAAATATCAAAGACAGCGCTATTATAAGCCGACAAGGTACTACAGAGCCGTATTTTTCGTAATTTTTCCGGATTAGAGTGAACAAAATATTATACTAGAGGTTTCAAAATCGTATTTTTGGCAGAAACTTAATCACGTTTCTGGTAAATTAGAAAATCTTGCTCTGTTTTGCGTCAAGAGAGGATATCTTACGCATTGGTGGACGCGATATTGATAGATAAATTCAAAGTACGGCTCTGTTTATCTATTCTCTGGGTATGACGTTCTAGTTAGGGGTGATTTGCTCAACTAAATTTCAGGAGGTAAGAAATTTTAATTAAAAAAGGCTTGTTTCCGATTATTTCTTATTTTAATTATGCCAGAACGTACTATACATCAGAACAATGTTGTTCTATGTATTAAGTAATACATTATATTTTTGATTTACTATTTTCTATCAAATTTGAACATGTCCCGCTCTTCCATCTATACGTATAAACGGCACAGCTTTGAGATTTTTTATGTGCAGTAAATATATGGAGGCAACTATACTATAAGGGCTGGAGACCATAATGCGTGTTCGTGAGTACTCTGACTGAGACTCTGGTGATATATTACCATATCCACAATATTGTGAGTGGTACAGGCCTGTCTGAATATCTCTGTATCGTTGAGGAACAGCGTTAGAATAACGAAGCAAAAAAATACCAAAAAAAAATCTGTTTGAAATGGAAACTGGTATTTTGATGTACTATGACTTTACAGTATGGGTCTACCGGTCCTGTGCTGCTGAGTGTCGCAGGCAAGTAGTCATAATGCATAAAGAAAAATACGCATTAAGGCCATTCAATGTTTACAAAAACGGGCTATCTGATTATTGTCTCACATTTATTTTTGACCGACTTGACTCATCTCGTTCCGTTCTTCAATTGCCACGCTAGTGTGTGTCGTGGATTTCTAGCTGAAACCGGGCATGAAAGCCGGAAAAACTCTGTTGTTTGATTTAGCGTTGAATTGAACTGCATTGAACTGGTACGTTAGCTTGACATTATTACAATAAAAAAAAAATCGGTAAAGGTATTTACACAGAACTTCCCTCTTTAATTGAGCATGGCGGTCACTCTAAAAAATTAATAATTACGAAATGACATTGGTGGTTAAAAAATTTAATTTTTTTTGAAATTTTTCAAAAATGTTGGTAAAAAAATGTTCAAAATTTGAAATAGGTTTAGAATGTCATGAAACGTGGAAATTTTAAATTTGAGCAAAAAAAAAAGTTTCCGTCTATTCTATGGGAGTGGTAAAAAAAATTGTTGTTTTTTTTAACAGGTTTAAAATCCCATGAAACGTGAAAATTTTCAATTTGAGCAAAGAAATAAAGTTTTTCCATCTATTTTAGTGGTAAAAAAATTTTCAAAAGTGGTGAAAAATATATAAAAATTTTTTTTCTGAAATAGGTTTAGAATGTCATGAAATATGAAAATTTCATATTTGAGCAAAAAAAAATTTTCTATCTATTCTAGTAAAATTTTTTCCAAAATGGTAAACAAATTTTTGGATATCTCTACAATAAGTGTGAACAAAACAAAAACAGGAAACATTTTGGTTAATAACAAAGAAAAACTAAATAAAACTGATAAATCTGGTGTATATAAAATTAATTGTAAAGATTGCAATGCTGTCTATATAGGTCAGTGTGGTAGAAGCGTTGGGAACAGGGTAAAAGAACACAAAAATTCAATCTTAAATAACAATAAAAATACGGGAATGTCAACACACTGTATTGAAAACAACCATTTCATAGATGCTGATAACATAAATTTACTTCATTCAGAAAGAAAAGGTAAACGTTTATATCTGCTAGAACAACTAGAAATCAAAAAATCCTTCAAGTACAACCCTTGTACCACAAATGACCAACAAAATTTCTTGAATACCCCTGTAATAAACCAATTGTTAAGAACTATCCTTTGATTTATAATATCAGTTTAGGTCCACTCCAAACATTCAAATAATCAAGGATGTTAAATTAAGTCTTAAATAGATTAGGTCATAAATAGATTAAGACATAAATACTTTTACGTATAAATTAGAATAAGCACGTCGGAAACTTTAGTATTCACTATGTAATACTCTTGATAAAGGCCTAATAAGCCGAAACATATGTAGAGTATTTATAATATATTGATTGATTCATCTAAAAGCAGTGTTTAATTTATAATTAACAATTATTTTCAAGATGTTTCACAAGGTACCTACCACAAGTTCAGTTCAGTGTATTTTATTAAATGTACTAAAAAGAAGAAAATAAATGTTACCTGATTTAATTCGGGTAGGGCCGTAGTCCAATGAGTGGACCCAGTGCCCATATGTTAACAAAGTAAGTTAAAAAACCGGCAGCTACTGGAAGAGGCTGGAAGCTCCCCACACGGTGGGTTTTTGAAGCCGAAAAGGGCACTAAATTGCGTGCCATAACGGCACTAAACGTAATCCAATCCCAACCATAACCTTTTCAGATCTTTGACGTTTCAAATCAATAACAAAATTACGCTTTGACTAATAAAATAATGCAGTTTATAGGTACGTAGGTTCAAAAACAATATTGAAGATTGCACACAAAACTTAGCTCATAATTTTATCAAGCGTTACAGCCGCTTTACTAATAAATTTGCTTATTTAATTTTAGAAAAAAAGGCGATTATCCATTCGATAACACTGTGTTTTGTAAACAGGGTGCGAGCATTGCATGACTAACATAACCTTAAATATTATATTTTGTAAGTTTATAGGTACTCTTTTTAATGTTTATATTCGCATTTATAGATTAGTACCTATGTTAACATTAATGAACTCTCTCGGATGGAATGCATACAATTTTTTTAAATAATTGATTTTTTTAAATATGCTGAGATCTACAGGTTGGAAATCCAACCTATAGTTAGCGGTCTATTTTTAATATACCAGCGCCGCGGCGATAGATCCTGGCCTCAATAGATGTTGAATAGGAATTCACGTGACTTGACGAAAAGCGATCTTATGCTTCACATTTAGTTTGTTTTTTCACGGAAACCAACCAAGGATGCAAGTGTGATATATCGTTGAAATCGGATTTTTTAACTGCTCTTTAATGGTTTGATTAACATTGTAAGTAATTATAAAATGAACAACTTATGCCAAAACGGCACTAAACGTAATACGACCTCAACCAAAACATTTTCAGATCTTCTGGAGCACTAAAGAAACCCTCATACAAAGTTTCATCCAAATCCGTTTAGTAGTTTCACCGCTATCGTGCTAACACACAGACATTTTTCAGAAAACACTTTTTTGGGTTTCTGGGATCTTAGAACGTAAAAATTTGATGTTATAAGAATTTTCGGTTTTGGACCAAATTTGGTAACCTTCACAAAGATTTTTTTTGGGAGGTTAGAATTATCATATCAAACAAATAACATCATTTTTCATTTGTCCAGAGAAGTTCATAGGAATTTAGTTCGACAGAAATAGGATCGATTTTCTAATGTATATCGCGCGACAAGCTTTTATATCAGGTCATGAACATTTATAAAATTCTGTAATTTGTTTGATTCGATAATTTCTAACTTACCCTTGTTAACATCTATTCATTCCCATTAGGTTCACTTATTGGACTACGGTCCCGCCCCAATCAAATTACGTAATTTATATATTTTCTTCGTTTTGTACACTTTAATATAGGTTTGTTCTTAAAAAAATTTTAAATTATGTTTTATTATTTCCGTTTTAGTCACGGACGGACAAATTAGAACATAAAAAGGCTAAAAATTTAGTATTTCAGATAAAATTCAATTCCGATTTCAATATTTAATTTTTGCTGGAGTCGCCGGTGGCACAAATATGATCTGATTATTCTACTTTGATTGAAATAGTACATTTTCTATGGATCTTATCCTAAAATATTGTATTGTCATCGATACCACATACGTATGCAACATTTCAGTTATAAATGGTTCAAAATTGAGTTCCAAGATTTGAACTAAACTCACTGACACCTGACTGACAACATGCTAAGTTGAAAAACCAATTTAATGCATTTAGAATTTAGTTTTTGAAAAAATGCACGAATCGAGATTTTTGCCCATACTGGAAGGGGCACATATGTAGAGTCTGGGACTGTACCTGCTGGCTTCCGGTCGCGATCTTGCAAAACACGAATGAAGTTGTATTTCCGCGTTCGTTTTTTCGGAAAATGTATGGTAACTAATGTTGTAGAAAATCATTTTGTCTTTCATTCTTAATTTATCTCTTTTTGTAGGGCTGGTAAACTACAGCTGATTGAAATTTTTTATTTCTTATCAATTTTTCAACCACTATATGAAACTTCCGGGTGTAAAACTTTAAATAAAAATTATAGAAGGCGTAATTACTTTTAGATTAAATGTTCAACGAAGTTTTTGTGATTAATAGTTCTATATTTATAGAGCCGCAAAGTTAGTCCTACGCATAATTAAAGGTCTCGCATGCCCAACCCCTGCGCGCATTCGAGCCCATATTGCATTTCTTGTCGGTACGCGTTCGACATTCCTGTGATACAACGGCAACTGCTGAGATTGCGACTGTGACTTTTCATTTCGCTCGTGAAAATCTTTCAAAAATTTGTGCTTCCACGTCATTTTCAACCGAGTTTCGTAAGTAACATGTTTAGTAATAATTATTATAGTGTTACGAATTTTTCGTCATTGATGACGAGATATTCCTTGATAAACATCTCACCAGGTCTAAGAGTGGCTCGATTTTCATTACAATGCGACTGAACGTAGGTGGAAAATGACTATAGGCGGCCTAGATCCGATTACTACTATCAAGGATGCAGCACCTAAGGAATTGCTAAGTGACATCTCTGGCAAACGTGCAAGGCTTGCGGTTGCCGCAAAACAGGACTGCAGTGCTCTTTCCTATGCTATTTTTGCAATGGCACGTCCTGCGCAAATTCTACAGTTGAAAAATGCAACTTCTTGCATCGGGAGAAGAATCTGACGAAGAATTAAATAGACAAAAACAAAAGGAGGAGAACGACACCGATGTCGAGATTATCACTGACGATTGCAACATCATAGATATGCCTTGCAGTTCCATCGAGATACCATCAAAAACATTTAAAAAGTAGTATTTTTTCGCATTTTTGGTCTTCTTAAAATATTTTGAACGCTAGGTTATAGAATCTATGAATGTATAATACATTCAGAACCTGGAACTATTTCTACTAACGTATATATTTTGGATGAATTCAACAAATTGTGTGCTTTAAAAATTGAACACTACTATGAAATAGATTTGTTATAATCTTCTATTCGACATCCTTGTGTATTTTCTATGCAAAACAGCTTTAATTAATTCAATAAATTGTATATATAATTACAGTTCAACAAATAGAAATCATGAAATAGATAACATGTTTGAGCTTTAATAACTATGTGCAAACTATATGTAGTCCCAGTTCATCACAAAAATCTATTGAAAAATAATAAGATATATTTTTTGTTTAATCCAATTATCGTGCAATGACACATTTGAAATTAAAATTAATAAGTACTTAAATTGTAACACACTCATGTTTTCATAACAAAGATAAAGAATAATATAATACCTATATATTGTATAAAATATATATTATCCAAATACATATGATGTATATGATATATTATACATCATGTATATTAAATATGTCATATTACATATTCATAAAATATGTCATATTATACATGTATATATTATATGTAAATATTAAGTACAATATACATAAAAAATATAATATGATATAAAGTACACCATAAATATGTGAAATGTTGTTAGAATTACATGCGTAGTATAACACATCTCAGTACAGATTAATAAAACTGAAATTTTTCGAGTTGAGATTGAGTTCACGTTACCGTGAGCAGTCGTACATAGACCAGGCTTAGCAAGATACGAGGCACACGCTAACACTGAAATCTGCGGGAACGAGTTCGCGCATCCAGCTTTAAAACTATCAGTCATAGAAACTTCGTTGAGCATTAAAACTAATGGTAATTACTTTTTAAAAGTGAATTATTTATTATTTGTTTGCTTATAGTAATGAAACATATTCTTTATAGGATTTTGCAAACAGCGGACAGAAAAACTATCTATGAGAACTAAAGGAAAAACTATATGTAAAAATATTAATGAAATCTTTGCATTCTTTCGATAACTTGACTTCTGGTTATGCTAACAAGTAAATATTCTTATTTGCCATTCTCATTTTAACACTAGCATCCAACATAGTTCCCTACGGCTAGGCAGGTTAAACTAGTATCTACATGATCCCCTACGATATGTAAATTCAGTTAAAAATGAGAACAAAGGCCTGAAATTAATTTATTTACCTACCTTGTCTTTAAAAATTTTTTCATTCTAATGAATTACATTTTCATAAAATCTCAATCAGTTTCTTGGAAATGCTTAGTCTTTGAAACGTTTTTCGTCCTTATTGTGGACTCATCAGAAAAGCCCAAAGCCACTCATAACGATGTTCCATGCAAAACTAAGACAATTTCCATGAATAAGTATGAAATATTTATATTTGACATTGACTGATAAAAAACAACAGATCTTCACCTATCTATTAGCTAACTAGTATTGGAGCCTATAGGTATACTATATGCATGTTTAAAAGTGAGTTATTTATTATTTGTTTGCTTATAGTAATGAAACATATTCTTTATAGGATTTTGCAAACAGCAAAAAGAAAAATTATCTATGAGAACTAAAGGAAAAACAATATGTAAAAATATTAATGAAATCTTTGCATTCTTTCGATAACCTGACTTCCGGTTATGCTAACAAGTGAAAATTCTTATTTGCCATTTCCATTTTAACACTAGCATCCAACATAGTCCCCTACGGCTATTCATATCGTAGAGGATCATGTAGATACTAGTTTAACCTGCCTAGCCGTAGGGGACTATGTTGGATGCTAGTGTTAAAATGAGAATGGAAAATAAGAACTTTTACTTGTTAGCATAACCAGAAGTCAGGTTATCGAAAGAATGCAAAGATTTCATTAATGTTTTTACCTACAGTTTTTCCTTTAGTTCCCATAGATAGTTTTTCTTTCCGCTGTTTGCAAAATCCTATAAAGAATATGTTTCATTACTATAAGCAAACAAATAATAAATGATTCACTTTTAAACATGCAAGGAGTATATAGGCTCCAATACTAGTTAGCTAATAGATAGGTGAAGATCTGTTGTTTTTTATCAGTCAATGTCAAATATAAATATTTCATACTTATTCATGGATATTGTCTTAGTTTTGCATGGAACATCGTTATGAGTGGCTTTGGGCTTTTCTGACGAGTCCACAATAAGGACGAAAAACGTTTCAAAGGCTAAGCATTTCCAAGAAACTTAATGAGATTTGATGAAAATGTAATTCATTAGAATGAAAAAATTTTTAAAGACAGGTAGGTAAATAAATTAATTTCAGGCCTTTGTTCTCATTTTTAACTGAATTTACATATCGTAAGGGATCATGTAGATACTAGTTTAACCTACCTAGCCGTAGGGGACTATGTTGGATGCTAGTGTTAAAATGAGAATGGCAAATAAGAATTTTTACTTGTTAGCATAACCAGAAGTCAGGTTATCGAAAAAATGCAAAGATTTCATTAATATTTTTACATGTAGTTTTTCCTTTAGTTCTCATAGATACTTTTTCTTTCCGCTGTTTGCAAAATCCTATAAAGAATATGTTTCATTAATGGTAATTACGTCTTCTATAATTTTTATATAGAGTATTACATCTGGAAGTTTTATTTAGTAGTTGAAATATTGATAAGAAAAACAACATTTTTTTAAACAACTGTAACTTTTACAATATAAATCCTGAAAAGAAATGTTAAATTTAAAATGAAAGATAAAATAATTTTCTACAACTTTGGTTATCATAAATTTTCCGAAACAACGAACGTCATTCGCGTTTTCCAAGATGGTGAACAGAAGCCAGCAGGAACAGTCCTGACTTTACTTTAGGCAAAATTATCGATTCATGCAATTTTTCAAAAACTGTGTAGTGTTTTCTGTCTAAATGCATTAGGCTAAAAAGATTGTAAAAATTTCGGTTTTGAAAAGTAAAAACAAACAATACTTATAACTTTAAAGGGAATTATTTTATTCAATTTTACTCCATAGCTTTTATGATAGTTTTCGTGCCAGCAGTCTACATCTCAACAAACTATAGCAATTCTAAAAGGAAATCTCATTTTAATTGCAAAAATATTATAATTGGACGCGTTAATCTTTTTAAGTAAGTAATTAAAATGGTGTCAGTAATTTAGTTTACTTTTTGAATATGCATGTGGAGTTCCCGCAAATTGCCGTAATTTTATGCATGTGCATAGGCTGAAAAGCTGTATCAAAGCCACCGGCTTGCCGGTGATAATTACCGCTAAACTAAGCGGAGAAACCAGTCGACTCGTTGAGTATTAGAGCTGCTCTCAAATTTGCCTGAGAGAACTATTAGCTCATTACATCATTACATTCAATTTGAGGCTAAATTGCAAACTAGAAAACATTATTGCTGGGATAAATCTAGGAAATTTAGTTTTGTTGATACCAGTTAAACATCTGACAATAAACATTCGTTTCACATGGCTCTTGCAATTGAATAAATAGTATCAAAATCACAACTGATTGATTTATGTATGTACAAATTTACATAATTGAATAATATAATATATTCAAATTAATAAATTTATATTGAACAAACAAGTAACAAGTTATAGGTAAAAATATAACAGTAAAATTCAATTATTTGTTATTAACAGACATACAAAATTGTGGTTTCTATATCACTATACACCTTGTGCATATTAGGACACTAAAATTTGTGTGCCGATTACGATGAGACGATTGAGAATAAGACGATCAATCATACAATATTCCTTATTCCAAATCAATAACTATTTTTGCCTTGTGTGACTGACCCTCAACTTGAATTTTTGAGTTGAATGTTAAGAACTAGGCTAGTACAGTCTGTGAGTATAGTTATCATATCTTTCTAGAAATTGCGTTGTACATTTGAAAAAGGTTCCATACCGTTGTAATTCGATGCCAATCGACGATTTGCCATTTTTTAGACGTATTTTGTACGTATAATTGTAGTATTATTTTTATGAAACGCAATATAGCTACTCAAAGAGAAATGCTATAAAAATAAGCAAATTCTTCTGTTATGGGTATAAAGTCTCCTTCATATAGCGAAGTAGCTAATGAGGGTAATTTTATACTCCATCTGTTGTGGAAGGATCACGGGGAAGCTGAACTGGGGAAAGCCAGCACATCTTTCTGAATGTAAAAATATATCTTCCGGTTTTAAGTAGGAAATAAGTTCGAAGATCACTGGTAAAAACATCGGACCACAAGAAATACCGTGGTAAAATCTCTTTATAACATATGGAACTTTGATGTAGTGGCACTTTCCAGGAGCCCATAATTAGGACTCACCCATGCTAGTTTATTCTAATAATAATAGGTGCAATCAGGACCACTCCAACGATTGCAAGAGGAGCCATCTTTAGATTTTCATCTTGGCATATTAAAGAAAAACTGGAAACCGAGATAGCAGCCAATGAACTACTCAAGAATGGAATGTAGAATGTAATAGGCAAGGAACTAGACCCTTCAATAGTTCAAGTTCTGCCTGTAAAGAACCGAGTCATCATCCAGAGAATGACAGTTACAGGTTACATATTTACTGTATTATTTACTGTACCATCTTCTCTTATCGAAATGACTGGGAATAAGATAAAACGTATTGTCTGAGTCCCGGAGTGTCTGGAATAAATACAGACGGAGTAAAGGTTCAGTGGGGAACTGGTGTTAGAGGATATGGAAGCGAATTATGCAGATATATTGGTGATTCTACTGTGTGCAGGCGAGATTCTCAGAAGCGGTTTTGCTGATAAACATCTCTCTACATATACAGCGACAGCCAGAAAGCTCTGAGGGTTCTTGGGTCAAACTAAGCTACTTTTTTTGGAACTTCCTGTCACATATATCTCTGTTTCTAAAAAAACGTCCGAGGAATCTGCAAAATAATATAATTATCTATATATTACTGGGAAATAATCTTTACGTCGGCGACGTTTGTCTCCAATGGTCAGTTAGAGTGAGTCCCAGTTTATTCTATGTCCTGGCTCCTAAGCATGTTTGCAAATCTTCGATTTCTGAAATTATTTTTTCCTAATGCAATTCTTGTGTTCACCCAATCTTACACTGAAAGGTCTGAAAGACTCGCCCACGTAATGTTTGTTACGGAATACTGAAAATGCAGTATTTTGAATTTTACCGGTGGTTTAGCGGTTCTATTTTTGTCAAAATACAGCTTAAGCATTGCTCGTTTAAAATACCATCTTATCAAATTTTTCGTATATACGCGTAACATTTCGGATAGTCCGTGTATAAGATATCCAGAGTCAGTTTGGAACTTATACAAAAAGACCGACAAGGGAATACTTCATAACGATAGACATGAGCGTCGACCAGCAATTTTTAATTATTGAATTTTATAATAACTTTATAATTATTAAAAATATTGTTTCACTATTTTATATTAATTAATAGGCATGATGTAAATGATTTATTTATAACACATTATTTATTTATAGTAAATAAGTTAGTTTACCGAACAACTCCGTAAATGATTCAATAAAAGTAAATATAAATGCCATTTAACCTACGACTATGCGACCGGCATAAATTAACACAGGCAGAGAATCTATAGTGGTGGGCCACGTAAACAATCGACTCCTTTCGTTTGAGGTAAGCGCATAACATATCTGGTGGACTATATTTTTATGCGGATATCGTTTGCAATATTCAAGCACGGCTTCGGATCTTATTCTATCACCTCAGACTTATCCTGATAGCAATGCTTTAGACTGAATTTCCTAATTAATGCTAGAAATACTATACATAAGGAATTCCTTATCTATATGGATTAAGTCACTACGTACCTTTTACCGACTTATTTGTTTTACACTAAATTTCGGCATAAAAAATAATCAGGGCTGTATCCAGGAGGGGGTTGCTAGGTGATACCCGACACCCTCAGGGAAAATTTTAGCACTTCCGTCACAGGAAAAGAAGAAAGAAAGTCAACTGGTAGTGATATAAAAAAATTGTTGGCCTCCCTTGGAATCCTATGGGCATTCCCTACAATTTCTTGCTGGCTACAGGCTTTGAAAGAATCCGAAAATGTTACTGCCAGAAATACTAGGTAGGCGTGCATGAGCAGACTGATCCTAATATGCATGAGTGGGGAAGGACCACGTGACATATTCTACCCTTAATTTTAGTAGTGTTTTGGGATACATCTTTTGCCTCTGATTTTAGTTTTCCTTACGATGCAATTAAGAATTTGGTGTTAAAAAGTATGTCACGTGATCCACACACTTGTACAAGTTAGGGTCGTCTAGCCCACGAACTACTGTTTCTGGGACTTCTTTATTGGGTGATCCTCTGGTGCGAGAGTTCTTCTGGTGTTCTTTAGTAAATACAAAGCACGAGCTTCATAAATAAAAATGGACTTCAGTGCACGCTTTCCATGCCAAATTCTTGACCCCCCCAGCATTATCGCCATGATAGGTCGTCAACTTATTTGGGTTGGCAATAGGAATAACAACTGCTACAATGTTGGTTATCTGATTATCTTGCCATATGTATTATATTTTCAATAAACTTTATTGCTTTCCCCCGAAATCTTACCACAGTGCCTTTAAACTGAAAATTTATTAACAAATGTGAGACTATTAAAACATTTATAGTAATAAGTTATCACAAGGAGTACTCCTTGATACTTTAGTTTTAATTGCATGGTTTCCAAAACCGGACAATAATTTGTATATCAACAGCAGCGAGATAATGTTAGATATCTAACAACACTCAATTTATACTTTGTTTTGACTTACTAGTCTTTTGATCACGTGTCGAACAATACAACCTCACCGTTTCACCCAATCAGTAGATCGGTCAGACCTTATAATTTTACATTTCGACTGACCTTATCATTCAATCAACGTACCTTGGAGTTGGAGACCTATCATGGCGGCCAGCATGAGGATGTCAATATAACTAGCCAATATACAGTCAATTCTAATTTTATGAAGTTCGTGACAAAATAAGTTAATGGAATATAAATTAGATGACAGAAAACAACAATTTTCTTATTTAATTATTTTAAGCGAACGCCTTCTCTAGTACGATTTAGATGCAAATTTCATATGGCCATTTTCTTCTTTCTCGTGTTCAATAAGATAAAGATAAGATTAATAATTTCTACATGGTAGAATATTTAGAAACAATTTATTAGCAGCTCTCATACTATACGAGCGTTATAGGTTGCTAAATTTTAAAAATATTTCACACGGCTATCTGGAAAATTTATTTATTGAATGCATTGTTGCGGATGAGATTATATTAAATTTATCCTAAATTAAATCAGTTCGGTTGCGTGAATACCTAGTATAGGCATTGTTTTAGTTCGTTTATATTCATCACTTTTTAGAATCAATAACTTTGCTCCATTTATTCTTTATTCAATTCAGGTCAGTTGCAAATTAAAACCGTTGGTGTTTCAAATAAAAGAAGAAAATTGGCACTAAAGTACCGCATATATAATTACTCAATAGTGTGGTGTATTTAAAGGAAACTTTATGATATTTATTGCAATGACGATGGTATTATTTAGTCATACGATACACACATCAATCAAAATTATTTTAATGTATTGTTCTTGTTGTAACTATAGTGGTTTATTAGATGAGCGGTAATGGTTTTATTCCTTTGTCTGTTGAGGCACAAAGTTAGATTCTAGTCAATATATTTTATAAGTGAAGAAAGGAGCTGCATTCAGTCGACCAAAATTGTGGAATATCTTTTTTTGAATCTTTAATCTTCCTCTAAATATTCTTCATTATATATTGTCAATCCAATTCTACATGTTAGCAACATAAATTGTTTGGATAAATATAACCTTATTTTGGTAATGACAATAGAGAAATGTAAAATTCATATCATAATTTAATCATTTTTTAAGAAAGAATTTTTATGTAGAAAGCTGACGTAGAGTGCCCATTAAAACGGGCAGGTAAATAGGGCAAAATAAATAAAGACAGCTGGTAGGAGTCCAAGAACTCGGGATGTTGTTTCCTAGGTTTTCACAGATGTTAAATGAAGTGTTGGTGTGCTTCCGGGTATTTTCCCGTGTAGTTGGTAGGCTCCTGTTGGAGCCATGGTTGTGTGAACGACATTTCGGTGGAATCTCATCTGCCATCATCAGGCTCCCGCTGAAAGCTGCCTACTGCTGCTGCCCCTGCTATCGCTGCTGCAGTTTAGTTCGAGCAACGAGGAGCAGCAGTAGGCAGCTTTCAGCGAGAACCTGATGATGGCAGATGAGATTCCGCCGAAACGTCGTTCAGACAACCATGGCTCCAACAGGAGCCTACTAATTACACAAGAAAACACCCGGAAGCTGAAAGACATTAGTAAGATCGTGAAATGCCATGCCATACAAACTTTCCAAACCAATGTTTTTCCTGTTGCTGCGAAGAAAGGCAAACTGTCGCAGCCTGTGAGAGCGTGGAAACCTCTCCTTTCCAAACCAATTTTTTCTCTCTTGGTGCGAAGAGAGACAAACTGTTGCAGCTTGTGAGAGCGTGGAAACCTCTCAACCCCAAACATTTGTGTTCACTTCATTATTTCGCTATATGATGTGCTGAAATAGAACGTCGTCTTTGGCCTGCATCAAAAAGTATTGATAATTCTTTTAGGCCGATTTTTCTTAGCTCGTAGAGGAACGATACTGCTCATTACATATTTGCTCCTGTTATCTCGAGCCCTTTTAATACTATCAAGTGCGTAAGTATTGTATTGCGTAAAGTATTGCACGAGTGATTTACTGACGCGTCGGGCAAAAATATGTACCAAGGAAGCCCTATCGTATACTATACCATCGGTTGTAGTGGATGTATCTTCAATGTCATTGTATGCTTCCAGAATTTCAGATTTGATTTATCTGACTAACGCACAAAGTGGCTGGTCAACACAGAATACTGGAATCTGGTCTTTGCTAAGGTGAAGAGTAAGAGAAATGAACAAATCCATATCATGTTGAACGATATATGCAGATGCGGAATTCTCGTGAAAAGTGGGAAGAACTTGGGCTACATAGAGTGGCGGTGGAACTTCATTGGTCCTCTGTACTTGCATAGTAGCCTGCCCAAATTTCATCTGGAACAGTTTCATGTATTCAAGCTGCAAGATTAACTTGAACACGCCAAAGCCAATTTTCCTTTATTCCCACTAACTATGTTGAAATTTTATAATAAAACGAATTATTATAATTCAGTTCTATATAATAGTTAACTCTCCTCAAAACATCTAAATATGCATAAGAATGTATGAAGAAATTTTCTAGCTTGAGCATATTTTTTTAGTATAGGTTCAGAACAACTTACTATTCTAAGATGAATAGCTTCATCGGACTACACACCCCCAAATTAGCCAAAAGTTATATACTACACGTAAGTTCAATAAGTAAATTGCTAATTTGGAATTTTTATATCTTTATTAGTTCCTTCGCATACCGAAGGGAAGTATTGTATTCGAGAAAAAATCACCCTCCGAGATTTTCTCGGATTTTGACGTTTCAGATCACGTAGATTACGAAAATATAGGTTTTTCAATTCCGTCAGTCTGTCTCTGTCTGTCTGTTGGTGCATTAACTAAAAACCAACTTGACGGAGAGCAGTCAAATTTGGTAGGTAGTTGGAAAATATACAGGGTGGGCCGTCTAAAGGAAATAAACAATGAAAAAATTTTTTTTTGCTCAAATTTAAAATTTCCACGTTTCACGACACGCTAAACCTATTTCAGAAAAAAAAAATTGAAAATTTTTTTCACCAACATTTTTGAAAAATTTTTTACCACTAAAATAGATGGAATTTTTTTTTCTTTGTTCAAATTTAAAATTTCCTCGTTTCCTATCGTTCTAAACCTATTTAAAAAAAAATTTAGAAATTTTTTTCACCATTTTTTAAAAAAATTTACCACTAAAATAGATGGATTTTTTTTTCCTTTCTTCAGATTCAAAAGTTTTACGTTTCCTTTGCATTCTTAACATATTCAAACAAATTTAATTTTTTTTTTGAAAAATTAAAAAAAAAGATGACAAGATTGCTTTTGCTCAAATTTACAATTTCTACGTTTTATGACATTACAAACCTACTTCGGAAAAAAAATTGCAAAATTTTTTTACCATTTTAGAAAAAAAATTTACCACTAGAAGAGATGGAAAAAATATTTTTTTGTTCAGATTTAAAATTTTCACGTTTCATGACATTCTAAATCTATTTCAGAAAAAAAAATTTGGAAATATTTTGTACCAACATTTTTGAAAATTTTTTTACCACTAAAATAGATGGAAAAAGTTTTTTTCTTTGCTCTAATTTAAAATTTTCACGTTTCATAGCATTCTAAACCTATTAAAAAAAAAAGAAATTGCTACTACTATAGAATAGAAGGAAACTTTCCTTTTTGCTCCATGCACAAATAAAGAGGGAAGTTCTGTGTAAATACCTTTACCGATTTTCTTTTAAATACGCGCCATTCTGACAGAAATCAACATCCTATCGCGTTATCATTAGTTCAAGTGTATTGTGCATCCCTATGTTATGCGAGGAAGACATATCAAACGTCCAAATTGGTATGTGATAAACAAACTTTAATGTTGTGTCCACCATTTTTAAAACTAGGCGCCATATTGACTCGTACGTGTCGGCCATGAGTGTGCTGCGGGTAAAATCGTTTACAATTGTTTAAATAACAACTGTGCCAAATTTCGTGCATCTTTCTCGAAATGTAGAATATGACCAATATTTGAAGGTTCACTAGTAAAAGTGATTTGGGTCGTAATCGAGCAAAATGTTAAAGGTTTGTAGTTGGTAACGCCCGACTACAACGTCTGCCTATTCCGATTAACTTCTTTTTAAAATATGATACACAACAGTCATTCCAAACAATTTGTTAGTAAACTGTGTTTATCAGTGTACGGGCAATCAAGTTAATTAACAAATGATGAATATCATTACTTAAGGTATTTTATGATTTTGAGAGAATGGAAAAGGCCGTTAGTGGAAGGAGTAGCGGTGTTAAAAGCAGAATTTGTATTTTATTACGAAGAGCTAAAGTGTAATAAAACTCTTTGCGTCTCGCATGAATCGTCTTATATAATTGAAATGTATTTTCCACCACCACCTGCTTTACAGCTACACTTGCACCATCTTGCACACAACTTTGTAGCGTTATTCATCAACGAGATGTTTTCACTTCTATGAGACGTTTCTGTTCTGTATAACGATAGTTGAAACTTTAGGCAAAGTTTTCGAATTGTCAAATTGTACATAGTCGCATTTAATTTGTTTGTATAAAATAAGCCAGATCAATAAAACAAATAGAAATGCAAATTTAATACAAGAGAATGTAATTTTCAACTAATATAAAACTTTATATTTTAATCACAGACACACAAATAAAAATGTTCTTCCAGAAATCAGAATACCATGTATTTTGAACCACTGGACATGTATTTCAGGTCCAAATTGCAATTGCAAAATTTTGCATTATTATTTTATTTCGCGCCAAATTTCAAGAAAATGCCTAAATGTAATGTTTTTCGTGACTTAAATAAAAATGTATGTATTTTCTTAAGTAAAAGTTATCAGGTGTTCTTTGTCGCAATAATGACTATTAGACACATAGGTCAATTTAAAGGAGCAGAGATTAATTTGCATTTTTTCTAAATAATTTTTCGTTCCTTCTGGTAAATTTGAACTGAATCTCTTCAAAGGGAAAAGTTAGGTAAAGAATTGCAGATTGCTTTACAAAGCTGCGTGCCACTTTGAACCCTGTCTAAAAAATATAATTCAAATGCAAAGAACAGCAATTTTGACTTGTTTTATATATTTATTGATCAAGCAAAATTAAAAGAATTATTTTTTTCTATAAGGTATGTCCCTCACAAGCGCATGTCTCTGCAATCATCCTTCTTCCTATGTTTATGATGTCATCATTCATCATTTCTTGAGGAAAATTCTCCCATATTTCAATTAGAGCAGTTCTTGCTTCTTCTGTGCTTTGAACAGCAGGAATTCTTGACCTAGAGTATCTTCCCAGCATCTCTCGTACTTATTAATTGTATTTAAGTCCAGGGAACATGCAAACCAAATAATTCTCGGTTTAAGAAGTCAGTTACACAACGAGCGGTGTGAGGGCGAGCATTGTCTTCAATTAAGAGGAAATATTCTCTGATATATGTGGCAAAAGGTACCGTTTGATCTTGCAGAACGTTCTCTATATACCTGTCTGTAGTCAAAGTGCCGCCATCAACCACCACCAAATCTTATCAATTGAATTTTCGCAGAGACGGCTATCATCCGTGAACAAAACTTAATACAACTGACCATCATTTCAATTTTGGTGTTCTCGAGCAAAAGCTAGTCGCCACTTCGTTTCTTGTTTGAACTAGCATTCAACGCCAATTTCGGAGTGTTTGCAACCTTACAAATCGATCATATACAGTTGTGGTTGAGCGCTTTTCTGCCTTTGTTATTGAACCAAGTAAAACGATCCATTTGAAAAAATTTCCAATTTACTGTAAAAGTAAATTCAGACAAAAATCCCATGAAAAAATAATATTTAAACCAGTAAAAAGACTTCTAAACACTTTTGACATATTAAATCGAAATCTATGTAAAAAGGTATTTCACTAAAAATAACCAAAATATTGACTTTTTTCATCTCGAGGACGACGGTCAATCGCCTTTGAGCTCCGTCGTTCGAATTTTCAAAAGTACTACAAACATTTCAAGTTGCACGGAGCGGAAAACCGCCCGACGAACTTTTCGAAAATACCACGAATTTGGATTTTCGAAAGTACAACGAATAAAATCACGCAGGACGGAAAACTGCTCCGTCCAACAGATTTTTTCGAAAGTACAGCGAATTTGACTTTTCGAAAGTACCACAAATTTATTTTTTCGAAAGTACAACGAATAAAATCGCTAAGACGGAAAACTGCTCCACACAACACATTTCTCGGAAGTATAACGAATTTAATTTTTTGAAAATCTCAAAAATTAATTTTTATAAAAATACAATAATCAGACGTAAATAAAGCAGAAAACCGCTCCTCGAGATGAATTTTTCGAAAGTATCACGAATTTGGTTTTTCGAAAGTACCGCGAATTTGGTGGTTCACAGATCGAAATCCTCAGTCAGGATGTAGCGAGTAGCTATTTTAAACGTCAAAATTTAGGAAAAAATCGATGGGACGGTTTTTCCAGTAAAAACCAAAATCCTCATTTAATATGCCGCAAAGGGTTGGAGCATAATCCTCATACAAAACCCCAAAAACGTACAGAAAAATTGTCAAAGAATTCAAAGTCGGAGGGTCGATTCCGACGAACCCAAGTTACTTTTTGTGCCGGCTCAGGTGGACAACGCCATACTAATCGCTCGAAGTCGAGTTGACGGAAAAAAAGTATATTAGTGTTCGATGCCGTTAGTACGTTTATAAAAGCAGGAAAACGATCGAACTCATATAGATAGCTTCTTTAAGCATCCTGACAATCATTTCGATAATTTTAGTGCAAAATTCAAAAGTTTCGCATACATTTTACAAATATTACTAATTGGGAGTCTGAATCTTTTTGTACAGTCGATTGTCATAGTTCTCTCGACGCTGGATGAGTTACACTACTATGGGAGGTAACGGCTTGCCGAGTGGTGCTGCTCTTTAATCTTTGCCTTATACACATTAGCTAAGTATTGAATATTTATATTTTTTACATTTTATGAATTATTTCAATAAATGAACATATATTTTGAATTCGATTTCTTATTGATCCACAAATTATAAGATTTGTGACCGACGGGCGATTCTGTGGCGTGAGTCGGACAATTACTTTCCGCGGGTCACCTTTGATTCCGACAACTCTGTGTACTTGTCCGAATACTCATAGAATCCATCGACGGTCTTAATTATTCAGAAGCGTTTCTGAGAAAGTGCTAATTATAAGATATATACATTAAAAGTGCACTACCCGACATAAGATTTCGATGGAGAGAGCAGACTGTAGCAATCACAGTAAGTATAATTTTGTCTATTTTCGTCTTGGGGAGTCTGAAGGGTATCTTGAATTCCCTTTGTGCGTAGAGTTGATCAGTATCGTAGCGGCGACACGGCTCCGGCCTAAATTATATAAAATCCTTGTCGTGTCCATCAGACCAAACGATACTAGGTTCATCAACACCTTGACCTCATCTTATCACGTACTCTCCAATTCGCCTCCAACGTGCCACATTATGATGGATAATCGATGCTGATTTACCAAATATATCGGCAACATCACAGTATGATCAATCATTTTCGATCATTACTGCAGTCCTAGCGATATCAGTTGGTGCTAGTCACCCATTATTGACTATTTCGTAATCAAGGTGATGATAGTAAACAAAAATAAACAAATTTAAACAATTATTTATGACTTCTAATGTAGAAAAAATACACTGTTCAAATGTAATTCAGACTTTTATACTTTGACATCGCGTTTGACACTGATAAAAATGTAGTAGGCTGCGGTAGATGGAATATCGCAGGAATGGTTGTTGTATTGATGTCTATGTGTACGTGTTCTAGTTGTGCGGTAGAATAGCAATAGCTAAACTCCGCCAAGACGTTAATATAAATAAAATCATTAAAGAAATATATATCATGGCTGTCTAGACTTTCGAATTTGTTAGGAGAAAAAAATTACGTAGAAAAAATGTCAATTTATCTCCGTTTCTTTAAATTTGCCGATGTGTGTACATTCCGATTATTATTACTCTCCTCTATCGTTCTTAATTAATTATTTTTTACAATAACCACACCTCGGTTTTGCATATTTTTACTAAAAGTATATTGTTATGACAATATTGACAGCTGTATTCTAAATATCGTCTTCCATTATTTTTTCAAAGTGACCATCCTGTATAATTTTCACCAAAAGTATAGCAGGTTTGCACTTTGGCACTATGACATCTCTATTACTGTCGTTCCTCGTTTCCTAATTTTTTTTTTTTTTAAATGACCAATCTGTATAATGTTCACCAAAAGTATGGCAGGTTTCCTCTTGGGCAATTGCGACAACTACATTCCAAATAATATTGCCCTTTGTCGTTTTCTAACAAAACTATAATAAGTGTATTTTCTACCCCATTTTCCACTACACATTGAGGTTTCTCAATTTTTTGTGCGAAATTAGTAGTTTCCGAGTAAATTGTGCTCAAACTTCAGCTCCGCACATACAAAAGTATTATTCACAAAAATGAATACAACACTTTTTATAGAAAATTTAAGAAGGGACGTTTTTGTATAGAGGCATTTTTATTAAATAGTAAACAGTTTAGCCAATAATCGAGGTAAATCAAATATGGAATGAGATTCGCAATTTTAATGGATGATGCAACTACATTAGGGGTAGGGGTGATTTTGGTACATTTCCTAATATTTTTGACGAATTTCAAAAGTTTAAAAGTGTTGTTAGGATACAACCGGTTATAGCTGAGGTCTTACTTCACTGGAGTCTGCTAAGGCATAATATAATAGTTTGTTACTTTCTGTTTTTATCTTTTTATAACAAAAACATCACAAAGTATATTTCGGAATGAAAATAATACAATTATGTTTTGTAACAATTTTAGCTCGGTTCCTAGAGTTGAGGCTTGCGTAAATTAATTATTCATTAAATTAATTAGGAGGGTGAAACGAATACTAGCTGTCACTTGAGTTCTTCTCCTTTTCTGTAATTTTAATTTTAAAATATATTTCGGACACTTTGATAAAGTTAAACCTGAAGTAAATTAAAACTTTTAAATTGAGATATAAATTTTCATGAAAATATTTCGGTTATTCCATTTAAAAAATAATTATAGGTAGGTAGAAGTATTTAATGTATTTCTATTACGTCCACATATAATTTTTTAAGAATTCGAGCTTCTTCTAGTGAGTGAAAGAAAATATTACTTCTGCACTACCTTTTATAACTCGTTTGAAATAATAGGCGCGTTTAACAATTTCATTAACTACGTATTTTGAAAGAACTTGACGAGAATCTTTTCCAAAAATTAAAATTTTCTGACCGCTGCTTCATGTAAGTACAAAAAAATATATGGGTATATATTGAAGTCGGCTCTTTCCAAAACGCCGGGACAATCAGATAGTCGAGTTGTGATGTCACATCGTTCCAACTACGTGGAGAATACGTATAGTGACAATGTTTTTCTAGGCATGAAACGACTATTTTATTTCTTACTACCGCTTCGTTCTAGTAGAATGGAAAAATCGTTTATTTTGTTGCAATAATTATTGAAAACTAGTAAGATGCTAACATGTAGTTTGTGGTTCTTAGATGCATAAGGAAACCATATACAAACAAGCAAAAATCGTTGGTAAAATCAAAATTACACACCCTCTAATTGGAGTTTTACTAGATTGTTTTACTTTCTATTTACCCTCCAACCTTTCAACGTAATAAGCTGGAAATATAATTTAGATCCAGATCTCTTTATAATACAAACGTGTCAAGTCAATATCTTAAACCGTGCCAGAGTAATTGTGCGCACAAAAGAAGTTACAGATAGATAGACTGACCATCAGAGAACAATTTTTTTTCGCTCAAATTTAAAATCTCTATACAGGGTGTCCCGAAAATGGTGGGCAATCTCTCGGATTTGGGTAGAACTAATGAAATAAGGTCACAAGTTCGTATATATTTCTTTCCCCCGAGGTACCGCTACGAAGATATGAAGTTGAGGGTTAAAAATCGATTTTTCGCGATAACTTTTTTATTGTTCAATCAATTCCAATCACTTTTGGGCCAGTATCATATTATTTCAATCAGGTTAGGTCAGTGTATTAGAATCTTGGATAACATTTTTGGGAGCTCGGGCGCAGAGCACCCATTGGCTTAATAAGTTGTAAAAAAATTTCAGCCATTTTGTTTTATTTCTAAGGTCATTTTCAACTTTTTGAGCCCTCTTTGCGTAAAGAACGTATACTTTCCCTAGCAGGAAAGTCAGCTGGGCTGAAGGCATGTACTTTTTGTATATGGCACGGATGAAGCAGTTGCTCTCTCAAAATTCTTCCAACAATCGATTTTGGGACATTCACTTGTAATGATAATGATCTGATACTGACAGATGAATTCGCAGCGACTGCATCCAATACGTTTTCTTCAACTTCAACAATACGCGTTGTCCGCAGAGCATCCCTGTTTACGTCACTTGGCGCAAATCGACCTAAGTAAAGACAGAATTCTTAGATTTTTAGTTTTCAAAGAAATTATCTTATTTTTTACTAGTTTCTCTCAGCCGTTGATCAACACGTTCAAAAGTTTTGCCATCAGGATTAAGCAAGTACTGAAAAATTATGTCAGTCCAATTATCTGATAATTTGATCCATGGTAACCATAAACTGTCATTATTACTCGTTTGGTTTTGTACATAAACAGCTACATCGTCTTATCTAGATAAGACGATGTAGCTGTTTTTTTAAATATTTAAAGAAGTTAATATTAACACGTTCAATGCGGACCCCAAAACTTGGGCTTCAGCATGTGCATTTTTGGTCGTTTTTTTTTCAAATAATCGACGGGAAGGTCATATATGTGCATTTATCCCCAAAACGGTTCATATTACCGACATCAAACAATGATGCGCTTTTTACGTAAAAAGGGCTCAAAAAGTTGATAATGACTTTAGAAATAAAACAAAATAAACTGAATTTTTTTACAACTTATTATGACAATGGGTGCTCTGCCCCCGAGCCCCCAAGAATGTTGTCCAAGAATCTAATACACTAACCCAGCTGGATTCAAATAATATGATACTGACCCAAAAATTATTAAAATCGATTGAACAATAAAGAAATTATCGCGAAAAATCGATCTTTAACCCTCAACTTCAAGAGCGAATATCTTCGTAGGGGTACCTTGGGGGAAAGAAAAATGTACGAACCTGTAACCTTATTTTCACCAGTTCTACCCAAATCTGAGAGATTGCCTACCATTTTCGGGACACCCTGTAGTTTGTGTTATTCTAAACTTTTAAGAAAGGAAACTTGGAATTTTCTATTTATGATTGCTATACCTCCACGCCACTACGTGGATGTGGAAGTAAAACTAACTTCAATAATGAAGAGATCTACTTATAACACGAGAGAAATAATCTGATTACCTTTCACTTGAATAATTTAATTCGAAAACAATTCGTTAAATAATATTATGATTAGTTGTAATCAAGTTAAATTTCTTTATAGATTTTCCATTTAATAAATGTGATAAGTTTTATCGAATTGATTTATTCTGTTAAATATTAGAATACATGTGAAAGAACAAAATTGAATTTCCATAAATAATCGCAGTTTTCTTTTTAAAATAAAAGCTACTAGTGTAAATTGTGCTTAAATAATATTTTCTACTCTTGTATCTAGCTTTTACTTGAAATAAATAATCTTATAATTTCCTCAACATTCTAGAGAAAATCAGTTATTTAGAACGAATAACAATTGTGAAGATAACATCCTGAGATGACATAAATGTATCAATAGTATCTGAAATATCTGAAATACTTTAATTATACTTACTCGTTCACAAAGTATCATGTAGTTGGATGGAATGAGATTTAGATTAAAGTGGTCATAGCTCTGATCTAGCGATTCGTCTAGATTCGGTCCTTCATGGGACAGGTTTCTTATCGTCCGTTAATACGATAAGATTTCCCTCCATCAGCAGGGTAGATCGTTTGACCTAAAATTCTAACCAGTCTCCTATGTTGAGTTGTGTAAAGAAAGTAAAATAAAACTTTTAAATATTCTTTTGGAAAGTCATTTACATATACCTTATTTAGGAACTAGTTTGTAACCATACACAAATAAAGCAGTTAACTCTTTAAAAACCACTTAGACAGGGTATTCTGTGGATAACTATACGTAGCTCAATGAGAAATTGAACTGATCGCATGCAAAAGGCGGTTACGTTGAGATCCCTTAGCCTACTTAGGGCATCCGATTCTCAAAATTACAGTCATTAACACTGTGGGTTGTGAAGGAGGCTGTGATTAGATGACCGGCGCGGCTACCGTGTGGTGTTGAAGGCCACAGGAGTCGCGTCCGGCATCTAGCAACAGAGAACAATAACAAAAATAATAAAAAATATTGATTTACTTAAATACAATTACAAATATCAACATAACATTTACTGTCATCTTCAAAGGAAAACTTTTATACATATACAGTTCACCCGTTCAGAGCTTATATAAAAAAGCAATAGTAATATATTAACTTATAAGAATATATTCTATATATTAATAATAATCATAAAATTATTAAATAATAGTTGATAGACTCGACCTTTACTTGGTGAAAATCCATTATCCCTAATGAAATTAAAAAAATAATAAATAAATAAAAAATATAACACATGTTTCACATGTTGCCAATTTTGATTGACACACATCTCTATGCGCTTTTGAAATGAAGTTCCCACTGTTCCTAAAACTGCCGGTGTGTTAGATCTAAAGGCAGTTATTACTCTTTCTTTCATATTTTGTACTGTTGTTGGTGTGTCTCTATAAACAATTGCCTACACGTATCCCCATAAAAAGAAATCAATTTTTGTAAGATCTGAGGATTTAGCAGACCAATTAGTGGGTCCATTGCTTCCCATACGTTGATGAGGGTAGGTATTATTTAAGTGGTATCTAACTGCATTTAAATAACGTGGTGGAGCATCATCTTGCTGAAACCACATCCTATTTCGAATTCTTTCAGAGAGATTTACCAATAATTGTGGCAGATGGTTTTCCAAAAAATGAAGATAAATAGGTCCAGTCAATGTACCATCAAAGAAACGTGGCCCTATTACATGTTCTCCAATAATTCCTCCCGAAACGTTTATAGACCATCTGTGTTGGTTATCAACTTGCATAAAAAAGTGAGGATTTTCCGAAGCATAATAATGGAAATTATGCCTATTAATAAATCCATTTTTATGAAAAGTTGCCTCATCAGTGAATAAAAGATTATTGAAGAAGTTGACATCTTGCATTTTACCTCTGTCCCCAATTACAAAATTGTAGGCGCTTTTGAAAATCGTCATCAGATAATACTGGTGCATTTGAATATGATATGCATGCAACATATTTGTTTTTAAGATTCGACCCACAGACCGTCTACTTATTCCTACTAATGAGCTCACTTCTCTTTGACTAACATGGGGATTATCAACCGTTACCAGCAGCACAGAGAACTCATTTTCTTCATTCACAACACGTTTTATTTCACTTTTTTTATATTCGACATTTCCCGTTTCCAGAAATCTATCGAGAAGGTTTTGGAAGCCGCTAACATCAGGAATCCTTCTTTCAGGACAAAGTTGGTGATAAATTCTATTGGCAAGCAAATAATTTCTGTCTGACTCGCCCAAAACAAGTTCCGCTTTATTAAAATTCATATTGTACAATTCCAAATATTTTAAATTCAATACAAATTGTAACCAGCGACCGATAAGTGTGATAAATGCTCCATTGTACACGACAATTTATACCAAACTGAGGATTTATTGCTTGTCGAATAACGAAAACAGCAAAAAAATGTACAAGAAAACATTACATTAAAGGACCTGTTAAATACTATTTACTCATTTCAATGGATTGGAAGAAATGGGCCCACTAAATGGCATCATTTCAAAATTGCATAAAGACGTGTGTCAATCAAAATGGGCAACACGTCGAGCACCTATTGTAAACTTTTCTGATGAATTATTTGAGGGAACCTCTTTTTTAAAGTTTATTCTTGAATTTAGGACAATTATTTATTTATGAAACGAAAATGGTTGCAATTAGCCATAGGGAAGTACTTATAGAAAATGTTCGTTTTTCATTTCTACATCACATCGTTGAAAAATATACAGGGTGTCCCGTTTGAAAAAATTGATAAAATTCAATTTAAAAAGTTCTTAATTGAAAAATAATTGTTCTCGCCCCGTACAGTTTTAGGAAACAAAAATGATTCAAGAACATTAATTAGATGTCTCGTAACTGGTGTTCACATAAGTTTTTCTTAAAACCCATAATTGTGACTGTGGTGATTTTCTTAATATCCATCTGCAGATTGTATTATTTCAACAAAAAAATTCATTACATCCATGGTATTGGGAGATATTCCATGCTAATATAGGAATCAACAGTACCTAGAAAGAGGCTTCAAAAAATGTACTGATATACATAACATTCCATTTAAAAAAAGGCACTTGGTCCTGTAATTTCGTCTTGGTTCACCATGTATGTTCGAAAATACTTTCCAGTTATATACTTTTTTATCTAGTTTACTTGCAATTTTATAAAAAATGTCTAGCTATCGTAGAACTCGAGATATCGAGGTCCGATGCACTATTGCCCCACCCTGTATAGTATGGCTGGGTCATAGTCAAAACTTTTTATGTTCCCACACAAAGATAAACCAAATAAACTATTCAGGCAGCTATTATAAAGAATGGGTCCGAAAACAGTTCCTTGGGGTACACTATATTCCACGGGATTTTTTAAACTACTGAATGCGTTGCCAATATTTATACATCGTTGCCTATTTGGTTTTATTAAACTTGTTATAGTCTGTAAGATGAATGTTTGCGCGAGTATGAAATTAGGTAGGACATATGTGCGGTTGCTGAACGCATGGAGACGAGCAAATATTTAGTTACGTATGTCTTCTAACCGCTCGAGCATGCTAAGACAGCAGAACGATATATTCAAGCGGAATTAAAAAGAGACGACGATATGAACAGTTGTCGTAGTGATGTACTGTCAACGGCTATAATAGCTGTCATTTTAGATCAGTGGCGCTCTTGCGTTTTTGATGAAAATGCATGTTTAAGCTTCATTGTTATAACCATAATTAGTGGTAAATAATATATCTGTTATTATTCTACAAAATTAATTGTCATTTCATGAGTATTTGCGAAAAAAATATGGCTTCTAATTTATCGGATGATGACTGAGAGTAAAAACAAATTTTTCATTTTTTTGATGCACGTCAGTGCTGAAGAGAAGCAGTGACCTTCAACAAATTACTTCATATGGTTCTTGTTTATGATGCACACGCAAAGATTCATCGTACAAACTATATTAGAGTGTATGGAATAACAAAAATATGCAACAGAATTTTTGGGCACCATCATATTGTTTTTATAGCAACATTTTCTTTTTCAATATAACGGTTACTAAAATAAATTGTAATTCTTTTACGTAATACATAGCATTATTTTTAAATAGGGATCTGCATGTTTAGTTTAGTTTCATTAAATGAATGATACTGTATAATTTACTTTCTCATATTCTATTCTGTATATTTCTAACGAGATTAAATAATGGTCATTAGTGAAGATGACAATTTCATTAGTGAAGATGATTTTTTTATTTTAAACAGTGGCGCCGCCAGAGGGGCTGGTGGGTAGCGGTCCGAGGTGCTACTCACCTTCTAATTCTAATTTTAATAAAAAAAATTTGAAATGAACTAATGTTAACAGATTTTTTAAAAATTTTATTGGTGTTAATTCACAAACACTTTAAGTCCTCTAGCACACCAAAATTCTAAGTACGTTATTTATTTCAAATTTTTATCATATGGATGATGCGCAGTACATTTCATATTAGATTTAGGTCAAATTCGGGTTGAACTTCAGAGGTACGTAAACTACAATTTTTTACATTAATTATGCTTTATTACAATATTACAGTATCTTAAGTTTCTGATTAAGCACGCATAAATATCAAGGTTGACGAGAGTCGAGAGTCAGTACAGTACTCTCAAGTTTAATTGAATTTTACGTGATATTTTACTTTTAAATATTAATATTATTAATACTTTAAAATATCATCAAGGTATTTCTAATAAAATTATTATGAAACGAATCAAACTTGTTGGCGGTAATGTCAACGGCGAATTCCTGTTCGAACAATAATTTTAGAGCAAAATATTACTAAGATTTTTGATTCGGCATACAAAAACACGAAGTTGTGCAAGATATTGAATCTCCAATATACAGTGTGTCTATCAGGTTCGCATGAATTTGACCTTAAAATATTATTAAAGTATTTTTAAAAACATTATTACGAAATGAGTACAGTGGCAGTCGGAAGTTGCAGATTGCTAGTAGCTTTAAACACGATAACTTCTGTTAGGCTTAAAATATTCATTTCAAATTTTGAAAGATTATTAAGAACGAACACAAGTTTCAGTTGGGCGTTGCTGATTGTGAATAGCTACTTGAATAATGAAAACCAAAACTGCATTAGTTGTGTATCTACTTAATCTCAGCGACACCACATAGAAAGTGAATTGCACTGTATCCGAGAAAAATGTTATTTAAACAAATACGTAGTCTCTCAACTTCTACTGTTTATAAATTATTTCTTAGGTTAATTTTCTGACTTTGTATATGACGAACTAAAAAATTGCTCCGTTTTATATTGTAAGCCTCGGCAAGACCTGGCTATTTCAATATGTTTTTTTTTTATTAGATTGACTTCAAAACATTTTAAATGCATGAATAAATGTGCACAGAATGATATTCATGTCTATAAAATTGCACACCGTATGCGGAAAAGTGAACACAACTGTAATATGTAGGAAGTGGTAGTAGCGTAAATCGATGGGCATCAGGCACCGGGCCAAGCATACTGTAATAGTGCCGTATTGTATAAATACTCGGAACTAGTACATTCAGCATCAGCAGTGCATCTGCAGAGCCACATTTTGACCTCCGAGGCTTGTTTAAATTATTGGATCGTAGAAGCACCACAACAAGGTTGAGTATTAGAAATGTTTGGTATTGCTTTTATAAAAGTCGAAAATATTGTTTTTAAAAAACATATGTTTATATACTGTAAAATGTAGTACCTTCTTAACCGACATCAAAAATGTTTAAAAACCAGGCGGTTTTCAATTCGTACTTATATACAATGTGTCCACGGAAAAGCGTTATTATAGGTGTAAATAACCATTTTCTTTACTATGAACACAATTTTCTGTATTCTGCTCTTGATTGACCCAAAACCAATTTTCAGTCAGTTGGATTTTCAAAAATGCATAGTGGGCTCTGGCGGCAGCATAAAAATAAATTATTATTTTTTATTTAACAAATATCGCATTAACCTCTTGGGTTATGAGCGAGGTACAGTAAAAAATAAATCAAATAATATGATTATTTGATTTATTTTTTTATCAAATTATAATGAAGATATTAAATTTTTGACGACATTAATATGAGACAAAAATAATAACAGGTTCTTTAAGTCACTACCATTAGCTAAGATTTTGTTTAGTTCTTCCGGTATTTATCTGTTTGATCTATGGAACTGGTATTTAGGGCACTCCACTAAAATATGTCTAACTGTCACTTTTGTTTGGCACCCTTCACACTTAGGTTCTTCACTACGATTGATGAGATACTCATGTGTAAGTCTGGTGTGGCCTATTAGTAGCCGCATCAGGATTATTTGGTTTCGTTTACCTTTGGGAGCAAGGAACTATGGTTTGACTGACTTTATTTAGCTTCGTTCTTTTTTGTCCCCATTCATAGGTATTGCCACTGTTATTGTACTAATTTAAAGAAATTAGCCATAGCGGACTTAAAGTAACACATAAAGATGTGTTGCTTTAAGTCAGCTATGGTTACAACCATAGAGTTTACACTTAAAGTAGCATCTCGTGCAGATCTATCGGCATGTTCATTACCTTGTATTCCAATGTGAGAATGTACCCACATAAATATGACGGATTTGTTGTTCTCCTGTAAGTGGAAAAGTTCCTCTTTAATTAACTTCAGTATAGGGTTGTTTAATTGCATAGATGACACTCAAAGAATCTCTAATTGCTAAAGCTTTCGGACTCTTATGGATATTATTGTATTATAATGCTTCTAAAATGGCATATATATTACCTGTAAATATGCTGCTGTTTACTGGTAACTTAAACTGATGTCTTGTGTTGGTGGTTATAAATGCTGCGCCGACAGCTCCTTCCGTTTTAGGCGAGTCTGTCTGGGATTTTTCCCAAAAATTTTCTATACCATTTGAGTTAGCCACGGATTCTTATAGAAAAATTCCGCTGAACAAGATTTTCTTATGAAAAATTTTCCTAAACCGAGAACTTCATGGTCAAATAATTGTTTAAACATTCTTTTTTTTCGTTTTTATTTAATAGAATGAAAACGGTTTGACGGATCCGAAAAAATCTTGATTCGGTCGAAAGATATTTTCAATACGCGTCGTTTGGTGCGAGGCACAACTCATTTTGTCAACCTGTTCATTTGTTGTAGCCAAAATAAATTTCTTAATTAAGGAAGTGATTACTCCGAAACCAATGAGGTCGGAACATTGTTTTTTTCAAAAAACATGCCTTCTACACCAAAGAATATACCGTACTTTTTTTGGTCCAATATCTTCAATACTTCTTTATTGTGTAAGCAATTGGCATAATTTGTTAATTAGAAAATAAGTTTTTTTTTAAGTTTGATCGACTTCAAACCAATGTTAAACAATAAATATTGATTTAAACATACAGGAAAATTATGTTTTTTAATGTTTCAAAAAGTTTTATTAAAACTCTACACGTGTTTCAGCTTATTAGGCCTTTATCAAGAGTACAAGATAATACTAAATTTAAAATGTGTTCCTTACTTATTTATACCTAATGGAAGGTATAAATTATTCAAAGCTTTTAATCTATTTATTACATGCAACTAGTTATATGATTCCTATCCTATGTAAATATACTACAAATAAGTTCTTAATGTTAAATTATTTTTTCTAGAATATTATGACCCATAAATAATGTTTGATCATTAGTTACATTTTTATGCTTTTTGACAGCTTTCATGATCTCAAATTGTTCTAGTAAATCTAACTTCTTTCCTTTATTTTCTGTATGGAGTAATTTGAGTTCATTAAAATTAACAAAATGATTATTTTCTATGCAGTGTGTTGACATACCGGTGCTATGTATACCATTCGTTATTGATTTTTTATGTTCAGCGAGACGATTTTTTAATTTACGACCAGTTTGACCGATATATATAGCATCGCAGTCATTACATTTTAATTGATATACACCTGTTTTTTCTAATAAATCTCTTTTGTCTTTATTATTAACTAACATTTTCCCTAGATTATTTTTATTAACAGAAATAGTTTTACATCCTAGTTTTTTCAGTTTATGACTAATTTTATCACTAATCTTAGGCCTATAATTAATACATTTATATATGTCAGTTCTTTGTGGAGTATCAGCATAAAATTCTTTAAGTAACTTTTTCTTTTGTTTATGTTTTATTAATTTATCTATGAGGTTTTCACTATAACCGTTGTTTCTAGCTATTTCTTTAATGGTGTTCACTTCTTTCATAAAATTATTCTTATTTAAAGGGAAGGTTAGCAGACGGTGGATAAATGAATGGAAAGATGCCATTTTTATTTGTGATGATTGCTTAGAGTTCTTGTGAATGACTGTGTCTGTGCAAGTTGGTTTACGGTAAATGTCAAACTCTAAGCTGTTGTTTCTATTTTGTAAGTTAACGTCCAAGAAATTTAAACCTTCCTCGTTTTCTATTTCTAGAGTGAATTGAATCATATCTGGTTCATAAGTGAGTGTTTAAAAAATAGTGTTACACCGAAGCATATGAAAATATACTGCAACCATGGTTCAATAGAAGCAAAACAGGCCGCAGAAAAAACCTTGAAAATTTGGCTAGTATTAGAACGAAAACAATGGTACATAAGAAGAGAAAATATTGGACTTCATTTAAAACTAATACATACGGAGCTCCTCTATAAAGAAAACTACTTTCTTTTCCAACATATGGACCGTATCATCAGAGAAGAAATTCAAGAATTAGTCCAAATACAATATCTCAAGCAATATAAGAAACTCCAGAATTTAATAAAAAGTAAGTCAGATTCTTCCAGTTGTTATAATAAAACAACGAGCAATAATTCTACTTCAACTTTTAAATTTTACCCTAGACTAGTAAATCTAACAGAAATCGAATTCAGTAGGAATGAACTTAGTTTATTAGAAAAAGGATTAAAATATTCCCCAAATTTACATAATAAACAGGAGGTCGAATTACTAGCAATAAACACAGAATTAGCATTGAATTCTTTAAGTAATATTCCAATTGAAGAGAAAATGGGTATATCAAGTTTATTCAATAAGGTAGACACTAATAAAAGTAATAAATTTGAATCATCAATTATTAATAGCATTAAAAATAAAATTCTTGATAATAATTTAATACTTTGTAAAGCCCACAAAGGAAATACTATAACAATTTTAACTAGAGAGGAATATAATACAAAAATATCTTTAATTTTAAGCTCAAATGAAATAATTAAATTAAACCACGACCCTACTAATAAATTTCAAGCAGATATACTAAATACATTAAAAAATTGCAAACTAATCATTCCCCCTGAAAACACATATAAATTTAGAACAATGAACCCCCTACCCCCCTTATTCTATGGACTTCCTAAAATTCATAAAGAAGATATTCCCATCAGACCTGTAGTATCTTATGTAAATGCTCCATCTTATAAATTGTGTAAAGAATTAAACAACTTATTACCCACTCTGACACAATTTGAATCAAAATATGCCATTAAAAATTCCTTCCAATTCATAGAAAAAACAAAAAATCTCAAAATTCCGAACAACGCAAAATTAGTATCCTTTGATGTTAAAAGCCTCTTTACATCCATACCATTACAACCATTATTTGAAATAATAGAAATACTTATCAATCAATCTGATATTGACTTAGAATTAAAAAATCAATTAAACATCATAATAAAAACCTGTACGAGTCAAAATTACTTTCAATTTAATAATGAAATTTATAAATTAACAGATGGATTACCTATGGGTTCCCCCATATCACCGTTATTAGCTGAAATATTTATGTCAGACTTTGAAAATAAGTTGTTTAACTGCGAAAATAACCTAATAAATAATGTATTTTTCTGGACTAGATATGTGGATGACGTGTTTTGTATTTGGCAAGGTACAGAAAGACAACTTAATAAATTCTTAAATCTTCTGAATTTATTTCACGATAAAATTCAATTCACTCTAGAAATAGAAAACGAGGAAGGTTTAAATTTCTTGGACGTTAACTTAAAAAATAGAAACAACAGCTCAGAGTTTGACATTTACCGTAAACCAACTTGCACAGACACAGTCATTCACAAGAACTCTAAGCAATCATCACAAATAAAAATGGCATCTTTCCATGCATTTATCCACCGTCTGCTAACCTTCCCTTTAAATAAGAATAATTTTATGAAAGAAGTGAACACCATTAAAGAAATGGCTAGAAACAACGGTTATAGTGAAAACCTCATAGACAAATTAATAAAACATAAACAAAAGAAAAAGTTACTTAAAGAATTTTATGCTGATACTCCACAAAGAACTGACATATATAAATGTATTAATTATAGGCCTAAGATTAGTGATAAAATTAGTCATAAACTGAAAAAACTAGGATGTAAAACTATTTCTGTTAATAAAAATAATCTAGGGAAAATGTTAGTTAATAATAAAGACAAAAGAGATTTATTAGAAAAAACAGGTGTAGAGTTTTAATAAAACTTTTTGAAACATTAAAAAAGCATAATTTTCCTGTATGTTTAAATTATTGAAGAATGTTTCACAAGGAACCAACCGTAGAATCAACCCAATGTAATAAATATTGATGTCGGGCATAACCCCCCATAGAAGTCTGCACGAATGCAACTTTTTGCTTTTGTTTATTTAAAGTTTAAATTAATTTTGCAAATTAACAAATGGCTCTGGGTAAGCGTATCGGAATAGGGTTTTGTGAATATGAAAGTACTTAGGAAAAGGAAAATTTTGAGACCAAAAAGAACTTGATCGGAAAACCGGAACCGGAAATAAAAGTGATATTGCGTGAGAGGCTCTAATTTGTTTATTAACAACATTTTGGACGCGATGTTTGGTGGAAATGAAAGCTAATAAGCTTTTCCATCAATCGCAAAAAGTTCTAGAGAAAATATTTAATCCCTGAGGAGTTACACGCCTTTTTGACCCTTAAAAAAAATCTCTGCCACAACGTGAAAATAGTAAGATTTGACGCGCAAAGTGGTGGCGGGTTCGATCCTCGGTGTGGGCAATTTTTTTTTCGTCAAATTTGCTTCTTTTTCATGTAACCAAGTATTTTTTATGATAATAAATGTTTTCACTTTCTGGGGAATTTTTAAAAACTTCGTAAATATTTTTTTTTGCAATTTTCGTTAAATAAGTGGATATCTTGCAACAAATATATGATTGTCCTTGTCCAACGACGGTTTGTCGGTAGTTTTTGTTTTTTTTTACTACTTTTTGTGTTATTACTTTTGTTTCGAATACTTTTTGACTCAAAAATGTCTACAAACCGTTTTGTATTCTTAAATTTTACTTTAAGGGAGACACAAATAGCACATGATTGAAATAATACTTACATTATTTTGGAAATAATTTCAAATGATATTTTGAAGTGCACCAAAATCTTTGGTCAAATATTACCGAGAGAAAAATGAGAAGTTCTGGATGAACACTTGGAAAAATACACTGTATCTCAAAATACACGTCTGTACGTACCAAGGAAATCCATGGAATAAACGCACGCATCGCGGTCAAGGACCACCGTGTTGTAAAAAACCGGTTCCCCACTCACACAAGGGCCCACCCCCTTTCACCGTTCCATGATTTCGACTATAAGAAATGTAGAGCATACAAAGCAGGTGCACAGCATCAGCTCGAGAGTTACGGATTTAATGAAGTTCTCAAGAATAAGTAATTATTTATAGCGTTTTTTCACAATCTAAAAATTATTTTATTGTAGGAAATATAAACTTTAAATAAACAAAAGCAAAAAGTTGCATTAGTGCAGACTTCTATGGGGGTTTTGCCCGACATCAATATTTGTCGTTTAAGGTTGGTTTAAAATCGATCAAACTTTCAAAAAAAGTTATTTGCTAATTAACAAATTATGCCAATTATTTAACCAATCAAAAAGTATTGAAGATATCGGGCCAAAAAAAATACAGTATATTCTTTGGTATAAAAGGCATGTTTTTTGAAAAAAGCAATATCCTGACCTCATTGGTTTCGTAGTAATCAATTTGTTAATTAAGAAATATATTTTGGTTATAACAAATAAACGGGTTGACAAGATTTTTTCGAATCTGTCAGACCGTTTTTATTTTATTAAATAAAAACGAAAAAAATTAGTTTAAAGAATTATTTGACCATGAAGCTCGCGGTTTAGGAACATTTTTCATAAGAAAATCTTGTTCAGCGGAATTCTTCCTACAAGAATCCGTTGCCAACTCAAATGGTATACAAAATTACCTCTTTTTTACCCCAGACAGACTTGCCTATTCTGGATGCATCAGTGACAACTTGGTTGTATTCTGAGTACTGGGTAATTATTTCATAGAACTGTCTTTTTATGATATTGTGATTGGTGTCCTGTTTGTTGTATTGTGTTAATTTGGTGTCACATATGGGTACGGGTATTGTCCATGGTGGGTGAGTTTTGATGTTCAGGGAATAGGTGTTGGGAATAATTACGTTCAGGTTAGACAGGTATTTGTTTATTCGTTGGTAGAATGGGGGCTTTATTTTTTTTTCTGCTCTCATATATAGTTCCGAAACGATTTGAGAAAGTGTTTTTGTGGGTGGGATTTTCTCCGTTGGCTGACATAACTGCTGCATATGATATACTGAGGTACTGTCTTCTCATCGTAAGGGAGGGTTCTCCAGATTCACAGTGCAAAGATTCAGTGGGGATTGTGCAATATGATCCAAGGGAAATTTTTATTCCTGCATTATGGATGGTGTCGATTGACTTAACTATAGAAGTTTTTGCAGTGCAATAGGCTATAGCGCCATAGTCGGTCATGGATCTAATAAGGTACGGTACATACGGAGTAAAGTCGTGCTGTCTGCACGCCAATTGTAGTTGGATAGTACCCTTAATAGATTTATTCACTTTTGACACGATAACTTCAAGTTTTTTACGTGAGGTTCCCAAGTAAGCTGTTGGTCAAATGTAATGCCAAGAAACTTGGCGTTGTTTACAGATGTTAGATTTTGGTTATCAAGGGTAAGTGTTACTGTGCTTGGTTCTGTTTGTTTGGAGAAAATTGTGTATTTAGTTTTGATGGTAGAAAATTGAAAGATATTTGACCAGTATTCTATGTTGTTGAGATCTTTTTGTAACAGGAGTTGAATTGTGGTCGGGCTCTTTTCCTTTGAAAAGAGTACAAGGTCATCTATATATAATCTCGCCTTAACTGGTAGTTCAATGTTTCTAATTACATCGTTGATTGCTACGAGGAGAGGGTTATAATTAGGACAGATCCTTGCGGGATTCCATTATGATGTTGTCTCTCTTGAGAAACTGTCCCGTTCGTTTGTGTGAACGCGAAAAGTTGTTGAGAAAATTGTTGATAAACATTATCATATTACCTTGTATACCCCATTTTTGGATAATGCCATATCTCCAGGCAGTGTTATATGCCATTTTTATATAAAAAAATATTACTATGCATTTCTGTTTATTTGCAGAGGCTTCGTGTAAAATTGTGTAAAAATAAAATTCGCCTCAGGTAAACTGCCATTTATGTGCTAGATATTGAAAAATTTTATACGAAAAACGAAATTAAAAAATACGACGTTGTTCCAAATTTGATAACTATAAACGTGATTCAAGTTTCATTTTAGGTTCCATGACAGACTGATTAAAAAATTAAATAAACAAAAAAATATGCATATAGTTATCAAATTCGGTGCAACGTCATATTTTTTACATTTGAGCAAGTTCTTCTTATAAAATTTTTCAATATCTAGCACAGAAATGGCAGTTTACCTAAAGCGAATTTTATTTTTAAGCTGCCACCAGCGCCATATATACATTTTTGAAATTCTAACGTACTGAAAACAGGTTTTGTGTCAAGCAAGAGAGCAAGAGCAGAATACAGAAATTTGTGTTCATAGTAGAAATAAATGATTATTTACACCTATATTAACGCTTTTCCGTGGACACATTGTATATTACTTCCAGATCCAAGCAACTGTAAAAAAATGCCACATTTTTTGGGGGGGGGGGGTAGGTTTAGAATGTCATGAAACGTCAAAGAGAAAATTTCTGTCTGTCGGTCTGTAACTTTCTTGTGCGCACCATTACACTGGAACGAATTAAGATAATGACTTGAAATTTGGTATTACAACGACATGTGGAATTAGATTATATTTTGAGCCTATTCCATTGAAGGGTTGGGAGTGAAATAGGGGTAAATAGGGGTAAACAAGTAAAGCAAGCTAGTAAGATTCCAGACACTTGAAATTTGGTGTATACCGGGTGTAACAGGATCATGGTATACCCCCCTTTTCTCATTAGGTTTGAAGATAATTGATTGAAATTTAAGATATACCACATATATAATAAGCAGCACTTTTTGACATACAATTAATTTTTTGTTTCGCCGGAAGTGACACAAACTTTCGATTTTTAAAAGGAACAGCCTATATATTATTATATTTTTGAATTCTGCATAATTTTCTGAATCCAACAATGCCAAATAAGTGACTTTTCAAACATCAATTTTTTTTATAATATAATTTTTAGTTTTCCATTTAAGTGTGCCATGACGGTTCCGATTTATTCTAAATGACCCGTGTAATGCTACAAAAATCGAGATCCCGTTATTATCACTAAATTACGTGATTTATGAACAAATAAAATTCACCAAAACCATTTTTTCAAATGGAACCATATCGGTACCGTGGTATCATTTATTAGTACTATTAATAAGGAATTTATTCATATGTTGTATTAAATTGTGCGATAAATACAAACAAAATTACAGCTAAAAGAAAACAAGAAAATACAATTTTGTTCTAATTAAATGGGTGGCTTTGAAAACAATGAAATATTTAGCTTGTCAAATATTTGTTGGTTTAACGGTGTTTTTATTGTGTCTTTAAAAATTGTTAAATTGTTAAAATTCTTGCTAATGGTGTTCAAAATGCCGCAAATTTATACAAAAGATGAAAAAGTGGACATGTTAATTACTTATGGGGAAAGTAAAAAAAAATGCAATTGCTACCATGGACCTTTATGGCTGACGATATCCTGATATACAATGTCCAGTGAAAAATTATTTTAAACTTGTTGAAAATCAATTCCGAAGAGAGCCCAACAATGATCCCGAAGATAATTTCATTTTTGACGAAGGAACAGAAATTAATGTTTTGGCTCGAATAGAAGTCGATAAGACTGTTTCTTTAAGGCGAGTTGGATTTGAATTGAACATCAGTCACCAAACAGTAAGCCGAATTTTGCACAAATACGACTATAAATCTTTTAAATACCAATTGCACCAGCATTTGTACGAAAGTGATTACGAACGTAGGATGTAATATTGCAATTGGATTTTCTATAATAACGTGCAGCCAAATAATGATTTTTTGGGAGTGATTTTATTTTCGGACGAGTCAAGGTTTACAAATATGTAGTTATTTAACCGACAAATAGAAAATATTGGTCACAAGAAAATCTAAATTTATTAAGGGGGTGTAACTTTCAAGTGCGGTTCGGTTTCAATGTTTGGCTTGGAATAATCGGTAGTAGAATCATTGGTCCAATAATATTTGAAGGACCTCTGACTGATGCCAGTTACTTTAGATTCCTGGAAAATGAGATTGAGGACATTTTAGATGAGTTACCTTTAGATTTAGGACAGGGAATGTATTTCCAAACAGATGGCGCTCCTCCCCATAATTCAAGGGTAGTAATTGATTACCTTTAACGGAGATTCAGGGAAAACGTAATTTCAACGAATGATCTTCTGAGGTGGCCTCCAAGGTCACCTGATTTAACGCCTCTTGATTTCTTTGTTTGGAGCAATTTAAAAAAATTATTGTCTATGCAACCGCCGTTACAACCCGTGAAGACCTGGAGCTACGAGTAAGACGAGCAATTAATAGCATAACGGCCCAGCAATTGGCGAACGTTCTTGGAGAAACAGCTATGCGAATTCAGAAGTGCATTGACGTTAATGGACAGCATTTTGAACAACTGTTTTGTGTTAATTGTTTGTATTCCAAAACCACCTTATGTGTATCAAGGTAATTAGAATAAAATTTTATTTTCTTATTTTCTTTTAGCTGTAATTTTGTTTGTTTGTATTGCACATTTTAATACGACATATGAATAAATTCCTTGTTAATAGTACCAATAGGATACCGATACGGTTCCATTTGAAAAATTGGGTTTTGCCCCAAAATAAATTTTGGTGAATTTTATTTGCTCACAAATCACGTAATTTAGTGTTTTTAATGGGATTTCGATTTTTGTAGCATTACATAGGTCATTTAGAATAAATCCTAACCGTCCTGGTGAACACGAACGTGACTTTCGTTTTAGACAGATTCGCGAACAAGAACACTGCACAATTTAATTTTGAATGAATTTATTTTACTTGGCTCGACGAAAAAGTAACACCCTGTATCGATTTTACACGAATGATTAAAAGTCAAATTTTCTGGAGTCCAAGTAACGATATATTACTATTCACGTTCTAACAATACATTTGTTTATCATTAAATAGGTTTGATGTAATTAGTTATATTGAATATTAACACTTTAGAGTAGAAATTTGCCTTTGGTTGTTGTTGTTTTGTGGCGTGGCTAGATCCCGAACTGACTGACTTGCTTGACTCGACTCCCTTACTCGACTAACTCGACTGAATGCGTTGAGCGCGTCTCGGTTTATATAAGATAAATCAAAGCTTCTGGAAGTGTTCGAAAATCGAAGACTTCAGGCGTCTAGTCGTTGTAGACGTTCCAGATTGTTCGCCGTTCCCGAAAACTCGATCGGTCGGGGAGAGTGGCTTGTGTATATTCTCCAACAACGAAGGCTTGCTTTTCGAATTATTCTAACAATGTAAAAAGTGTTTTCTCTAGCTCGCGGGCTCTACAGAGCGACAGAGGGACGTTAATTCTTAATCTTGACAACACGAATTGCCCGATTTAATTTATTAAAGAGAGATGCTTTGACAATGGCACACTTATATGGAAAACTACAAATTATATTATAAAGAAAATTGACGTTTGAAATGTCACTTATTTAGCATTTTTGGATTCAGAAAATTATGCAGAATTCAAAAATGCAATAATATATGTACGTCAACAAGTGCCGCTTATTATGTATGTAGTATATCCTAAATTCCAATCAGTTATCTTCAAAACTAAAGGAGGAAAGGGGGGTATACCATGATCCTGTTACACCCAGTATACTAGAAGTCAAGGTATCAATTTTTTTTATGACATCTTCCACTGGTGTACAAATATAATATCAAGACGTTTTCGTTTAAAGAAACGAAAATCTGGATGTGGAAGTAATAATTTCTTGGGCAGCGGTTTTTTTATTTGTTCCTTCGCTACCCTGGAATAGCTTAAGCAATTTTTTCGAAATAGGTTGCAAACTATATAAAGTATGACCCGGCGCGGCGGTGGCCCTATTATAATTTGATCTAGAGAATTTGGCGGATGCGCTGGGGATAAAATGCAATTATCGTCGAAATTGCATTACAGTTTGCTAGTTAAATAGTTTAGAAGTAACAAACATCTAATCTGATGAAAAAAATTATAAACTGAAAATGGTGAATCCAATAAGTCTGCCATTACTGATTTGTTTTTTCAGATTTACTTAATTTGATACATATGTAATGGGGGCATGAGCATTCTCTGATAACGAGTCTGATGTTAAAGCTTAAACGTTTAAAAGGACGGATATTTTTGTTACCTTATAGCCTGTAGCATATACCCTACATAAGAGACCACTAAAAAGGATGAAAAACATTTGAAAGAATTCGATCCACCTTTAAAGAAATGGGTACTAATAATTACACAGGAACAAAAAAAAGTAGTCTGTTTCTGGGACTACATTAGGTAACCCCTATGTTTATATTACTAAAAATTGGTGTGTGACGGAGCTAAAAGGATTCCTATTCAGTGCGTCGAAATGCATAGGGGTTACCCAATGGAGTCCCAGAAACAGACCACTTTTTTGTGTGCCTATGAAATCAAGAAGATGTTACCGTTGCCCATTTAATTGAATAGGCTAGATGGCGAAAGATTTTGATTGGATTTTTGGCCCTTTGGTGAGATTGTTGCTGGAATCTCTTCGTTTTAGAGTGTTGTTGAAAACCCTAAGTTTGCTAGCAAATTAATGAACATTTGCTACCTCCTCACCAGAAGATTTCGTGGTTTCGTCCACACTAACCCAGATGTACTTCCCAGAAGAAGAAATTTTTTGTCTAACATTATCACACTCCATTGATAAATATTTTTTTCTGAGTGTCGATTCCGACGGCACCTGAATGTTGTTATATTTACCACTAATACAGTTTTCCAAAAATTGTCTAAAAATGGATTATTTAGTTTTGACCACGGTATGTTACATCTCACCATCACTTCCACTATATCTAAATCAAAACTACAATAAAAATCTGTGCCATCACACTGCAGTTCTGAGAAATCACGAATCCATAAGTCTATTGCAGCTGGAGAAGCACTAGACATGTTTGTATACCGCCGATCCTGTATAATTTCACACCAAGTTCGTAGATAACTGCGATCTGGGATGATCTACCCTTTCCCTTTATTAAATGTTGACGTAAATGCCAATCATTGCGACAGTATAGGTAAAATGGGAATTTGAACTGTTTCACAATTTCGGCGGCGTCATATAATTAAAGGAGATAAAGCCGTAAAAAACATAAGAGTACCTCCCTAAACTGTAATTTATTGTTGACAGTCAGTCGGGGTCGAATGCCCTTAACACTGCAAATTTAAAAAATCAACTATGCTTTTAGGTAATTGTCAGTACGTTTCACAAATGTAGTAGATTTCCAATAAAAGTAGGTTATACGTATTAACATAAAATGAAATAAACACGCCACACATTAAACAGATCGGGAAAGTGTGTGTTTAATTTAAAATTGTCTTTTTACTTGCTAGATATGTTTTACTTGTTTTTGTAAGAACTATTACCGCTTTTAAATTAAATTTATTACCAAAAATGCAATCATAAATATTTCACCACTTCGTCGTTTTTCTGATTGCTTCAGTAAATGTTTGTAATATAATATTACGTATATATGAGAGCCGTCTCTGGCACCGGGATAAACTTCCCGAGCTCTGCTGATTACTCAGTGAATACAAAATTACGATTGGCATACAGCCCAGTTAGTGGAGGTCCAGAGATAGATATTCTAAACCTGCAAGCTATCACTAGGTGTGACAAACAAGTATCAAGCCAATTTCTTTCTTATCGATTAATTCACACTTAGTAGTTACAAAAATACGACCGGCAAACATCTCAGTTAGTGAAGGTTCAGAGGCAGGCATACACGCCGGTTAGTGGAGGTCGAGGCAGAAATCTTGAACCTGCAAGGTGTCTAGTTAATATCCAGCTGATTTTTTTTAAATATTAATTTAAGTTTATGAATTAACTTTCCACCAATAAAAAATTCTCGTGTCATATTTATTGTCTGCCATGGTCTAAGGCAGAGGATTAATCATGTCTCTAGCTCATGCAAATATGCAAATTAGAGGTATTTCATACATATTTTGTTCTCATATTGAGTTTCCTTATCTTTATAGATTTTTTGCAATCTCAAGTTCGTATTGAAGTTAATATGTATTAATATTTCTTCGCCGTTAAGACGACGCACTGCAATCTCTTGTATCGCAGTGCAGATATACCACTTCTTAAAGTTGTAAATAATAAATGGGGAACCGTATTGAATCGTTGATTATCCATGTTAAAACTGACACGGACAGATGTGCCAAGGCTAGGGGTAATGTGAAGTGCTGGGCGATGCGATGTGCTATGCGATTCAGTGTGCGGTGCAATAGGCAGCGCATAGGCAGTATTAAGAATGTTTGAAAAAAAAATTGACCATCTTTTAAAAATACATTAGATTTTGTTATTTTTCTCATTTTTATAATGGCATCAATATCAATGTCAGGTCAAGCGTCAATTAAACGGGTAGGGTGTAATTTTGTTTCATGAATGTTAGTCACCGTTTTTTTAAGGGCGGTTCAGTAGATTTGATGTCTTTCCCTATTTTTACTGACCTCTTATGTAGTTTCTATAAGGCAGATAAAAATAGAAGTGCGGTAGTTAATTTTTAAACTTCAACATCATATCTCCATTTCATGCACATCTGCAAAAAAATTGCAATTATTTGGATTCATCATTTTGAATTTTTAACTTTTGATATGAGATTCAGTATCGGCTACTTCGAAAACACTTAACTAGACATTTTAATACAGTTTAAATGAAAATTACTACTGGCAGATTTGCTAAATTCTCGAATAGAAAAAACAATTTCCGATTCCTTCTCATCTTATTCTAGAATATGAATGAATGAAGCTAATATGACACCACTGCCGAACCATACTCTACAGTTATATCTAATAGAAATCGCTTAAGCCATTGTAAAGTAATGATTGAAAACATATAAAAAGCAAAATAAATATAAAATACAAATAAATAAGTCAATAAAAAACAGTGTTCTTCCTTGAGATGAAATAAACAAGAATTTAGAAAATTAATTTCGTTATTTTAAAATTCTATAGATGGTATAGTAATAACTAAAATAATTGCTCAAATCATAATGGAGCATATTATTATACAAGTATGAAATATAAATAATGTATACTTAACAGACTCGACCTTTACTTGGTGGAAATATATGTTAGATAAACAGTTAGAAATTTTTTAAAAATGTGTAATTGAACACAACAAATCCTTTTTACATAGTAAAAATAATTCTACCTTTGCAAGAAAAGTAATTATAGGACAATTTTGATATCGTTTATATAGCTAGTAAAGGATTAAAGTCGACGTTACTTGGGAGCTTAGAAATTAATAGGTATAAAAATTAACATTTTACAGGACAATCAATTACACAAATTCTCTACTTGTCAATCTATTTTAATTCCATTTCTTAGTAGAATTTTGTATTACCAGTAAATAATTACATTTATAAGCAAATTAGTTCTCAGGTAATACAGAAAATTGCATATATTTAAGGTCCAATTAGTTCAATTTATAAGTAGTGTAGTAGTCCGCTCATCTAAGCTAATGTTTTAACGAAACGATCGCCATGTTGACTTAATATATGTGAAAACGTTAAAAATAGTTTAAGGTTTTTTATTTCATTATTAGTAGTAAATAAAATAGTCTATTAGCTATGAAGTAACGGCTCCTTAAGTCATAATTTTCTGCGGGCCAGTAGTATTTACATTTTTGCATTTTTAATGCATTTATCGTACAATATCCTGAGGATACCGTGAAGAACAAAATGCAATTATATATAATTATACTTTAATACGCGATATATTTCAGCGCAACGTTACACAAAATATATTATGGTTTTAAATTTTGGCATGTTCGAGTATAAATGCAAGATTTTTTTAACCATAATTATTCTTTTACAACACGTTTGCTCCCTCTAATTGCCGTTGCCTATATTGAATAATAAGTTAATGATATCATTGTTTTAACATATGGTTTTTAAAACCTTGGGTATACAGCGTCACCAATAAAGTCAGCATCATGTGGGAAAAATGTTTATTAATCAATTTAAGTCAATTTTGATTTTTTTACAACCCTTTACTCAGCTTCACAGTTTAGTTGAAATCTTGCGTCAGCTTTGAACCACTTCCACTTGATACATTGCCCTGAAATTTTGTAAGTATACAAATATATAGTTCACTCCGTATTTATATGGCACATAAAGAACTTAAAGCTGTCGACCGAGGTAATATAAGTGGAGACCGAGCATGCTTAATTTTCTACACTTTATTAAATAATAACTATAATGTATTACATCATCGCTTTTATGTAAAGTATGTTCTGGCATAATTAAGATAAGAGATAAACGAAAACTCGCCTCTTTTAATAAACATTTCTAACTCTTGTGATATAGTTACACAAATCACCCCTGACTAGAAAGTCATACCCAGGGAACAGATAAACAGATCCGTACACTGGATATATTATTTTATCTGTCAGTGTCGCGAAAGACTGGAAATGCGTCCACCAATATATAAGATATTCATATCTTGACGCAAAACAGAGTAAGATTTTTTAATTTACCAGAAATATCATTAAGTTTCTACCGAAAACACGATTTTTAAATCTCTAGTATTATTTTGTTCATTGTCATACGCAAAAATTTAAAGTACGGCTCTGTAGTACTCTTGTCAGCAGTAATTGTGACAACTTTGATATTTTGATGGCCGGCTTTTATGACCTTTTTACATACACTAAACAAATGGTGACAAATATCGATAACAATACCATTTCTTCTCCCTATAAAAAACGACCATATACAGTTATAATTATCTTTACTTTAAAGAATGAATGCTATATTATTGAAAAATAGTAAAAAAAAATAGAAAATAGCTAAAGTAGCTTTTCTTATGAAATTGGGGCCAATTTTCTTAGCTTATCGATACCCCTCTTTTATGAAAATATGTTTTTTACATATAGGCTAGACGGCAGGGAGGAAAAAATGCTAAAAAATATTTTTTCCCATAGGCGAGATTATTGTTGGAATCGCTTCGTTTTAGGGTGTAGTTGAACACCCTAAGTTTGCTTACAAATTAGTGATCAGCTTGATTAAATATTTCTATATTTCTTTAAATATCTCCGTTCCTGCTAACTTTTAGTATAACATATGCATTAGGAAAATTGTTCGTTATAAAATTCTCTAAAAAATAAGCATCGATAGAGGTCGCTAGGTGAAATTGTTAACTTGCAAGTGGCTTCCAAAGCTCTCAATAAACGTTATTTTCACTACTTCTTTTCTCGAGGACAACTGCAAATAGAGGGCTAAAGATGGTGTCTATGTTGTTCCAATAATGTAAACTCAAATCCAAAATATAAGCAGCATTTGCGGCTTCCTTTATTCTTTTTTTACTATTGTCTGGAGGTGTGACAAAAAATGACCACAAATTAAATTAAGTAGTTTTTTGTATAAACTGCCGCTGAGGGAAGTAAATAAGTTACGCCCACTAAATCTGATTGATGGCAAATTCTGCTACAGATCTACTGATTGGTCGAATTTTATTATGCGTATTAGTCTAGTATGTAGAGTCCACGTTGACTTGCAGAGCCGGAGTTAGAATTTCAGAGTTTGGCAAGTAATGAAACAATGAAAGTAAAATATTCCCTGCTTTCATAAATGTTGGATTTCACAGTTCTACCTATTATTAAATAAAAATACAACAACCCTACATTCGTTTTATTTAGGATTTAATTCTAGCATTATATTGAACCTACCTAACAATGGTTGTATAATTCTAATATATACATGTGTATTGCCAAAGCACGTGTAGCTAAAATACATTGTTGTTTCTTTTTTTGGTATATGTGACAAAAAAATCTTTCTCTTTGTATATTGTATAAGACAACATTATTATTGGTATCTACATTAAACCTACTTACTGCAATGCATGCGCCAATAATTAAATTATTCTTCTTCCCCGGAAGATGACGATGATGAGGAATCATTGGGATTTATTATAATTGGTTGTTGTTGAGGAACTGTGGCAAAATATTGATTTTCAATTTTGTTTAATATGGTTCACGCATCCCGTCCAATGCTTTTCTATGAGCTTCCCACTGTCTAATAAGTTGTATCACATTATGACTAAGTCGGGGGCTTGTGTTTCTAACGTAATTTTTTAATGCACACCAAATTTTTTCAATAGGATTTAACTCGCAGTCTTAAAACTGTATGACCATATTGTTCTGCAAATTCGTCTATTACAAATGTTTTTTTAATGTTTGCATTTTTCGCTTTTTTTTTTAAATTCAATTAATTCAAACTTTCGCGTCGAAGTAGTTGGTATTTTCTCAGCTTGTCGCGAATGGTAAGAGGCATTATCGAACACTATGACCGAATTTGGCTTTATGTTACGCAACAGTTTTTCTGCAAACCGTTTTTCAAAGTGGCGTTCATATCTTGGTGGTAATCGGCCGATGACTTTGCTATGTTTTTTGCGGAAAGCATTAAACACCCTTTTACAAATCCATCTTCATTACCCGTGTGTACTATTATTATACGTTTACCTCTCGAGGAAGGTACATTTGGAGAACATTTTAAAGTGTTATCCGACCAAAAAAAGTTTTGAATTTTTTTTTTCTGAAATAGGTTTAAAATGCCATGAAACGTGGAAATTTTAAATTTGAGTAAGAAAAAAATTTCCTATTATTTACTCCATTTAGACGGTCCACCCTGTATATTTTCAAGTGAAAGTGTAACCATTTCATCGCTGACAGCAGCGTCAGCTACCTACCAAATTTGGCTGCTCTATGTCAAGTAGTTTTTTTAGATAATACACCAACAGACAGGCAGACAGACTGACGGAATTGAAAAACCTGTTTTCGTAATCTACGTGATCTGAAAGTGAAAATCCGAAAAAACCTCGGAGGGTGATTTTTTCTCGAATACAATACTTCCCTTTGGTATGCGAGGGAAGTAAAACATTTAAAAACAAACATATTTGACAGTAATAAAAGAAATGCTAAAAAGCTGAGTTCATATTTATAAAGCACATACGATGACTCCTTTGACGGCAATTTTTTATTCGCTGAATAAATATGAACCTAATGTTGTTATTTTTGTGGTGCGTGCTCTTTCTGTTGAAACTGCAGATAATAAGAAAAAAAACTGTAGTGTAGTGCTAGTATTTTAATGAGATTAAGTTGGAAAATTTGCCAGTAGCGTTTTTTGTGATAATAAATATTTAAATGGAGAGTTGTCATACGACAAGTAAAATACGAATGTAGTCATAAAAATCTTGAATCCGGTCCTGAACGCATTAAGCAGGTGTTCGTTTGCAAGCGTGCGGCTCTCTGCGATGTAATTCTTAAGGGATGCCGCTTTGAATGTTATATTTTGGACACAACTTTACATAAAATTTCAGCAAGATTAGACCAGGGAAATTAGGTCAAATTTGCCCGGAATAACTTAATTTTGACATACAGCTCGGATCGAGATGCGATTTTCGGCATCATTTTTGGAAAAATATTGGGAAAAAAGTCTACATATACAGAATTAGCCGTTCGAAGAAAATGGCATAAAATGCATCTAAAGTGCATAATTTTTTGAAAAATTCTAAAAATTGATAGAAAGCCGTGAAAATCTCGTGGTCGCTGAGTCCAAATCTGACATCAAAACTTATGAGGAATACTCGGGGGTGGCTCTTCGGAGGTGGGAGTGGACGAAATCGAGTGGAAAATTCAGTGCCCAAATATTACTGGGAAATCGCTTCCCGGGGGCTTTCGAGGTCGCTGAGTCCAAATCTGACATCATAACTTACCAGGCATGCTCGGCGGTGGCTCTACGAGGGTTAGAGAGAAAACACTATACAGTTTTTAAAAAAATGCACGAATCGAGATTTTTGCTAATGTGGAAGGGAGTCTAAAACCATTATTAGTCTATTAGTCACAGAAACTTCGTTGTGCATTTGAACTAAAGGCAATCACGACTTCTATAATTTTTATGTAGAGTTTTATGACCGAAAGTTTCATTTGCATCCCTGGTAAGTTTCAATGTCAGATTTGGACTCAGAGACTTCGAAGCCCCCGTGAAGCGATTTCTCCGTAATTTTTGGGCACTGAATTTTTCACTCGATTTCATCTCCTCCCACCCCCCAACGAACCACCCCCGAACATCCCTGGTAAGTATCGATGTCAGATTTGGACTCAGCGATCTCTAAAGCCCCAGCGAAGTGATTCTTACGGGATTTTTACGGCTTTTTATCAATTTCTAGAATTTTTCAAAAAATTATGCACTTAAATGCATTTTATGCACCCCTTATGCAATTTTCTTCGAACAGCTTATTCACTGTAAGTAGACTGTTTTTCTATTATTTTTCCGAAAACGATGCCGAGAACCGCATCTCGATCCGAGCTGTATGTCAAAATTAAGTTATTTTTATCTAATTTCCCTGGTCTAGAAAATTAAAAAAACTATTGAAAAATGATATCCCGTTGAAATGTTAGAAGAAACGAAATTTTCGCCGATTTTATGAGGTTTTCTAGCCGTGAACTTTTTTATGCGCGACATAAATAAACAAATATCTTGTTATATTTTAAAATTTGTACCATTTGTAAAAAATATAGCAGCTTGTTAGATATGCAAGAGCGGATTCTCTAAAGTTAAAATATAATAAGATATTTGTTTATTTAAGTATATCGCGCATAAAAAGGTTCGCGCGTAGAAAACCAATCGGCCAAAATTGCAATTTTTCAAAAATTCCCAACGGTATATCATTTTTTAATAGTTTTTTGAATTTTCTAAATGAGGTTCCCAAATATAAATGGATTTTATAAAAAATGGCACAATTGTTCATTAATGATTAAACGAAAATAGATCGTTAATTGCTCAAAAAATAATAAACCAATCTTGCTGACATTTTTTGTACACTATCGGAACAACATACACACCATCTTCAACTTTATTTTTAGTCCTCTATATGCAGTTGTTTCCGAGAAATGAAATAGTGAAAATAACGTGTTTTGAGAGCTTTGGAAGCCATTTGTAAGTTAACAATTGCACCTAGCGACCTCAATCGGTACAACGAACAATTTTCCTAATGCATATGTTATACTAAAAGTTAGCAGGAACGGAGATATTTAAGAAATATAGAAAAGGGCCTATTTTACTCACTAATTGTTAATTATAAAATCAAGCGGTTCACTAATTTGTAAGTAACCTTAGGGTGTTCAACTGCATCCTAAAACGAAGCAAATCCAACAATAATCTCGCCTATGGGCCAAAAATCCAATCAAAGTTCCTCGCCATCTAGCTTAATATTTTATTCTTCACTGCTGAAAATGCATTTTTATTATCGGAAAAAGTGGAATAAGGTGGCAACGCCGCAATGCAAGTTTAAAAGTGAGTATTTCTGGATAGAGAATTAAAGTCAAATACAAATATGCAAAAAAAATGTTGGGCGTTCTATTTAAAATATTCAAGTATTGGCTTGCCGTCGGTATGGGAAACAATCTTTAGATTTAGAAATGATTTTATAATGTGCCGCTCTTAAACTCCTACCTTTCTAATCTAGACAAATTTCAAATTGTTAAGTATATATTGATCGTTCATGTGATCACCCTATATAAGCCAATAAGCGTCTCCACCAAAAATAACTGAATATTTCCAATGACAATTTATCTGATGATCATGACTTGATGCTGCAGTCGGAATACTCAGCTCACTATGCAACTCCTCAACGAATAATTATAAAACAAGCCTTCTATCAAAATATACTAAATCGAAGAACATAAATATTGCATGATTTGATTGGAGCAGGATCATAGTCCAAAAAGTTCACTCAGTGCGGATTAGTTGATGATAGCAAAGTAACACCATTTTATAAATGTTGATGATCTAATTTAAAAAATTGCCGCGGGATATAATTCAAAAATTAACTAAATGCCCTAGAATATCGCGCGACATGTTTTTAGGCCAGGTGATCGATATTGATAAATTGATGTTATTTGTTTTATTAATTATAATTTTTAATTTACCTTTGTTAACTTAATCCACTTATCCGCACTGGGTCCACTTATTAGATTACGGCCCTGTCCCAATCACATTACGTTGTATTTATTTTCTTCGTTTTAGTACATTTTAATGCAAGCTTGTTTTTAAAGTATTTTGTAGTCATACTTTTTAAATGCGGCGAATGCCGTGGAAAAATAGCAATTAAAACAACACTTATTAACAAAGCGCATTTAGACGATGACTTTAGATTACTTTGAATAATTTTATGCAGGTTTGCTTCAATACGGTTATATTAAAAATGTATAGGTTAAAGAAATTGCAAGAAAAATAAAAGTTTTACTAGATAGTGTATTCGAACTAGGTTTTACCTTCAGACTAACTCCAAGCTCAGCAAAAGAAAATACTCACATGTAGTTTGCGATGTCTGGAAGAAAATGATATCATTTTGGAAAAAGAATCTTTGGTGGAATGTCTGAAAAATACTGCGAAAGGTCGCGAAAAACGGTTTCTCTTGTTTTAAAGGAAAGGTTAAATTTATACAAAATAAAGTGTTTAGGTAAAGAATGTGCACAATAAAATAATGAACAAATTGAGCCACAGTGGAACTCAACTGACCCAGTGGTTCCTTTGCAAATTGCAAGAAACCACTAAATTTGCACGTTTCTTCAAAAATTCATAACTCCGGTTCAAATACATATCAAAGGCTGGAATTTCAGCAGTCCTTAACCTACCTTCAAAATTTCAATCGAAAGTACCGTGTAGTTGTTGCAAACCGTTACTTTTTGCAAAAAGAGGCACTTTTTTGCACAGCGTCGCGAAAGCCCTGTGGCGCATGGCGGTCGGACAGATATTTAACCAACGCGGTTGTGTTCTTCGAGATATACTCTACAACCTGTTTTTTGTTTTTTGTTTTTATTGTTTTGCCAAAAGTCGATTGGAAGTATGTGAAAAACGCGATCGAGACCCGTCAGTTTCAGCGCTGTGGAAGCGGTGAAGAGGGGGTAGCCGAGTTCCCCTTCGGTCTCGCTACCTCCACTCTTCGCCCCTTCCACAGCTCTGAAATTATCGCTATTCGATCGCAGTTTTCGCATGCTTTCAATCGACTTTTAACAAAGCAAAAAAAGACACGTTGTAGAGTAAATCTCGAAGAATACAACCGCGTTAGTTAAAAATCAGTTCGATCGCCACAGGGCTTCCGCGGCGTTGTACCAGGAAAGAAAATCACGTGATTGATTTTAGACAAGTCGCTTGGTATTATTTTAACCGACATAAAACTTTTGCAAAAAGGAGGAGGATCTGAGGATCCCTATATTTTTCTTATTTCTTCAATAAATTAGTCTGGAATGATTTAAGCGATTTCTATGAAACTGTTTTCAAACTGTAGACTATGGCTCGGCGGCCGTCCCGTATCAGTTTTATGAAGTGATATCTAATATTAGGTGAGCAAAATCGGAAAGGAGAGTTTTCAATGCGAGATAACTCAAAATTATTATTTAAAGTAATAATTAGGTATTTTCTGAGTAGCTGATACTGTATCTGATGTTATAAATTAATGATTCAAAGTGCTGAATCGAATATGGCTGTCATAATTGCATAACTTCTGCCGATTTACACGAAATTGGCTCAATAGAAAGGGAAACTTTTTAAAAAACGATTTGTGTTTAAAAATCCATCACTAAAAATTATAAAATAAAATCTCACCCTTGTTCGTTTATTTGAACCTTATTACATAATATCGATTTTGAGGTCGGTGTAGAAGTAACAACATCGAACAAGTTTTTAACCGACCTAAAAATTAATATTAAGTAATAAGGTTCAATTATTGAACAACGTGACGATGAAATTTTATAATTATAATATTTAGTCATAGTTTTTTAAATGAAGATCAATTGCTTTTAACGAATTTTTTTCACAAAAACTATTAACGAAATCAAAATAAATTAAATAATAAACATTTTCCCATATAATGTCAACTTTATTATTGACACTGTATGTTTACTGCAATATCTGCTTAATGTATTGTTGAACGAAAATACAATTATGCGAGGAAGGTTTGCCATCCTGGAGAAAATATGTAATAAACTAGGGATATTAAATTTTTATCTAGCAAAATAGAGAGAGAATATCAGTAGTTAATGTTAAAAAATAGCGTAAATTTTAAATATGAGCAAACTGAAACTGAAAGCAGATAAGAGCTCCAAGTATTCAAGTCTATGCAAAATTCATAAAGGTGGAAATTTTCCTGTGACAGTGTCGTATTATACGATGTAATAAAATGAAATAGAAAAAGAACGAATGATGTTAGAAATGATGGGAAAATGCAGACAAAAGGTAAATATATAGAGGCCTCATTTAAAAGAGTAAATAATTTAATACTGCACAGAGGCTTTAACAATGACTATTATTTAATGTGCAAGTTAACGTTTCTCCGTTTGATTAATATTGTTCTTTAAGAGTCAGTGTTTATTTCTCAATGTGCAGAAAGAAGTACGAGTATCAAATACGTTTTATTTTTTCGACAGATCAGAAAATACACCCTTTCTGGAGAAATTTTCGGACAGAAAGCAACGTTTTCCGGCCTAGGTCGGAAAGTGAGCATCAGATATCAGCAACAGTATATTGTGTATCTAGTAGTAAAAGCAATACATTCCCGGACGACGATGTACATTGTTGACCGAGGCGTTAGCCGAGGCCAACAAGCATCGAAGTCCGGGAATGTGCTTTTACTACGAGGTACACATACTATTTTTTTTGAAACCGCAATCAATATTATTATAAATCAAGGAATTTTTAAAAATGCATAACACTAAACCGGTACGGAAAATTTACCTAGTTTCCCGGCCTAGGAAGGAAAAAAAAAATCGGGACTGTTTTTGATGGTTGCTTAGCAACAGACAAAAAATACTTTTCTGAACTGGTTTCTGACGGTTGCTTAACAACGGACTAGAATACTAGAATAGGGTATTTTGGGATCTGAAATTGCGCCGAGAAAGTAGACATTCTTGACCGATTTCAGAAAAAAACCTTTCCGATACCTGTTATTCTCTTGTTTTCTTGTTGCTATGGAAACGAACTTGTGTCAATTGTTGGGATAAGTGTCAAGTTAATAAATATACTTAAATTTTACGCAAGTTATGGAAAATATGAATTCAGATTTTGAAATGCTATAAGATTGAAAAATGGTCGAAAAAAAATTATACGTTACATGACCGAAAAACAGTGTTTTGCAGGTCTCCCCGAAGGAGGCTCGCCCTGGAATCTGCTTGGCTCGGTCTTGTAACGTAAATTATAGTATTTACGAACTCATTTGGAACAGCACGGAATTAGAGGATCTTACGGGGTATTGTCAATATACCGCTTCACATTGAATGAGAGAGTACAGCATTTTACAGATTTATATTCACCACTCCTCGTCTACAGTCCTCGTGGACTTGATCTGCCTGTCACATAGAAATATAGGTGGGATTAGATGCTTAACGAATCTGATTCGTCAGCACCAACCTTGTTCAGAGTTTTTGCATGCCATAATATATAAAACAAAAAATACACATGAACTATTTCTATTGTATCATCTGTACGAGGCAGTGCAGTACAGCCAGGCAGCGATATAAATTATTTAATTTTAGTGAATATTTGAACAAATTATTAGTTTTATTACTGTGTTTGGGTGATTTTTGATTGTTTAAAATGGCATTTTAAAGGCTTCTCGATAGTAGTGATAACGAAATGGACGATTTTAATACAGAGCCTATACAATCGGAATTTTAAAATAAAGACTTACACGGTCAAACTCAAAGGGTTATTTTGAATTTACTCGTGTTTGAAATGCGAAAATATTGATTCTTCATATACTCAAATTGTGAAGAGGATTTGTGAATTAACCAAATTAAGGTACAATACTACAATTTATAGAGTTATTAGAGCCGGGGATGTAGTTGATCATTGTATTAAACGGAAAAGAGTTGGACAAAAAGTAAAAAACTTGATAACGCGTCCAAAGATGTCATTCGTTGATTTCTGTATGACCTTTACAATGAACAGAAGATGCCCACATTAGAAATGATTAGGGAGAAGTTACACGACTATCCAGATTATAACTATAAATCATTAGATACTTTGCGAAACGTTTTGCTCGTTTGCGGTTTTAGGTACAAAAAATTGGACAAACGAATAGTAGTTATGGAATCAGCACGCATCGTTGAGCATCGACACGAGTACTTGCATAAAATAAAAGAATACCTAGATGCAAATAGAGACATAATTTATCTTGACGAAACCTGGTTTGACACCCATGATGTAGTTCAATACGGTTGGGTAGATAACACCAAAAAGTGTAATTTAAGTGCTCCATGTTCTAGGGGAAAATAATTATAATTCTACATGCTGGAAGTAAAACGGTTTTATTCCAAATGTGTTGTTCTCTGCTAAAAATATTAAGCAGTCCTCTGCCAACTACCACGAGGATATGACAGCCGAATTATTTGAGAAATGGGCAAAGGAACAGCTGTTACCAAATATCCCACCAAATTCTGTAATTGTTATGGACAATGCGTCATACCATTCGCGACAACACACAAAAAATCCGAACACCAACACAAGAAAAGGCGATATCATTGAATTTATGAAAGGTAAAGGCAAAGAAATACCAGAAAAAATACAAAAAAGATTTTATTAGAACTGATTGGAAAGTAAAATTTTAAAAAGGAATATGCCGTTGAAAAAATTTTTGAGACACCCGATCATACTATTTTACAACTGCCTCCATATTATTGCGTTTTTAACCCCACTGAAATGGTGTAGGCTGATGTAAAAACAAAATTACATCGATATAATAAATCCCCACAATTAAGTGAGTCTGTCTTAAAGAATATAAAGATAGTAGACGAAATAGGCAAAAGCGATATATGGAGGAAGTGTGTATCTCATATGATAAAAAAGGAAAATGAATATTCTGTACCACCTATTAATCCAATTATTATTAATGTAAATACCGATTCAAGTTCTGAAAACTCGGATAGTGACGAATGAAATATTGTTTATTTAAAGTTCATAGACAAAGCATTTTTGAAATTTTTTTATTTAACGTCGACCTATTTTCGCTACTGAGACCAATTACCGATGCCAGGAAACAAGTTCCCCCTTTAAAATTTTGCCGAGTCTTTCCTTTATAGAATAGTATAAATTATCTACCTGCCTAACATCATGATACTGCAAAGTTCATAGTATCTTGGCCTAACTATTAATAAACAAGACAGTCGCTGCTTTACGCCCCTTCGGAAGGATTATATACCATCTATGTAACTTCCGCCTAAGATTACATAACTTTGCCGCTAGAAGACAGAACGAGAGGTCACTAGGCAATAGACGTAGCCTTAATATATCATTTCTGTTACTTATCAAATGTGATAAACATATTTTTTCATTAACCACTTCTATTGAATAAAGGTGTTACAGAAATCCCTTTCTTAAACAATTAGAAAATAATTGTTTAGTATTTAAAGCATTTTTACATTTTTACCGCCGCCGCCTATGTCCTATAAAGGAGATACCGACTTTACTTCGAGTTTTCGTTTTAATACTATCCCAATTGAGATCATAATATATAAAGTTGCCTTCATATTTCTAAGTCACATAAAAAATTCCCGTCGAACGAGTCCGCGCGGCGGTATCATTGAATAGGTAAAGATGCCGCCTGCCCACTTTGTTCTTACCGCATTTTTTACATGCCTTAGAATTATGAAGACGACTTTACTATACTATTCTGTGACGGGAAAAAGTTTGACATTTTATCTCTCTTGGCAGGTAACAAAATGTCACTTTTTATTAAATTACTTTTCCCCGGACACATAAGAACACGGAGATATTTAATTTTAGAATATTTTATTATACAAAACTTACATTTCCTTAATGTCAAAAGTACAGTTGTTAAACGTGCATTGCATGAAAGATATGTTCCTCGAACGATTGGGAATGTCTGCTACAGTGGAATTTTCTTGAGTTGAAATTATATTTCCTGCCATTGACACAACTGCCGTTGATGGTCCTGGCCGCAACTTGAGTCTTACACGTTCTAAACGCTTTATTAGATATTTCTGTACTATGCGCCACCGATATGTCAACATACCCTTCAGCGACCGTTGATGACTTCCAACCACATGTTTCTTTAGTGTCATCAAATCTGCTCCAGATTCAACTAAAAGTGTAGCAGACGATCTTCGAAATACATGACCTGTCTATGACTTAGCATTTTCAAGTAGAAGATAATTGGCTACTGTTTCAGGTATCTTATAAAATTGATTTTTATCAACAACCTGATTGATACATTTTCCATTGCGATATGCATAAAACAGGCGGTGATTCTTTGCTGCTGCTATATACATTCTGTAAAATTTAATATATTTTTCAGTAACTACGAATCTCCTGTTTACATCATTCTTTGTTTGCTTAAGTTTCACAATTAATAACATCCCAGAGTCACCAATATTATCTATTCTAATGTTACCTGGCTGATTTCACAAATTCGACAAGCTCCTGCAATCCCAAATACCTTGGCCATTAAATAAACTTCATCAGGAGCATTATTTAAAAAATCAGTAATACGTGTACTCGTAAAAATCGCAGATTTCTTGGGCATGTAACCTTTCCCATTTTGTTTCAAAAATGTAATTAGTTTGCAACGTACTCTTAGTCATTGAATAATTCAACCGCATTGTTGATGGCTTTTGTTGTTGCGCCAATTCCGAAAAATAAGCCAATAGCCGTCTTCGAGAAAGAACTGCATGTCTTTTTCACCTTCCATTCCATAAATCTTGAATTCGCGGTTTCGTAAATTTTCCGCGATTTAACTGGCAATAATTTTAGTGATGCTGCTTTCGCTTCCTCTACTAATTCCGGTGGTGCAGGAGAACACTGAATCATAAATATCCATTTTTGAACTTTGAATATTCAAAATATCTAACAAATAACTTCACTAAGTTCGCAAATTTTTAAATCCAATCACAGAAATAAATTGACCTAGACATTCGATTGCTTTAATGGTTTCCTTATCAACGCAGGTCCAATGTTGATATAAGTACAACAGCGTAACAGTTTAAAACTAACTTTAATATATTATTGTAATTAGTATATTAAGTATAAGTGGATATTAGGGTCTTTAAAACACGCGCGATTTTTCGAGCACGACGGCTTAGCCGGGCGACTAAAAATTAAAATCAATTGGTTTGTCTTTTCTCCGATGACTGTATGAACAAATTTTTGAGCTTTTCCTCTCATTTCCATGTATGAAAAATATCATTTCACAAGTATAGTTATTTTGTTTAAATATTTCAGTGTAATAGAAAGTTTATTAATAGGAAATTCATGTAACATGTATATTTTGTATATTTCTGTATATATTTCATTATAACATGTATCGCGATACAAGCAGAGGGGGCGCCAAATCGAAATGAGCATAGGGCGCAATCTAACTTAAATCCGCCTCTGCTTGCGATGATGTAGACACTATAGCTTTCTTAGTACAAGAGGTGGAAGAATCCGAAATACAACAAAAGAAGAAAACATTGAGGAAACTCCTAAGAAAATTGATGAAACTCTAGAGGTATACAAAAGCCTTCAGATGTTGATGGGCAGACATACCAATGTTTTGAAAAGTCTTTTAATATCTTTAAAAAATAATATCACTATTAACAACAAATATAATAGCATGATTACACTGTTCTATATGAGATAGGCTTACTGGACACCACGTCGGAAAGCGCGACTACTATATTACCACCGAGGTAGTGTGGAATGAAGTGCATTTTTCCACCAACTACAGGCATTGCAATTTTGATATACGTTTTAGTCCAGAACACCTGTTTTGTAGCAAATTTTACGACCTACAACTTTTATTTCATTTTTTTCTCTAAAATTTGATACTGTCCAAGATAATAGCGAGAAACTAAATTTAATAACTTTTCTCCCCCATAAAAATTTTGCAGCATTGCTATCGATGGTGATTTTTGAGGTTTTATTTAAAACATGTAAATTATATAAAATCTCTAATAAAATTTACTCTCGATACTCAAAGATACTTAAAAAGTAATAAATGAAGCAAAAAAATTATCAATCTTATCTTAAAATATATAAATTATATAAAATCTCTAATGAAACTTATACTCTCGATACTCAAAGATACTTAAAATAGTAATAAATGAAGCAAAGCCTTTATCAAACTTATCTTATATTGAGAACTCACAAAACAAAAATAAATCTATATGGAACCTGGTAAACAAACAAACCAAAAAATCCACAAATCATCAAGCAATATTAGATAACATCGAACCAAATTAAACAAATAAGCATAACGCCCTAAACAAAAGCAATAACTTCTTTCTAAATCAGTGTCCAAAACTAAATACAAATACAGAAAACTTAAAAGTATCACTAGATATCAGATGAGTGTCTTCTTCAAACCAGCAGATAATACTGAAATATACAATACTATCAAAGCGTTAAACAATACAAAATCGGTTGGAGAAGATGAAAACCAGTAATATTGCTAAAGTATGCTGCTGAAGAAATAACTCCACCTCTAATGTATATTACTAATTTGTCAATAAGCATAGGAATATTTCCTGACAGGCTAAAACTAAGTCATACCAAAGCCATATATAAAAAAGGCGACAAAAACCCAATTAATAACTACCGACCAATTGCACTCTTAAATACATTAAGTAAAGTTTTTGAAAAAAATATCTACACAAGACTCATGAGCTATCTTGAAAAAAAAAATTGCTTGAAAACCAAAGTGTTTTTTTGCCATATATAAAGCATTGACAAACATTTTAGATTCACTTAGTAATCAGCAACATACTTTAGCAATGTGCTAGATCTAACTAAAGCTTTCGATAGTGTTGATCATGACATACTGTTACAAAAAATGGAAATTTATGAAATCCGAAGAATGCCCTTAAAGCTGATGAAATCATATCTGCACAAGCAACTTCAATGTATTGTTGAAACATACAAACCAAGAAACATTCTAAAATCAGAAAGAAAACTCATAACAGTAGGTGTACCTCAAGGATCCATCTTAGGACCTTTATTATACCGACTTTATGCAAATGAGCTGCTCACCATTGTAAATGATGTTGCAGTGCGCTGCTGATACTTCGATAATATTTAGTGAATCTGATGCAGTAGATACAAATACAAAGGTTTATGGTGACCTCAACAATCTGGAGCTGTTCTTTATCTCAAATAACTTACAACTAAATGTTACAAAGACCCAAGTAATAAAATTTTCTCATACAAACTATGATGAATTAACCTTATTAATGGAATTTCAACACTTGAAAAGGTAAAGACTGTCGTTTCCAGGAGTGAAAATTTATTCCAGGCTCGACTGGAAATGTCACATTGAGACACGAGCACAGAGCCTATCGAAATACATATAGGCACTGAAAATAATTTCACAAACCATTAGTATTAAAGCAGCCATGACTGCATACCACAGTTACATTCAAAGCAGGATAAGATATGGCATAATGTTTTGGGGGAACTCCACGGATATCCACAGAATATTTGTTCTACAAAAAAAAACATGTTTGCGTAATATCATGGGGATGAAACAAACAGATAGCTGTGACCAGTATTCCTGGAGAGGAAAATACTTACTCTTACTAGTATGTGTATATATATGAATCTGTGATATTTATAAAAGAAAAGAAGAATCTTTTCGCTGATTGAGACAAAAATCACATGTATGACACAAGATAAAATATAGGACCTAACGCAACCAAAAACAAAACTTGCTTATATCGCAAAAAATGTACGATGTTCAATAATCAAAGTATTTAATAATCTTCCATCAGAAGTGCGAAATTTACCTACAAATAAATTAAAACCCAAACTTAAGCAATTATTACTGCAGAAGACATACTACAGTCTGGATGAGTACTACAAGGATATAGACTTCTTCAGTCAAAGTCTTCCCTCGTCAATTTCTCTGTGAGATTAATAGCTCTGAAATTTCTAATGGTTTTACTATTGCTGTTGTCTTTCGTCATTTATATTTTGTTTATTTTTATCTTATTGTGTAATATAACCTTTATTGGCATGTAATTTTAGCCTTTCATTGTGTTAGACATACTCAGATTAGTATTTTCTATATTGGAAACATTATTTTAATTACTATTGTTGTATCGCCCATTTTAGTTAATCTCATCAGGATTTAGATTTTATTAATTTTATATTAGTTAAGCGCTATGACATGTTCCACGCCCTATTGGTACTGTAAATTACTTACACGAACTAATAAAAACCATTATAATTATTATTATTATTATAAAAATAAGGATCAACACAATAATCTAGCTTGTTAATAATATTTTTGTAATTGTGCCCTTGTCCATACAAGTAAAATTAGACCCCAGTAAAATAAGACCATTCTAATTTTACTGAGCTATAATGTCTACAGTAAAGATTTAGATGCCAAACACGTGAATTACCCAAAAAAATCTAGTAAGTAAAATTCTTATAAAACGAAGCAAGTATCCAGAATACATAGGTATATAAAATATAAAAAAATAATGGAAACAAAAAATAAACTATTACGCAAAAATCCAGCTGAACTGGTTTGGTTCTAATAAATTCATTATTTCTCGTCCCAACATTCTATAAAAAATTTACAGCAAGTGATATAGTGATCCTTGGACTATTCTGGTCAGTTGCTTTTATCACTTCTATATTTAACAAATACGTACGCAAGGGTGGGCTAATCTTAACCCCCTCCTTTTTATAATACTGATTGACACGTTGAGACCCCCTTGCATGAGTGTTCGTTTGCAAACTACTTTGTTTATATTTATGTCGTTTTTTTAAATAAAAATTTTATAAAAATAAGTGTCCCAAAAATTCACTTTTTAAATGGCACCCTGTACGTTTATTCAGGACCGGATTAACCCCGAGGCAGTGAGGCATTGCCTCGGGGTCCCCACCAAAATGGGGCCCCCACCACATTGTCTGGAATTTTTTTTTGAAAATTATGAAATAAAAATGATATCTAGATCTCATGCAGAATGTAAAAAATCTACCTACGTTATAGTGCGATTGCAGAAAATCATAAACATAAAATTTCAAAATTATTGATAAATATAAATGTGGATTTTGATTATTTGCACCCCACAGGCTTGCTGAGAGGGGGGCGGCGGTGTTTCCCTATCATCAGGCGAAATGAGAGAGGTATGTTTTTAAATGATTAGTGTGATGTAAATATAATAATGAGTTCCGAATAACTTATTGTTTAGAATGAGATAAATATGAAGTTTCCCCCCCGCTTTTTAGAATTTCGACCGAGATAAATATTGAATTTTAAGGAATACTAACCTCCCGCTCTCTAAAATTTCGATTGAGGAAAAAAAAATTCAGTTGTAAGGAGTATCACCTCCTCCCTCTCCAAAAGTTGCGATCGAGGTAAATATTCAGTAGTTCTAAGGAGTACCACTCCCCCGCTCTTCAAAATTTATATTGAAGTTTGCTGGTAGTTGTATGTTAATACCCCCCGGGCCCCGATTTTCTCTCGACGATCCTGGCACCCCAGTTTTAAAAAGCCAGTAATTTGTAAGTGTTATATAGAAATAATGAATATTTTTACTAAATAGTATAAATGTTTAATATAGCATCATTGATTGAATTCGTTGCTTTGAATTTCCGATACCGCTGGCCTTAGGCCTCCACCATAACTCTGCCTCTGTCTACAGGCCCCCACCATAACTTTGCCTACGGGCCCCTATTCAAGTTAATCCGGCTCTGCGTTTATTACGTAATTTTTCTAGTAAATTAGCAAATGAGCTTTTCAACGAAATTTAAAATTTAAAATCCATAAATGAACATGAAGCTAGACAGGATACTATTTAAAATAAAAAAGTTAGTAGCACTTCCGATTAAACCAGAAGTGCGTGCTTGGGTCTGCCTATATCAAGAGGTGTATTTTTATGATAAATACTCTGTTCCTTAATTTCAAATTTTTATATGTAAAAATAAAGAAAAAAGTAAGGGTGATCTCATTGGTACTCTGTATGCTTTTTTAAAATAAATATATGATTACAAATAAATATATATGCTGAAATGTTTTGTATTCCCTTTTACTCAAAAAAATATAGACATTTGTGCAACACGCCACTGTCTCCGAAAAAAGGGGAACGAATACTGCAAAGAGAACAAAAGGCAAATTAGGTAAGTGTTACCATTGTTGACATGTTCTTTAACAGTCTGACCCTCACTTCTGACTCCCATTCAACGTCTATATCGGTTACCCCTACAGAATATTTGGTTTGGAATCTTTTCGTCATGGGATAACTATCTCTATTTTTCAATTCTGTAAGAAATCAAACTGTAATTCTCCCTAAGCCTTCGTAAATAAAATGAGAGGGCTACTTTGTGAAACGTTTATTTTCAGCAAATAAATTATGGAATATAAAGAAACCATTACTAATAATCTATACTACATTTCTAGCATTTAAGAATTATTAATTTACAAATTTATGCATAGAGATATACAGGGTGAGTTGGGAGGAAAGCATATACTACACATAATTGTACAAACCCAAAAAGTCGGTACAAATCCTACTTTTATTTGAAATACAGCGTTTTAAACGTTTATAAACAAAACAAAAATTGGGAACAGCTTGTATCGTCCTTTATAAGTTTAATCAAGCAGGCTAGTACTTTTGAATTGTCAATTTCTGGTTCTTGATTGATTGTTTACGATTACATAAAAGTCATCAACAATATCACACATCCAGGGCCGTGGAGAGAAAATACGGACCCGGGGGAAAGAGGAGGTCCAACTAACGGGCCCTTTATTTTTTAAACATGCCTCCACACTTAGTCTTCAAACTGTTTATTATATCTTTAACTAAAATTCATTGTATACAATATTAAAATTATACGATTTTCGTACAAAAAGAAAGAAAACATTAGTACTTTTTGTAAAAATCTTTCCTTGGGTTCCTCTAAAAAATCCGGGCCCAGGAGGAATTTCCCTGCCCCCCCCCCCCCCCCTCTAATTAGACTTACGCACATCTACTCGCATCTCGAATATGCAAATATGATGTTTGTTTGTGGTTTTTGCAATGGGAATACTCGTGCTGCGGTTGATATTAACACCGATTTTCATACAAATTTTCAATTAAAAAATACACGAAAATTCAAAAAATGAGCGTCATTTATACATATATTGTTATATAAAATTTGAAACCTAATATAGTTATACCATTATTAAAGGTTCAATATAATTGTTATATTGAAGATATTCAAAAAATGTAGTACATTATTTATGGTGAAAAACTGCCTGTAACTCGGAAAATTAGTAAGTTACAAAAAAATTCCAAGAGACAAAAAATATCCCAAAAGGCCCCAATGCATACGTCTGAATTTTTTCAAATTTATAAATTACATGTTTTTAAAGCGCTACAATTTCAGAAAAAGGGGCAGTTTTTCATGTTTTTTCGGAAGAACTCGGTGAAAACGTACTTTACACAGAAAAGTTGCAAATAAAAAAAGTCTTGTATTTTGATGATACATTCACCTGAATTTTTAGCTTTTTTTTCAACTTTTACAGAACCCGTGATAAAAGGGGGTGCTTTCTACCCCTTCCGATCATTTCCTACTCTAATATTTTCTTCAACGTTTTCGTTAACGTTATTATAAACACATTGCACACGGTTTCATCAAAACTTGCATATCATTGTTCCATCCCTTAATGATTTTTAAAAACAAAAGGGAAAGTCCTATATAATAATATTTGAAAAAAGGCATGGTTGAAAAAAAGTTTCTTATTAATTACACATAAGATTCAAATGTATTGACCCCTCACTTTTACCGCTAATATCTCAGAAACGGAGGAGCGGAAAAAATAGAAAAAATAATATGTTCATCATATGTCTATTATAAATCATTCACTGCAATTTGAATAATGTGCAATGGATAGTTCTGGAGTTCTGCTAAGTTATATTGAGAAATGTCCTACTTCTTAAGTAAATTTTGACCATACCAGTTTTAAATCCATTATATCTTGGAATATATGCCTACTATGTAAATAATATTTTAGAAAATACGGCATTTTTTGGACGAGGAAATTTTTTCATAATTTTTCTTAAACTTTGCAGTTATTCTCAAAAGCGTGACCTCATGTTAATTCGATTATTTATCAATGTATTTTTTTTAAATTGATGAAATGGTTAATTATATAAAATGTAAGCATTTTCAGAAAAAATAATTGGCATATATCAAATATTAATTTAGTTATCAAGCGGAATAGATAATATTATCCCAATATCCCAAACTTGCAATAATATTATCTATTGCACTTGATAACTAAATCAATATTTGATTCACACTATCACGTATTTTCACCCCTGAAACCACCTTCCAGGATCCGTGAGTTCCAAATAATTTCAACAAGGGGTAAACACGAACACTTTATTTAATAACTTACTGAAACTACACAATATTTTCCTTAAATAAAATACACTTACTAAAATAACAATTAGCAATGTTTACTACTTTGTATTTCTATCACTTTCGGATTTCTAACCTCTCACTTGTTACTTTTTAACTTGTTGGCCGGGAATTTCGCCTTACATAATCTGAAATTGCCTCTAGAGTTATCTAGAACACGATCGAGAATCTTCTTCCGCCACGCTCTATAAAATTCGATCTCTTTCTACAAATTTCCAGGACAGTCACTATTAGTCATGGGCCTGTCAGTCTCTATGCATAACACTGCCTCCTCCTTAAGCCTGATCGTCCCGGTCAGGCAATTCAGAATCATGAATGTATTTCGCCAGTCTATCAAAATGCATGATCTACATCTTGAACTTTTTGTTCGTTGAATCCGATACGACGTCGTTAGTTCGGGTAATAATAGTACACGGTCTGTCCCAAGGTGGTTAAAATTTCGGTGGTCTCCTTTCTTTCGCTCCAGGTTGTACAGCTAAGCCAGCCTCGCATCCTTTTGAATTACCCTTCTGGTCATATCGAGCCTTCAATCGATCACTGGCTGGTGATGGCTCCGCTATATCATTAGCCAACCTCTTGAAAGGAGCTCCGGCGTTGAACTTCTTCATCTCACTCTTACTTCCAGTCTGTGGTCTCTTACTGTTTGCACAAATCTTGCATCTCCACACCATGACGACTTTTTTCCAATAATATCGTTCTCGTGTTTTTTTTTAGAGTCTTGTTAATACGGAAGTGTCCACCGGATGTTCCATCGTGCACTTCCTGAAGTACTTTCGCTACTCGACACCTGGGAATCACTAGACGCGTAACCACCTGATTTCCATCCTGGCTTTCCCATGCTCTCCTCAACACCCGTTCATACCTTTTAATGAGTTCCACTGCGCCCATAGTGCCTTCAGTCCCACTCTTTTGTCTGAACCATCCTTTCATTTTGGACGAGTTCCCGCTTCTTTGGCTCTCAATATAGGCCCAATATCCGCATCGTTCAGTTGCTCTTGTCTGAGCGCTTCGTTCCCTATCTGACATAGCCTCTCTGGCACCGGCTTCCTTTGGATCTTCGGCTTCACGGCATCTCCGGGGACTCTCTCCAGTTTCCTCTGTGGACACTCAAGTTGGATATGTCCTAGTTCTCCACACTAATAACATTTCATACCTCTTCCACTTAGCTTTTCACTACTCTGTTTATTCTGAGTCTCTTCAATATTTCCAGCATTCACTCTTCTCGAGATCCACTGTCGACAGTCTTGTTTGATGTCCTATCTTGCCACAGTTGTAACATTTAGTACCCCCACTTGGCTTTTCCCTATTTTATTGTCTTTCATGTCTCCTTGGAGGACTCGATTGAGTCAGTAACTGCCTGTACATTTTATACATCTCGATCAACCTAGGGTCCTGGTTCTTCTTTTCTGGTTGCGATTCTTCAGTAGTCACAGCTCGTACTCTTGAACTCGAGGCACGCATCAACGCTTCGCTGCTGTTCTGGTAACGAGATAACCTGAGGACTCGCCTGATCTGATGGTCCTGTATACCATCCAGAAAAGCCCCTACTACCAGTTGGTCTAGGAATTCTTGCCCTATCGCCTGATCTGATGGTCCTGTATGCCATCCAGAAAAGCCCCTACTCCCAGTTTGTCCCGGAATTCTTTCGGTACGTCCGGGTAAGCCAGGTGCGCCAGTTTCCACACTGCGGCTTCGAACTGTCGTAAACTTTCCCCAGGCTCTTGAATACGTGATTTCAGCTGGGCCTGGTATACTTGGGCAAGGTGTTGATCACCATATCGCAGATCTAAGGCAACTTCTAAAACTTTAAAGTTCCATTGTTGGTCCACCGGAATTGTCTGGAGCAACTCTGATGCTTGGCCTCTTAAAGCCAGGACCAATGCCATAGCCTTTTCTTCATCATCCGAGTTGTTCGCACATGCTTCTGCCTCAAACTGTCTTTTGTACGTTGTCCAAGAACTTTGGCCGTCAAAGGAGGGAGGATTTAATCGCTGGCCTGATGGTACTACTTGCAGGCTTCCTTTATCCCTCAACTGTCGTTTAAACTGGTCTATTTCTCCTCTAACTTCCCCTTCGAACTTGTTTACTTTTTCTTTGACTTCACTTACTTCTCCTTTGACTTCGTTTACTTCTTCCTCGATTTTGTCCATTTTTACTTCGATCTTATTTTTGAGCTCTTCAGTGGCTGAAATGGAGGCGTTCTGTTGCGTCTCTATAGCTTCCCCTAATTTGTCATTTCCCATTGTCGCTGGTTTTATTCTTCTTGGTGTCGTTTCTCCTGCTCTTGTTTTTCCTCTTGACGTCATTTCTCTTCTTCTTGATGTCTTTGTTCTTGATCTTCGTGAATCTTTCTTAATCCTTCTTGTCGTTTTTGTTGTTGTTCTTGACATTTCTTTTCTTGGTCTATCATTATATTTTGCATTTGTGCCATAAACTCCTGCATTTGTTTTTCGGATGCCATGCTTCTGGTCGTTATAGGCATATAATTACGTTAAAATCAACTAAATGTAACAATCTCGTCAATATTGGTAATGGAACTGTCCAGAAAAATCTTCGAAACGGCACGAGAAAGTCTTATCTAATGTCTCTGTCACTTAGCCACTAATGTTTAAATAGAAAAGTTCTAGAAATATCACGAAAATGCACTTAACAAGAAAAAAAGTCTTGTTCGCAGTCTTTATCACTTTTCAGTTCTAAGGATTTAAATACTACCACTAATATCCTTATAAAATGTTCCACAAATGTTTCAAAAATGCACGTAACATTATCTTCCTGTTTGAAAATAACCCTCGAACAATGTCCAGTAAATTAGTCCTCTGTGTTAGCATTACTTCCCGAGAATAATTCTGTCCAACCTTCTCGACATTTCCGAAAATCCTCTTGTTAAAATTCCACTTCTAACACCAAATTGTCACGCATTTTCACGCCTGAAACCACCTCTCAGAATCCGTGGGTTCCAAATAATTTCAACAAGGGATAAACACTTTATTTAATAACTTACTGAAACTACACGATATTTTCCTTAAATAAAATACACTTTTACTAAAACAACCATTAGCAATGTTTGCTAATTTGTATTTCTATCACTTTCGGTTTAACCCCTTACTTGTCACTTTCTAACTTCTTCTTCCGCCAGGAATCTCGCCTTATATACACCCCGAAATTGCCTCTAGAATTATCTAGAACACAATCGAGAGAATCTTTTCCCACTACACTCCAGAAATCTCGATCTCTTTCTACAAATTTCCAGGACAGTAACTATTGGTCACGGGCGTATTAGTCTCCACTTTCTGGGGGGGTGTAAAGCATAACAATACCAATTCTTTTTTCTGAAAACTTTACATAATGAACAATTTCATCAAATTTTTTTTTAACACATTGATAAATAACCGAATTAACATTAGGTCACGTCTTTGAGAGTAACTGCAAAATTATACAATAAAATATTATGAAAAAATTTCCTCGTACAAAAAATGCCGTGCTTTATCAGTATCTAAAGTATTATTTACATAGTAGGCATATTTTCCAAGTTATAATGGATTTAAAACCGATATGGTCAAGATTATTTGTACATTTTTCAATATAACTTAGCAGAACTTCAAAACTGTCCAATGTGAATTATTTAAATTTCAGTGAATTATTTAGAATAGACACATAATTTTTTCATTTTTTTCCGCTCCTCCGTTTCAGAGATATTCGCGGTGAAAGTGAGGGGTCAATAAATTTGAATCGTATATTAATTATGAACGGATCAAGATGAACTTAAGCTCAAATTTTTCGTATTTTCTACTATAACATATTCAAAGGACGTTTCCTTATATTTATGAGAAAAATATAGACACGAAAAACGTTTAAGAAAATGTACCGTCAAGGGCTGCTTGGGGGCGGGGGAGTTAAATTTGACAAAATTGTCTGTCAGTCAAGGTTCAGGTTTTTTACTGCTTTCTACTTCTTCACATTGCATTGATGGTAAATTGCTCAAAAATCGACCAATAGAAATGTCTGCCACTACATTACTATACACGCCAAAACAAATATCTTGCACTAGGTATGGTTCGGTAACTAAAAATATTTTTTTCAATTTCCGGTTAGTGCGCACCGACCGAAAGATTCATTTGCCAGCGTAATTGGGGTATGTATATTAACTGCCTATGCGGAGAGATATCGGTAACCATTTGATTTAAAAGAATGTCCGCCCCCCCCCCCCCATCCGTATCCGCTCACCATACCAAAAATGTTCAGAGAAAAATGTTTGGTACTTATTATATATGGTCTCCTCGATTACAGACTGGTAGACGATAACCTTTCATCGTGGAATTTGCACGTTATTTCCTAAATTATATAATTAATAATTATTATATAATTTTTTTTTATTGTGTGTACTTTTTTTATTGTGTTCTATGCGTCGATTTGTTTTTATGTTTCCTTAAAAAAAGAACAAGCGCATTGTTTTTTTTTGCAATTGTTATTAATCGTGAGTTCATAAAATGTCTTACAAAGTAAATACAACTTTCATAAGCTTTATATTTATTTACTGGTAGAAGTTGTGGAAATTGTTATATTAGTGTTATAGTAGTAAGCTCCACCTTTCTGCTGATAGTCTATTAATTGATGCGGACTTTATTGGTGATGCTGTGTATAAGATAGGTTTATTGCACTAAAGTTATATCACGGTTTTTCTGTTTAGCCTATGCAAGTATTATTATACTTTCAAAACTGATCGTGTATAGTAGGTAGTATTATTTCACAAAAGAAAAATCTGTAACATTCTACAAAAAGACAATTGTCTCTTTCAAGAAATAAAAAACTAAGATAAATTTAATAAACCTTCAAATAAAAACAAATACTCCACGCTCAAATAAAAGTAGAAACAAAGAAAGTGTCTGTTTACAGAACAAAAGTTCAGCGTGCGTCCGGCTGAAGCTTGAGGCAATCTATTCAGTTCTAGACGTCGAGGTCATAGGCACCCTATTATATAAAATTTTCCTTTAGAAATCAAATAAATCCGGACCAGTGAAACGAAATTAATTACCAACGTGAGCTTCAGAACAAATAAGAAATATAATTTTCTATTAGCGGAAACAATGATAATTCACAAAAAAATGATTTATTTGGTTCTGACTACTGCTTGTATGAGTTATTTATATACAGAGGGGCGTATAATATTTTACTACTACTCTTAGATAATAGTACAGGAGCTAACGTGCAATTACCTGACACATTTGTATCGGCTAAAGACATCATTAATCCTGCTCCTTAGAGAATAGCAGGCAAAGGGAGGATTATTCTTATCACTAAATAATCCATGAAACTCTAAATGTCTTTTATAGTTAGTACAATTACTTATATCAAGTTATGATTTGTTGTATCGATACTTACTTACCACTTAGTGAATACAAAAACACAATAAGCACACATCCCGATTAATGGAGATTCAAAGGCAGGAATTCTGAATTCACACTTAGTTCAAAAATATGATAGGCATACATTCCGGTTAGTGAAGATTCAGAGGCAGACATTTTGAAGCTGCAAGGTGTCTACTCTTAGTCCATGAGTAATAAGTATCAAGATTATTTCTTTTACCAATTAATTTAATTTAATAAAAAGAACTTGTATTGCTTGTCAGGCTCTTTGACAAAGGATTAATTGTATCTACAGCTTATCCAAATGTGTAAGGTAATTACATGCTAGCTTCTCTACTATAAGGTTCTCAAACTAATGAGAAAATTAAAAAAACTGAAGAAAATAAATTTCTGATATGGAGATTGAAATATTTTTATGTCAAAGTTTACATATCATAGGTAGTTCTAAATGTTTTACATTAAACTCTTAGTACAGCCAAATTAGCCTTTTAGGGTAACAAAATTAATAAAAGGATCATCTCCTGAATTTAAGTAGGTAATAATCTGGAGAATGAGATGATGCATTCTTTACATTTCCAAGGTAAGGGAAAATTTTAAAAAATTTGAAAAAACTTTTTGATTTTCGTTTTTCTTTTGCTCTAACGGCCAAAATGATGAAAATAGAGACGAAAGTTTTCAACAAAAGTTGTAACTCGCCCCTTTCTCTACAAAAAAGGTCTTTACACATTTTTGTCTTACTTAAGCCGTTTAGAAGATAAATCGAGTTTTCCACTTATAGTTTTAAGACATAAAATGTAGAGAAAAGTCTTAACTTTAATGTGGAATTAATCACAAAATTCATACAAAATTTTATCATAGAGAAAAAGCGTGTGAAGATGGCTCAGTAAACTTTGTACAGTTGATTCACAGATTTATTCATATCTTTGCCGGGAGTCGTTAGAATGATAATTCATTTTGCTAATATATTCCACTATAATGATATAATAATCAAATTAGCATTTTAATGCAATTACTTTTGTTGGAAAAATATGCCTTGCGATCAAATTAGAGGGTGTATTTCTCATCGATCAGTCACCTCCAAATTTTGGAGTTTAATTCGCTATATCTTAATTAATAATAATAGCATAGTCATAATTTTTGGATTATAAGTGTAATAAAACATATTCTTTCAAACGACTTTAGAGTTTTTTAAGTGCGTGCAGTACTTTTTTAATTTATCTACATTATTCATACACGTTCAGAAAATTTACAGTTATACAGTTAAAATATACACCTTATTCGTTTATTAACATTCTTCAATGAGATTTTCACGAAATATATACTAAAGTGCGTGGAATCGAATCCATGCAGTGAAAAACCATTCACTGTTACGGGAGAAATAGAGAGGATGTATAAAACTCAAAGATCAACTGTATAAAGTTTACTAAGCCATCTTCTAACATTTTTTTCTCTATGATAAAAATTTGTATGAATTTTGTGATTAGTTCCACATTAGAGCTGAGACTTTTCTCTGCATTTTATGTTGTTTTCATTTTTTTAGCGGCTGAATAGTAAGAATTATCGATCGATATGTCCAGTCGTACGATACTCCCGGAGAATTTTCATTTTCCAAGCATTTTGGAGCGGCTCAAAACTATAAGTGGAAAACTAGATTTATCTCCTAAACGGCTTAAGTAAGACACAAATGTATGAAGAACTTTTTCGTAGAGATGGAGACGAGCTACAACTTTGGAGCAGAATTTTTTCTCTATTTTGATTATTTTAGCCGCTAGAGCAAAAAAACCGAGAATCTAAAAGTGTTTCCAAATTTTCCCGGAACTTGGAAGTGCAAAGAATGCATCATTCTATTCTACAGGTTATTACCTAAATGATTCCCGGAGATGATCCTTTTATTAATTTTTGTTAGGTTTTTACAAGTTTTGCCTTCATTGTCTGTTCTATAGGGTATAGCCTTAAAGAAAATAGACATATGTAAAATTCAAATAGATGAGTAACTTGGGAGGAACGACAACGGTTTTAACCTCAAATATTAAGTATATAAACATTCTAAGCACAGTAGTGTTGAAAATAATAAAACTAAGAATATCAATATTAAAATCACCTAAAATTTTTTAAATTGGTTGAAAATGTTTTGACTTTGCTATGACTTATTAACATTTATATTATTTGTAAAAACGAATAATGCTTATTCCATTATGATATTCAGAGGCGGCTTCACCACTGAGAACTCTAGGCGAGTGCCCATGGCTGCAAAATTTCGGGGCGATGAACATTTCTTTCTCCTGTGGTTTTCCCGCTGGCATATTATACCGCAAACCGCAGTCATATTCGATTTATCGGTTTCAACGAAGCAAATCAGCGCAATGCGCAGCATGGTAACCTAATTTATGGTGATAGTTCTTAGAATTTTAGAGTTTGGATCCGAATATATTCCAGGAAATGAGAAAGCTCTCCTATAATGTTCCTACTTCTAACATGCTTGTTTTGCTATTACGAATGACAGGATCTGAATAAATTATTGAGGTCAAATAATTTAGAAGACGTGTATCCTAATATCGATATACTTATGCTTCAGGAAATCCGCTGCAAACTGTTCTGGAGAAAACAATTTCTCGACCTCTTGAAAACTGTAGAATTACTTACGATTTGTAATTATTTTTGTGAGCACTATTACTCCAGAACGGTCCAAGATATTCACTTACAATTTGGTATTCGTACATGTGTAATATAATTGAATCTGGAACTATATATCGAGCTTATTCCGTTAAAGGTTTGAAGGGATATTAGAGGTAAATAAGTGAAGCAAGCTAATAAGAGTCCAGAAACTTGGAGTTTGGTATATATACAAGAAACCAAGGTCACAATTTTTTTATGAAATGTGCCACCCCCACTTCATTATTAAAGGGAATAACAAAATAATAGTACACCTATGTATTATAATGAAATCTGGAATTGGATGATATTTTGAGATTATTCCGCCGAAGGGTTGAGGGGTAAATAAGTCAAGTAACATAGTAAGAGTCCAGAAGCAATTGCCAGAAGCATGGAAATTGTTGTTTTACTAAGCAAAAGTACAAAAAAATGCAAGGATGTAAAATATTTCAAAACTGTAATATATTGTATATTTGAACTATTATACGTAGGTTACATTTTATATCACTTCAAAACGTTAGTAAGATATTTTTAATAAAAGTATTACGAAACAAGTGAAAATTGTAATCGTTCGCACTCATTTGAACAGAATATATTATTATGTAATATACATATATGGTGGTTATGTATCTCAGCGACACCGTGGTACTCTGATAGCATTAAGCAAGTAATAGTACCATGAAAATTTCAAATACCCGCAGCATTAATAAAATAAGTTGTGTTGTTTAACATTTTAGGAGTTTCTGTCAGTGAACAATGCTTGTTAGATTACATAAAACCCTATTATTTAAAAGTCCAGATAGGTCTGGATGAGATTGTCCTATAATCTTATGCTTGGAATACTATATAATAGTGATATTGCTTCTTTGGACTTATTTACATATTTCCTGTAAAGCCCAGTTGAACTTATTCAGAATAATCACTTGTAGAACAAATATTACATTTCTAGTATGTACATCAAATTCCTCTCTGAACACTTTTGCCAGCGTACATTACTTATTTTCCTCTATTTACCCCTATTCACCCCCAATCCCTTTACCGGCGGCGGCGTAAGCTCAAAATATAATGTGGTTCCAGATCTCATTATAATATATAAATGTACCAAATTTAAAGTCAATGCCTTAAACCGTTCCAGAGAAAACGTGCGCACAAAAAAATTACAGACCCACGGACAGACCGAAATCAGAACTCTGTTTTTGCATTTCGTGGCTTACATAACAAGAAGTTGATGTCTCAAGTGAGATATCGCTAAAATATGCAGAATCGTCTGAAATATAAAACGCCAGAGATAAATTTAGACAGGTAAACATCCACATGAAAAAAATGGGATCCTCGAAAATGGATTGTTGTGCCTACGTTCATGTTTTCCACTTTCGGCACACTGTGCATTGTCCGACGAGCCTCTGCTAGAAATCCATGTTATTATTTGACATATCAAATGTAAAGAAGTAATTCATACACCAACTTTGTTATAATCACATTAAGAATGTTCACCGACTTTTAATTAATAAAGACTGAATTTTTAATAAGACGCGCGGCGTTTAAATCGACGCTTGTACAAATATTCTGCCGTATTTATTTCATGTGAGCATATTGTTATTTCTTTTATAATATGCTTCGAATGAAATAGTCGTAGAAAATATCATTTGTGCGCCTCTGGAGTGAAACGTAATTTCCCTCTATGTGTGATTCCTACCGGCGTTTCAGACAGTAAACTTCACCCGCGGGAGAAAATCGTACACTTCCCTCCCTAGACTTAAAAATAGCTGTTATTTCACAAAGTTGATTATATAGTATCATATTTATAATTCAGAATAATGGAATTTGTTATAAATGAATTTAAAATATGAGCAAGGGAAGCGGCTATTTTCACTAATTAATCACGCTATACTTTGTTTGGTAAAGACAGAGAGTAACAAAGCAGCCAGAAAGAGACCAGATAAGGGCGTACTATTGTTTATTTTTATATTTATGAAAATTGCACAGAAAAATTAAATATTAAATTAATTTATCCACTTATTTCATGTTCTTAATTTTACTGTCAATAATTTCATATGAAATAAACATTTGCTGTTTAATTTACTTAAATAGTTTCATAATAACAATAACAATAACAATAATAATAATAATAAATTAGATCTTCCAAAGGCTCGCATCACTCCGATTCAGAAAGTGGCTATCCTACAAACTTGCCAAATTGTGCGCAAGTTCCTAAATGCATGACAGAATAAGATGAATTTCTTCTCTGTTTTGCATAAGAGAAGCATCATATGCCGGTTAAAAAAAGAACCGAGAAAAAGACTAGGAATAATAATAATAATTAATAACTTTTTTTTTAAACCATAAAAATCCCGCTGAACCAGGCCATGATATTTGAGTTTGCAAATGATAACTGGTTACGAGAGAGATCGACCGAGAGATCGCAGCGGCAGTGACAAGGACAGTTCGCCAGAGATTGAACCGAAGCAGGTAGAAATTTCGAACAAACTTTCTCTAAAAGTACCACTCGCCAATGTAATGTAATATATAACGCCCCGGGAGATATAGTTTTCACAAACACCAAAACTCTTGAATATAACAATCGATACGTTTTGTTGGCCACGTTCTCATTATCGAGAGATGATTACAACAGCTTTAATCATGATGCTAACGTGTGGTTAGCAAAACTCATGTCGATTGTTTGTATTCGAGTGTCGTGTACAAGAATATTGGTGTTTGTGGAGGCTACGTATCCAGAGGTAGCGTAACACCGAAGGTTCCAGCCCCGTTCGGAAATAATATATAATAGAAAGAAATTACTAATAAGCACCCTGACTATTTTGATAGCATTTGCATTTATAATAAACGTTTATTATTCTCTCTAATTTTCAAATAGATTATAGATTGTGTTTCACAACACGCATTGATACCATGATCTTGATGTGTTAAATATTCTTGTAGTTGCTGACAGAAAATGTTTCCGGATAACTATTATTTCTCCGGATTACGTATAAAATATATCGCTTTGATTTATTTCATTAATAAAAAATGTTCAGTCTGTTTATACTACATATATAGTACAGGACACGTTTGTACCAGCTAGAGACATTATTGATCCGGTTCCTTAGAGAATAGAGGACCACGAAGTGATATGAGAATTTCTTTTATCATTAGATACTTCACTGAATAACTTGAAATATTACCTGGTTTATTTAAAAATATGATTAGTGGAGTAACTGAGAAAGAATTTCTAAACCTGCAAACTACGTCACTGGTCGTGGCAGACAAGTATAAAGCTGATTCTCTGGTTATCGATGACTTCAGTACTTAGTAATTACAAAAATATGATCGTTATAAATCTCGGTTAGTGAAGCTCCAGAAGTGCAACCTGCAATCATGGCTAATAAGTATCAAGCTGACTTTTGTAGTATTAATTTAATTTATTAATTGATGGGTGTCTCAACAAGAGCGCCGGATTTAATGTTAGAAAAACACTTTTCTTTAAATTGAGCGAATATTTATTTTTCAACGTGAAGGGGAATAGTTGCGATTAAACACGAAACACCATGTCCAGAAAATGGCCACCACAGGACCTCTGGCACACGGTCATTCCCTTCATAAAGTTCTGGATGGCTTTTTCGCATACCTGTGGCGTTATTTTCGCAACAACGCGCTGTATCTCTTCTTTAAGGCGTTCAGTTGTTTGTGGCTTATTTTCATACTCCTTGTACTTCAGATAACTCCAAAGAAAATAGTCCATCGGCGTTAAATCGCACGACCTTGCAGTCGTCTTGATCGCCAAATTGAGAAGTGACACGGTGTAGAAACCTGATCCGCAGTAACGCCATTGTTTCGAGAGCTGTGTGGCAGGTCGCACCGTCTTGTTAGAAAAACATATCATCCACATCAATTCGATCCAATTCGGCACATAAAAACTCGGTTAACATTTCGCGATACCGCACATCATTAACAGTTAGCGCATTTCCAGCCGGCTTTTGGAATAAATACGGTCCAATGACTCCGTCAGCCCTAAATGCACACCAAACAGTTACTCGCGGTGGATGCATTGATTTCTTCAGTATTATACGAGGATTTTCAGCACCCCCAAATTCAGCAGTTCTGCTTATTTACATACCCGTTTAGTTGAAAATGTGCCTCATCGGAGAAATTTTCTTACAGAAATCCGCATCAATTTCGTGGTACTCCAGCACCCAATCAACAAATCCACGTCGCTGCGCATGGTCCCTTGGCTTGATTTCTTTCGTCAATTGAATCTTATATGCGTGCAAATGAAGATTTTTTTGTTACAATTCATTGCAGAGTGGGTCTGGTAATGTTCAATTCTTGACCACGATGCCGAATGGAGGTGTCTGAATTCTCGGCCACACTTTCCCTCACTGCGGCTATGTTTTCCAGCGACCGACAAGGACGGCGACGCACAGTAGTCTTCTCATCCATCAACGTGAATTTTATCTCAAATTTGTTAATTAAACGGCAAACTGTCGACTCATTTGGTGCGCTGTTGCGACCGAAAATTCCACGTAATCTGCGAACTGTTTCCGCAAAACTTTCACCACTTTTGTAGTGAGTTTTCACAATAATTAAACGTTGCTCATTTGAATAGTGCTGCATGATTTCTAATCGCGTAGTTTGTACATGACGACTGTCAACAAATGAACACGGAAATGTTCGCACAAACCAAATGGCGGCGAATTCAAACCCGGCGCTTTTGTTGAGACATCCGTTAGGTAGAGCGCCGGCTGTATAGATTTCCTAGGAATTAGATACATGAAAAACTCAAGTACTACCACAGACCTGCAGGGTCTAGTTTGCATATAAACAAATTTTGCGCGCGTCATGGCATTTTACCGGAAGTGACGTCAAAAAAGGGGATGCGGACAAATAAGAAGAAGCACGCCATTTCTTTAACAACTAGAAGGTTTATACTTTAAATTAAAAAAAAAATCATTCATGTGTTCGATGACTTAAGAAAACACACAAAAAAGATTTTAATCGAAGGTGTAACAAGGTTGCTGACAAATTTAACCCGACACCCCACTACAGTCTCATTGTATACGTCAAAACCTATATCTTGACGTAGGTTTTATTTATGTATTCGATGACACAAAGAATCGTGACCGCAAGTGACGCCAAAATTCCACGACGCGGGCAAAATTTGCTTATATAAAAAGTGGCTCCCTGTAGGTCTGTGGTGGTAGTACTTACTCACACAAAGTTTTTCATGTATCTTATTCATAGGAAATCTGTACAGCCGGCTCTCTACCTAATTACTAACAGGTTTCATTTTTTGTATTTATTAATGGAGTCAATAGAGGCTGAAGATATCCATTATTTCGGCATAATTACGAGAAGCTTTGATTTTCCTAAAACCTTTTCATATCATTAAAATAGAAAGTTATAAACATATAATTGTGAGGGAATCGTTTATTAATTATTTAAACAAAGAACACGTTTTTTTAAACAAAATTATTATAAATTGAGAAATATTAAGGCATTTTAATTTAAATTGACATAGGGGTTTTCGAGATAGCTGAAAGAGATTATGGTGTCAAAAATAGGTTATTTAAATTGGCTCATCCAATATGGCTAATCGACTTTTCCATAAAAATTTCATTCAAAATGACGTAACTCGATAAATTTTAAACAAATTGCGCTCAGATAAACATATTTAATATGGTATTGGTGAGGTCTCAAAAAAATAATATACCTCGATATAAAAAGTAAAAATGGTTTACGCAAAATAAAAGATTTTTATTAAATACAATACATAGTCAAATTATATTGAACGATATAAATTCATTTTTAAATATCAATTTCTTCAGTTAATAGAAAGTTCATCTGCTCTTCTTGTTCCTGCTCTTGTTCCAAAAATATGACGACTTTTGCAATCAGATCCGGTAGAAAATCCGACTTACGTTGCACTGGTAACCTGCCAGTGCAACGTAAGTCGGCTTTCCTGCAGCCACACTGATTGTCACAACCAGTTTTACATCCACAAAAAATCATCTGTAGCAACTTACTTGGTCCTACTATAAATATATGCTGGATAGGTATGCTAAATAATGTTTTTATAAAAGTTATTAACGTTTATTTTACCCTTATTTCTCGAATTTTGGAGCAAAAACAGTTTTTAATAAAATAAAGAGGGTTAATTTAATTTTAAAGGTAAATCCCCTTGAAGAATTTTAAAGTAGACATTTCAAGTTTTAAAAATCGCACCTGCAGAAATCTATTAACGCAATTTAAACCAGAGTAATAGGTGATTAAAGTTAATTATACATATCAAATTTTGTGACTTTCTCAAAATTTTGAAATTTTGGAAGTGTACATCTTCAAATATAAATTTTTGAGATTTATTTCACTCATCGGATCATTCTATACATTACTTCAAGAGAAATATGTCAAGGTTCCAGGTTTCTATATTAAAAACTGTAGAAATGGTAGAGCTTTTACCGATTTCATCGGAAATCTCTTTGTGTTTCGAATTCAGCTATATACTATTCTTACATATATTCATTACTATATTTGAAAATATAACAAACCAACCTGTTTCTTCTTTCATTTAAGCTTTGTTGAGCTCAATTCCATTAATTAGTTGGTTACAACAAATTTCGTGTAACGCGCTCGAGGCCGCGCGCGCTACGCGAGTCGTACTTACGTGAAAATATTTAAAGCTTATATTTTTAATGTACAAAACAACTATATATATTTTTGAAGTGAAATTTCCCGTACTTTCGAATGGTGCAATTAGTTTTTTAATAGAAAAATATTTTAAGAGATATTTGACAAAAACTAATATTTTGCCACTAATTTGTTTAATAACAAATGACGCTGAAGGGCTATTGTTGGTGACTTTTGGTATACTTTTCATGACATGAAGTAGTTTCTTCCGGGTTTTGCCGCAGTCGTCGACCTTGACTTGACGTTTCGCTGATCATGCTGTCAGCTTCTTCAGAAGGGTTCCAAAGACTGAAGTTGTTGAGTTCGGCTCCTCGTTATATATCTGGGCGCTGCTACGCTTGGTTGCACATTCGTCGTGCTCCGTTGATCGTGACCGATTACATTACTGGTACTTGGCAAAGCTAGTCTCCATGTATTGCTTAGTCGATACCCATCTTCTCTGATGAAATTGTTCTTATTTTTCATAACTTCCAGTGATTTCCTAATAATTCTTGGGTAATAACGTGCACTTCTGTCCAATATTCTAACGTTCTCGTATTTGATCTTATGGTTCTCATTATGATGAACATGTTCTGCTACAGCCGACTTATCTGTGTATCCGAGTCTAGTATATCTCTGATGTTCCTTGATTCTGCACTAGATACTTCGCCCTGTTTGTCCGATGTAACTTTTTCCGCATATACAGTCCAACTGGTAAACACCTTTCGTCAGCAGTTTAGGGATGGGGTCCCTGTTTGAGGGAAGAAAATACAACAGTTGCTTCCCTCAAACATGTTCATCATAATGAGAACCATAAGATCAAATACGAGAACGTTAGAATATTGGACAGAAGTGCACGTTATTACCCAAGAATTATTAGGGAATCACTGGAAATTATGAAAAAAAAATAATAAAAATAAAATCAATTTCAACAGAGAAGATAGGTATAGACTAAGCAATACATGGAGACTAGCTTTGCCAAGTACCAGTAATGTAATCGGTTACGATCAACGGAGCACGACGAATGTGCAACCAAGCGTAGCAGCGCCCAGGTATATAACGAGGAGCCGAACTCAACAACTTCAGTCTTTGGAACCCTTCTGAAGAAGCTGACAGCATGATCAGCGAAACGTCAAGTCAAGTTCGACGACTGCGGCAAAACCCAGAAGAAACTACTTCATTGGACAACGGCCGTGAAAACCTGCCTTGCACTATTTTCCTGACATGTTCAGAGATGTATTCTCAAGAGTTACCGCTTTCTGGAATATTTCCGAAGTGAAAACCTCTTTTGACTCCACTCTATGTGGGCACTGAAATATTTGATTTCTAAAAAATATAACTTTCTGAAAATCAGAATTAAAACCTTAGGTATTCTATACCCTAGAGAATAAATTGTGTCTATATTTAGCCATTAAATTACTTATTATTGATCTCAGAATAACAGATTTTGAGAAAGAGGGCGACTCTTCGTCACTAAAAAGTCGTAATTTATTTCAAATGACTACTTTTTTGAAATGAACTTGTAACGGTTCACAAATTAACAGCACTACAAAAGCCCCTGAATATGCAAAACAAAGAAATGTTATGCAATAGTGAATTCATCGTAATTAAACATTGAAATATACAAGGTGGCCCAGCACACGCTCTTGTAACTTTTGAAAGGGTAAGTAAATTATTTTTCAATTTGATGTAATGATATGATATGAAAAGTACAATTATGTGACGTAAAGAGTTAAAAGAGCCAAGTTCCGGTTTCGATGCAGTTTGCATGAAAATCCAGTTTTCAAATAGGAAAACCGGTGTATCTATGCATATTTGAATCCTGCTGGTCAAAATATGTATCTGCATAATCATAAAAGGCCGCAACTTCATTAGTATTGTTAACAATCGGTCTGTAAGCACGTGTAAAATATAATCTCTTTAATTACCAAGATTAGATACAGTTTATTGAAAATATTAAGTATAATTATTCTTTAAGTTATTATTCATTAAGTTCAACGGTATAAGTTTTTCAACGAAACCTATTTTTTATATGAACTCCTGTAATTTTATTACATCTTGAAATTGATACACATAATATTTACCTTCACCCTGACATAAAATTGTGATTGAAAAGGGAAATGCATTAATAATCGATTATTAAAATAACTATTTTAAATAAGTTGGCTCTGAGCGGGATTGATTTATCTGAAGGTTGAATCATATTTTAGCCAGCAGACTCTAAATGTGCAAAAATATAGAAATTATCACATTTAAAAATTCGATTATCATGTAAATTGTACCGAAATCAAAAGTCGACTATTTTGAGTCTTTACATTATACCTTTAAAAATTTTGTCTAATCATTACATCAAATTTGGAAATAATCCATAAGCTCATTCAAAAAAACCGCTGCCTAAGGAATCACTACTTCTACATTGAGATTTCCCATCCAAGACTCTTTAAACAATAGCATCTTTATTAAGACGCTTTCGTTCTCTTTTTTTCTTAATATTTGCACTTTAGTATGAGAAAATAATTGTTTATAAAATTTTAATACAATATTTGAAATAGTCTGACCCAAAAACCTATTAAACGATGTGTTACTTCAATACCTTTTTGACTGACCAACCGACGACGTTTAATGAGGGTGAGGAAAATTTTTTGGAGAACTTTTGTTCGCGTACACACAATTTCATTTTGTGAACTCCTTTAATGATGGAGTGGAGGTGGTGTGGGTGGAAGATGCCGTAGAAAAATGTAATGTTTCTAGTATATACACCAAATCTCTAGTTTCTGGACTCTTGCTGCCTTGATTTACTTATTTACCCCTTTAATAATAGGGATGGGATGGTAGTTGGGGCGGAAAATGTCATAAACAAATTTGAGGCCTTGGCTTCTAGTACATACACCAATCAAGTTTGTGGACTCTTATTAGCTTGCCTCATTTATTTACCTCTATCTCACCCTCACCCAACCCTTCAACGAAACAAGCTCAAAATATAATCTAGTTCCATATCTCGTTATAATACATACGTGTTTCAAATATCAAGCCAATACCTTTATATGATTTTATTAACCCCTTTAATAATGGAGTGGTAGTGGAAAATTTGCTTCTAATATATACACTAAATTCCAAGTCTATGGACTCCTACTAGCTTGCTTCACTTATTTTCCCCTATTTATCCTCTTGTTTATACCCTTATTTATCCTATATTTACTCCCCAACCCTTCAACGAAATCATCTCAAAATATATTTCCATATATATCGTTATAATACATACGTGTCAAGTGGTTATCTCAATTTAATTGTATTAACCCCTTTAATAATGGAGTGGGGGTGGGGGTGTGCGACAAATTTTATAAACAAATGTGAGGCCTTGGTCTCTAGTATACCAAGTCCCAAGTCTCTTACCAGCCTACATTAATTATTTTCCCATATTTACCCTCCAACGCTTCACCGGAATAAGTCTAAAATATAATCCAGTTTCAGATCTTGTTATAATACATACGTAAATGCACCAATTTTCAAGTCAATGAGAAAGTTTCTGAGAAAACATGAGTACAAAAATGTTTACAGATAGACCGAGATACAGATAGATAGACAGAACTTGTATCGCTCAAATTTAAAATTTAGACGTTTCATGACATTAAACCTATAACAACAAAAAAATGATTTTTTTACGATTACCATACTTTCACTCCACTACGCAAATGTGGATATAAAATTAGAAGTGTGCATATCGGTTGGTTCACTCGGTATATCTTTCAAATAATAACCGAGCATATATCTACCGTGTAATGTTTATAGGTAATTATTTAGCTGCAAAATCCGTATTGTATTACTTGCAATCCAAGTTTAAAATATTATTATTTTGTAATTAAAAAAATATGTATTTTACTTCCACGTAGCGGGATTAGAAGTATAGTAATCGTAAAAAAAAATTCACTTTTTTTTTCTCGAAATAGGTTTAGAATGTCATGGAATGTCTAGATTTTAAATTCGAGCGAAACAAAATTTTCTGCCTGTCTGTCGGTCTGACTGTCTGTCTGTAACTTTTTTGTCCGCACGTTTTCGCCGAAACGGTTTAAGATAATGACTTGAAATCTTGTACTCATATATATTATAACGAGATCTGGAACTGGATTGTTTTTGAACATATCCATGAAGGGTTGGGGGGTAAATAGGGGGGAAATAAGTAAAGAAAGCTGGTAAGAGTACAGAAACTTGAAATTTGGTGTATGGCTATAAGCCAAGGCCTCAAAATTGTTTATAATATTTTCCGTCCTATCAAACACCCCCCCCCCCCAACTCCATTATTAAAGAGGTTGATAAAAAAAATTGTGATCAGATTTTTTTATAATATTTTTCAATCCCCCACCACCCCTACTCCATTATTATTCACTTGAAATTTGATACACGTATATATTATAACGACATTTGGCACTAGATTATATTTTGAGATGATTCCATTAAATGGTTGGGGGTTAAATAGGGGTAAATAGGGAAAAATAAGTAAAGCAAGCTAGTAAGAGTACAGAAACTTGGAATTTGGTGTATATACTAGAAACCAAGGCATCAGATTTCTTTCTAATATTATTCAGTCCCCCAGCCCCACCACCTCCACTCCATTATTGATTACAGAAAATTGAGACATTCACTTGAAAGTCAGTATACATATGTATTGCAATGACATCTGATTGAGACGATTCCGTTCAAGGGGTGGGAGGTGGTAGGTCGTGAATAGCGCAAAATAAGTAGAGCAAACTAGAAACTTGGTGTAAGTATATCAGAATGACATCTGGAATCAGATTGTATTTTGGGATTATTCCGTTGAAGTGTTGGGGGGTTAAATAAGGGAAAACAGGGGGAAATAAATTGAGATTTTCACTTGAAACTTGGTAGACATATGTATTATAACGACATCTCAAACTAGACTATATTTTGATATGATTCCGTGGAAGGAGTGGGGGGATGTAGAGGTAAATAGGGAAAAATAAGTAAAGCAAGCTGGTACGAGTACAGAAACTTGGGATTTGGTATATATACTTGAAGCCAAGGCCTCAAATTTCTTTCTAATATTTTTTAACCCCACCACCTCCACTTCATTATTAAAGGGATTGATAACATAAAATTGAGATATTCACTTGGAAGTTAGTACACGTATGTATAGTAATGACATCTGATTGAGATGATTCCGTTGAAGGGGTGGGAGGTGGTATTTTGTGAATAGTACAAAATAAGTAGACCATGCTAGAAACTTCATTTTTAACGTATGTGGTAGAAACCAGTGCCTCAAATGTTTCCATGATATCTGCTCCAAATATTATTAAAATTCTATGACCAATAGTTTTCACATACTAGAGTGCAAATACAGTCGGACAAGAAACTTGAATGTATAAGTATAGTGATTCCTTAGGCAGAGGTTTTTTTTAAATTTATTAATTTCATCAGTTTCACTAGTATTCACACTTTGTTATACTCTTCGGAAATATAAAACGAAGAGTATGTTGCATTCGTTCGGCACATTTTGAAACAGGTAATATTGCTCGTAGAGAAAAAAATTTCCTATCACTGTGTTGATGATCGAATTCTGAACAACTTTCAAAATGTCCGTCCGTCTGTCTGTCCGTCCGTCACGTATTTTGTAAGCACGATAACTTAAGAACTAAAAGTCCGATTGTATTGAAATTTGGACAGTAAGTTACTGTTAGCTAGAGGAAGAACACTGTTGTCTTTGAACGATATCTATCAATAAATAAAAAAAGTTATTATTTTTTAAGTTAAGAAAAATTGTTTTTTAATGTTTTGTAGTTAAACTAAAAATGTCTAAAAGTAACATTATTTACCAAAAAAAAACTGCGAAGAGTATCCTATAGAATGTGCAATAATTATATAAAAAGTGCAGTAAATCGGCGAAAAGTATAATAGTTAGCTTGTTTTTATTTCTAACATAATTAGAATAATTCTCAACTCACCGTGGTAGTTTGTTTGAGATATTAGACTGACATGGACTTTAGGGCTGTTTATGGTCACAACCCTAGACATGGAGATTACTTAGGTATTTACCCACATCTTCTGGTGTCAAGTATATTTTGAATCATGCAGCTACCAGGCTAGAAAAATATTACAAAAACTATCTGAATATATAATTGAGGACGGTAGCTCAAAAGTTAGCGCGTTTAGTTTGTAAACTGGGATACCTAGCGAAGCGAATTCGAACCCTGCTTACTGTTAAACAATTTTAGTGATAATATTACACCCAAGAAATGGCTCCGACTTAACTGTAAACTGTAAGACCTCGGTTTTTTCTTACTCAGCATAAAATCTCAAATTTTCATAAGTCTCCTTAGTGATTCGGGAGGCTGTTAAGAAAACATTTTGCCCCAGCTAAGGGGCCATCCATTAATTACGTCACACTTTGAAGGGGGAGGAGGCATCCATAAAGTGTGACAGAGTGTGACAAGCGGTTTGGAGGGGGCTTAAACTTTTGTGACATTACATTTACATCTACGTATACCATTGTTTTTAATTGAATGGAATTCAAAGAAAACAAAAATTTAGAAAATTTTACCTCAAAATTTAAAATGTGAGACGTCACAACAGGGGGGGAGGGGTGGACTCGAATGTGACAACCTGTGACATAGGGGGAGGGAGGGGTAAAAAAAGAAATTTTCGTGACGTAATTAATGGATCGCCCCTAAGCAGTGGGACAAATGTTGTTTCCATAAACCAAAAAATACAACAATATTATTTAAACGTGACTTTATTCTTGACTACACCTAAGATTATTTTAAGAGTTCTACTCCATTTACTTCCATTAAGCATTGATTTCCTAGAACAGCGGTGTTGCAATATAACGGTGATTACATGCTAGCGTTAGAAAAAAACGGGCGTTGTAGCGGTAAACGCCGAAGAATATCTAGGTATTATACTTTTATGTGTACACTACACGTTGTTGTTTGTCTGTTTTGATTATCGTTAATCGAGCGTTATGGTGGATACTCTCTAAAATACAGGTACTTCAAGTTCATCCTCCAAGAGAACAACTTACTCTTGTGGAAATGGAGGATTCCAAACAATATTTCAAGGATTGAACATTTTCTTGTTTTGAATAGGGCCATTTAGCGATATAGCAGTTTCCAAGTTTTTTTACTCATTTATAATGACGTCGCATGGTTTATTCATATATCTATTATAGTTTGCTAGCGCTATGTGCCAGCCCTGAGTTTCGCTAATTACAGGGAATTTTAATAGGTTAATTTTACGAAGAATCGATTTTAATTACAACTCACTAAATGGGAAGATTCTGCTCTAGAAAATTGTAAAATTTTTAGGTTGATTTGTACCTTTATCAAGTTGTAAAAGTTGAAACGTATTGAAAATTACACAGGTTTACAAAAAGGAAAAGTTGTCTGGATCTGGGGTCAGACCATATGTTTCTCATTTATTTTTTGACGCTGAATTCGAATCTGTTTTTAGTTTTGCTCTACCACGTCAGGATTTGAGATATTCTAACCAAATAGTTAGACATATTTGAGGTTATGTAGCTTTGATATTGTTTTTCTCAAGAAACCATGTATGGGGTCTTAAAGTACAAATCTTCCTCTTTAAAATGCCGTAGAGTTTGCTCAAATATCTTTTTTTTTTTCGCTGATATCGAATTTTTAAAATTCTCTGTTCATATCATATCTCTCCCAATACATTTAATTAGTACGGAAACCTTATGGTCATTGGTCATTATTTAAATTGCAATATCTCAGCGAAAAAAAAAGAAGATATTTGAGCAAACTCAATGGTATTTTAAAGGTGAAGACTTGTACTTTAAGATCCCACACATGGTTTCTTGAGAAAAAAAAATTCTCAAAGCTACATAACCTCAAATATGTCCAACTTTTAGGTTAGAATGTCTCAAAATCCTGCCGTGATAGAGCAAAACTAAAAACAGATTCGAATTTAGCGTCGAAAAATACATAACAAACGTATGGTCTGATCCCAGATCCAGAAAACTTTTTTCTTTTTGTAAACCTGTGTTATCATAAATTTCCCGTCAGTTGGTTCACGTACGAAAACACTGAAGGCGTAATCTTTAAAGCAATTATTTTTAATTGCTTCGTCTACTATCAAAATAGAACCATATTAAATTTTCTCGGTGTTTATTTAACAAGAAAACAACTATACTTTCATGCAACTCGCTCTATCTGAAACACGAAGACATGAATTGTATTTAAATTACTTCCACATCCACGTAGTGGAGTATCTGGGGAGGTCTAACCAGTTATATAGAATGTTTATATCACAAAAACGGATTATAAGGCTGACATTTAATCTAAATTATAGAGAAAGTTGCAAAAGCATGTTCATTTCAAAGAAGATCCTAACTGTACCCTGTATCTACATATACAAATGTTTAACATACGCAAAAACAAACTTGCAGGAATTTAAAACTCTTAATGATAGCCACACTTACAATACGAGACACGAGAGGCTTCTATCGATTCCACGGCACAAAACAACCAAATTTAAAGAATCTCTCCACTATAATAGCATAATACTGTATAATAACCTCCCTGAAAACGTCAAAAAGTTGCACGTATCCAAATTTAAAATTCAAATAAAAAAATTACTTTTAGAAAGAGCCTATTATAATATTGAGGAATTTTTAGCTTACTGATTATGATAAAAATTATAATCTAGAGTGTAATGTAACAATGGTTGTTTAGTCGTTATATATTAGATTACCTATTATTTTTAAACAAGTATAAATTAGACCATTACATGCTTTAATATAGTTTAGTTGGTGTGCGATGTCCTACATAAGAACTCGATATACATTTTTATTATCTGTTTCTCTTTCTCTTTTGTAAATAATTTTTAACTACAACATTATATATTTTAATACAGTTAATAGCTGTTGTATGATGTCTTATACAATAACTGTGTAGTGTATATTTCGAAAGTGGTATATGTAATCTACACTTAAATCTGTGTTCTCTTTTTATACATGTTTTATACATTATAAACTGCTCTTGTACCTGACTTACCATATGTATATAAACTGTATTCTACATGGTGAATAAATATGTCTATGTCTATGTCTATAGTAATCGTAAAAAAAATTCTTTTTTTTTTTTGAAGTAGGTTTAGACTGTCATGAAACGTCGAGATTTTAAATTTGAGAGAAAAAAAAATTTCTGTGTGTCTGTCGGTCTATCTGTCTGTAACTTTTTTATCCGCACGTTTTCTCCAGAACGGTTTAAAATATTGACTTGAAATTTTGTACACGCATATATTATAATGAGATATGGAACGGGATTGTTTTTTGAACATATCCGTTGAAGGGTTGGGGGGTAAATAGGGGGAGATAAGTAAAGCAAGCGGGTAAGACTACAAAAACTTGAAATTCGGCGTATGTACTAGAAATCAAGGCCTCACAATTTTTTGTAATATTTTCCATCCCCCAACCACCCCCACTCCATTATTAAAGGGGCTGATAAAATAAAATAGAGATATTCACTTGACATTTGGTATACTTATTTATTATAATGACATCAGGAACTAAATTATACTTTGGTATTATTCTGTTGAAGGGTTGGGGGTAAATACCCCTATTTAGAGGAAAATATGTAAAGCAAGCTGGTAAGAATACCGAAACTTGAAATTCGATGTATGTACTAGAAGCTAAAGCCTCAGGTTTTTCCATAATATTTTTCAACCCCCCCCCCCCCCACCACCCCTACTCCATTATTAAAAGGGTTGATAAAATAAAATTGAGATACTCAATTGAAATTTGATACACGTATGTACTATAACGACATTTGGAACTAGATAATATTTTGAGATGATTCCGTTGAAGGGTTGGGGTTAAATAGGGGTAAGTAAGTAAGAGAAAATAAGTAATGCAAGCTGGTAAGAGTACATAAACTTGAAATTCGATGTATGTACTAGACAAAAACCTCAAAATTTTTTATAATATATTCCATCCCCCACCACCACCCCCCCTCCATTATTAAAGGGGTTGATAAAATAAAATTGAGATATTCACTTGAAATTTGATATACGTATATATTATAATGACATCAGGAACTATATTATATTTTGGAATTATTCCCTTGAAGGGTTGGGGGTTAAATAGGGAAAAATTAGTAAAGCAAGCTGGTAACAGCACAGAAATTTGAAATTCGGTATATGTACTATAAGACAAGGCCTCAGATTTTTTATAATATTTTTCAACCGAGTTGATGAAAATTAGGATAGTCATTTGAAATTTGGTATACGTCGGTATTATAATGACATCTGGAACTAGATTATATTTTGAGATTATTCCGTTGAAGGGTTGGTAGTTAAATAGGGGGAAATAAGGGAAAATAAGTAAAGCAAGTTGGTAAGAGTACAAAAATTTGGGAGTTGATGTATATACTAGGCCTCAGGTTTTTTTTATAAGATTTTCCATGCCCCAACTCCCTTATCAAAAGAGTTGATAAAATTAAATTGAGATTTTGACTTGAAATTTGGTACACGTATGTATTATAGACTATATTTTGACACGATTCCGTTGAAGGAGTGGGGGGTAAGTAAAGGTAAATGGGGAAAAAGAAGTAAAGCATGCTGTAAGAAACTTGGAATTTGGTGTATATACTAGAAACCAAGTTCTCAGATTTCTTTCTAATATTGTTCTATGACATCTGCCCCAAATATTATTAAAATTCTATGACCAATAATTTCTACATACTAGAGTGCAAATACAGTTTTCTTTAATGTGACTGGGATGAAAAATTTGGATGTGGAAGTAGTGATTCCTTAGGCAGCGGTTTTTTTTACCTTATTATCACTACATATTTTGTCGCCAAAAGGTGTTAATGTAAAAGTGAAATTTTAATAACTGTAGAAAATTTCTTTTATTAACGTTAAAGAATGGATGGTACTTTTTTATTTGAAACTTTTTTCTAGATTAGCCGATCTAGAAAAAATCGCATGTGAAACAATTTGACGAATGAACTAATGTTATACGCATAGTACTTATCATCTTTTCGAGGTAAACTAATGAATATTTTACTTGAATAAACAACTACACTCTGATACACTACTAACAAGAGCGGTATGGAGGAATAAATACCAATAATATAGTAGTTGCATCAGCATTAGATAGACCACTTCCATTCATATCATTATCACCCATTATTATTGTATCTTTACAGGAAATAGTTACTCCTCGATAAAAAATAATGGAACCTCTTATACAAATAATTTTGCAAAATATAAATTTAACTGTTTTCATTGTAATGTTAATGTTTACCTTTTTAAGGTTTTTCGGTTAGCTTTTTGGTCGAGGTATTTTCAAATTTTCTATTTTATTCTTATAATTGAGCTGATAAATAATTTGATAGAAGCTCAATTAATTGCAAACTCTATACCCAACAGTCCTCCTTGCTTTAAACTGGTCCAAGCTATTATTGATAGGACTTAAATAAATTTTCTAATATCTTTGTATGCAATAACTCTATACTGTGCATTAATAAATTGAAAACCAGCAGTTATTTACCATCAAAGGTGTATTTTAATTTTATTGTAAAATTTTTGATTTCAACATGGTACTACCAACTTTACCTATCCTAGATTGGTAATACCTGGGAGTGAAATTCGAGTTCCATTGAATATATTATTTTCTTGCAACATTTGTCTGATATTTATAATACAATACCTTTTCATTATAAGTATAATCACATGTATAATAGAAAGTTTCTGTTTTGATAAATAAATGTGATTACGGTTAGGGAAATATGGTAGACAATCATGTCCGAGAAAACAGGTGTGTTCATTACTGTGTATGGACGGAAGTTCATAAATCAAGCATAATTGAAACGATGTTGTCAGCTGTGCTCATTGTATCATATTTATGTTGCTATATTTAATCTCAATTATTTAGTTATCTAAGTATATGGCGTATATTTATCCGTTTAGGAGCTGATTCTGTACGCAGATATAGAGAAAATATTTCTTATAAACGTATGGCCGAATATTTCCCCTAAGGCAGTTAGGCCCTCTGAGGATGTTGGCCAAACAAAGGATTTCGAAAATTCATAATACTCAAATGAAATATCACAATGATCTGCAGAAAAGTTCTATACTAAACACATGAGAAGATTCTGTGTATTCTTTGATGATGAATCCAAATTTAACATTGGTTTACTCAGATTGGCTCAAAATCTGGTTCAAAATTGAACAAACTTCCTAATAATCGCTGTTATGTGAGGTGTGAAGTGAAGTTTTTTCAATTTTGAACCAAATTTTGGGCCAATCTGAGTAAGCTAATGTGAAACTTTGATTCAGCATTAAAAAATACACAAAATCTATGTACTCACGTCTCTGGTACAGAACTTTTTTTTGTGTGGCCACAATCACACAAAAAAAATCGGTAAAGGTATTTACATAGAATTTCCCTCTTTATTCATACAAGGTGGTGACATATGAGAATTATATAGCCCTATTATTACAGAGAAAACTAGATAACTTTTTTTCATCATCTTTTTTTAATCATTAGTGGTGTGGGAAAAAAATTTCAATTTTTTTTATTTTCAAAACATTTTTTCCTTGAAATAGGTTTAGAAACTAATGAAACGTGGAAATTTTAAAATTGAAGAAAAACATTTTTTTTTCCAAAACACATATTTTTTAAATTTTCAAAACAAATTTCTTTTTTATAATTAGTATGTTTAGATGTCATGAAACTTGGAAATTTTACCGTCACACATTTTATAAAAAAAATTGTCTTTATTTTCTGAAAAGTTTTTTTTTTAAATACGTTTAGAAATTCATGAAACGTGAAAATTTTAAATTCGAGTAAACAAAATTTTTTCCATCATCCATTTTATACAAAATTTCAAATTTTTTTTCCATTTTAAATTTCCAAAATATATATATTTTTTTAATAGGTTTAGAATGTCACGAAACGTGGAAATTTTAAATTTTGATCATACAATTTTTTTTCCATCACCCATTTTATAAAAAAAAATCAAAATTTTCAAAATTTCAAAATTTTTTTCAATTTAAAATTTCCGAAAATATATGTATTTTTTAATAGGTTTAGAATGCTACGAAATGTGTAAATTTTAAGTATGAGCGAGAAACATTGTTTCCATTATCTATTCCCTTTAGACGATCCACCCTGTATATTTTCCAGTGAAAGTCTAACCATTTCTTCGGTGGCAGTGGCGTCAGCTACCTACCAAATTTAACTGTTATCCGTCAAGTAGTTTTTTAGTTAATGCACCAACATACAGACAGACAGACGGAGGGTGATTTTTCTCGAATACAATACTTCCCTTCGGTATGCGAAGGAAGTAAAAATATGAAGGTCAAATTTTAAAAAATATAGAAAATGTTGTTTTTTTCTAATCCTATGCTGTTAAAGTGCGAGAACTTGCAGGCGTAAATATAGCAAGTGGGAAACTTTTTTAGATACCAAGCATATTAGGAAGAGATAAACAGGGGCGAAGAGCGTGGGGTCATTTTATTTGAATTTTTTTTTCTAGAAATAGCAGTACTCGAGAAAATGTGCAAAAATTTAACCAAAGAACTAGTATAAACATAGCACATACTGGATAAAATAACTTGCGGAGTGTATACCTTTGGTTTTACCAACGATTTCTTAATCTGCGTATAGTTTCTTCCAAACTAAGACACTGTATGTTATACAATTTTGTCATCTTTTACACCTTCGTATAAATATGTGCCTACTCAAAAACTTTAATATCATTTTGCTCTAAAATTAAAACGTATCACAGTTTTTATAAAACATAATTGTTGATATAAAATATAATAGTTTATACGCCTTTGGCGATCTACAATGCTACTTTTTGCATATACCAAATCTTAAACTGAAACATTAAATGTAGAAGGAAGTTATCTTGTTTACAAGAAACAGTCTACACGCACAGATATACACACTACGTACGTTCATACAAACACATACTTTTTATTCGACATTTGAATTTAGTATGATATGAAGCGGACTTCTGTAGAGAAATGTATTTCTGAGATGATTATTAAAATATTTCGTCCGGTTATGATGTACCTATTTGGTTAAATTAAATGACTATTATAATTACACGAAAACAGCAAAGACTGAAACAATTCATCAATCTCTGCCAAATCACAAAGTCTGATGAATAATTTGCCCAATTAATATGGGGTGCAACATTTAAACATAAACATTTCTATGTGTACTGTGTGAAAAAGTTTACTGAAATAAATTTTGCAACTTAGGTATAGGTACAGTACTTCTGACAAAAAGGCTACTTCCTACTTTTTCACTGGCTACATTTTAGCGGTAAGATGTTCAAAATGTCTTTGTTTTGGACTTTCTTTATTATAAAGAACAATTTTAATAGGGTATATTTCTCATTTTGTCGACATTATTTTGTCGTGACTTCTTTTGTAGAAGCTTTATTGATTTTCTACCTAAGGAAATTGTCAAATCTGTTATATTTGCTATTTGCGAGTTTACAAGCTTTGCAAAATTAATTTACAAAAATTACTTATGTAACAGATGCCCTTCGGATCAAGAGCGATGTTGTATTTGGAAGATCTCATTACGAAATCCAATAGGATTTTATTATGACAGCAGACGAAGCGATTAAAAAAAAGCAAGTGAATCCGTGAAAAATTGTGACCTGTAGAGTGTTATCCTTTGTAAAAATCCACTAATTTATTTTCAATTTTCAATAGTAATTTTAGAGCTTAAAAACATCTTTTGGAGTAGAGAAAGATATGAAAAAAATTGATTCATTGTAGATGTAATTAACTGAAAATTACTTTTAACAGTAAAACCGAGTGCTGGAGCGTTGACAGATAATTGACCGATAATAAGACACTTGGTGGGTTATGAAATAGAACATTACCTATGAGACATAGGAAGTAAAAAGTACAATTGACGTATTTAATGGAAATACTGTATATTCAAGCTCAGCATTTATTTTCCAAACTGTATTTTAGTTGGGCTCGCTGATGTCTGCACGTAAAGAGAAAGGAGGCTGAAGCTGCCTCTCAAAGAATCTCAAACACAGGCCTTTATCGTCTGCTTTATAAAAAGAAAAGTTGAAAATTACGACGAAGAAAGAAATTTTCATCTGAATTTTCAAGGAGATGAAAGCGCTAAAGCAGTGGAGGTTAGAGAAGGTATATTTCCACTTTTCCAAGTAAAGATGAGTTGAAGGAAAGGATTAGGCTCCACCGAACTGTCTAGATAGTTCTCGGGCGGCCGTCATCGGAAATATGGCTATTTTTGGGAGACAAAATAGTGCAAAAAAACTTAAATCTAGGTTAATACACCGCAGTTTCCAGACACAAATTTTCACCTTCATAATAGTAACAGGTAAGAAGATGAGAGGAACTATGTGAAAAATATATATCTGCTTCGACAGCCATATGGATTTTAATACGTCCTGCTCTACTAAGATGGCGCCTCATTTAGTAGAGTGAATATGCTCCAGAAATTTTGGACAGCCAAAAAGGCTAATTTTGTTTGAACTTTTCTGATTTAGTAAGGTTCTTGAAAACGACTGGCTAAACTTAAAACTAAAGTGCCCTGTCTCGGATCGTAGCATATGTTGGACAATAAAAGATGATAGTCCACAGTCTTCACACAATAAATTCTGAATACGGTTGTAAATTGTAACAAAATGAAAACTATTACTATGATTGAATACCGATTATATCTACATGGCAACTTGACAGCTGATTAAAATTTAACTTGATAGAAATTTACGAAACACAAAAATCAAGTGCGTTAATACCTTATTGTTTTCCATCCTATTCTATTCCGCTGATGGCCAATTTTTCAGTGTCGGGTTAAAAGTGGGGTTAACTATCCTAGTTTAAATCTTAACCACAATTTTAAACCTAGTTTAGCGCAACGCATAGTGCAGTCAATGAAACATTTCAGTTCAGAAAACTTTCTAACAGATGGAAATCGAGTGAAACCTTTTTTGTTATAATTTTAGGCCAAAAATAGAAAGGTCTATATTATTAGAGGACCTGCTTTTTGTTTTTACGATTGCACTTAAGAAATATGTGATTTTTAATGAAGAGAAAGTGTAATTTGATTATATTTTTTATGTTTTTCGATGAATTTATTCTTATAATTTAAAAGTACCGATAAAAATATACTTCCAAACTTTATGAAGCGCCACAGAAGATTCTTTGACCACTTGTAGGGGTCGCATAGCGAAAAATGGGCTTTCTTGCTATATATTCTTGATTTACACTCCATAGACGATAGGTACCTGGAAGCAAACTATCGGAAACTGATGAGCAATCAAGTACTAACATCATCCAACCATTTTAGAGTCCCTAAAGTTCGACTTGGCCCAATGCGAGACCATTAAAAAAGGGCGCCGTTTTGAAAAATGACAATTTTCTCATTGTGGTATGTGGACGTTTTTGCTTCAGGTTTCAGGTATTTATCTCCCCAAGAGCTAGATACATAAGGTAAAATGGTAGAGTAGTGAACTTTTGATTACTATAATAACCATTTACAAGCGATTAGAACTCCCCTAAAGTCGACCAGACCCAGTATGCGACCATTATATGAGGTATCTCATGCGGTATGTAGACGTTTTCGGTCCATATTTCGGACGTTTCTTTCCATAGTAGCTACATATATGTGGCAAAATGGTTGAAAATTCAATTTCTGATTACTATCAACCATTTCCAACCAATTAGGACCCCCTAGAGTTCGCGAAATCATGCGGTACGTAGACATTCTCGCTCCATATTTTGTACATTTCTCTTAATAAACTATTAAACCGTACTACTTATTTAATTATATGACAATTATTAGCATTTTTTGGTGAAAAATCGTACCTATAATTTTCTGTATTGAATTACACAGCCCCACAAAAATAATGTTTCGGATCTGGATGACTGACCATGGTATTCCTATGTATTTTGGATGCTGAAACTGAATCCGAGGCCAAAAAAATTCCTGTAACCTTCAATTTTTGTGTAGGGGCGAAAACATCTCTTCAATAAGGTAAACTCCTGAATAAGTATCATTATGGAAAGAAGTATGAATGGGTACTTTTTATCTCTCGCACTCTGCTACACCCCATCTATACCCATCTGGACAAAGAACTGTGTCATAAAAGCTTCCTACCTTACAGGCTCTTGAGAAAGCAAGAAAATATGGTAGAGAGTGAATGCCTGAATGCCGCTCTAGAACCAAGCCTTCAGAAGGGTATAAACTACCCCCTACCGAAAGAGGAACACAGATGTGAAGGGAGATCCGGGAGAGCAATTGTTTCTTGTTTTTACTGCAAAATGGTCGCAGTGCATTAACAAGAATCTTTTTCAATTACCTTGATCGCATCCTGCAAGGGGCGAAAACTAACCCCCAAAAAGGGTTTAGTCCAGTCAGTAAAGACAAAAAAAGTACAAAATTTTGAACTTCGTTTAGGAAAGATCGATTTTCATGAAATAAACGGTATTCAAGTTGTAATTAATGGTAATGCAAAGTCTATGTAGTCTGAAGGTGTGCCTTTACCCTGGGGGTGAATGCCACCCCCGAGAGGGGGGGGGGGGATTAGTAAACTAAAAATCACTACAGAAGTTGATAGAAGGATGAATTCTAAGCAAAAAATGTTCCATGGAGATTTTTCGATAAATCAATATTTTTCGAGATATTCGCGATTGAAAATCATATTTCATCTAAAAAATGCATGTTTTGGACCGATTTTTTACGAATAACTCGAAAACCCTACATTTTATCAAAAAAATCATCAGGAGCAAAAATGAAGCTTATAAAATAAAAAATCGATTGGTGTTCTCTTTATTTCTCTAGATGCAATACGAGCTATGGCTCGTTGAAGGTGACAGTATGTTCGCCGAGAACTGAATTTGAACCTTCAACGTTAAATAACGGAACAACGACGAATTTTTTGGATGAAAACTTGTTAGACTTTTTTAAAAGTACTTGAAATGTGAATATAAAAATATGAAATATCATTTTCAATCGCGAATATCTCGAAAAATATTGATTGATTGAAAAACCTCATAGAATATTTTTGCTTAAAATTCATCCCTTTATCGATTTCTGGTGACATTTACCCCCAGGGTAAAGGCACACCTTCGGACCACATAAACTTTGCAATACTATTAATTACGAATCGAATGCCGTTTATTTCATGAAAATCGATCTTTTCTAACCGAAGATCGAGGTTTTACATTTTCTTTTGTTTTTACTGACTGAACTAAACCCTTTTTGGGGGTTTCAGTTAGTGTTCGCCCCTTGCAGGATGGGGTCAAAGCAATTGAAACAGGTTCTTGTTAATACACTGCGACCATTCTGCAGTAAAATAAGAACAACTTGCTCTCATAGATCTCCCTTCGACCCTAAGTTCCACATCCAGCAGGGCCTAGTTTATACTCTTTTGAAGGCTTGGTTCCAGGACAGCATTCATCTACCACATCTTTTTGCATTCTCAGGAGCTTGTAAGCTAGAAGCTTTTATGACACAGGTCTATGTCCAGGAGGGTATAAATGCGGTGCAGAGGGTGTATCAACCCCTTCGGGAGAATTGTTGCCCCTTTGCTGAAGCCCTTGGCATTAAAGAAGAAGAGTACAGGAGAAGGAAAGTCCTCATTCATACTTCTTTCCATAATGATACTTATTCATAAATTTACCTTATTCAGGGGATGTTTTTGCCCCTACATAAAAATTGAAGGGTATGGAAATTTCTTTGACCTCAGATTCGGATTCAGCGTCCAAAAATGCATAAGAATTCCATGGTCAATCATCCAGATCCGAAACTTTCTTTTTTTTTTGTGGGGCTGTGTTATCTTATGGTCGATGCAAGAACAGATAAGATTTCCTCATCATTTGAGAAATTTTTAGAGCTGCTGTGACTCTTTTTACCTATTTCTTGCACAATAAAATAAAACTGTTAATAACAGATAATATAAAAATATGTGCTGCCACAAGCGCACGTGCAGTCAGATGGGATGTGCACGATCGAAATGTCACAACACAAACACAAGTGATAATCCATAATTTTTAGTTTAAACCATCTCATCAGCGTGGGTTATTTGTTGGCAAATAATGGCGGTTAAATTTAAATGCGTATTGAAAAATTGATAACCATAAAATTTTCAATTAAACCAAACTTTTTCGGATTAAACTGGAACTAGAAAACAGACCTCAAATATGGACTAAGGAGGCAGATATATGGGGTGGGGTATTGATGCTTTTGATATGCAAGTCTGGAGACGTTTGTTACGAATTCCTTACGGTCGGTTTTTTAGTATCGGGCTAAAATTTGAATTAACTAACCGAGTTAAAATTTGAACTAGCATTTTAAACTAGGGAGGAGCTACGCATCTTTTTCATTATACAATCGGTCGATTTTCCAGTTCTGAAAAGTTTGCTTTAAATGAAAATTTTACAATTTTTCAATACTCGTTTAAGTTTAACCGCTATAATGTGCCGTAAAATAACAAATTGAAATATTACACTATTTTACTTTGTTAAATTCATATCATAAAATAATTAGTACCTACATTTTAAAGAAAATCTTAATCAAAATTCGTATATGGAAATTACATATAATTTTGTTTTGGCAGAACTAGACAATGAAAATTTAGAGTTTAGAAGAAAATTAATGTATCAACGAGACGAATGTAATGCACATTCAACAATTCAAGTCAGAAAATGGCTTGATGAACACTGGCCAATAAGTGGATCAATAGCTTGGCCTGCACGGTCACCTGAATTGTCTCCATTAGAAAATTTCTTATATGGATATTTAAAACAAGTCCAATGATTCTAACGATAACATTGATTTCCTAAGACAAACATTTCGGGATGCTGTTGCAACTATAAACGAGGAAATGATGATCGCTTCTGCCTACGAGCAATTTAGATAAAGGAGAAAAATGCGTATCATTTGGAGATCTATACTTTAAATACTTCTTGCATAGATTGTTCTTTAAACTGATTATTTCCAGTTCTAGCTTGTTATTTTTTTGCTTTCATGTTTTTTGGGTGTTGAGAAAACCTTGTGTCAATTATTTAATTAAATGTAAAACAGAAGTTGAATCATAATTTTTAATTTTCGCCTTCATAAAATAAAATGGTTTTAGTTCCTTCAATATCTGTGAAAGATGATTACTTTCCCTTTTGACTAAATCCCATTATATTAAGTACTTCTTGAGAAAGATAAAGGCACTTTGCTTAATAAATATTTTTGTCCACGACTATTAAATAATGTACTCAATACGTATGTGTTTCCTTAAGGATAATGCTATCCATTATTCTCTGCAATGAATAATGATTTCATTATTCACTGATTGCAGTGAATAATGAGGACAGTCAATTGTTTGCAAGAAATGACAGTGGCTTTTTACTAACAATTTAAAATGTCAAAATTGTAGTAACCAAAAGACAAGTGTTGTCTCTCTAAGTTTTCTAGGAAGCACTCAAATACCGAAAAGGTATTTTAATAAACACTCAAAAACTACATTAGTAAGTTCTTTTCAAAGCATCATCTATTTCTATTAGCTACACGCGGAAATCCCCAACATTGTTTTGGAAACCATTTACTTACATGTCTACAAACTGTATTATTTTATTCGTAAGCCATGATGTGTCAAACCGTAAATTGATTTGAAACGTCAAAATTTGTGCGATTTCAATGCCAACGTTATTTACAATAATTTTATATTTTAAGTACTCAAAAAGAGTAATATAATTAAATAAATCGGTACTGACAGTGAAAACTAGATTTCAAAGATACCGCCAGAGATAAAGGAAGCTGCAGAAATCGCTTCATTAAACTTGTGGCCCGAAAAATCGAGAAAATTATATATGATGTCTGATGACATATGAATTTTTCCTAAATAGGAGACATTGAATGAAGATGAATTAAATAAATATTAAATATTTAATAGTCGTGGACAAAGTATAGTATTCTACTCGCATATAATGGCTATTATTCACTCTGGTGATTTACGACACTCGCCTGCGGCTCGTGTCTTAAACTTCATCCCCGTGAATAATAGCCATCATTATATGCTCTTTGAATAATATACTATACTCTTTTTACTTTTTTCAAAATTCTATATATTTTCTCACAAGTCTGATCCCTGCTTAAAGCCTCCCAGGATAAGCAAAACTTTTTGTAAAGCATAGTACTTTCTCGAAAAATCAACAATAAGAAAGTACGCAGTACTCCATCTGGTGACACACTGTATAAAATAAAAGACATTTGATTAAATTATTTTTTCTACTTCCATCTTTAAAATGGCGTTTATCGTATGACGTTCCATGACGCTAAATAATCCTTTAAACACGCTTTCGACAAACCGTGACTTCGTGCATTTTAGTCACAGGCTGAACTTAGCAACGAGATATTAGTCACGGCTGAGGTTAATTCTAGATATTTTAATGGCAAAAATCAAGTTAGTTTTCCGTAATTCTTGTCATCAATCTGTCAAAATAAATCGACGCGTTGTGACAAGAGACAAGTAATTTTGTATTTTTTTGAAAAAAATGAGCCTAAATCACTTAGTTTTTTTAGCAATTGCCAAAATGTTTCCAATGTAACCATTAATATACACAATAAGTAGAACAATAGTTTAGTAATTTTTTATTTAGATATTTGCTGTCGTAGAAAAAGTATAGTATGCAACACGTTTTATAAACTTGTTAGTCACTCATTTTATTAAACACTCGCTCCGCTACGCGTCGCTCGCGATTAATAAAACTCGTGACTAAAATGACGTTTATAAAACTTGTTACATAATATACTAAAAAAGTATGCCTCTGAAGTAGTTTCCACGAACATCAAAGCACTTAAACACTACAAGCGAATACCGATATGAGACTCACGTTTCACCAACCACGTTGGCACCATCTGGAGTTAATTAGAACATTAAAAATTAAAATGTAATCAAATGTTTTTCTATTTATATTAAGGACACGCAGAGAGCTAGAGCGCATGTTGTGTAGCGAGCCCGCTCATATCTGTATTAAATTTAAGCGTATATCCCTTACAGACAGCCTCGACGTTGACTGTAGGTGTTGTCCAATATGTATGAAGAGCTTATGTATAAAAGTTTATTCACGGAAAGACAATTAGACGTTTCTTGGGATCTGTTCAGTTTAGAAATTTGAAAGTATGGCTAAGGGGGTTTTTGGATATGTTGGATCTAACGAAAATATTTTCGAGCAAGTGTTATTTCCGCTTACGCCGGATATTACATCACGTGGCCGATTTAGAGACTTTCTTCTCAAAGTTATACAAGTACCCTATGATCTAACCGAAAATTATCTTATATTTTCACACTATCACTCTATTTTTACAGTCCAACATTGTTTTAGTTCAAACAGCCAGAAGTCAGTTTTTTCAAATGAAACCGCCTGTATATTTTCACAGAATTTACTAGAGTGTTGAATTCTGCGTTGATTGATATTAGCAATCCCTATATCTATCTCACTCTCTCTCTATTTTTTATTATGAACGAAGTTTTGTAAAATTTAGATTACAGTCAGCACTGTATAATGTACCTACATACAGCTACATACATAGTAGGTAATAAAAGATTTCAGAATGTTTTCTTTTATCAATGTAAACACCGTGTTAGCGTTGCCGAGTGATAGCGATAATTGCAACCACAACTTCTCCGCTGGGTGCTGAGGAAGCTATGAAAGAGTAGTAATCGGTCAGCTCAGGTCTGGTCGAGGGTCACTCTGTGGTATTTTTTTGAACAATTATTTGATTGTCAAATTAACCAAACAAAACTAACAAACTACAAAGAATTTGGACGCCAGCGTATTCAGTACATAACACTCTTGCAAACTTTATCAGGGGGAGAAAACAATCAAAATCACATATAAAACAAACAATATATTAACATAAGTCTAAGACTAAAAATTTTACAGCACTTTACAAATGATTAAAAATATTTAATGGTGAAAAATTTGATTTAATTAGTTAAGAGACAAGAATAGGAATATTATTTAAACAAAGTGAATTTAAAGATTAACAAAAAAATTGCAATTTAAGAAACGATCAACTGGTTTACAATTTTTCTTCTGACCAAAAGTTGAATTTTGCACATAAATTTAGGCTACTTAGCTTAGCGGAGACGTGGAATCCCGACGAGGTCTGGTCCTGAAGATGGCCGCGAGTACCCGGGAAGGAGGACGTAATATTCAGATCCTGACAACGCTGATTTCCAGGAGACGCTGTCGGAATAATATCCAGTACTTTGAGAATAACTCGAAATATTCAATCTATGCCTTGTGCCTTGCTTCAATGGTGGTTTGGTCCAGGATTTTACATGAAAAAGGAATAATGCAAAGAACCAGTTGATAATAGAAAAAAAAAATTAAACTGTGAGAAAAAGAAAACTTCAGATATTAGTTCCTATCTAATAAAAAAATTTAATTGGCAAGAAATTTTACTTGAGGTAAAAGAATACAAGAAAAACTACAAAAATACTATGGTGACGAAGGTCACTGCAAAACTAAACTATTAGCAATTTAACAAAAAAACCTGAGCATTGGTAAAATTTTACTTTTGAAAATATATGAATAAGCTACCGATTAATATAATAATGAAGGAAATGAATAAATGAGAAAACTCTACTCTTATGAAATTTTAGCCGTTCACAAAATGGCTGACTGGTTATGACCAAAAATTTGAATAAAGGTGACAAAATTTAGTACAACTGAATTAGATAGAAAATATCTGAATCACTGTCTGAAAAAAAAACTGATATTGCAACAAACATAGCAAAAAAATTATTGGCTTAATCTCCCAAAAAATGAACTAATAAAAAATTATGTCTTAACCTCTTGTACTAACACGAGGTTAATTAAATGCGACAAAACGACTTAAGGTTTCGACTCTTAATGAGATCTGATTGTCTACATACGATTGAGAAACAAAGATTCTAATTTATCCCTTGATTCTATCCGAGGTTAATCCTCGTCCACAATAATCTAAAAAAATTGATAAAACACCACGGTATTGTGTCTCAAGTGACCACAAAATACAAAACTGCCACGATAATTAATGAGTTAACAAAGACACATGTGTCCAGTGGACACCGGAATCGCACAAACACGTGCGTAAATAAAAATTTATTATTACACGGAATATCCTTTAATAATTCCCAAAAATAACTTTACAGCAACGTTAACTCAATAATATGACATCATTTAATAATCAAATATATTCAAAATACCAAAAGATTAAAGAAATAAACGTGAAAATCCGTTAAAGAATAAGTAAACGATCTGAACTCACCCCGTGTCGGAAGAGAAAAAGTAACCTTGATATTAAAAATAGGGATGGCAACGATGTATCGATATAAAATAAATATCGATATATTAATGCTAAAACGTGAATATATTCATATCGTTTTTTTGTTGCAATATATTGCGTGGAAATATCGATATGTTTGTAAATATATCGAAAAGTGTTAACTTGTGTATCAACAACCCCTCCTCTCCGCGCTCATCGAAATATCACTTGAGATAAAAAAATTATTGCGAGGAATATCATCCTCCCGCTCTTCGAAATTTTAATTGAGAGAAATATTGTACTATGAGGAATGCCACCCCCCGCTTTTTGAAGTTATACCTTAAGCAGTATTCATTAATCTTTGACATTAAATGTTAATCTACAAAATATATCGATACATAGAAATATTGATAATTTTTTGTTGATGTATCGAATATATCGATCTGAGTCTTGTGATGTACCAAATGATTCATGTATCGATATATTACATTTTTTTTGCTATCCCCGATTAAAAATGGCCTCGGTGTTTCTACCGCTATGCCCACTTGTTGACTTCTCGTCGGCACTTACCGCGGGTAATTCAAATTTATGTAGCACGGGTGCTTCAACGAAAAAAAAAGTTGCTTTCGTTACATAATACAGGGACGTAGTATTTGATCAGTTAGAACAATTTTTTGTAAGCATGTGATCGTACGTCTTTAGGAGAATCATGATTTATTTAAAAGGATTATTTGAACTGATGAAGCTAAATTTTCCAAAGTAGGAATTTTTAACAGACGAAATGTACGCCACTGGGCACAACAAAATTCTCATGTGGTGCGAGAATCAAATTTCCAGGAAAAATTTAATTTTAAAGTTTTCTGTTCATTAGTAGATAGCAAGTATAAGTCTCATATCTACTAGAAGAATTTAAAAAGAAATAAATACGTGAATATTTTGTGAACAGTAGCTGTTACTTTTAATGATAATAATTTGCCCCCTAAATATTTATAATTCTATGTATTATCAAATGGTCCACATAATACATGATGTATGATGAATTAGCATCGTTCGAATTTAGGTGGTTTGGCTACAGAGGATCTTGGAGATGGCAAGCAAGGTCCCCCGATTTGGTTCCTTTAGATTTTTACCTTCAGGGTAATATCAAAAATATTGTATGTGCTACCCCGGCTACTGCCAAAGACGGGCTGCATTTCAGCAAATAAATTCAATGAGCCATTGTAAGTGCCGTAAATTCCAGGATATTGGCTTGTCAGCAGGAAAGTGGAAGGCATTTTGAACAGTTGCATTAAATATTTACATTCAATATGTTCATTAATCTTGTAAATTTTGTTCTAAAATATTTGTTGTAAATCTAATATAAAATGATCTCTTGATAATAAACAAATAATTATCAATTATCTTCATTGGTATGCTCGTTTGTGATAAAAAAGAAAGAAGTTAGGTGATTTGTATTGGCTACCAACAAACAGTGCTGACTTTGCATGTACATTTTACAAAAATTCGTTCATAATAAAAAAAAACAAAAATGGGTATAGGGAATGCTAATATCAAATGATGCAGAATTTAATACTTACTGTTCTGTATATACAGGGGGTTCCATTTGAAAAAATTGACTTTTGAACTTTTGAACTAAAACAATGTTCGACTGTGAAAATAAAATGCCTTGTATGATATTATGAAAATATAAGACAATTTTTAGTAATATCATAGGGTACTTCTATGAGTTTGAAAAGAAAGTCTCTAAGTCCGCGACATGACAGAAGATATCGATTTCTTTTTGGAACTGTAGGAATCGTAAAAAATCTCAAAAAATATTAGTTACCTCGAAAAATGGTAGGTTTAAGAGCATATTATGGTATTATAATTTTATGAGGAATCCAAATATGAAATAAAATATAGGGTGTTCCATTTAAAATAACAAAATTAGGTACTACATCCGGTGTACGCGTCCACAATAAAAAAACAAAGAAAGATAGGTATAGGTAAAGCTAATATCAATTGATGCAGAATTTAATACTTACTTTTTATTTTATTAAATTATGTGAAAATATACGATTCCATTTGAAAAAAATGAACTTTGGACCTTCAAAAGAAAACAGTGTTCGAATGTGAAAATATAATGCCCTGTGATATTGTGAAAATATAAGACAATTTTTAGTAATATCATAGGGTACTTGCATGAGTTTGAAAAGAAAGTCTCTAAATCGGCCATATGATAGAAGATATTGATTTCTTTTTGAAACTGTAGGAACCGTCAAAAATTGCCAAAAATATTAGTTATCTCGAAAACTGGTAGGTTTAAGAGCATATTACGGTACGTAACCCAAGCTAAAATTTTATGAGGAATCCAAATATGAAATAAAATATAGTGTTCTATTTAAAATAACAAAGTTAGGTACTACGTCCGGTGTACGCGGAAGTAACACATGCACGGAAATATTTTCGTTAGATCCACCAATTCCAGAAACCCCCTTACACCAATTTTCAAAGTTCTAAACTGAACACATCCCTAGAAACGTCTAATACCCGCTTTCCGTCTATCTATTTTTAAATCCGAACTAGTTTTAAATGCTTAAAGAAATCGCTGATCTATATTTAAATTCTGTTTAAAGGACATTCATATTTGCAAATATATGGTTTATAATAAGAGACTTGAAAATTATAGACTTCTGAGAGTGCATTTAATTATGGCAGATGCGCCAGTATCAACAAAATTTCTTATTCGCAACATCTTCACAGACTCTTTATAACACATGCATAGTCTAATAAGTCTCCATTTGCTGTATAACAAACACATCTCACGGTATCACGTTATCTGTCATGATTGTTGTGTATGGCCTTACCTAAGCTCTTTCACTTCAACTCATCGGCAACATCAATTCAACGCTAACGTCTTGAATGACATCCTCATCACCAATTACAATCTTGTTTTCCCCAAATTATTAACCCACTCTGTATTGTTATCAACGCTGCGATTTTCGAACTTAATCGAATATATTCTTATACGGTAGATCCACACATGAACACTTTCCGTACATAAGGAGAAAAAAACGAATTCCCGAACTCATTCGAAGTTTTCGTGCGATGTTGCTATATGCATGAAGATGGGGGCAACGTTGCGTTTAAATACTACGTACATATGGATGTGAGAAAAGAACTTATTTTTAAACAAGTGTATAAACCTGTGTCACATACATCCATGTTCGAAAAATGGGATATTTAACGCAAAATGTACTTTTAAAAATGTTAAATTAATTAGACAATCTTGACTGCTTGAAGCATTTTGTTGCTTGAGAAAACATCCCTTTTGTCACGGGTTCCCTAATTTGTAGAATTAGGTCAAAAATGAAAAAAAAACAATATAATTACCTTTTTTTGGCCCAAAAAAGATGTTTTTAGTCTTGTGAATATTTTGGAAATATGCATATTTTTGCTAAAAATGGGGGATGGTAAATGTAAAAGTTGAAAAAAAAATCTGAAAAATTTCAGGTGAACGTATCATCGAAATACAAGACTTTTTTATTTGCAACTTTTCTGTTTTCTCACTGAGTTATTCCGGAAAAACATGAAAAACTACCCCTTTCTTTGAAATTGTAGCGCTTTAAAAATATGTAATTTAGAAATCTTCTAACCATTTTCTGTCTCGGAATTTTCTTATAACTTGCTTATTTTCCGGGTTACATGCAGTTTTTCACGATAAATAATGTACTACATTTTTTGCACATTTTCAATTAAAGAAGTAAATGAAAATTTAAAGAATGTGCATGATTTATTATTATTATAAAAATATGAAACCTATATAGTTATACCATTTTTAAAGGTTCAATATAATTTTTAAAGTCAAAATGTGCAAAACATGTAGTATATTATTTATCGGGAAAAACTGCCTGTAACTCGGAAAATTAGCAAGTTACAAGAAAATTCCACGAGAAAAAAAAATATTCAGTGAGCCTCAATGCATACGTCTGAATTTTTTCAAATATTTAAATTACATGTTTTTAGAGCGCTACAACTTCAAAGAAAGGAGTAGTTTTTCATGTTTTTCCGGCAGAACTCGGTGAAAACGCACTTTACGGAAAAGTTGCAAATAAAAAAAATCTTGTATTTCGATGATACATTCACCTGAATTTTTTCAGATTCCCGAGTGGCCATGTCTCGAAATAAGCATTTCTCAAAAAAATTCACAAGAACACAAAACACCTTATTTTGGTCCGAAAAAGGTAAATTTGTTGTTTTTCTTTTTTCATTTTTGACCTAATTCTACAAGTTACAGAACCCATGATAACAGGGGTGTTTTCTACCCCTTCCAATCGTTTCCTACCCTAATCTTTTTTTTCAACTTTTTTATTAACGTCATTACACATTGCACAAGGTTTCGTCAAAATCCATTCACTAGCACTCAAATTAGAGGTGAAAGCCTCAGTTGACTGCACTATAACAGAAATACGTTTAAAGTGACTATATTAAAGTATCGTACGATGTTATATATTTAAAATTGAATTTGATACCTGGCGTGTCATCTAAAAAGTGAAAAAATAACTACAGTGTTAGCTTTAGTATGCATTGGAGAAATAAATGAGACAAATCATCGAGTTTGTGGAGTTTTCAGTCAAGGCTTATATAATTACTCTTACATTAAAACCGCTCCGTAAGGAATCACTACTTCCACATCCAGAGTTCCCATCCAAGTCGCTTTAAAAGAAAACATCTTGATCTATACTTGCATTCTAGTAAGTGGAAATAATTGCTCATAGAATTTTAATAATACAGTATTTAAAATTGTCTGCCCCAAGAACCTATGAAACCACTTTAATACCATCCCGACCAGCCGACTGACCGACGATTAATGGGAGTAGGGGTAGTAATGGGCTGCCTAATGAAAAAATTTTTACACACCCAAGATCTTCCAGAGTAATCGTGCGTACAAATAAGTTGCCGGCAGACAGACCGACAGACACACCGACAGACAGACTGACAGACAAACCGAGAGAAATTCTTTTCTCTCTCAAATTTAAAATTTCCACTTTTCACTAGGTAGGTATTTCAGCAAAAAAAAAAAAAAATTCTTTACGGTTGCTACACTTCCACTCCACTACGTAAACGTGGAAGTAAAAAGGACATAGACATATTATAATTTCTTATAACTATGTGTGGTGTACACCCAAAAAGTTGAAACTCTCTAAAAGAGGAGTGCGACGTATTATTCCTATTAGAGGCCCTCCATGAATATGTCTTGCATTGTAAAAGGACATGTGGCAGGAAGTTCAAAAAAGAATAGTAGAAGAATAAAGTCTAAGTTTTGTAAAATGATTGAAAAATAACAAATAAAAAAATGTTCAAAAAAAATATATTGAAAAGTATTATGGCAGAACCTTATTCAATTCTTCACACAGTTGGTTAACTATACACACTTCATAATATGACCAACATGTAAAAAACAGAGTAATAAATTTTCTCCTGGTTTTAATCATATTTTTATAGACATAGATACATTAATCAATTTCCATTAATATACTTTATGCAGATGGATACCAGCCATAAACAAAGTAATAATCAATTTTATCACGCGGCTGGCCCAAATATACCGTCAAGGTTAACCTCTGTAGAAATCCACGCTTACAACCGCGTTTTTCTAAGTCGATCTCAGCTGGTTTATTTTATTTCCCACTTAAAATTCTTCACGTTGAATTGGTTCAAACAATTTTCGTTCTGAGCAAGGAGGACAGTGCATTTTTTAAACAAGGATGGTAGAGACGACGTGTGTGGTAGAATTGTAAAGTAAACCATATTTGTGCGGAGTGTTCATCGATCGGATAGTCTTTCCTCCACGACCCTCCCCGGACCGTAGAGCATCCCAGAGCCGGAGCCGCTCATTTTCCGGCCTCTCTAGTTTTACAGAAAACTTCTTGATAAATTGCGTAAAATGAATAATTTGTTTCCTTGCTCAAGCATAACTTTTTATTTTGGTAAGAAACAGATAACAAAAAAAAAGTTGTAGGTTGAATTTCTTGTTTTTTGTAGCACCTGTGTTAAAATTATGGTTAAAAAAGTGGGAAATATGTATATTAGCTTCCAGCACTGAAATTTTAACAATATTTCTTTCCAGGTTCATCCAGATATTAAAATAAAAAGTACCCAACTGAAATACGACCTAACTAAAATAAATATTTATCATAAGTTTGAGTCTTAGGCTTTAGTCCAGCAGGAATTAGAATAGCTTACTTCAATTCGCTAATCAATTAACGATATATACGCCGTCATGTCAACATGTCAACAATCTAATAGTTCTTAGAATCCCAATCTGATGTCAAAAGATAAACGGCGGTGATTTTTAAACTAGATTCCTGGTGTCGTTTTCTGTTGATTGTTTTGAATGCATAACTTTTCTACCATCTTGTCGTAGTTCTCTTGTCATAGTATTCTACTAAATTGAATTGAACTCTGCTGATCTGAGTTCCGGCGGAAGACATGGTTTGATTCTGGTGGCATCACGTGGTTAGTCATACCGAGCATTGATTTCCATATCTTCTGTAGTAGAAGTCTGGCGTTACAGTTGACATTATTTGGACTTGTGTACGTCCATGGCTTCTTTGTATTTCCTCGGCCAGTACTTTGTTGTGTACACTAATATCTTGCCCTTCAGTGACTGATTTCCGTTGAGTGATCAGTAGTTGCAGATTTAGTGATGAAACATATTCTTTAAAGGATTTTGCAAACAGCAGAAAGAACTATCTGAGAACTAAAAGAAAAACCATTTGTAAAATTATTGATTTACAATCCTTGCATTTTTTATTTTTATTATTTTAGTTCTCAGATAGATTTTTCTGCTGTTTGCAAAATCCTATAAAGAATATGTTTCATTACAATATTAAGAAAACAAAAAATAATTCACTTTTAAATATGTATAGATTTAGTGATGTTTTCTTTTTTGAACGACTAATATGTTTTATAAGCCTGATGCTTACATATATTTTAGTCTTCCTTATATAAACTTGTCCACATGAAATAAGTATTTATTATAAGAGTGCAGTAGAATAAGCAAGGCAAAATGGCTCCAGGAGCCTTTGGACCTAATTGAGTGTCAGTAGATCGACAATAGGAAAAGAAGTGATTTCCTGAAGTTTTTGTCTCCTGTCGTCACTAGGAACCCCTGTACCCTAATAAATATAATTTTTGTTATAATTTTTTATCTGTGCAAGTTGTGCGCTAATTTTTATTAAAAATATTGAGGAAGTAGAGGTGATTTAAAAACACATCTTAGGATAAAAAATGTGGTCATTCTGGTTCACCTCTCCAATAGAAACATATATTGAGAAAGTAAAATAAAATAAGTAATTTTTTTTAAGTTAAACGGTTTTATTGTAAAGAATGATGCAGATAATGTACTAAAAGGTAAAAAATAATTAGGTAGGTACCAGGTACCAGTCATCACACCACTCTCCTCATCAATCTAGAGATTTGACAGACTTAAATAAAATCGTGGGGCTAGTCGAATTTATATTATCTACAGTCAACCGCTCATATCGTTATAGGTATGCTTTGGATGCATCTTCTCAATAGACAACTTATGCAAAATGTATGTAAAAGTAAATCAGTCACTATCATAGTGCAACATCGCAGAACGATCATTTACATATTTACTCAGGTTACGCTACGCCCCACGATTTTATTTTAGTCTGATCAATGCTCTAGATTGATGAGGAGAGTGGTGTGATGACTGGTACCTGGTACCTACCTAATTATTTTTTAGCTTTTAGAACATTATCTATTATCTGCATCATTATTATGTTTCTTTACAATAAAACCCTTTAACTTAAAAAAAAAATTTAACTTATTTTATTTTCAAGTTTTTAGTTTTTTGGTTTTTTATTTTAGTTGCTTCTAAAGTGTACTGTGTTCTACTTATCAAGCCCTTTTATTTAATACCCATATTGAGGGTATTGAAAAAAAGTAATCCGCCATTTTGTGGTGGCGGCCATCTTGGATTTTGAATTATTTCATGGTGTACTGTATTCTACTAGTTAAGCTCTTTCATTTGATACCCATATTGAGGATGTTGAAAAAAAAATGTAATCCGCCATTTTGTGGTGGCGGTCATCTTGGATTTACAATGATAATGAATATACATAATTGTATTGTCATCAGAACTAAAGGTGTGTACCAAATTTCAGATCAATCGGTCAACAGGAAGGGAGTAAAATTTCAATTACTAGATTTGACCCACATAAGACAAACAAAGTAAGCTATATAAAACCTTTTAATATTTATTTTTGCATGGGTACACAGAATTTTATGTAATCTTACTTTGCATAATATGAAGAATTATAAACTAAAAATCTAGAGTAAACTTTATACGCTTCGCTGATTTATTTGGTTTTTATATAATTGTTACACATTCTGTGGGATATTCTTCGCAGTTTTTTCATAAATAATGTTAGTTTTAAATATTTTTTATTTAATTACAAAACATTAAAAAAATCGCTTTCTTTCAAATTTAAATTAATTAACATTTTTTTATTTATTGATTGATTTCAAGAACAATAGGGCTCCTAGCTAACACTAATCTACTGTCCAAATTTCAATGCGAGTTTTCTCTCTGAAGTTATTGCGTTTGAAAGAAACGTACTAACGAACGGACCGACGGACCGACGGGCAAACGGACAGACGGACGTTTTGAAAGTAGTTCAGAATTCGACCACCACAGTAATATGATTTTTTTTTTGTCTACAAGTGATATTACCGGTTTTAGAAATGTGACGATTAAATGCAACATACACGTTTTTTATTTGCGACACGTATTTGCACATATACGCCTGGTCAATATAACTTCTCTTAAAGCCTAAAATGAACTGAAAGGTATCACTGTTCATTGATTCCGATACTTATTTGAAAATTCTTAAATTAGCATTCGATTTCGAGCTTTTTTTTTAATTTTCAGATGCAATGATATTTTGCAAGATCCTACATACAATGCCTTCTGTTGGTTAAACCAGTTTATTCCAGTAGACATTTGCAAGAAAATCTCTAATTACATCGTAATATCTCTTTTTATTTTGGATATAATCTACCTCAAAATATTCCTAGACATTTACATAATTAACTTCAAGTAGCTAACAATTTATTTGCACCATTCTTCTGATCAATTTTTCACAAAATTGAGTTCTAGGAAATAATTTCACGTAGCTATTATTTTAATTTGTCCATTTTACCTTTACCATGTCAGCTTATGCTTTGTTTTATTGCATGCCCAATTATTATCAGAAGTGCCAAGAGAGGAATGTGCGTTAAATAGCACTACAAATTGTGTGCATTTAGATTAAAATAAAACATGTTTTTTTGACTAACTTCTATCTGCCGTTAATGATATAGAACATTCAAAAGTAAATGTGTATTAGTAGGTATTTTCAAGACATTACATTAGTGGATTTTCGATTATTTCACAACAATATTCAATATTGTCACTAGCTGGTATCATATGGCCGTCGAGAGTAACGAACTTACAGCAGATGTAGCCCTAAGAAAATAAATAGTGGCGTCGGATTTTATCCCAGACGTCCATAAATCGTATTATAGAATTTGTTTCCACTCTGTATAGTATCGCACTCCATACACAAGCGATTTGTGCCAACTCTCTTTGGAACATCGTCACCTTGTTAGCAATGTTACTAATTTTATTGATATTGTCTCGTAAATTACTACCATTAGATAGGATATACCATGCTTCGTTAAATTTTAGAACTCATTGCTTAATAATATTTCTCTGAATAGTAGTTTCACTATGCCTTAAATGTCAAAGTGCAGGAATTTTAACAAAAAATCCAGACAGAATTATCATGTAAAGAGAAATGAAATATTCAATTTAATTGATTGTTTCAAAGTTATGTGTGAAGTGAATGTACAGATTGAGTCTGTGGAGTATTCCTCTTTATCCTCGACGGATTAAGATAAAAATTTAATATAATAAAAACACTACCACTTCCATTGTTCTTCATCACATATTTTTATTACTTTCGCATTATTGCAGTTTCAACAATCAACGTAGCATTTTCAAATAGTTTAGAAAGTGTTTTATTTTTATTATATCATAATTAATTATTTCACATAAATATAGGTAGATACAATTATTTCTGAAAAAATGGGGTTGGGTAAGATGATACATGAAATATGATACAACGCCATGTAAAGTTTATAATCAACTTAATTCAGTAATTTTATGATAAATTTTTTGTACACTAGATTGAAGAAAATTTCCTTAAGCTCCCCATAGATTTTCTCGGATTTCATCCAGATATCCTCCGTTTTCTTTTTGGGTATACACCAGATTTTCCTTGAGGTAGTGCTCTTCGGTATTCTTTTATTTATTTTAGTAATTCCAAAGCGACCCCATGGATTAAGGATTAAAACTGAAAAATTAAGCCTTAAATGCGAATTGAAGATAGTTTTCAACAGTTCGCATTTAATCAGTAAAACAAAAACTGCCTGGTGAATGACTAGTTTTATAAGAAAAATTTTAGGTAATAAAACTATTTGGAGATAATATGCAAAGTAGCAGAGAGGTTGAACAAGAATTTAAGACACGCCACCCGCTTCGGTTCCCTGTTCAACATGCAACGGTAGCCACCGTAAACAGATTGTTTAACGCTACTGTTTGTGTGTAAAAAAAATCCACAAAACCTACCACGCGGAAATCGACAGAACCTTCAAGGTGAAAATATTTCGACCAATAACCGTACAAATCGAAGAGCCAATCTAAGGAGCTTGTCATTACGATTGAATCTTTCAAGAAATTAGATAACATGTTTTATTAGTCATGAAACAAAGCTCCTTAAGCCAAAATTTCTACAAACTTTGGATGGAGGGCGATAAAAATAAAAGTATTAAGTCAGCGCACCAAAATTAAAATGAGTTGCCATAAATAACACAGACCTGCAAATGTTCGGGTCCTGAATCTTTTCTTGAGATCACTTCTTCCATTAATTCGATGCGCTGAATCCAAATCTACACACCAAAATTGGCTATCATGTCCGAATTTTGAGAGAGCCTAACCAGACAGTGATAGAATGACTATTATTGGGTATATTTTTTGGCCTGAAATATCTCAGAAGCCAAAGGTGATAGAGACATTCTTTAAACGAATTCGAATTCTATATCAAAAAGTCTACAAAAATCGATCATGAAACCTAGGAAAGAGCCTGGGTCCACAACCTAAGAGGCCGATTGTGTTGAAATTTGGATAGTAATTTAGTGTCGCTAGAGGCAGAACCATGTTCTTTTGAACGAAATCGATCTATCTATAGATAAAAAAGTCAAATTATTTAAATTTAAAAAATAATCTACTTTATTTTGTTTTGTAATTAAACAAAAAATGTCTAGAACTAATATTATTTACAAAGAAATTGCGAAGAGTACCCAACTAGCAATTTGATATTTTATAAAAGTTATAGAAATATTTCTGACGCAAATTTTGTAAAACAACATTACTCTCAAAAACACTTTCATAACGTTTTTACAGCAGCTATAAATGCAGAATTGTCACCATTTTATAACATATTTCAGTCTCTGTTGATGTTTTATAACGTCAATGCCCTCTAAAATGTACTTTTGTATTACTAGCAAGTATTTCAAGATATTTAAACTATTAGACGATTCCTATAAAACATCTATAAAATACTGAGCTTTATTGTAACTTTTAGGTGAATCTAATAAAATAGATCACTCGTTATTGCGATACTTTTGCAGCACTTATGATAAATCTGTTAGGGCTAAGTTGATCTAATTTGCATAAATGTAACCTAGAAATTAGTGGTAGAAAATCACCTTATTTACAGAGCTGTTTATTTATGGTTTATTTATTTTCAAAATCACGTAGTTACTTTTACTAGTGGAAGTTTTAGTACTTTGCTATATGACCTGATACGTTAATAGTGCAGTGAGTGGAATGCATCATGTTTCATTATACAGCAGTTTAAATTGTGTCTTATTGCCAAAACCACTACGCTGTTAATACATGTGCCTAATATTTTTATAGCCACATTTTAAGTTTCTCCATTGTCCTAAATCTGATGTTTTTAGTTTCGCCGATATATGATCTGGCAAGATCTACACCACTCTGTCAATGTTTGTAACCAAAATTTTGGAAGAATAATTTTTCTATAAACTTGTATGCTATAATTATGACAAATTTTCATTAAAAGAGAGACTTTAATTATGACTAAATATAAAAACACAGCTAACGCAGGAAATCAATTTTCTCAAATATGTCTTATTGTATTTGTAGCCATAACACGTTTCTGCTCAAATAAGTAATTTTGTTATGTAATGACTTTGTTGCTGTTTCCATATTACAGCAAATACAATGCTATATAATAATTATATAACATACTCTGGAACAACAATTTACTCTCAAAAGCAAAATTGTCACAAATAAATCTTCAATATAACTGTTTTGTTAGATGATAGGTGATAAGAAATAATAAAATAATTCCAATGTATGCTTATAACGGTGCTAAAAATGCTACTGAACGTTACTGAAAAGTATTGAAAAATATGCTTCATAGGATTTTGCAAACAGCTGAAAAAATAACTATCAATGAGAACTAAAAGAAAAAATGTGTAAAAGAATATTAATGAAATTTTTGCATTCCTTCGATAACCTGAATTTGAATATTTGAAAACTATCATTCTAACACTAGTATCCACACTAGCATAACCATAATTCAGGTTATCGAAGGAATGCAAAGAATTCATTAATATTTTTTACACAGTTTTTCTTTTAGTTCTCATAGTTATTTTTTCTGCTGTTTGCAAAATCCTATAAAGAATATGTTTCAATACAATTATAAGCAAACAAATAATAATTCACTTTTAAAGTTACTAAAAAGGATTATAAAATTATCTAGTTTTATAATGTTTCATAACTAAGTCACGGAAACATTTATAAAATAATTCCTTAAGTGCATTATAAGATATTTTATAGTTTTGCTGTAGAAACGTTTTAATGATAAATTTATGAAATAGTTCATTTGCAGGCAACAAAATAGTATTTTCTGAAATCCCAATATAATCAATTAGCAATTATAAGCATTAATAAAATAACAATAAAACAAAATAATCGTGGAATATTTACATTATAAAACAAATTTGCTGGTTGGGTAATTATGGGTATCCTATAGAATATGCAAGAATTATATAAAAAGTGCAGTAAATCGGTGAAGATTATAATGATTAGCTTGTTTTTTCTAATGTTGTTTCTTATCTAAGTTAAACAAAGTTCATACCGCTGAAAAGAAAAGTAACTACACAACCAGAATACATGTATCGAAAGAAGGCAGAGATTGGATATTAATATTTTTATTGATAATTTTTCTTTTTATTTTTCATAGATTACTTCTTCTACGGTTTGGCAAATCCTATAAAGAAAATGTTTTATTACAAAGGGGATCTGTTAAATAATAAGTTGATCTAGATTATAAATATTTTTTAGAAGAAGTAATTTTAACCATTTTAAAAACGAAAACAAAAATTAGAATTTTTTCTATGGTTAGAGCAGAGATACCATCACCAAAAAAATATGTAATATGGATAATTACACTTACTATTACTGCTAATTATTTCTTTTAAAACAAATGGATATAACACTAAGCGCAATTCAATGCACTTAGTTGCAAATCCTTAAACTGAAAATTTGCAAAGATACGATCCCCAGCAACGGTATTTTTTTCGTTTTTTGTAAATAAAAAATGTATTTGTTAATAAAAAAATCTGAATTTTGGTACATTCGAAAAAACTGGTAAATTCAACCGAGTCCAATTGGTTTCATGTCGATCCGTTTTTTTTTTGTCGAAACGGCAGCACATCCAATTTTCGCTTTGGAGATTTGCGATAGGCCGCCATTTTGGATTGAAGGACCGAAGTTGCGCGCACTATTTAGGCATCCCAAAGGCTGTCCTCTCCCAAAATTTCATCGAGTTTTAATGATAATTACCTCTGCGAGGAGTCGTGGGACCTTGTCGATGTGGAGAGGCTAAGTAACTGCAATGATCCTGAGAGCGAAGCCGGCGAGAGTCTTGTACTCCTGGTAGGGTCACCCATGCCGATAAGGTCAAAAAAGAGCAGCGAAACTAAGGACGACTCGACCCAAGCCAAGGTGGAAGACAACGTGCCGAGGGCTGAATGGCCTCAGAGTGAAATATGCGGTCGAGAACGTTTCCCTGGGGGGCACCAGGTGGCACCTCCCTTGTAATTTACGCCTTACTCGGTTTTTCGGGGCTCTGGCCGAGTGGACTTATATTTCCCTAGCTTCTCGTGGGAACAAGATAAAGAAGAAAACAAAAACAAAAACACCAAAAACGTTTGCTCAGGCTGAAATGCTAGAAGCGCAATCAGAAAGACAGACGACTGTGCGGGCTACAGGGCCAAAAGCAAAAAAAAATAAGTTCGTTTATAATCGGTTTTATGTAAGTACCTCTTATTTAATGACATTTTATTTTAAAAAGGTGAAAAGTAGATCCAAGTTCGTGCGTTTGGACAAATTTCGCAAATTGCATAATTTGTTTTGGTTGTTATTTATTTATTCATTTTCTACAATATGATGTGATCTACGACCGATTCATCCGTAATATCTTATTTACTTAAATTTGATGACATTTCACTTTTAATAAGTAATTTCAAATCGTATGCATAATATACAAAATTATCCAGAGCAACGCCGCTGTAAAACACCTGTACTGGCGGAACGCTAATTAAATGTTATAGCCTTTGACGGTTGCCTGTACACCAAGCAAAAAATAATTGAAAAACAAATAGTTTTACCTTCGTTACTGGGAGGAAAAGCCATTTAATGTACTTCTGTATGTCAACAACAGTATAGCTTCAGTGAAATATACCTGCAATTTCCTTTGATAAAAAAGTTAATTAAGTGTATTATAAAAGAGTTATTATTTATTAAATATATATTAATCATTGTCGCAATCTTCATTGATTACCACAGGATAAAATCGTCATCGGCACTGTATCGCTCTGCGCTCTTAATATCAGCACTGCTTTTAAAACAGTTTTTTTGTGGTTTATGTACCTAAGAAAAATTATCTGTTTATTTATAGGGTTAATGAAATTAGATGCAACATTAAAAAAAAATTAATCGATCATAGGTACTAGGTATAGAAATAATAGTATTTATGACCGATCATTAAAAAATAAAAAAATTAAGCCCGTTTATGTTCGGTCATAAGTACATTTTTAAGAAAGTGTTGCATCCAATTTCATTAACCCTTTCACTGCAGCGTTTGTCTTGGCTAGGCGAGCTATCTGAACGGACGCAGTAAGTGCTCTCGGAAAAATCTGCTTCCCGCAGTTACCCTTTCGCGATAATATCTGCTTTCCGCAGTTAACAACCGACATATATTAATTGTACTTTCTCTTTATTGTTATTTTAATATTACAAACTCTAAATAAAACATATTTAAAAAACTTGATCATGTTTAAATACATAAACAAACTAAATGTTTCTTAGGTACACAAACCATTAATAAATTTGTTATAATAAAATTAATTTAAAAGTATTTTTATCGTGATTTCTTAATGTAACTTTGTATATCATTATGCATGTGTTGATGATCAGGTCCGGCATCTTTTCAATTTCACGTGTGGTGCTCAGCTTAGTACTAAATATTGAAAGAGGGGAAAAGAGAAGGATACCGGAGTAGAACTCAACTTTAAGACTTTCTTAGTTATTATAGTCATACACATATAGGGTGGCCGCGGGAACGTTAGAACCTCCTTTAACTTCGTTAATTAACGTCTTAAAAAATGTTTGTCTAATTTACTATAAATTGGCAAATTATCAAATTAGCCGTGGAAAACAAAAATATGTAATTTAAAGTAAACAATGCGTTAGTTACGTCAAGATATTTGTTGGTACCTAATTTCACTTTGTTTTTACATAATATAGAAAATTTCAATGATTGCTATATAGTTTTCGAACTACCACGACATATGGGAACAAAATATAAAATTGAATATCTAGCTTTTCAGATGGTGTAAAAATAAGTAATACTCATATCTCCGAAATTCGACTTTCAATTGTTTTTCTGGGATGATGTTCTTAAAATACATACAGATACATTTTATTTTTGAGGAGGATCCTACTGTACCGACTTTAAACGGCACCACTCGCACACCTAGCACTGTGACAGAAAGTACTACTAACGTGCAAAAAATTCTCTCTCCCCTCCAATTTTTATCGTTTTGTAAAAAAATTTATTTTAAAATGCTCGTAAGAAATAGTACTTCAAAATGTATCTGCAAAAATGGATTTTTCAGGTTATAGATTTTTAGTAAAATATTACTTAATGACGTGCTAATGTTTCAAGTACTTTAGACATTATTTTCTATTTTGATATCAGATAATATAAGTAAATAAAATGTCAGTGGCGTACCACTCTTCTGGTACAAAATATCAAAGGATATGTTCTCAGGAACGCTACTGGTGAAGCGACAAAATAACTTTTCTAACTAAAATATGTGGTTTTATATCCTATTAAGACATACCAAAATTGAAAATAATATCTAAAGTACCCTCTGAGATATTAAAAAATTGCGATAAAAAACCTGTAACAAAAAATTTAGGCCGTTGCGGACATATGTTCACATGAACTTTTCTTCATAAAATGACTAATCATCACACCCTGAAATATTAGCACGTCGTTAAGGAACAGGGTGTCCCTTAACGACTGCTAATATTTTACTAAAAATGTATAATTTTTCTATGAAAAATTCACTTTTACTAAAAACTGAATAAAAACATCAAAAAACTTGCAGGTACATTTTGAAGTACACAATTTCTTACGAGCTTTAAAAAAAAAATACAAAACGCTAAAAATTGAAGGACGGAGAGAATTTTGTCCACGTTAGTAGCACATTCTATCATTGTGCGCAGGCGAGGCAATTTTAGAAACTATACATTCTAATAAAAGTTTAATAATAGTTGAGAACGATTGTATTTTTTTCAAAAACGTATCTAGTTGTCCCTGCTAGGTGTATGGTGCTCAGCACCACCACTTTGTGTTACGCGTGGTGCTCGAACCTGGGAGCACCACTATGGTCACCGACCCTGTTGATGATATAATTGCATTAAATAAGAGGTACATAAAATCGATCATAAACGACCTTAATTTTTACTAAGTATTCTATTCGAGAAAAAATCAATCAATCAGATTTCCTCGGATTTCCACATTTCAGAACATGTAGATTATGAAAATAAAGGTTTTTCAATTGCGTCAGTCTGTCTGTTTGTCGGTCTGTCGTCTGCCTGTTGGCGCATTAACTAAAAAACTATTTGACGGAGAACAGTCTTTGGTGGGGGGTAGTTGACGCTATTGCCAGCGAAGAAATGGTTAGACTTTCACTGGAAAATATACACAGTGAACCGGCTTAAAGGGAATAGATAATGAAAACATTTTTTCACTATAATTTCAAATCTCCACGTTTCATGGCATTCTAAACCTATTTAAAAAAATATTCAAAATGTAGTTACAACTAGGTACTTCCACTCCAGTACGTAGATGTGGAACTAAACATGTAACAGATGGCAATAATATTTGACATATAGTTAACCCAATTGGCAAAGACCACACCAATTACAGTTTTATTAAAAAATATACAGGGTGGTGGTCATCCTAAGAAATAATTCAACTACGGTGTAAATGTGTAAAGGTACTTACGCAAGCCTTCCATATTCGGCACCGTTCATTTAGTATTCAACTTTCGCTGTCGGATGACCACTCTGTATATTTCTTTAACCAAAATGTATCAGGTTTTCTTGGTAATAATAGTGATAACTACATTCTGATTACCGATTCTCTTTTAATGAAATCGTTAGTAGTAATAGTAAATATGATTAAGCAACTTTCTTTGGTGATTGTAGATTATTTAAAAGATCTTAAAAATATGAATAACATAGACCAACTAATAATCCTCTTTGTTTCATTAGTTTAAAACAGTATTCGTGAAAAACGAGTTTAAAAAATAGTCTTCCTGGTGCATGTTTTGTCCATTATCTCAAGGACTAATGGAAGTCAGGTGTCGAAAGTTTACTAATCGTGTTCTGATGATTTACCAATATTATAACATAAGTTATTTCAAAGATCGCTTTCGGGGGCTATTTCACCTAGCTTATCCTAGCGCTCTATTACTTCTGGTATCTGAAATATCCAAGCTTAAATATACCCAAAAATGACCATTCTATCACTTTTGGGTTAGTATATCTAAAAATCCTGACGTGATAGCTAATTTTGGTAGGCAGAAATGGATTCAGCGCTCCGACTTAAGTAGGAAATGGCCCTTGCCCTCAAGAAAGGATACCGTTGTAGCTCTATGTAATCGGCGACTGACACATTTTATTTGTTAATAACAATTTAAATGGTCAGGAAATAAACATTGTACACTATTTATTAAGATTAAGTGCTTGAAATGTAACTATAGTTAAATAGAATAAAAATATTAAAATGGAAAAATGGATAGCACACTGAAAAGTGCAACCAGATCGATGGTAGGTTAGTGGAAAAATACATTCGATAGAATTTGATTTGTTAGTATCAGTATCAAATTGGTGAAAAACCAAAAATACGAATGTTGGGCTGAAAATCATTAGATAAGTTAGGAATTTGATTTTTGAACTTTTCAAATAACTTTCTTCGATGTCTTCAACGCGACGCGAAATATTGTGTTTTCGCCTACTTCAAGCGGCCGTAGTAGGCAGCGTATAGACACCAAGTTTATAAAGCTCTATTGCTGTACCTACTAGAAATTATTCAGTTACCTCTAAAAATAACCAAAAAACCAGGATGTATTCATATTAAGTGCAACACACGAAGTGATAGCGCGTCTAAGGCCCTGGTAGAAACCGAATCCCTTGTTACTAAGCCATACATACGAGCGTACATTGATAAATAGGTACAAAATAAATCTCTGCAATGGTGGGAGAGTTTACCACAAAAGAGAGAGAGATCAAAGGGTTTATTAAAGTACGATCAGCTAAAATAGAAAGGCCATTAGAATAATGGTGGATCTTCTAACCGGGCATTGTCGGTTTAATAGACTATGAATCTAATAGGTCTGGTAAAGAATACAGTATACAAATTCTTCCAAAAAGAAGAGGAAACTTAGTGAAGGCTTAATCAGACTCAACTACTTGTGAGAAAAAAACCAAGAGTTAGTTGCTCTAGAGGAAGAGGACCTTATCAAGTCTGTGGACAAAGCTAGCTGAAGGGCTATAAAGAAAACAGGAATGCCACAATAGATCCACAGAGGGTCGTGGTGATGGTAAAGGCCAATCATCCAGCTCCCGTCTAAATACATAAAATTTAATATAATAATACAATCATACTCTTTTGAAACTGCTTCATTTGAGCAAAACTAGTGACATCACATCTGTCAAACTATAGAAGAACTTTACCACATTTCATCATATATCATCACTCAAAATATAAAGTTGTTACCACCAGTTTCAAAAATAAAATAGGAGTCCACTTCGCAAACCATCCCTGTATTTTTATTCTGTCATTAAGCACAATTGGAATTTAGATTGATATAATTCACAATTTCGTTTACACCAATCATAAAATACTATAATTATGTAAGACGATTATGACTGACGAAGGTTATCCACCATTTCTTATCCCTTGTAATATTTAATGGAGCTCAACTCTGCCTGTAGCCTTAATTAGTCGTTTTCCCAATTCTACACTTAGTTAACTGACTAATAGCTGTAGCATGATGTAAATAATTTTCGCATGGTCGTATCTAAACTAATTACTTCGGAGGTTACATTTGTCCTTTGGGATATTTGATTAGCTATACACCTGGAATTTTTTAAATCATTTTCACTGACAAATTAAATCAAATAAGAAACAACGGTAGATATACAAAACAATGGCAATATTCAATAATTCCTATAAATCCACAGAAATTAGACCAAAAAAATGTCCAACTTCAGAAAAATTCCCTGAAGGCTGGATATTGGTATGAATCTTGATATTGAGGTTCTAAACAAAATTTCAATAGTCCTCATTGTTAGATATTTCCGAAGGGCAATGTCTAAGTTCTCTGGATTATACAGGGTCCGCCACTTAATACTCCCCAGACTCGTAACTTCCTTATGACCATGTTCGGCACATCAAATTGTAGATACTTTTAAGGCCCTTAAATATGCGTACAGAGTGATTTAAAAAATATATTTTTTATTATCGCAATATCAATATTGTATTATTTTTATTGTTTAAAAGTGGATTATTTATTATTTGTTTGCTTATAGTAATGAAACATATCCTTTATAGGATTTTGCAAACAGCGGACAGAAAAACTATCTATGAGAAGTAAAGGAAAAACTGTATGTAAAAATATTAATGAAATCTTTGCATTCTTTCGATAACCTGACTTCTGGTTATGCTAACAAGTAAAAATTCTTATTTGCCATTCTCATTTTAAAACTAGCATCCAACATAGTCTCCTACGGCTAGGCAGGTTAAACTAGTATCTACATGATCCCCTACGATATGTAAATTCAGTTAAAAATGAGAACAAAGGCTTGAAATTAATGTATTTACCAACCTTGTCTTTAAAAATGTTTTCATTCTAATGAATTACATTTTCATAAAATCTCATTCAGTTTCTTGGAAATGCTTAGCCTTTGAAACGTTTTTCGTCCTTACTGTAACTCATCAGAAAAGCCCAAAGCCACTCCATGCAAAACTAAGACAATATCCATGAATAAGCAAACAAATAATAAATGATTCACTTTTAAACATGCATAGAGTATATAGGCTCCAATACTAGTTAGCTAATAGATCTATTGTTTTTTATCAGTCAATGCCAAATATAAATATTTCATACTTATTCATGGATATTGTCTTAGTTTTTCATGGAACATCGTTATGAGTGGCTTTGGGCTTTTCTGATAAGTCCACAATAAGGACGAAAAACGTCTCAAAGGCTAAGCATTTCCAGGAAACTGAATGAGATTTTATGAAAATGTAATTCAGACAAGACAAGGTAGGTAAATTAATTAATTTCAGGTCTTTGTTCTCATTTTTAACTGAATTTACATATCGTTGGGGATCATGTAGATACTAGTTTAACCTGCCTAGCCGTAGGGGACTATGTTGGATACTAGTGTTAAAATGAGAATGGCAAATAAGAATTTTTACTTGTTAGCATAACCAGAAGTCAGGTTATCGAAAGAATGCAAAGATTTCATTAATATTTTTACATATAGTTTTTCCTTCAGTTCTCATAGATAGACTTTCTTTCCGCTGTTTGCAAAATCTTATAAAGAATATGTTTCATTACTATAAGCAAACAAATAATAAATAATTCACTTTTAAACATGCATAGAGTATATAGGCTTCAATACTAGTTAGCTAATAGATAGGTGAAGATCTGTTGTTTTTATCAGTCAATGTCAAATATAAATATTTCATACTTATTCATGGATACTGTCTTAGTTTTACATAGAACATCGTTATGAATGGCTTTGGGCTTTTCTGATGAGTCCACCATAAGGACGAAAAACGTTTCAAAGGCTAAGCATTTCCAAGAAACTAAATGAGATTTTATGAAAATGTAATTCATTAGAATTAAAAAAATTTAAAGACAACGTAGGTAAATAAATTAGTTTCAGGCCTTTGTTCTCATTTTTAACTGAATTTACATATCGTAGGGGATCATGTAGATACTAGTTTAACCTTCCTAGCCGTAGGGACTATGTTGGATGCTAATATTAAAATGAGAATGGCAAATAAGAATTTTTACTTGTTAGCATAACCAGAAGTCGTCAGGTTATCGAAAGAATGCAAAGATTTCATTAATGTTTTTACATATAGTTTTTCCTTTAGTTCTCATAGATAGTTTTTCTTTCCGCTGTTTGCAAAATCCTATAAAGAATATGTTTCTTTAGTATTCTTGTTAACAGAATTGAGAATTATTTTGTTTGTTTTTTTTTTAATATTTTGTACAATATTTCTAATTCGTAATAAAAATAAGTCTATCAGCTTATAATTTTTTTAAGTGTTTTTATTAAAACTTTCATGGCTAAGTTAAAAAATGTGAAATATGACTAATAACAAAACTAAGGTTGATTTGTTCAATCTGCACAACTTAAAAGTCGAAAGAATAAAATAAATAAAAGTAAGGAAGTTCATAAAACTGAATCATGATTATAAAATTTTTTATTTAAATATCTGTAAAGCCAAGAAAAGCAACCGAATTTTATTAGCAAGAAATGTGTTTTACATGAAAAGATGCGCTTATTAGCAATGAGTTCATCAAGTGATATCCCAAAAGAGAAAAAAAATTGTTTCCTTTTATTTGTTGTTGCTTCTTGTTATGTTAAATATTGTGTATTATATGCCTTTTACAAATAAAGCTTAACATTATTATTTACATTCTTTTCAAATTTATTTTAAGAGAATTCATTTTGGAGTCAAAAGGAGAGTTTTTAATTTTTTTCTCTAAAACGAAAGAGAATATCTACAGTGACGTAATAATACAAATTAAAGGTAATTAAAATCCTTCATAAGAAAATGTTAACACAGTTCATGTACAGGGCGACGAAAAAAAGTATTTAAGGAAATTAAGTTTCATTTCGTAATAATTTTTCAAACATTTTTTTTAATAACTATGTACGCATGTTTAAAGACCTTAAACATATTTACAATTTGATGTGCCCAACTTGGTCGTAGCTAAAAAAGAAGTCATGAGTCTAGGGAATTGTAAGTGGCGGACCCTGTATAGTCAACACATAACTGCTGATACGTTTCTTGGGGATTGTAATTTTAAATATACAAAACCGTCCTATCTAAATCATCAGGCTTGAGCATTCTTATTATAAAAACGAATAAAAGCTGTAATAGGACGTGGTCGACTGCGAATACCTGTATGCGTAACATTTTACCCGAATATGGCACAATTTACTTTTACGTGGCGCCACTGGGATTAAATACACAACTAGTATACTTTTTATTTTTATTGTTCAAATAGGTGGCTGACTATAATTTTAAATCGCAGCAATTGTATAGAAAATGCTTTAAGAACATTTTAATGCAAAATTGATATATTATCTATCATTTACGTGAACTTGGTTAGAAGATACACTGTATATTGATATTTTGTACAGTTTCATATTTGTGTTTAATTAAACATTTTACTAACATTTTGTTTTAAAATTATAAGAAAGCATGGAAATTTACACGCATCTAGCGATCACCCTGTATGACAGATATAGCTCATAATTCCAATAGAGATTATTCCATCCTACTTTGTTACGTAGTTTCAAATTTGAAAAAAATATGTTAGGTCTCCTGAGACACACACTGAACATTGCAGTTTCGAAGATGTACATTAGTACATATTCGAATTCTTGTCTGCTTGGTAAAGAACCATAGTAACATTTTGTTCTAGAATTATAATAAAATATTGTTTATATAAAAATGACAGCTCACACGCTTCTAGCAATGATCCTGCATTGCTGAATAGGACCTAATTTCATTAGAGAGTATTCTATTATGCAATTTTACATATATTTCAAATTTTAAATAGAAAAAGAGCTTGGTAACATTTTCCTTCAAAATTAAAATATAACACAATTTATATAAATAATGGCAGTTTACAGGCCTCTGGCGATCGCGCTGTATGATAAATATGGTACAATTTGAATAGGGATTATTCTACCATACTATTTAACACATTTTCAAAAGAAACAAAAATTTTTAGTCAAACAGAAGTTATATGTTGACAAGAAACTGTCCACACACAGGCATCGAGGTTAACTAAAAATACATTTGATTATATTATTTGCTATTTTTTACACCTCACTACAGATATTAGCTAATAAGATTCGACTAACCAACAACGGTGAAATTTTATTTTATAATTTTACTTCCACATCCACGTAGTGGATTGGAAGTATGGTAATCGTAAAAAAATTTCAAATATTTTCTTTTCTTGAAATAGGTTCACAATGTCATGAAAAGTGAGATTTTTAATTTGAGCAAAAAAAAAAAAATCTGTCTGTCGGTCTGTCTGTAACTTTTTTTTGTCCGCGCGTTTTCTCCGAAACGGTTTAAGATATTGACTTGAAATTTTGTACACGTATACCTCTATATTATAACGATATCTGGAACTGGATGGCTTTTTGAACATATCCGATGAAGAGTTGGGGGGTAAATAGGGGGAAATAAATAAAGCAAGCTGGTAAGAGTACAGAAACTTGAAATTTGGTGTATGTACTAGATGTAAAGCCCTCAAAATTGTTTATAATATTTTCCATCTCCCTACCACCCCCCAACTCCATTATTAAATCGGTTGATAAAATGAAGTTGAGATAATCACTTGAGATTTGGTATACGTATATATTATAATGACATCTGGAACAGTATTATATTTTGGAATTATTCTGTTGAAGGGTTGGGGATGAAATAGGGGTAAATAGGGGAAAGTAAGTAAAGCAAGCTCGTAAGAGTACAGAAACCTGAAATTAGGTGTATTTACTAGAAGCCAAGGCCTCAGATTTTTTTATAATATTTTTCAACCTCCACCACCCCTACTTCTTTATTAAAGGGGTTGATAAAATAAAATCAAGTTATTCACAGGAAATTTGGTACACGTCTGTATTATAACGACATCCGGAAGTAGATTATATTTTGAGATGATTCCGATGAAGGGTCGGGTGTTAAATAGGGGTAAAAGAGGAGAATGAGTAAGGCAAGCTGGTAAGAGTACAGAAACTAGAAATTCGGTGTATGTACTAAAAGCTAAGGACTCAGATTTTTTTATAATATTTTTCAACCCCCCACCACCCCTACGTCATTATTAAAGGGTTTGATGAAATAAAATTGAGATATTCACTTGAAATTTGGTACACGTATGTATTATAACGACATCTGAAACTAAATTATATTTTCAGATGATTCTGTTGAAGGGTTAGGTGTTAAATAGGAGTAAATAGGTGAGAATAAGTAAGGCAAGCCAGTAAGATTACAGAAATTTGGTATATACAGGGTCCTGCAGCTCACCTCCCGTCTTCTACTACACCTAAGCGATTTATTTTAGAAAAATGATTCAAACGGGACAATAGACTGTTTGTTAGAGAGCACATTTTTAAAATATTTTTGAATATACAGGGTGTTCCAGAAATTGGTGGTGCATCAAAGTTGTATCTTTTTAAATGGAAAACCCTGTAGTTTTATTGATTTTTGGGACCCTTTCGAGCTACTGTACATATCCCTAGAATATTATCAAATTTTATTTGATAGTTCCAGAGGAATAAATTAAAATCGAAAAAAAAAAAATTTTTCGTCATATTTTAAAAAATTTATAAAAAATAGAAGAAACATCTTCAAACCAAAACTAAGGAACAGGTTGCTTATAATAAAAGGTTAGTTTATCCTACTATGAATATCGTAAAAATAACTTATACAGGATATTCAAAATTCAATGCCAAACTTTTCAAAATGTAATGCTATTTTTCTCCATTTTTTCAAATGGGACACCCTGTATATTTTTATCTCATCGGATGCAGAATTAAAAAATGAGCATATTTTTTAATTACAATTATCTCGACTATCTTAAAGGTTTCACAGATATTCGTCAAAAACTACTACAAATCGTAAAATTATTATCTAATAGTTCTACTTAACATTTTTCAAATCAATAACTAGAACTTATGTTCAATATGTGTTCCGTTTTATCATTTAGCTCCTCTAATGTTATTAAATAAGCAAATACCTAAATTAGACAGTTTCTCATATAACTGTCTATGCAGTTCTCCTCTTGAAGGCGTAAATGAAGGGGAGTAAACAGAAATCATATTCCTGTTGTTTCTTAACCATAATAAGGTAATTTAGTAGATAGCCATGGAAACAAATTTGCTTACAAACTGTCATACAAATAGACATATGTCAATATTTTAAATTACGTATTAGTAATTTACAAGTTTTAAGCATTTTTTGTGATGGAGTACAGCAGAGAAGAGCTAGTAGATATGATTTTCATATTAGGAGAATCAGAAAGAAACTGTTTTTTGGCAAGTCGAGTTTACGCACAGCGTTATCCGGAACGGAGACATCCAGACAAAAGAAGCCTGAACAACTTATTAGAGAGATTTGTACAAACGGGACATGTAGACTATACAAAACCAGTTAGAAATAGACCCGCTCAAAATGAAGAAAATGAATTGTCTGTGCTATTATCTGTTACGGAAAACCCTTTCGTTAGTCAAAAAGCAGTCGGTGATGCCGTAGGTGTAAGTGAGAGAACCGTTCAACGAATTTTAAAGGACAACCGTTTTCATCCCTACCATATCCAGTTTCATCAACAACTCTTCGATGCAGATTTTGAGCAACGTGTCGAATTTTGCAATTGGGCGCAAGCTAAAATTAGGATAAATTGTGAGTTTTTTGATAAGGTTTTGTTTTCTGATGAGGCCACATTTCATAAAAACGGATTTGTGAATCGCCATAACTTTCATTACTATTCCGACCACAACCCAAGGATTTTTAGGCAGGTTGACCAACAACACAGATGGTCAATAAATGTGTGAGGGGGAATTATTGGTGAACATGTTATTGGTCCTCACTTTTTTAACGGACATTTGAATGGTGCTATGTATCTTGATTTTTTGCAAAATCAATTGCCAAATTTATGTCAAAATTTACCAATACCTTTGAGAGATGCAATGTGGCTGCAACACGACGGAGCCCCAGCACATTATTCATTACAAGTCAGGGACCATCTCAATACAACCTTTCCAAACCGGTGGATTGGAAGAGGAGGGCCATGTAATTGGCCGCCCCGATCACCCGACTTCACTAAATTGGATTTCTTTTTGTGGGGCTACGTTAAGGAAATCGTTTATCAGGAACCTCCAACCACACCAGAAAACATGCAGCAAAGAATCAGGAACGCATTTCAAAACATTACACCCGACCTATTAGGAAGAGTAGCAAGATCATTTCATACCCGCCTTCGTTTGTGCCTCCAAGAGAACGGAAGACATATTGAACATAAGTTCTAGTTATTGATTTGAAAAATGTTAAGTAAAACTATTAGATAATAATTTTGCGATTTGTAGTAGTTTTTGACGAATATCTGTGAAACCTTTAAGATAGTCGAGATAATTGTAATTAAAAAATATGCTCATTTTTTAATTCTGCATCCGATGAGATAAAAATATACAGGGTGTCCCATTTGAAAAAATGGAGAAAAATAGCATTACATTTTGAAAAGTTTGGCATTGAATTTTGAACATCCTGTATAAGTTATTTTTACGATATTCATAGTAGGATAAACTAACCTTTTATTATAAGCAACCTGTTCCTTAGTTTTGGTTTGAAGATGTTTTTTCTATTTTTTATAAATTTTTTAAAATATGACGAAACATTTTTTTTTTTTTCGTTTTTAATTTATTCCTCTGGAACTATCAAATCAAATTTGATAATATTCTAGGGATATGTACAGTAGCTCGAAGGGGTCCCAAAAATCAATAAAACTACAGGGCGTTCCATTTAAAAAGATACAACTTTGATGCACCACCAATTTCTGGAACACCCTGTATATTCAAAAATATTTTTAAAATGTGCTCTCTAACAAACAGTCTATTGTCGCGTTTGAATCATTTTTCTAAAATAAATCGTTTAGGTGTAGTAGAAGACGGGAGGTGAGCTGCAGGACCCTGTATACTAAAAGCGAAGGCCTTAGTTTTCTTTCATAATATTTTCCATCCCCTCCATCCACCCCCCCACCACTAAAATGGTTGATAAAATTAAATTGAGATTTTCACTTGAACACGTATGTATTATAACGACATATTTTGACATGATTTCGTTGAAGGAGTGGGGGGTACGCAGGGGTAAATACGGAAAGATAAGCTAAGCAAGCTGGTAAGAGCACGGAAACTTGGGATTTGGTGTATATACTAGAAACTAAGCCCTCAGATTTCTTTCTAATATTTTTTAAAAAATTCTTGAAAAAAAAAACTTTTTACAGTTTTTACTCATTTTATACTAGAAATTAATACGCTAGGCAATGAGAATTTAATGTTATTCGCAACTTTTTAATAACCGAGCACTCACAAACACTTCTACAATATGGGCAGACTTACCTTGTTACGACATACTGGCCTAATTCGGTTTCATTACAGAAGAAACTTACTGGCGGGATTTGGACACCCCGTATAAATAAATGCGTAAGAAAACTAACGTCAAAATCTGAATATGAAGATATTGTTATACACAAATGAATCAATTTGTAAAACAATTTATGTTACACAAATGATATATTGTTATTCATCTTAGTAATAATACTATATTATATCCGAGATATTTTCTAAAAAAAGGCTTATTTCCCCGAGGACAGAATGAACAACTAAAGAGAATTTCTCCATTTCCGATAGGGGCAAAATAAAATCAGGAGGATATTAATAAGTGATGTCATATCAGCAAATAATATTACCATCATATTCAATCCGCATTCTAATCGAATTCCTTTTCATCAATTCTATTAATGTGCATGAATTATTATTATTATACTATCTACTTTATATTCTGACAACGATTAAGAAATATATTGGCCACTATGTTACCCGTGTCGGTTTAGCTGTCAGCCGCAGAAATTCATTCTAATATTATTATGGTAATGAATCTAGAACCACAACTATTCACATATTGGATCCTTATGAAAACGATCATCTCAAATAAGACAGATATTTCTGAAAATAGTTTCTTGAAATCTTTTATGATTACAGAACTAAATGAGGTCTCAAATTATAAGTACTGATATGATGTGAAAGCACACTTCTTAACATTCTATGTTTTTTTTTTGTTAAAAATGCTTAGTTGATATAATTTGTTTAAGTAGGTAATTACAATAAGAACCTTCAAGTTTCTGATGACACTCTTTATAAGTCATGCACTCCTGTAGACAATGCAAGAGTTTAAACTACCTATTTGAATAAGCCCCAAGAAACAAACGTCGCGATTTCAATTAAATGGTGCAAGAGTTCCTTAAGAGAGAGAGGACTCCTTATTTGCCAGATCTAACACCTCTAGTCTTTTACTTGTAGACAGCTCTAAAAAGTAAGGGTACAAAATAGAATCTATAAGTAGACAAAACATATGCAATAGAATTAGACATTCGGTTTTAGAAATTATTTCACGTTAGCAGAAAAATAATTGAGACATATAGGTAGATATAGATAGATATAATGTAATATTTCTAATTGTTTCTTGTTTATTTGCACCCAAGAAACAGCGACATATCGAAGAATTCGTTCGTTCAATAAGTAGTTGGAGAATATTTATTTCTTACTGATAGAAACTATTTAGATTGGTAATAAACTATCATTAATTTTCCCAATGAAGAACTTACAAAGTATTGAAATTGTGCTATATGAAATACAATTAGTGTCGATTACAGCACACGTCAAACTAAGAACCTTGTTATTACAGCACATCATTTCTTAATAAACCCTCTCTCAACTGTATTCTTATCACGTACAATATTAGTAGAAAACTGTATCTGAAATTTACTGTTTAAAACAGTAAAGTTGGCTCCAAACTTCTTTTTCTCTCCTTATAGATAAAATTTATTTTAAATTAGTATTTCTCTAATAATAAGATATTGCTGTCAAAATAAAAAGTTAGGTGTCCCGTTATAGGATGCATAAGATAATTTACATATATTTATTACATTTTCACAGACAAGGCCCGCGTCGCCTCGGTTCGAAAACAACACATTTTAGAAAAAAATGAACTTTTTAGAAACAAGCTTTCATTAAAATGTCTTAAAGTGAGGAAAATTAATATTACGTGATTTGATTGGTGCAGAGCCGTAGTCCAGTAAGTGGACCCAATGAGAATGAGTGGACATTAACAAATGTATGTTAAAAATTTTCAAATCGAACGAATAACGTATTTAGCTCGTGACAGAAATAGGATTACTTTTTATTGTTTATCTTGCGACAAGTTTTTAGCTCAAATCATAATACGATTTGTTTGATTCGATAATTATTAACTTGCCTTTGTTAACATCCTCTCATCTGCACTGGGTCCACTTATTGAAGTACGGCCCTACCCCAATCAACGTAATACTTATTTTCTTCGATTTAGCTCATTTTAATAAAAGCTTGTTTTAAACCGTCTTTCTTAACTTATACTTTGCTTCCACATCCACGTAGTGGAGTGGATTTTTTTTTGTTGAAATAGGAATTGAATGTTATGAAACGTCGAGATTTAAAATCTGAGCGAAAGAAATGTTTTGTCTATTAGTCGGTTTCTCGGTCTGTCAATCTGTAACTTTTTTGTCCGCACGTTTTCTCTGGAACGGTTTAAGACGTTGACTTGAAATTTGGTTCACATATGTATTATGACGAGATCTAGAACTAGATTATATTTTAAGTTTACTCCGGCGAAGGGTTTTGCGGTGAATAGGGGAGAATAAGTAAAGCAAGCTAGTAAGAGTACAGAAATTTGGGATTTGGTGTAAATACCAGAAGCCAAGGCCTCAAATTTTTTTATGACATTTGCCCCTCCCATCACCACCACTCCATTATTAAAAAGGATTAATAATTTTTTTTTTAATTCCTTCACTGTCTTTGGATGTCTCCATTTAGCCACGATGTTTATTATGAAATAGACTCTATTGAACATAACATAAATTAGCTATGATTAAAATCAATAATTGTAAAAACTAAGCGACCTATAACCTAACATGAGAGAACCAACTAGTGTTACAAGACTCAAGGATTATTGGACAGGGACACACACTTCACGTCAAAATGCCCTTCATGATGACTTTGATTAACACGGAACACACGGGGTAACGGTAAGGAGGTAATATATCAACAGTGGGTAAGGACAGAGGAACTCATCTAAACCTATATTTTAACACTACATAACCTTATAAAATCCCAAAATATATATTTAAAATTTTCGTTTGTGATTACTATGTACAGCTGCGAGGTACTATCCAATGGTAGCGGATTACGATTCTCCAACGTTTTTTTTTCAAGAAGTTCACACCAATTGAGTTGAAATTGCAATCAAATAGCCATTGATTAATGTCGCCAATATTTCTGTTGCAGTCGCAGATTGGACTATCAACAATTTTCATCTTGAAGAGCATTGATCTGAGGGCTCCGTGACCAAATAAGCAACGAATGTATGTTGCAAACATTTGTCTGTTGTACGGAAACGAGACGAAAGGTTTAGAAGGTAGACGGCTATATATGCGACAATACTGAGTGTTTTGCCTTGTGTGGATCCATTCTTCCTCCCATTCTTTTCTTATATCCATTTTGACATTGGATATCAGGTCATAGTATGGTAAGTACTCGATTTCAGGACCTTTGGTACTTCTATATAGGTATTAAATCCGCAGTATCATTACCAACTATACCATAGTGTCCTTTTAGAGTTCTCAACTTTACAACTTTTTCCAAAATATCTGTTATTATTTTATATTTCATAATGTGCCTGTTAGGGTTTGAAATTGCACCTAGGACGGATTGTGAGTAGGACACAATGAGAACAGTTATAAAGTAAAATAAAATTAAGATATTCACTTTGAATTTGGTACACCTATGTATTATAACAACATATTAAACTAGGTTATATTTTGAGAGGATTTCATTGAAGAGTAGGGGGGTAAATGGGGGAAAATAAGTAAAGCAAGATAATATGAGTACAGAAACTTGATATTTGGTGTATATATTAAGAGCTAAGGCGCATAGTTTGTTTCAACCTCTAACACCACAACCTCCACTCCATTATTAAAAATGTTAACAAAATAAAGTTGATATATTCATTTAAAATTTGACACACGTATATATTATAACATCTGGAACTAGAAGCGTCAATTTAGAACTGAACCTGATATAGAAATAGAAGAAAGATTGACTGTGGATGAAGAAACAGAAATTAATGTATTAGCTTTAGTGTATGTCGTCCCAACTATTTCGATAAGACAAATTGAACATGAATTACCAGTTTCTAAAGAGTCAATTCAAAATATTTTAAAGATACACGGCTGTCGTTCTTATAAATAATTTAGTTCTCTGATGAATCGAGATTTACAAACCTTGAGTTATTTAATTGGAACAACGTTCAGGGGCCATTTCAGGAGCGGTTTAGCTTCAATGTTTGGTTAGGTGCACTGGGCGAACATATCATAAGTCCAATAATATTTGACGAAAATCTAACCGGACTAAGATATCTAGAATAAAATATAATAATTCCACAGATTATTCAAATTCCCAATACCAACATTGACGAGGTTTACTTCCTACAAGGCGGGGTTGGACTACACAATGTTATTGTCGTTAGGGATTATCAAATGAATTGTTTCCAGGTCGTTGGTCCAGCCACATGGACTGCAAGGTCTCCTGATTTAACCCCAGTCGATTTTCTAAGACGCACTTGAAAAATGCGACTGCTCCAACTACAAGGCAACACGTGGAAGAGAGAGCAAGACACGAAATTGCACATATAACACCTCAGCAACTATAGAATATTAGACATGCAACCATAAGTCGCACTATTACTGTGTATTAATCAAAACGGTGAATAGTCTAAACAATTCCTATGATGGCTTATTGTAATTTAGGTTGGGAATAATTTTGTCGTTTTTTTTTATTAATGGTTGTTACGTTTTATTAAAGTTATTTCTTGTTTAGCTTGTGTGTGCCTTTTAAACATACTTGTATTATTACGAATGATATTGTTATGAAATGATTAATGCCCAAAAAAATAAAGTTTATGAATCATTATTTCTGATTAACGAAAGAAAATAGCACAGTCCCATTTAAAAATTTTCCATAAGACCCCTATGAAAATAAAAATGAAAATGAAAACCTAAAAATAGTCGTACCTGTCAGTAATTCAAATTATTAAAATAAATGTTTTGTTCTTTACAGGCAAGCCTACAACCGTACTAATGATTTCCATAACCTACTTAGTAATTTTCCTACATCGCGGTCATTCTAAGAAAAATAAAACATGTTTGTATCTCACTTATTTTGGAAAAGTATGTTGTACTTAGAATTTGTTGCTTAATAAGAAACCTTAAAAAAATATAATCATTCTGTTTAACAAAGAAAAGTTGATGTCACTTCTGATTCAACCGGAAGTGATATTTTCGTTCCGGTTAGTCTTAAACTAGCATACTATTCACTAATTTACGTGTACCGAAAATGAAATTTTTAAATTTGAAAACAATCAATAAATTGACAGCGTACATTGGCCACCCGTTACCATATTCGTATCGACTGTATTAGCATACGCTAAGGCAGAGTTGGAAGTAACCGATATGCATGATCTGTTGTTTGAGATAGGCCAAAGTCGTCCGTTGAAAGTCAGTAGGTGTCAGTGGTGAGAAGGGCCAGGAACATTTCCACCGTTTTTGCGATTGAAAATAAGTTGCGAAAACGGCACAAATGCTCCTTGCCCTTCTAAATGCTAAAAGTTAAAATATAAAATTATAGTGCCGTTTTAAACAGTTCTAAGGAGCCTCAAGGCGAGCGCAGACTATTGCACACATGCTGCGATTACACACGCTCGATATGCACAAATATTCGGCTACTTCCGACTCTTCCATGGCATACGTTCGATACTGTATGTATTTATTAAATTCCACCAACACGATTTAATTTCTGCCGGAGTCGCCGGTGATACAAGCCCATAAAGTATTATAAGCATTATAGTTCTCCGTGGCATTTGGTAATTATTTTTTTAAAGGTGACCACCCTGTTTATTTTTTACAAAAAGTATATAGCAGGTTTATTTCTTGGCAACTGTATTAGCAGCATCATAAATATTGTTGTCCTTCGTCAAATTTCTTTCACGGATAATTTTTTTAGTCTCCACCCTGTACATTCTTCACTAAATGCATATACCATTTCTTCATCGACAATAGCGTTAATTTTCTACCAAACATAATGTTTTAGTTCAAACGTCCAGAAATCATTTTTTCAAATAGGACACCCCTATATATATATTGACAAGTATTGAATTCTGCTTCGATTAATATTTGCATTCCTTATGCCTATCTCCCCGGCCAATCTCTCTCAGTTTTTTTTTATTATGGACGAAGTTTTGTAAAATGTGGATATACAAATAGTACTGTATAATGCTACATACAGCTACATACATAGTAGGCAATGACAAATTTCAGAATGTTTTGGTATATCAACATAAACACCGTGTTAGTGCGGCCGCGTCATAGCGATAGTACAGGAACGTAGTAAATTTTGCGAACATTAGTTGTTACTTTTATTGATAATTTGCTCCTATTTATTTATAATTCTACGTATTATTAAATGGATGGTTACCTCCCACATATTACATGGGAAGTGTATGACGAATTAGAAGCATCGTTCGGAGATAGGCTTATTTGGCTACCGAGGATCTTGGAAATGGCCAACAAGGTCTGCTGATTTGACCTCCTTAGACTTTTACCTTTGGTGTAATATTAAAAAAATTGTATATGCCATCCCGGCAACTACCAAAGAAGTTCTAAAGAATAGAGCACGGGATGCATTTCAGCAAATAAATTCGGCGAGTCACTGTGAGTGCAGGAAATTCCAGGATATGGGCTTGTCTGCTGTAAAGTGGAGGGCATTTTGGGCAGTTGTTGCATTAAATATTTATATTCAATATATTCATTAATTTTGTAAATTTTGTTCCAAAGTGTTTTTTATAAATCTAATATAAAATGATCTCTTGTTTTTGATGTTACTATCTTGATAATAAACAAATAATGATCAATTATCTACATGATTATTCTCGTTTATGATAAAAAATAAACAAGTTAGGTATGACTTCTATTGGCGGCTACTAAGAAACAGTGCTGACTTTGCATACACATTGTACAAAAATTCGTCCATAATAAAAAAATAAAGAGAGATAGGTATATTGATACAGAATTTATTACTCTATTAAATTATGTGAAAATATACTGGGGGTTCCGTTTAAAAAAATTGACTTTTTCACGTGTGAACTAAAACAATGTTCGACTGTGAAAATGAAATACCCTGTATGATATTGTGAAAATATAAGACAATTTCTAGTTAGATCATAGGGTACTTGTATGAGTTTGAAAAGAAACTCTCTAAATCGGACACATGATAGAAGATATCTATATTCTTTCAGAAGGGCAGGAACCGTAAAAAATCTCCAATAATATTAATTATCTCGAGAACTGGTAGGTTTAAAAGCATATTGTGGTACACACACCCAAGCTAAAATTTTAAGAATCCAAATATGAAATAAAATATAGGGTATTCCATTTAAAATAACAAATTTAGGTGCCACATCCGGTATAAGCTGAAATAACACATGCATGAAAATATTTTTGTTAAATTCGCCATTTGCAGAAATCCCGTTAGACCAATTTTCAAAGTTCTAAACTGAACGGATGCCAAGAAACGTCAAATACCCGCTTGCCTTGAATAACCCTGTGTATAACAGACAACAAACTCACCGACAGACTGATGGAATTAATGGATCTTAAGTTTTGTAATGTACGTAAACTGAAACATGAAAATTCGAAAAGTGATTTTTCCACGATTTACTTCCCTTGAGTAAACGATAAATATTTTCACTTTCAGTCAAATGTTGACTTTAGCAGTTAAAAACATTTCTGGCGTCATAATTTTTTTTATTATCACCTTCATACATACGAAACAAATATTTAGACAATAATCGACTAACGCAATGCTCTTGAACATTACCAGATCGTATTGACCATCTAATGATAACAAATTTTCACCACAACAAAAAAATTTGTATTCTAAAATTTAAAAAACAAAACTGAAAAGTTTAACTTTCTAAAAGCAAAAATAGACAACGTCTAATGGCTAAATTATTAATAAAACGAAACTCCAATGCTCGAGTATCCATCACAGGATAGAACTGTTCTCTGTATCTGTCGAAATAGCCACCTAAATTAGAACTAGTTCCAATCAAATTCGCAGATTTTAAAGTAGGTGGCGTTAGAAGCATTACATACAATGCAGCTGCAGTTACCTATTTATTTATTTTAATTAGTATATTGTTGTTACTTGTGAAAATAATAATCAAACAATAGTAAATTTAGTGACGGCCCGTCTGTGGATAGAGAGCTTTAATTTAAAAAATATATATCAGAGTCGACCAAGTGGGAGCCGCTAACGAATTAGAATATATAGATTAGTTATTGTTATTGGCGTACACAATGAGAAGGAATTCTGTTAGTTTGATTTGAATCGGATATTTCGTCTTCATATCAGGTAATTTACGTGCCAGTATCAAATAAATATTTTCATTAAGTAAAAGTTAAATGTTCCTTATTAAAATAAAATTGTAATGTAATGTCGTGTACTATATTATGTTAATCAATAAGAACTATAACTTGACGTGGTATATTCGATTTTTACTGCAACTGAGAATGATTAATGATTATAGATTAAACATATACCTACTAAATGTTTTATCGTAAAGTCTTTAGCTAAAGCCCTTTAATCTTTTCTCAGGCCACCAATGAATTGCATGCATTAATAAACACGTGTTGTTTGGCACACTTAGGATTGAAAAACATATTTTTATTATCCACGTTATGAGAATGACACACTGACATTATGCTTAAAATAAGGGTACATGGTAATAACTCATAATAACATAATTTGTTTCTTGTGCCTATTATATATTTATGCATATCCAGGTAAACAGGTAAACATAGGAAAATGCACATGATAATTGATACTTAATAACAACAATATAACAATGTATTTAAAAATATATAAAACAAAATTTAACGAACGGTCACTAAAAATTATTAAGAAAATATCACCGTCGCGTCGTCGGTCAGCTAATTGAACCTTATTATCTAATATCAAATTTTAAGCCGGGTCCATTTTTACAACGACCTCAAATATAATATAATAATAATAACATGGTATTCAATGAACCCAACGACGCGACGCGCGACAGTGGAATTTTATTTCATCATTTTTAGTGACCCTCATTTTTTTAAAGTCAGTACAATGTTTTAAAACGAAAAAAAATTACCCTTTCTAATGACCTAATCTCATGTAAGTCTAGACAAGTTATACTATTAAGGTAGCGCCATTGGTCACCATTTTGAATTTTTAACTTTATAACATTCGATGTAGTATCAGCTTCTCTGAAAATTAATTACCAATCGTTCGGTGTTACCGGCGCATCCGCCAAAACATGAACTTATACAAATCGCCGTTTCACATTTTTTTCGCATTTGATACTAGACATGGCTTGACATGTACATACGAGTTGAATTGATGACTTCTAGGGTGGCCCTTATTTTTCAAAGACGGAATTTCGCAGGTAGGTCCCCTTCATTTTTCTCCTTTATGTAAAAGATTAAAACTGTGAAAATTTAAGCAGATAATGCCGAGTTCTTCTCATCAAACAAAATAAATGAAAATGTTATTAGTATTACTTTATTATTATTATTTGACATCTACTTAGTAGTGCGTGTCTAAAGAATGGTCCTCTATAGCCAAGTAAGTGGTATTAGATTAAAATTAAAATATATTTGGAAACATTAATAAAAATAAATATTTATCTATTTATTTCCATATAGAAAATTAAACATATGTTGTATTTAGAGTTGGACGACTGTGGCCTAGATACTGCTTCCTGTAATCTTGTACTGTCTGAAAAAAAAAATATATCTAACTAGGTTTTAAAAGATAAGGCACACCTGCCTTACCTGTAACAAAAGCTGCTTCTGCTCTTCATTGTTAGTAATTACTTCCACATCCACGTAGTGGATTGGAAGTATAGTAATCGTAAAAAAAAATTCAAAAATTTTTATTCATGAAATCGGTTTAGAATGTCATGAAACGTCGAGATTTTAAATTTGAGCAAAAAAAAAAAATTTCTGTCTGTCGGTCTGTCTGTCTATAACTTTTTTTTTTGCCCGCACGCTTTCTCCGGAACGGTTTAAGATATTGACTTGAAATTTTGTACACGTATATATTATAATGAGATCTGGAACTGGATTGTTTTTTGAAGATATCCGGTGAAGGGTTGGGGGGTAAATAGGGGTAAATATGGGGAAATATGTAAAGCACGCTGGTAAGAGTACAGAAACTTGAAATATGATGTATGTACTACAAGCCAAGGCCTCAGATTTTTTTATAATATTTTTCGACATCTGCAAGTAGATTATATGATTCCGTTGAAGGGTAGGGGGTTAAATAGGGGTAAATAGGGAAAAATAAGTAAAGCAAGCTGGTAAGAGTACAAAAACTTGAAATTCGGTGTATGTACTAGAAACCAAGGTCTCAGATTATTAATATTATTTTTCAACCCCCCCACCACCCCTACTTAATTATTAAAGGGATTGATAAAATAAAATTGATATATTCATTTGAAATTTAGTACACGTCTGTATTATAACGACATCTGGAACCAGATTATATTTTGAGGTGATTCCGCCGAAGAGTTGGGGGTTAAATAGGGGTAAATAGGGGAAAATAAGTAAAGCGAGCTGGTAAAAGTACAGAAACTTGAAATTCGGTGTATGTACTAGAACCCAAGATCTCGGATTATCTATATTATTTTTCAACCCCCACCAGCCCTACTCCATTATTAAAGGGGTTGATAAAATAAAATTGAAATATTCACTTAAAATTTGGTACGCGTATGTATTATAACGACATCTGGAACTAGATTATATTTTAAGATGATTCCGTTGAAGGGTTGGGGGATAAATAGTGGTAGATAGGGGAAACTAAGTAAAGCAAGGTGGTAAGTGTATAGAAATTTGGAATTTGGTGTATAGGCTAGCGGCGATGGTCTCAGATTTTTCTATAATATTTTCCATCCCCCCACTCCCTTTTTAAAAGAGTTGATAAAATTAAATTTAGATTTTCTCTTGAAATTTGTTACACGTATAACGATATCTTAAACTAGGTTATATTTTGACATGATTGCGTTGAACGAGTGGGGGTAACTAGTGGTAAATAGGGAAAAATAAGTAAAGCAAGCTGGTAAGGGTACAGAAACTTGAAATTGGGTGTAGTATGTCCTAGAAGCCAAGGCCTCATATTTTTTTAGTAATATTTTAAAACCCCCACCACCCTAAATCCATTATTAAAGGGGTTGATAAAATGAAATCGAGATATTGACTTGAAATTTGGGACACGTATGTATTATAACGACATCTGGAGCTAGATTATATTTTAAGATGATTCCGTTGAAGGGTTGAGGGTTGAATAAGAGTAAATAGGGGAAAGTAAGTAAATCAAGCCGATAAGAGTACATAAATATGGGATTTGGTGTATATACCAGAAACCAAGGCCCCAGATTTCTTTCTAATATTTTTCAAACACCACCAACTCCGCTCCATTAATGGTTTTGATAACATAAAATTGAGATATTTACTTGAAAGTTAGTACACGGATGTATTGTAATGACATCTGATTGAGATGATCCCATTGAAGGGGTGGGTCGTGGTAGGTTGTGAATAGGGGAAAATAAGTCGGGCAAACTAAAAACTTCATTTTTAACGTATATGGTAGAAACCAACGCCTCAAAATTTTCTGTGTCATCTGCTCCAAATATTATTAAAATTATATGACCAATCATTTTCACATACTAGAGTGTAAATCTAGTCAAGATGTTTCCTTTAAAGTGACCTTGATGAAAAATCTGGATGTGGAAGTAGTGATTCTTTAGGCAGCGGTTTTTATTGTTGAATTCTTCCATTAATTTTACTCTTCTTTCGGCAGTATCATTCACGACCTTCAAGAGGGTGATAACATACTGGGCACTTTTGTAATGTTCATTGTCCTTCCACGTACTGGGATGAGTTTGTAAAAAATCTGTAGAAATATCAAATCTTTCCGATTTTGGAATGAATAGTTCAGCTAGGTCCTTACTGATAAAGTATGGAACGTCTTCCACTTTTAAGATGACTCTCTTTTTAATTTCTTCTTCGATTCTATCGTTGTTTTCATCTATTATTGATAGTTCTTGAACCATTTGTGTCTTACCCTCATTATTTATTCTATCATCAAACAGTGCAGATACAGCTGTCTCTTCAGTTAAATACCAAACAAAGATGGCTAACATTTTTTTATTGGCAACGGCAGCAATTGTTCTGTTAACTGTTTTATAATTTCCAAATTTATTTTTAAAGTCATATCATTTTGAGCAGTTTGCTCTGGGTACGTGCATGGAAACCAGACTTGAATGTAACACATAGAAACGAAACAGCAAACTTTTCTTAGACCTGCTTCTTCTGATTTGGTTAATTTGAATTGCTCCGGGAATAGATAAATTTTAAAGCAGTACATTGCCTTTACCATCCATCTCGGCAGGTGATAAGCCCCTGGTTGACGAAAATGAATTTCCTTGGGAGGAATTTCACCGAGAGATATTATTATTAGTTCTAAAAATTCCTTGTAGTTCTCACGTGGAAGTTCTTCTTTAATTTTTGTCTTTGCAAATGATATAGCTTCTTCCTTTATATCCTTTAAGCGGTTGTAAAGACTAGGATTTGACATAGACGTGGAGAATTGATCATGATTCATACTTTTCCAAAAATTCTGGAAACTCTTAAACAATGAATATCAGGATCTGACATTGGACAAATTCTGGCCGCAACGAAAACGCCTTGAAGCACGAGTTCGTGGATGTGATGCCGGCAAGCCAAAAACAATATATCCCGACCTATTTTCTGTTCAAGAAGAACACATGTTCCATTTAGTCGTCCAGAATTGGATGCTGTTGTATCGAACCCGACTGCTTGCACATTTTCTAATAGTGACCACTTTTGTAGTGGCATACACAGCTGATGATATTTTCAATCCTGTTCCAGATGGAATTTGTGGAACACCTAGAAGTTGGTCCACATTTGGAGCAGATGCAATTACGGGTAACCTATCGACATGTATCTTCCCCGTGATGTCGGAAAGTAATTTAGAGTCCCAGTGAATTATAACAAACTTCAGATTTAAATCAAGAAATTTAGATTTTACTTTAATGCCAATTTTCTCTAGCAGTTTTTGTCGGGAACTTTGGAATAATGTTCGCTTTATGACAAATTAATTCGGATCCAAACCAGCTACTTTTATCCATGCTATTATTAAGTCAACAGCATCTCTGTCACTAATTTTGCATTTATCAAGCACTGATGAAAGTCGACGTGTCAAAATTTCACGTCTGGCTCTTTTAAATATTGATATATTGGTAGAGATGGGAGAAATTTGAACCTCTGGTTGATTTGTAGTAGAACTATCGTTAGGGTTGTTCTCCATTTTCAATTCCATGTTTTCTAATAATTCCTCATCATCGTAACTAGAGAGGAACAAGTATTAAATTCTTGCCCTGAAATAAAAATTTGGTTTAAAAGAATATTTATTACATTTTCATTTATATAACAAAAATAGAGTTTTAGTTACAAACTATTCAAACCTATCTGTGATAAAATCGGGGCGCTTATTCCTTGCGTTTCCTTTTTTTGACCTTCCCTTTTTTCTCGATCTTTTTTTCCTTTTTCAACACCAGCTAATTTCATGTCAATTCCCAGCATACAGCCTGGAAGTTCTTCTTCCCGTTGTGCGACTAGAAATTTCCTATCGTTGTCGATAAGTATCATATTTAAGGCATTAGCATGTGCGATATCCAACAAATTGTTTAAATTATTTTCGAACTCATTTTACCTCTTCCTATACATTTCAACTTTTTTTATTTTATTTTTTCCGTGTTCGTAATTCCTCATACAATCTTTTAAATTTTTTCGTATAATCCGAATTGTCTTGGGTAGAAATGCTCACCTTTCTCCAGAAAATTAAGCACTCATCAATAACGAGGGATGCACTTTCATGTAAGTTTAACTTCATCATTCGCAAGTTATAAAATAATATAAGTGTATTATTTTATAACTTTTATAACTTTGAAGGAAGTTTGCTACCTAATATTTGATTGTATATTTTATTAACAAGAAAAATACTATTTTGTGGTATTATTAAGCACTCACGTAAATGTAAAACGACAACGATCCTAGAAAAGGTAAAACATCAATTTAAAGAAATCCAATCTAGAGTAACTGATGTATACGATTTTGATTCAAAGGGTTAATGTTATCCGATCTCAAATTTGTAACGTTTTAATATATTATATAAATGAATAAAATGAGGGGGTCCTGACTAAAACATATAGGATTTTTCCCCCCACCCCTATAAATAGGGCCACCCTAATGACTTCGTTTTTAAATTTTTTAATGAAATTAATAACGAAGAAGGAAGAAAATCTTAAATAAATGAAAAGTAAATTAAATTTATGGGAAACCTGAAATCTTAAAAATGAGGGAGTTCTCAGTTCGGCCCCATATGTGTTTTTTATGTACTTTTAGTCTCCACTCTGGAACTGCTTATTGCCCCAATTCCCGGGGAAAAAATAGCGGCGAAACCTAGGAAAAAATAATCCTTATGATAATAATCAGACAGGCCAAAAATCAAAAATTAATATTTGGTATGTCTTTAGTAGTTAAAAGTTATCAAAGCCATTGTTAGCGAAACATAAAATGATGTCAAGCTTAAAAAGCAGTTCTTTCGATATAACTTTTAAAATACGAAAAATACAAAAACTACCGTGGAGATGAAAATTAAAGAGAAGAAAATTCTACAATAAAAATCCCTTTACAAGAAATTTCGTACATACCATGGTTCTCGCCTCGATATTGAATATTTAATATCGATGTTTTTAATTTAATTTCATGATAATTAGTAACACATCAGCTTGTGCCTTCTGATGTAAATAAGGATAAAATCTGGAAAAACTTTTCAGTAAGGACGAAATGTTACATTTTATACACATTTCGGATAATAACGAAGTTGTAAACTTAATTTTGTTCTAACTGTATAATTTTTAAATTTCTTAATAATTTTCTTTCGCGATTTTTTTTCCAGAGCAAATTTGAATATTAAGAAGAATAAAGTCATACCATGCTGTCTGCTATGAATAATTGTAATGAATAGTGTAACAGTGCAAGTTTTGATTTCCGAATTGGTAGTGTGGTTATATTCTTTATATAACTTTGTATATAAGCACAAGAAAGAATTTGTAGTTAAAATTTAAAAGCTCAAGTGATACCTATTTGCGAAAAATATTTCACGAAATAAAACATGATATATGTCATATATCTAACAATTAGATCGACAAGTGTCGACTGAGCAGACTTACAGTGATAATTGCTTACTAAACACTGATTTACTAGTAATGATGGAATTTGATTGGGCAGTAATCCCAAGAAATGACGTTTTATTGCAGCTAGGGAGGTGGGGGCAATACGGATATATGATTTCATTGTAATTAACAATAATATGGAATAAACGATTTTTTTTATAAAACTAATTATTAACTTGCAAAAGAGGGAGCGCTATTAAGTCATTCCATTGTACTTCGGATTAGTTAAAATTTGCTAGTTTTTATATCCATAAGTAGATAAAAACATCGACTGACGTGTACGTTGCTAATTTTCAGAAATAATCCCAATGTACTCCAAAAAATGTCAAAGTAAGAAAATAGTCTAATCAGTCGGGGTTTTGCCCTTTAAAAGTTGGAGTAGTAATATTTTGATATATATTGTTTAAGTGATATAAAACGCAAGTTTTCGATCTTGGGGGTGGGGTGAGGCGCGACCGCCATCTCGAATTAAAGGTGCAAAATGCTGGTTTCTTAAAAAAAAATCGGAACTACTTGATCCTACGAGAAAAGTGTTGCAAACAAAGTTCAAAAGTATAAAATTTCCTACATTTTTTGTATATACATTTTTATTGTAAGTCTAATGTTTAAAGAGATACAGCGTCAGACAGATGGATTTCAGAAAAAAAAATGTTATTATGTATTGTACGTTTACAATATAACATATTTTATATTATTTATATTACCATAACAAAGATCTACTTACTTCTGTTGAAACAAAAAAAAATTGACGGGATAGTATGATAGTGGTTTACATCATTCCTCGAAAATAGAAAATAAGTTATTTAATTTAATGACAGGCATTCAGAAGAATTGGCTGTAAAACATGGAATACCTCAAGAGTCGGTATAATACTTGCTATTATACTCGTTTTATTATTTTAATATAATCAACATTTTCTAATGAAATTTCAAATTTTGTGTCCCGACTATTGGCTACAAAATCCTTAAACACTTTTAATCCTTACACACTTGCTTAGAAGCAGTCAAAATACTTTGTAAATATTTATTAGCAAATCGAAAACACTGTTCTCTAAGACAGTGCGTATTAAGGCAGGATCTTCCGCACGAGGTAGGGAATGTTACTTTGCTATCCTCTCTAAAGAGGAAGGAAAGGGACATCCTTTTCGACCATTACAAAAGAAACAAATAAACACGAGGTACAGTCTACACCTGCTCTAAGGCTAATCTACTACAAAAAACAGAATGAAATTTGAAATTTACTCCACCGTGGCCGGAGGAAAATGTGTATTGTAACGTGCGGAATGCACAAAAGCATCCTTCGTTACATTTTCTAATATTTAGTAGAAAAATTTTAATAATCAAACGTTTTATTATCCTATGCTCTGGTACTATAACGAACATTCCTAAACAGATGAGAAGTTGGTAACAGCTTATGCTTATGCATCGGTGTGTTGAACAGCGCACGCTCGATGATATTCAAATTAAATTTAAATAAATAAATCATACTAACTGAAAAATGAAGTTAAGTCGAGTATTTATAATAAAGTCGGATAGCCACATGAAACGTAGAACTATCAGTAACAATATAGATCCTTTAGCTGATTAAATACTTCATTAAAATAAAGGAACTACTTTTTGGGGCGGAGCCACGTTACTGTCGGTCCGGGACATATGTTACACTACGTCGCGTTAGACTAAATTCCTTCTCTTTCTCGTTGAACCATTGCACTAATTAGACGTATTTATAATTTTGTTTGACCTGTAATGGGGATGTTAGAATTTGAAAAACCTCGTGATGATCACATGAGGTAAGGTTTTGATAATTATACCGGTAAATGCCATCTAACATTTGAAATATTGTTTTAGGTTTTTCTTATATTCTTATAAATTAAGAATTAATTTCTTATGAAACAAAACTTATTCACGTCTAATGATTTAACGTAGAAGTATTTTGGCGTTATATTATTTGCTTTAAGCAAGATTTGAGATTATGCACACCTTGCTATACTACATTTTGAATCGGAATATATGAAAACATTCTAGGCGAAGAGATTTTCTTCATTTTGTCTGGGCGACAATCTTCTACGATTTCTTAACCTCACAATGGGATTAAGGCGGCCACGTGTGAAATTAAACCCATGATCATCGGAGAATAGGATCGTATCTAGGAGTTCTCTCCATCAGGATAACAAAATAAAAGATAAGTACTTTTAATTGTTACCAATAAAAGGGATTATTTTCACATGATTGTTGAGCTATTAGAGCCAAAAATGTCTAAATTTAACATACTATATTCAAGTGAAATATATTATATTTTGGCTATTTGCATTTTAAATCCATTGTTGTATATTAATTCGTAGTTCCTTATATCTTGAATTCGTTGTCGCAAATATTTCGCCGTAGTATTGTTTCGTAGTTGCTTTTATCGTGATTCCTTATGATTAATATCTTATTGTAGTACTATAATGCACGTTTGTTAGTGATATCGTAAGTCATGGTTCAATTTTTGTTGTAACGAGAGTGTCTAATGTTTATAAATGTTGAGATAAATTTACGAGACTTATCTTTTGTAATATAGTTATTTTGTCTCTCGTAAAAGATCTCAAGTTTATTTAATTTTGTTGTAATATAAGATTTTAGTGTTGAGGTGAAAGTTACGAGACGTATCTTTTGTAATATATTTTGGGTTCTCGTACACGCCTCAGATTTGCTTTGCCGTTGGGGCACATTGTAATATAGAGTATCGTGTAATATAGTAAATTTTGTAATATAGTTTCTTTTGTATATATTTCTGTCCAATATTTTGCTACACAGTATCGTTGATGCTGTGATAGTTTATTTGTTGTAATATAATATTTTTGTAATATAGTACTATGTATATATGTAACTTTTGTCTGTTGTTCATCTTTATCTTCACTTGAACTTGATTATACTCAATCTTTTCTTAGCCACACAAAGTAGCGCCTTTTCAACGCGGGGCTTGATTACTTTAAAGGAGTAGAGTTCAAGGAAAATTCTCTTTATCTATCTTCCACTATTTGTCTGCTATCTTTATCTTTTGCTGTTTATCTATTGTCTTTTATGTTTTGCTATTTTTGTAATTATTTTTCTTAGCTTTAGTATGTTGTAAATATTGTTTTTAACATTTAATATTAGTTTATTAATGCTATGCTTTTAAAATTCCTTTTATTTACTAACGATTTAGTTAATCGTTTGATATATTCTAATCGATACTTTGAAATTGTGTTTCAGTGAGAATTTTATTGTTATACAATATGGAGGTAAATTACTCACATTCAGATGAATTGAACTATGAACTAAGGATCAGAGGAGCTATCGTTTATGGGAGAATAACTGTAAAAATATAAATTCTTAGAGGACGAGGAAACTTCATTTTGTAGAAAAATGAGTATATTAGAGGGTATGATATCTAAATTTCATTCTGACATTCGATGTCCTGATTACAAAAGGATTAAAATTAAATTGTTACATGTACATAATTGTTTAAATAAATTTTCAATGTTAAATTAACAATTAGCTAATTTGCAAGTATGCTTTTGAACTTATGACTCAAGTTATGTTATAATTTGATCAAGTAAAGCAAGAAATATCTCAAAACATAGGTACCCATGAAGATGTAATACATTTTTGCTGTATCATTTCAAATTTTAAGTGCTAAAAATTTTCAGGCACAAAGTTCTCTTAGTCATTTAAATAATAGAGTATCTATAGAAAGAAAATTCATTAGAACTAAATATAGTTAATATTTATCACGTACATACAGTTAACCATTTAATTTATCATTTAAATTATTTTATTACCTATTTATAAAGTATAAATGTCAAGCTTACTGCTAGAAATTTCAATGTATGTATAAAAATCTCTATAAAACCTCGTTTATGATTTATAAAGATATAAATACATAAAAACTTTGATGGTCAATGGTGAAATCAGGGACCGTGACAATCTCATTATAGTTGATAAGAGATATCAAACACCTTCCTTTATTTGAAGTTTATTATCTTTATTTTTTTGCAAGAATTAAATTTAATGCTTATAGTTAGGTGGTAGAGGTGCAGAAACAAATATAATCTTTATATTTATATAGGAAAATAAAATAATTAAATTCTACCTAATATACAAGTAATCAATGTTTTATAGGATAAATTTCTTTTAAAGCTATTTTAAATGTATAATGGTATCAAATATTCCCCATTTTATAATTTTAAATATAGGCTTTTGTGAATCATTCAAATTGAATTTAGATTTTGAAAACAAGCTTAGTAATGAAATGAATAAAATGTCACCTATGACATAAAACTAATAGTCCAGGTCATAATGCTAAGAATATTACGACGAGTAATTTTGATACATCTTAGTGAAATTATGTTGCACACTTGTTCTGTATTTACCTAGTATGATTCAACTGTTAATCAAAAACAACAATTAAGTAAAGTTACAGAAATTTTCAAAAATTGGTATCTCAAAATTTAGCATTGACTAGCTTAGCTGAACATACGATAAATTGAACCGAGAATCAACCTATTAGGTATTACGTAACAAAAAAAAAAAGTTAGTTTATGAACGAAATAAAGAAAAATAATATAACTTATGGAAACATGATGTTGAATTCGGAGTCTGAGATGTAGTTTATAAAAGGAACTATGTTTTGAGTGATACTAGAAAATATGTTTCAAAAAGTCGGCTCCTAAGTTCTTAAAAAGCATTATAACTTGTGAAATATCTCCTCTAATATATGAATTAGAAGGGAAGACCATTGGTCATTATTATATAAAAGATATCAAGGCCATGCATAACGATATCTCCATTGATAACCCTTCTTTAAATTTGATAAATAATTTAGAAAACATAATAATTTAAGCAAATAGACCAAATTGTCTGCTTTATGTTGCATATATTGTATATTCTGTATTTACTATTTATGTAAATTGCCTCTATAAGTGTATATTGTATTTTGGTTATATCTGATAGAAGTATGATGTATCTAACGTGAAAATAATCTCTTCGAAAAACAATCTCTTAGAGAATCTCTTAGAAAAAACGTTTCTCTTAACAAAAATATATATATTTGATATATATTTTTATGTGGGCTGCGAGGTATTGTAACGTGCGGAATGCACAAAAGCATCCTTCGTTACATTTTCTAATATTTAGTAGAAAAATTTTAATAATCAAACGTTTTATTATCCTATGCTCTGGTACTATAACGAACATTCCTAAACAGATGAGAAGTTGGTAACAGCTTATGCTTATGCATCGGTGTGTTGAACAGCGCACGCTCGATGATATTCAAATTAAATTTAAATAAATAAATCATACTAACTGAAAAATGAAGTTAAGTCGAGTATTTATAATAAAGTCGGATAGCCACATGAAACGTAGAACTATCAGTAACAATATAGATCCTTTAGCTGATTAAATACTTCATTAAAATAAAGGAACTACTTTTTGGGGCGGAGCCACGTTACTGTCGGTCCGGGACATATGTTACACTACGTCGCGTTAGACTAAATTCCTTCTCTTTCTCGTTGAACCATTGCACTAATTAGACGTATTTATAATTTTGTTTGACCTGTAATGGGGATGTTAGAATTTGAAAAACCTCGTGATGATCACATGAGGTAAGGTTTTGATAATTATACCGGTAAATGCCATCTAACATTTGAAATATTGTTTTAGGTTTTTCTTATATTCTTATAAATTAAGAATTAATTTCTTATGAAACAAAACTTATTCACGTCTAATGATTTAACGTAGAAGTATTTTGGCGTTATATTATTTGCTTTAAGCAAGATTTGAGATTATGCACACCTTGCTATACTACATTTTGAATCGGAATATATGAAAACATTCTAGGCGAAGAGATTTTCTTCATTTTGTCTGGGCGACAATCTTCTACGATTTCTTAACCTCACAATGGGATTAAGGCGGCCACGTGTGAAATTAAACCCATGATCATCGGAGAATAGGATCGTATCTAGGAGTTCTCTCCATCAGGATAACAAAATAAAAGATAAGTACTTTTAATTGTTACCAATAAAAGGGATTATTTTCACATGATTGTTGAGCTATTAGAGCCAAAAATGTCTAAATTTAACATACTATATTCAAGTGAAATCTATTATATTTTGGCTATTTGCATTTTAAATCCATTGTTGTATATTAATTCGTAGTTCCTTATATCTTGAATTCGTTGTCGCAAATATTTCGCCGTAGTATTGTTTCGTAGTTGCTTTTATCGTGATTCCTTATGATTAATATCTTATTGTAGTACTATAATGCACGTTTGTTAGTGATATCGTAAGTCATGGTTCAATTTTTGTTGTAACGAGAGTGTCTAATGTTTATAAATGTTGAGATAAATTTACGAGACTTATCTTTTGTAATATAGTTATTTTGTCTCTCGTAAAAGATCTCAAGTTTATTTAATTTTGTTGTAATATAAGATTTTAGTGTTGAGGTGAAAGTTACGAGACGTATCTTTTGTAATATATTTTGGGTTCTCGTACACGCCTCAGATTTGCTTTGCCGTTGGGGCACATTGTAATATAGAGTATCGTGTAATATAGTAAATTTTGTAATATAGTTTCTTTTGTATATATTTCTGTCCAATATTTTGCTACACAGTATCGTTGATGCTGTGATAGTTTATTTGTTGTAATATAATATTTTTGTAATATAGTACTATGTATATATGTAACTTTTGTCTTTTGTTTATCTTTATCTTTAATTTTCTTTGATTACCCTTAGTAATCAATGGCGCCCAAGCCTTGAACTCCACCCCCTTTTTGCTCTCCGTATCTTTACTGTGCTAGCCAGGTTACACCAGTGACGCTAACCACGTCGCTCGTAGGGTGGCCCACACTTGAACACTTGGGCAATATTTAAACATCGACTAAAACCTTCCAAAACAACGCCACAGTATACAACTAGAAAAATCTCTGAAATTTGAAGTAGTTTCCCTGTATAATATCATCGTGGGTTATATGGAAGAGTGTCTTATAGACAAACTTCGCCTTCTAAAATAAAGGCCTTTATTATTATTATTATTATTGTGATGTGATCACCAATTTGTGTACATGCTAGGTGGATGAAATAATTTCGTTAGATGCCTTTTCATTAGTAATCGAGATATGCCAAACTTCGTTTTTTTCCGATTACATTATTTTCAGAAAAAAATTAAAAACTGTTGTTTGGCACACGCATTTAAAAAACCCACCTTCATTTTCGATACGGAATTGGTAGTTAAATTCTTTGCACGTTATTGCGAAACGCCCTGTATATACATAAAAGCAAAAAAGAAAGAAAATAATTGTAATAAACTTCGAATATCTCTTGGGACTACCTAGAGAGCGACAAAAATAACACAGACCGAGAAAAAAGGGGCTGCTTTGTTGATAAAAACCCTCTGATCCCATGGTTTTTGACATGCTGAAACCGATTCTGATATTAAAAGAGAAATCTACCTCATTAGTTTTTGTCTACCCTTTCATCCCCACAAAAGCGGAAAATAGGTCTTTTCTTAAGGTTCTGATGTAACTTTTCTGAAGCATATTGACGTCAATTTGGGACAAAAAAATTATGCTAATACCACCCCTCTTATCCCCTAAAAAGGGCAAAATAAAGATCTATGTACTATATGTACTATTCCTACATACTGTTGCGTATTTTCCACCCTTTAAGAAACACCCTGTATGAATCCGTGGGTTCTAAATAATTTCAATAAGAGACAAATACCACTAACACTTTATTTAACAATTTACTGACTATACAATACTTCAAAATAACCTTTACACTTTGTTTACTTGATATTTAACCTGACTTTTTCGCTTTTCAACTTGTTCACTTTTATAAACTGCCTCCTTCATAAACTTCCTCCTCTGCGCCGGTAATCGCGCCTTATATACTCTGAAATTACCTCTAGATTGAACCAGAATCTTCTCCCACCACACTCTGGAAAAGTCCATGGCTCTTTCTACAAGTTTCCAGTCACTATTAGTAGGCATAGGCGTATCAATTTCCAGTTCCAAGGTGGTGTAATTCATAACACTGCCCCCTCCTTAAGCCTGATCGTCCCGATCAGGCAACTCAGAATCATCGATGTATTTCGCCAGTCTGTCCAAATGCACGATCTTCATCTTGGACTTATTGCTTCGTTGAATCTGATAGACGATGTCATTAATTCGGGTAATAACAGTATACGGTCCATCCCAAGGTGATTGAAGTTTCGGTGACCTTCCTTTCTTCCGCTTTGGGTTGTACAGCCAACCCAGATCTCCTGCCTTGAACCCTTCTGAACTACCCTTACGGTCATATCGAGCATTTATTCTGTCACTGGCTATAGTGATTTGGACTCTAACTAACTCATGGACATTCCTTAGCCGTTCACTCACTTCATACATAGCTGTTCACAGGAAGCCGTTCTCCACCTGGTGTTCCAAACATCAAATCACACGGCAGTTTGATCTCATGTCCAAATACTGCACGTGCCGGAGTCTGTTTTGTAGTCTCGTGGATAGCAGCCATGAGGTAAAACGGTATGTGGAGATCCCAGTCACGTTGATTTTTATGAACGACTTTAGAGAGATGTTCTTTCATAGTCTTGTTATGTCGCTCCACTACTCCATCTGATTGCGGGTGAAGGGCTGTCGTCCGTGTTTTGTGTATTCCCAATAACTTGCAGATTTGCTGAAATACCCCTGACTCAAAATTTCTCCCTTGGTCTGAATGCAGCTCCAGGGGTACACCAAACCGACATATCAAGTTATCTACCAAGACTTTGGCGACAGTAACCGCTTCCTGGTTCGGAATTGCGTAGGCTTCAGGCCATTTACTAAAATAGTCCATGGCAACCAGTATGTACTTATTACCGTCCTTGGTTACTGGGAATGGTCCGGCTATATCCATCGCAATCCTCTCAAAAGGAGCCCCGACGTTATATTGCTTCATTGCACCCCTACTTCTAGTCTATGGTCCCTTACTGGCTACACAAATTTTACAATTACGACACCAAGCTTCAACATCTTGACGACTATTTACCCAGTAAAATCGTTCACGTACTTTATTCGGGCTTTTGTTAACGCCGAAGTGTCCACCAGTTGCTCCATTATGCACTTCCTGAAGTACTTTCGGTACTCGACACCTGGGAATCACTAGACGCATAACAACTTGCTTCTCATCCGGGCCCTCCCATGCTCTTTTTAACAGCCCGTTCATAACTCTAAGTGAGTTCCACTGTGCCCACAAAGCCTTCAATCCAACTGCTTTGTCCGAAACATCCTTCCACTCTGGTCGAATTCCTTTTTCCTTTGCTCTCAATATAGCCCCAATCGCTGCATCGTTCAGTTATTCTTGTCTCGGGGCTTCAGTTGTTCAATCATCTGGAACGTCTATTTTAATAGTGTTGACTACTCCCGTGCCCTGGCTGTTTCTCCACATGGCGGCAGTGCTTGCAGTCGTCCTTGCACGGTCTTCTAGATAAAGCGTCTGCGTTCTTATGAGATCTTCCTGGTCGATGCTCGATTTTAAAGTCGTACTGTTGCAGCTGTTCTATCCAACGAGCCAGTTGAACTTCCGGGGTTTTCAACTGCAACAGCCATTTCAACGCAGCATGTTCGGTCCTGATTTTGAAATGTCGTCCGTAGAGATACTTATGAAAATAGTTCACTGATTTGACGATGGCCAATAACTCTTTCCTGGTTACACAATAGTTTCGTTCTGGTTTGGAGCGCATCTTGCTGAAGTACTCGATCACTCTTTCCTCTCCGTTCTGGATTTGGGACAGCACACAACCAACCAAAGAATTGCTGGCATCCGTATCTAAAATAAAAAGTCCATTCCGTTGTGGGTATGCTAGCACAGGACCAGTACATAGAGCTGCCTTCAATTTTCTCCATGCCGTGTCACACTCCGGTGTCCACTGGTACTGAACTTTCTTCTCTGTTAGCCGATGTAATGGCTTCGCAATGTCTGCAAACCCTTCCACAAAGCGTCTATAATAAGTACAGATGCCAAGGAAGCTTCGTACTTCATGAACGTTAGATGACCTTGGCCAATCTCGTACGGCAGAAATTTTGTCGGGGTCTGTTTGTATACCCTCCGAAGACACAACGTGACCAATGAATTTGACTTCTTTCTGAAATAGTGAACACTTCTTCGGGTTCAACTTCAAGTGTGCATTCCTTACTCGCTCAAATACTTGAAGATTTTTCAAATGTTCTGTAAAGTCTCGTCCCATAACCAGCACGTCGTCAAGGTAAACCAGGCACGTCTTGCAGGTTAGCCCTCGTCGTACAAATTCCATCAATCTTTCAAAAATCGCTGGAGCATTGCAAAGTTCAAAAGGCATCGCCGTAAATTGGTAAAGACCACTGCCTGCTGAAAAAGCTCTTTTCCTTATCATCAGGATGAAGCCCAACTTGCCAATAACTGCTCCTAAGGTCTAACGTCGAAAACCATCGTGAACCTGCCAATGTACTTAACATGTCATCAATCCGGGGTAATGAGTAACTGTCTTTCTTCGTCATATCGTTCAATTTTCGATAATCGACACAAAATCTTAACGTTCCGTTCTTTTTGGGAACCAAAACTACTGGCGATGACCAGGGACTTGTTGACTCCTCAATAACTCCATCTTGTAGCATCTTATCTATCATTGCTGAGGCTTCTTCTTGTTTTGCTAGCGGAAGCCTCCTAGGTTGTTGTCGAATAGCAGGTGAGTCACCAGTATTTATCCGATGCTGGACTATATCTGTTTTTGTCAAAACTTCCTGGTCTATATTTGTAGATGAATTTCCCTCCTTTCGTTCCTCGCACCTTGCTACCCACATAACCGGTTCATAGGAGCCAATCGGTTTGCCTTCTTTAATTGTTTACTGCATGGGAATTTAAATTGACGACTCTAACCTCCAGGATTTGCTTCCAAGGCAGCATCGATGATCTGTTCCAAGTGAGCAGGAATCTTAATCGTCTGTGTTGTCAATAACCTTACTTTATGGAATTGGTCATCTGCGGTTGCCAGGATAAATTCTTCATTTCCAATTTTCAAGACTCGCTCCCCTACGTCAACAATAAACCTCTGCTCTCCCATGATGTCCAGTCCCAAAATGAAACCATCTGTAATGTCAGCCACAATGACCTTGTAATTGAATCTCAACCGTCCAACCTGCAGTTCCAAATTGACCTCTCCATGGACCGCAGCCCTGTCTCCCGTGGCTGTCCGAATAATTACTTCATTTTGCATCTTCTTAATCTGCAAGCCTGATATAAACCCTGGCCGCACTATTGATGACGTAGCACCTGTGTCAACAGTAAACACGCACTTTCTTCCATTCACATATCCTTGCAACAGCAGACTACTTGGAATTCTTCGCAGCTGGGAAATCTTTATTTCTCTGGAGGCACCGTGTTCCCTAGCCAGCACAGCCCCCTTGGTGCTGGCTATCTTTAGTTTTCCTGCTGTTCTTCTACATTTACAGCATTTACTCGTCTGTCCGAGTTCTGCTGTCGACAGTCTCGTTTCATATATCCTGCCGCAGTTGTAGCATTTAATACCTCCACTTGGCCTTTCTTTATTTTGTTGGTTTTCCTGTCTTCTTGGAGGATTCGATTTAGCCAATAATTGACTGATCATTCTATTCGTTTTGAGAATCGCGTTCAAGATAGGGTTTTGGTCTCTCTTTTCTGACTGCGATTCTTCAAGCGTCATAGCCCGCACTCTTGACTTTGGAGTATCCCTATAGACAGCTTCTACTTCTAGTGCACGCACCAAGGCTTCACTACTACTGTTATGTCGGGATAGCCTGAGGACTCGCCTGATCTCCTCGTCCCTTATCCCGTCTAGGAATGCCCCCACTGCCAATTGCTCTTTAAATTCTCTTGGCGCATTATGATATGCTAAATGTGCCAGTCTTTCCACCGCAGCTTCAAATTCTTGCAGACTCTCTCCAGCTTTCTGAACGCGCAATTTCAGCTGGGTCTGGTATACTTGAGCAAGGTGTTGATCGCCATATCGTAGATCTAAGGCAGCTTCTAAAACTCCAAAGTTCCGTTGTTGGTCTACCGGAATTATTTGGAGCAATTCCAATGCTTGGCCTCTTAAAGCTACGATTAATGCGTTCTCGCCTTCTCTTCGTCATTCCAGCAGTTTGCACTCGCTGCTGCCTCAAACTGTGTCTTGTAAGTCACCCAGGAACTTTGACCATCAAAGGAGGGAACTTTTAATCGCTGGCCTGACGATACCACTTGCTGGTTTCCTCTATCCCTCAACTGTTGTTTAAGTTGGTCTATTTCTCCTTCTACCTGGTGCATTTTCTCTTCAACCTTGTCTACTTTTTCTTTTACTTCGCTTACTTCCTCTTCAACCTTGTCCATTTTTACTTCGATTTTATTTTTGAGCTCTTCAGTGGCTGAAATAAAGGCATTCTGTTGCATCTCTATTGTTTTCCTTAATTCATCATTGTCCTTTTGATGTCGTTTCTCCTCTTCTTGTTTTTCCTCTTGACGTCGTTTCTCCTCTTCTTGTTTTTCCTCTTGACGTCGTTTCTCCTCTTTTTGTTTTTCCTCTTGACGTCGCTTCTCCTTTTCTTGTTTTCCTCTTGACGTCTTCATTCTTGATCCTCAAAAATTTGTCTTAATTCTTCTTGGCGTTTTTGTTCTTGTTCTTGGCGTTTTTTTCCCGTTCCTCCTTCTCTTCCTGGCGCTTTCTTTCCTGTTCTTCATTCTCTCCCTGGCGTTTCTTTTCTTGGTCCATCATCATCTTTTGCATTTGGGCGAATAAGTCCTGTATTTGTTTTTCGGACGCCATGCTTCTGGTCGTTACCGGCATAAAATCAACAAAATTTAATAATCACGTCAATATCAGTAAAGCAACTGTCCAAAAATCTTGAAACAGCACAAAAAAAGTCTTATTCAGAGTCTTTAATCTCTTCTTCAAAGGATTTAATCACTATCACTAATGTCCTAATAAAATGTTCCAAAAATGTCTCAAAAACGCACTTAACACTGTTTTTCCTGTTCGAAAATAATTCTCGAACAATGTCCAGTAAATTAGTCCTTCCTGTGTTAGCACTAACTAGAATACTGTCCCAGTCTTCTCAACACTTCCGAAAAATCCTCTTGTTAAAATTCCGCGTCTGACACCAATGTTGCGTGTTTTCCACCCTTTAGGAAACCCTGTATGAATGCGTGGGTTCTAAATAATTTCAACAAGAGATAAATACCAATAACGCTTTATTTAACAATTTACTGATTATGCAATACTTCAAAATAACCTTTAAACTTTGTTTACTTGATATTTAACCTCACTTTTTCGCTTTTCAACTTTCCACTTTTATAAACTGCCTCCTTCATAAACTTCCTCCTCTGCGCCGGTAATCGCGCCTTATATACTCTGAAATTACCTCTAGATTGAACCAGAATCTTCTCCCACCACACTCTAGAAAAGTCCATTGGCGCAAGCAGTTTTGTTTCGATAAAATTAAATTTGAAAAGTCGTTCCCAAAAAATCGTAATATTACACCTATTTTGTTTAATAACTTTTACAGCAGCACTTTTTAGGAAGATTTTTTATCATATATTATTGATACAACTTAGAAGAGAATGGAAAAAAGTCCGCCCTGTTACAAAGGATTCCGAAGTCTTATTTTAATACACTAATACGTGTACAAAACAAGTCAGTATCTTAAACCGTTCCGAAGAAAACGTGCGGACAAAAAAGTTACAGACAGATAGACCGACCGATAGACAGACAGAATTTTTTTTTCTCTCAAATTTAAAATCTCGACGTGTCGTGCCATTTTAAACCTATTTCAAGAAAAGAAAAAAAACTGAAATTTTTTTTACGATTACTATACTCATTTTCGAAATATAACATATATAATATATTGATGATTTGCTTCTATGTATTAGCATTGTATTAATATACAATTATATGCATAAGAATAGCGAAACTTCCAACTTTAGAATCATCCCTAGGTTTTTTAATTTGTGTAACAAATTCTGTTTGTTTAAGCAAAGGGTTTTTCGCGCGCCAAGTACTGAAAAGCGCGCGTTCGGGCCCGGGCAACCTTGCACCACGCTTTCAATCCAATATCTTCAATTCACTAATTTTTTGTGGAAAATCCGTGTGACGTTAGGCGATTTTGTGTGAAAATATACGCTCTTTCTAGAAATAATTTTTATTTTCTCCTACTTCGACTTATTTTAAACATTTTGGAATAATACCGGAAGAACAAAGTTTTTGAATGTTTTTTTAATATTGCTCGTCTGGAAATCATGCAAGCCTTACGTGTTGTTATTGCTTACCATCTACGGAACTCATTAAAAAGAAATCATCCGCCTTCCATTAATTTAGAGCTAGAAATCTCTAATGACTGGGCTATGTCTTGAACCAACGATATCTTCCTTCCATTATTACATTCAAGGACACAATTTTCCTATTGATAATAAAAACAAAAATTACTGCTTTCTCCGATTTTGACTTATAAAAAATTAACAAATTGCACTTATTATTTAAATATTAAAATTTTAAAATAACAATAGCAAAACTATATTTTAGTTTTATTTACCCTTAAGTATCTTCAAATTAAATATTAATTCATAACCCACTTTCTAGGTATGCACCCTAAAGTTCAGGATTGATGGGAAAAAGGGGCAGCCCTAACGTAGATGTAATATCGAACGTTTAAATCATGAAGGGTTGACGAGAGGCTTTTGGGGGACTAACAGTTAAGTTATTAATGACTTCGCAGGCTAATTGAATTTTAGCTGACCACAAATTGCTCGTAGATGATTAGATGTCAACAGTTTTGTCCTTTACAATGTTATCTTATGAGTTCCAGGCATGGTTGACGTTGCCTCTGATATTTCTTGTTATATCTATACAAGGTTCTGCCAAATCAGTGGGAACTGATTTTCCGGAAAAATTATATTGGTTGTCAATTTTATATTGTATAATAGCATCGCAAGATATATAATGATATATATCCGTTTAGGCGTACATTTTTATTAGGCCAGTTATATTAGATACTTAACGTGGAAATTAATCAATACAAGCTGCAATCAGCATAAATAAATCGGATTTATGTTAAATATAAATGGGAATGATTTTGCATCGAAAAGCTAAACATAAATAGAAAGTTATATTTATAAATTCATTAAGGGCGTAAAGTGGTTGCGTTCGGCCCATAAAAGCACACTTTATATCTAGAGGTATAATACATATATTGTTTTTTGTACGACGATATGACTATAGTACCAATTCAATTTAAAAAACTATCTTACGTATAAATTTATAACACAAATATTCTTCGAAGTAATATCGAGGTGACTGATAAAAATGTTTTATCTATTTAAGATTGCTGTTGCTATACTTAACTATTTAAATAAAATAACTATGTTACAACCCGACAAGCATGTTTTAAAATCATCGCAATTTAATGTGCGTCTGCCTGTATATATGTGTAGGCCTTTTTGTGTAAACACGGTAACTTATCTTAGACCTAAAATGTTTATGTCTGTGGTACCTACACATTTAAAATATTGTAGTAGAATATCCTCTCCTGAAATTGTAAAACATTCTTCATGTTGGGTGATCGCCAGAGGCCTGTAAACTGTCATGATTTACGTAAAGTGCTTATTATAAGTAAACACACAAAAATTCAAGGATGTGTAAGATATCGAAATTGTGGGTAATACACAGTGTCTCTCTCAGGTTCAGATGAACTTTACGTAGATTAGATAATATATCAATTTTATTTTAAACTATTATTATTACAGTAAGTTTAATAATACTTATGACATGAGTGCAAGCTGCAATCGATTGTAACTGAAAATACCTATATGAAATATAAATGTAAATACGTACTGACTATGGCATGAAGCATAAGTGAATTATAGTGTATTGAAACAAAATGAAACTTCACGGTCAAACACACCAGACTGCAAATTCTGCTCATCTATTATAGGCGGTAGCCGGCTGTATAAATATCCTATGAATAAGATACGTAAAGAACTTTGTGTGAGTGGGTAAGTTACCACAGACCTAGAGGTATTAATTACTTTAATTTCTATCGTAAAAATCACTAAAATTCATAAAATACTTGAATAAAACTTACACCAAAATGTAGGTTTTGATTTTGATGTATACAATGAGATTATAGTGGGGTGCCAGGATTAATTTACCTGCAACACTGAGGCACCCTCGATTAATTTAAAAAAAAGTAATAAAGTGCAAGCCTTCTAGTTAAAAGAAAAACCGCTGCCTAAGGAATCACTACTTCCACATCCAAATTTTTCATTCATTCAAGTCACTTTAAAGGAAACATCTTTACTAGATTTGCACTCTAATATGTGGAAATAATTGGTCATATAATTTTAATAATATTTGGGGCGGATGTCATAGAAAATATTGAGGCGTTGGTTTCTACCATATACGTTAAAAATGAAGTTTCTAGTTTACCCTACTTATTTTCCCCTATTCACAACCTACCACCTCCCACCCCTTCAATGGAATCAGTACAATACATACGTGTACTAACTTTCAAGTGAATGTATCAATTTTATGTTATCAATCCCATTAATAATGGGGTGGAGATGGTGGGGTTTGAAAAATATTAGAAAGAAATCTCTGAGGCTTTGGTTTCTAATATATACACCAAATCCCAAATTTCTGTACTCTTACCAGCTTGATTTGCTTATTTTCCCCTATTACTCCTATTTAACCCCCAACGCTTCAACGGATTCATCCCACAATATAATCTAGTTCCAGAAGTCGTTATAATACATACGTCTACCAAATTTCAGATGAATATGTCAATTTTATTTTATCAACCTCTTTAATAATGGAGTAGTGGGAGGGAGGGGGATGGGGTTGAAAAATATTATCAAAGAATCTAAGGCCTTGGCTTCTAGGACACACACCGAATTTCAAGTTTTTTTACTCTGACCAGCTTGCTTTACTTATTTTTCCCTATTTACCTCTACTTACCCCCCACTCTTTCAACGCAATCATGTCAAAATATAATATAGTTTCAGATATCGTTAGAATACATACATGTACCAAATTTCAAGTGAAAATCTAAATTTAATTTTATCAACTCTTTTAATAAGGGAGTGGGGGGATGGAAAATATTATAAAAAAAACCTGAAGCCTTCGCTTCTAGTATATACACCAAATCCCAAATTTCTGTACTCTTACCAGCTTGCTTTACTTATTTTCTCCTACCTACCCCTTTTAACCCCTAACCCTTCAACGGAATTACCTCAAAATATAATCTAGTTTCAGATGTCGTTATAATACATACGTGTACCAAATTTCAAGTGAATATCTCAATTTTATTTTATCAACCTTTTAATAATGGAGTAGGGGTGGTGGGGGGTAGAAAAATATTACAAATAATCTGAGACCTTTGCTTCTAGTACATACAACGAACTTCAAATTTCTGTACCCTTACCAGCTTGCTTTACATGTTTTCCCCTATTTACTCTTATTTAACCCCCAACCCGTCTACGGAATCATCTGAAAATATAATCTAGTTTCAAATGTCGTTATAATACATACGTGTACCAAATTTCAAATGAATATCTCAATTTTATTTTATCAATAATGTAGGGGATAATGTAGGGGTGGTGGGGGATTGGAAAATATTGTAAAATAATCTGAGGCCTTGGCTTCCAGTACATACATCAAATTTCAAGTTTATGGACTCTTACCAGCTTGCTTTACATATTTCCGACTATTTACCCCTATTTACCCCCCAACCTTTCACCGGATATCTTCAAAAAACAATCCAGTTCCAGATCTTTTTATAATATATATGTGTACAAAATCAATATCTTAAATCGTTCCGGAGAAAACGTGCGGACAAAAAAAGTTAGACACACCGACAGACAGACGGAACATTGTTTTCGCTCAAATTTAAAATCTCGACGTTTCATAACATTCTAAACCCATTTCAAGAAAAAAAAATTGATTTTGTTTTTTACGATTACAATACTTCCAATCCACTACGTAAATACGGAAGTAAATTGAGGGTGCCTCTTCTTATTTACCCGCAGACTTATGGCTGCTTCGTTTTCAATTACTGTAAGGCCTATAAGCATAGGCTAAATGTATGAATTATAAAATTTATTTTTTATATATCTACGTAATTTACAACTTTGGATTATTAATAATCTCAATTCAGTTCATTTTAAATAATTTTTATCAATTACTATGACATACAGGGTAAGTCACTAGTTCGTAGATGGTCAATAACTCCTAATCCGTTTGAAATTTTAAAATATGTCTTAGACAAAAATTGTGGGAGATAAAGTATGGCATACTGTAAAATTATTCTTAAATCTACAGCATGTTTCATACAGCGGAGACAAGTTAATAGTTGATTTTTTTTAAGTGAAACACCAAACATTTTTTTGTGTATTTATATTTCACTCTTAATTATCTATTCAGGCAAATAATAATTTTTGAACTAGCACTGCGACGTTGCCACGTTATTCCACATTTTTCGAGAAGAAATGCATTTGCAGCGGTCAAGAGTAAAATTTGTAAAAAAACGGTTGATTGGACCGTCATTTCACTTCCAATGTTAGTCAAGGCCATGTACTAATTTCAGGGTTTCTCATAGTCGAACCTAATTCTACAGGGTGTTTTCCACGATGATTCAAGTTTTTACATTTTTAAACTGCCATAACCTAATTTTTTCGAATGGAAGCTGATATATGTTTTTAATCAAAATGTTTCAGCAATCAATTATCTACAACCTGATACCTCATAAGACCACCTTTATTCGACGCTTTTTTGAAGAATTGGAGGAAAATTCAAGTTGAAAAAGTGTAGGTAGTTGATAACTGAAATATTTTAAGTAAAAACATACATGGGCTTCCACTTGAAGAAATTGAGTTACGATAGTTTAAAAATGTAGAAACTCGAATCATCGAGAACACCCTGCAGAAATAGGTTCGATTATGAGAAGCCTGGAAATTAGTACATAACCTTGACTAACAATGGAAGTGAAATGACGGTCTAATTTATGAAAATACGTCTTTTACAGGTTGTACTCTCGACCGCTGCAAATGTATTTTTTCTGGAAAAATGTGGAATAACGTGACAACATTGCAGTGTTAGTCCAAAAACTATATATGCCCGGATAGATAATTAAGAGTGAAATATAAATATACAAAAAAATGTTTGGTGTTCTACTTTTAAAAAATCAACTTGCCTCCGCTATATGAAACATCCTGGAGATTTAAAAATAATATTACAATATGCCATTTCTTATCTCCCACAATTTTTGTCTGAGCCACTTTTTTAAATTTCAAACGGATTAGGAGTTATTTACCAATCACGCACTAACGACTCACCCTGTATATCATAATAATTGATCAAATTTAATTTAAAATGAATTGAGTTGAGATTATTAAATATGAAAAATCATAAATTATCTAGATATATAAAAAACACATTTTTTAATTCAAAGATTTAGCCTATGCTTATTATAGGCCTTATAGTAATTAAAAATGGAGCAGCCATATAAGGATACGGGCAAATAAGAAGAGGCACCCTCATTTCTGAAGCAACTAGAAGGCTTGTACTTTATTTAAAAAGAATTATCGATGTATTCGACGACTTATGGAAACCCAAAAAACACCTTTAATCGACCGTGTCTCATGATTGCGGATAAATTAATCCTGGCACCCCACTATAACCTCATTGTATACCTCAAAACCTACATTTTGACGTAAGTTTTATTCATGTATTTGATGACTGAAGAAAACATAAAAAAATTGTGACCGGAAGTGGCGCCAAAATGTCATGAGGCGGGCAAAATTAGCTTATATGGAAGGTGGCTCCCTCTAGATCTGTGGTGGTACTTACTCACTCACACAGAGTTTTTCGTGTGTCTTATTTATGGGATATTCGTACAGCCGGTTCTCGACCTATAGCCTTCATGTACAAGTGATAATAGCAGATCATACACATATGAATACATCCAGTGGTTTGAACCGTAACATATGGGTCTGTAGGTCCAGTACGTCTTGGATTAAAAGACAGTAGGCAGCCAAGAAGCCTTAAACATTAATATGTTTAAGCTCCTTGGTAGTCACCCACTAACGCATCTCAGAAGCCAACCAATCATTCTTATACCGAGTGATTCAGTTTGGTATTCGCGCCCCTATATCTTTTTCATTTCAACAAAAAATTATAAGACGATAAACCATATATCTTTGTAAATCGCTTGTAAGCTCTATCACATGACGTCCTTAAATCATCTCTGTGATCATATATGCCAAAGTAACGATAGTCAACTTATTTTGACATTTTATGCTATACTTTTTTTGTCGGTTGTTGCAGTAATTGTTTTTCTACATTCGACTGTGTAAAAAAAGTATACGCTTCCATAAGAAAATTAATAAAATACGATAAAACTTCATTCAACGGTTTTGTTTCTGAAGCAACATAGTTAGTCATGGAAACAATTGAATGTTGACATTGTTAGTAACGTCAAATTGAAAATACTGTTATTTGTGCTTGTTTTATTAGTTTTTACTTTATACTGTACTTATGAGTAGAGTTACACTAATGATAATGATATTAATTTATGGAGAATGCGGAAAAACAGTAAAGCAGTTAACCGTTTATATCATGAACGCTTTCGAAATAGGCCGGCGCCATCAGACAAAATGTTTTCAAAATTGGCAGGAAATATGGGTGAAAGTGAGAGTTTTGAGAAAGAAATGTTTTTAAACCCAGAACCTCACGAGATGAAGAACATGCAGTTGATGAGACCGATATTTCACATTCTTCAATTCAAAGAATTCTGAAAGACAATATATTTACTTGTTTCCTGAGATCGTATCATGTGGTCAGATGAATTCAGTTTCCATAATAATGGAATACTCAAGGGACCTAACTTTCGTTATTGGTCTCAGGATACTCCTCAGTGGCTTCGAGAAACTAATTTCCAAAATTAATGTATGGTGTGGAATTCTTAACGGACAGATTATAGGACCAAAGTTTCACGAAGGTACATGTACTGGAGAAAGATATCTACGGTTTTTAAGAAAAGAATTGTTTTTCACAGAAAACGTTCCATTGCATATTAGGCACAACAAGATGGGGCACCGCTACATAGTGCTATAATTGTAACGAACCTGCCAGATCTCCGCATCATACACAGTTGGATTTTTTCCTTTGTAAAAGAAAGAGTTTACTTTACACCTCTAAATGACGTTGAAGACCTTAAAAATAGAATACGAGTTGAATGTCGCTAATTAAATGTTGAAGATTTTCAACATGTATGTATCCAAGGCATAATATACAGAGGGCAATTATGTTTAGAAACGAACGGAGGCCTCTTCGAACATGTGAAGTAATAAATGTTTTTTTTATTTCCTGAATTATTAATTAGTTTTCTTAAGTATTAGTAGTTTTTTATTGGTTGTTATTATTTATTTGTAATTGTTATTTCAATACTATTGTTGAGTATTATTATGATTAATTAACTAACGATACAATATTAACTGTTTATTTAAATAAAAATTTATTACATAACCATTTAGTAACAGAATTTTGTTCGGTCAAAACATCAAATTTCAATTTCAAGAAGTCCCAAAGAATTGAAGAAGGGGAAAAAAATTAAGATAATGCCACAAATAACATTTAGACAATATCAAATTTTGTTTCGAAATTTTCACTTCTCATCAGCGCCGGATACACTGCACTCTTTCTAATCTGATTCGCCTAGATGATACTAGCTACATTATTTACAATGTCAAAATTCAATTGTTTTCATGGCCAACGATGTTGCTTCAGAAACAAAACTTTTGAATTCCGTTTTATCATATTTTACTAATTTTCTCAAATTTTTCTTTATGAAAGTGTATACCTTTTTTACACAGTTGAATGCAGAAAAAGAATATCTACAACAATCGGCAAGAAAAAGTAGTGCATACCATTTGAAAAAATAAAAGTTGACTATCGTTACTTTGACATATATGATCACAGAGATGATTTAAGGGCGTCATTTGATAGAGCTTGACAACCGATTTACAAATATATGTGGTTTGTTATAGTTTTTTGTTGAAATAAAAAAATGCAGGGGCGCGAATGCCAAACTGTCATATATAATACAGAACGGCAGATATATCCGCGAATTAGTTCAGGAACAGTAGAATTGGGGCTTTGGTGAAAATTTTTACTTACTTTGTATTTTTCTTAAGAAAAATTAGTCGTTGGTAGTGACAGTTTCTGCAAGTATGCATGGTGTTCCAGTTATACCAGTAATAAAATATAGATAATTTTCTCAAAATGTGGTTCGTCCAACTATAACAGTTATAGTTATCACTGTTTTCATTCCACAGAACACATATATGAAGCTGAAATATTTGCACATCTTCAAAATACAGACACTACCCCACCTAATTCGACCTCGTTTTATAATAACATCACCGAATAGTCCCAGACAATCCAATCCTATTATCCTATCCCGTCAAATAAACTCTCTAAACTTTTAACTTCCTCTTCCGAAATAAAGAAAATAATCAAGACTACCCCGAACAACAAAGCTCCAAGTCCTGAGTCTATACCCAATATTCTTCTCAACGGCCATCGGGCATACACAAGGAGTCATTGTAGCGGGTGACTTCAACGCCAAAAACTTACTGTCGGGTTCGGCCACAACAGACGTCAGAGGCATAAAGCTTGCCGAATGGATGGCCGCCCAAGACCTCGTCGTTGCAAACGTCGGCAACAAGGCGACATTTAGCAGGCGCCACCAGGAAAGCGTCTTAGACGTGACCTTTGCAAACGCGGGATTGGCGAAGCGTATTCGCAACTGGCGCGTGCTCGACGAGGAAACGCTAAGCGACCACCATCTCATCACCTTCGAGGTGGAGGAACAGGCACCGACCCCACCTGTGCGAGACCCGGTCGATAAGGCAAACAGATGGCGCTACAACCCCGACAAGGTACCCTCGCTGATCGCCAACCTCGAAGCCGAGTTCGCCCAACTTCGCAACGCCCGTACCGATGACCTAATCAGGGTGCTGACTAACACCTGCAAGTCCACCTTGCCTGCGACGGTTCACCACCGAGGCAAGCCCGTCTATTGGTGGACACGCGAGATCACGAACGCTGCGCCGCGCCGCAATCAAGCAGAAAAGGCTTCTGACCAGGACCAGGGCCACACGTACACTGAATGACGCGTCACTGACTCACGCTCACACCGCCTACCGCGACGCCAGAAAAGCCCTCAGGTCCACCATCAAAGCATCTAAACGCAGATGCTGGGAGGCGATCATCGATGACGTTGACAAAGACACTTGGAGAGACGGTTATAGGATCGTCTGTAAAAGAGTGGGCCTCCGCGAGCCACTCGTACTGAGTGGCGAACGGAAGCTCGAACTAGCAGAGGTACTATTCCCAACACGGGCACCGATCGAGTGGACAAGATCCAACTGGGAGCTTCGATTGCCTCCAGTTACTCCGGAGGAAATAGTGACCGCGGCATCCAGGATTAAACCTAACAAGGCACCGGGCATTGACGGCATACCCCCCGAAGTCGTCACATTGGCGGCCAAACACCACGCACGGCATTTTGCAGAGGCATTCAACGCAGTATTTAGTACCAGGAGTCATACCACGGGAATGGAAACTAGCCAAGCTGGTACTGGTCCCCAAACCAGGTACGCCACTTGGCACGACGCCCAGGCCAATCTGCCTCATCGATGCTGCAGCGAAGCTCCTGGAGCGCGTTATCGCGTCCAGAATTACCGCCGAACTTGACTCGAGGGGAGGCCTCTCCGAGAGCCAATACGGCTTCAGGGAGGGCTTATCCACCACTGATGCTATTCAAGATTTCGTACGCGTGGCACGCTCTGCAAACGCGGGCCATTGGAGACACAGAGAGATCTGCCTAGCAGTGGTTCTAGATGTGAAAAATGCATTCAACACGGCCCCCTGGGGACAAATTGTCGCGGCATTGGAATACAAGGGGGTTCCTTAGTACTTGACACAGCCCGTGAAGAGCTATTTCACACAAAGGTCTCTTATTATCGACGAACACGTCCGGGATGTCACGTGCCGCGTCCCGCAGGGCTCAGTTCTAGGGCCACTCCTGTGGAACGTCCTGTATGACAGCATCCTGGAGCTAGCAAGTCCCAGTGCACGACTCGTTGCTTTTGCAGACGATTTAATCGTAATAGCCATCGGCAAGAACGAGGAGAGTGCCATGGCCACAGCCGAAACCACAATCGCGAACATCTGCCGTTGGATGACCGAACACAGTCTCGAGCTCGCCCCGGAGAAATCCGAGGCCATAGCTCTAACCGGGCGCAAGGTCGTTAGAGACATGCACGTGACCATAGGATACGGTTGTACCTGCAAAGGGAGTCATAAAGTACCTTGGAGTGTTCATAAACCAAAGGTTATCATGGAATCGGCACGTCGATTACGCCGCGGAGAAAGCGGAGAGCGCGACCCTGGCCCTCCGAAAGCTAATGCCGCAAATCGGAGGACACAAGACCCTCGCCAGGAAGCTTTTGAGCTCCGTGCCGAACTCGATATTGTTAAACGGCGCACCGGCGTGGATAGACGCCCTGAAAACTGCCAGAAACCGCAACCGACTACTCCAGGCACAACGGCTGATGCTGATTCGGGTATGCTGCGCCTACAGGACAGCCTCTGCCCTTGCGTTCAGGTCATCTCGGCGGTACCTCCCGCTGACCTCCTGGCCAAGGAGCGCACCTACAACCACGGGGCAGATAAAACTGAGAAGACTACTTATAGAAACTACCTTTTAGATCGCTGGCAGGAGCGATGGGACTCATCGACGAAGGGGAGATGGACGCATCTCCTTATTGCAGACGTACGTCTATGGATAGCCCGCAAACACGGCGACTTGAGCTATTACCTGACCTAAGCACTGACCGGCCATGGTAACTTCAACAGCTACCTGCACAGGCTTGGCAAGAAGGCGAACGATCACTGCCTGTACTGCCCCACGACCGACACCCCGGAGCATACCCTGTTCCTATGCCCCAAGTGGAATGACCACAGAGACACGGCAAGCAGACTAACGGGACAGACTATTACTGCTCAGAATTTCACCACTATTCTGCTCTCCAGCCCCGACTCATGGTCGGCCATCAGTGCCATATGCGACAACATCCTCAGGAGCAAGGACAATGAAGAGCGGATGCCACGAATATAGGACGAATGATACCTCCGAAGTAATGTTAACACAGTTCCGGAGCAGGAAGAGGGGGGTTTTTTAGTGAGTAAGAATCTCACATATCCCCACACACTGGAACATCAGTGTGGGGAACCTTCTGAAGGTTTTTCCCCTCGGAAAAAAAAAATATATTCTTCTCAAAAATGTTCCTCAAAGAGCACTTGTGTAACTTACATACATAATCAACAGTATAATAAGACTGCAATATTTTCCTAGTCAATGGAAAACTGCTATAATCATCCCGGTTCTAAAACCAAATAAATCCCCCACTCATCTAATAGCTACCATCCCATCTCTCTTATAAACACACTTGCAAAAGTTAATGAAATAATCGTCCTAAACATTTTTAATAAATACATTAGTAAAAAAATCCCTCATCCCTTTCTTCCAGTTTGGTTTTAGAGCCGAGCATAGCACAACAAAAAAACAGAACAAGGTTATATTGCTGGTTGATACAGAAAAGGCTTTTGACACAGTATGGCATAATGGGCTAATGTATAAACTGTACAACATCTGCAAGCTACCAGTATACATGACCGATCTCATTAAAAATTATATTAATGCGCGATATGTAATAGTAAATGTGAATGGCTCTCTCTCTGCCACTAGAAGAATATCGGCAGGTGTTCCGCAAGGAACAATCGTCTCCCCTGTCCTCTTTAACTTATATACGTCAGACATCTCCTCGTATCCTACAACTAATTTACTTTTATACGCCGATGATATGGCCCAATCATTCTATGCAGAAACCGATACACAAAAGATCCGATATCATCTGTCCAACATCACAAAATATTATAGCATGTGGAAAATTTAAATTAATGAAATAAAAACGGAAACAATAACTTTCACTAGAAAGTACACAAACAATAAAACCAGTAAAAAAACTCAAAATAAATGATAATACCATTGAAGAGAAGATATGCGTCAAATTTCTAGGGATGACAAACGCCTTTTTTATCCATCATATAACCAATGCAATAAATAGAACCTACATGCTACTAACCAAGCTTTACCCACTAATAAATAGAAGGTCCAAACTTTCACCAGACAATAATTTGGTCTTATGTAAAAACTATGTTTAGGCCGATCCTAACGTATGCATGCGAAATCTGGAACTGCATCTCTGACACTCAGTTTAAAAGAATTCAAACTACTCCGAACAAAATACTACGTTTACTCACCAATTCCACTAGACATATTAGAATCACAGATCTACACCAGATAACGAACACACAATTTATAAAAGATTATGTCAGAGATGCAGCCCAGAAACTCTTCGAAGAAAAAATTTTGAGATCACAAATAACACGGACTATAGCCCACGAACGAAGAGATGACAATATGTCTAGAACGCATAGATTGTTATGACTGCCTGTCTATGAAAGAAAAGGAATCTAACCACTTGTTTCCACGAACAACCCTCATTCCCCTCCCAACATTCCCAACTCATAGAACTCATACCTCCCGATATTCCTCATTCCATCAAATACCCGCATAAAATAAAAATCACAAGCTTTCCGCGTTTATACCACCTTCCTCATATCCTACAATTTTAAATAAATGACAAAATAGTTAAAGCAGATTTTTTGTAACAATTTTCCTGCATGAACAGAGAAACACCTCACACGAACGCCTGAAGAAAATAAAATAAAAACACTAGTATTAAAGCATTTTAGGCAAAAATTAAAATCACAGTGCAGCAAGGTCTGCTGATATTGTCTAATTAGTAAATAAAATACAAATATTATGTGCAGCCTTGGCCATATACCACCGATCACTGCAGGTTTCGGTCCTCGCGTCAGAAACGCGATTGTAATCGACTGCAGATACACTTCTACTCTGTAATAATATACACAACATAGGCATGATATATTAATGAATTTATTGTAAGACAGTGAATATGTTCAATAAATTATTTTAAAGGTTAAAGTTGTCACTGTTAGTTACTAACAGTGACAATGCAACAACGTTCAAACGGAGAATATCCGGGCATCATCTTATACAAGTGAATAATTACTTAAAATATCCAGAGTTTGAACATAATAACTTCGACCGAATTATTTCGGGCTACTAGTTTTAGGGTATATTATTTGCAAAGCAAACTTGATCTCCAATGATAATAAATTTTATTAGAGAAGGTGAACTGTAGAAGAAGGGAAAAGGTTGAGTGCGACGTCAAGGTGAATTATTCAAGGTTGGCAATATAGGATAACGGGACTAACCCCTGTTCAAAGAGAAAACTTACGGCCTGCTTCTTTAACTTCATTACAGGGGTGTAGTTAATAAAGTTTGAAAACGGTAAAAATATTTATTTCGGCCTTTACTACCTATTATAAATTTTACATGGAAATAACAGTTTTGATTACGATATAATCTTCTTTCTTTGTATTTCTCATATCTATAAATCGAAGATTTTGTTTCAATTCAAATATTAAAATAGCATTTCTAGGAAAAAATTGTTTTCCTTATTTAGATACACCAACGTCTTTTCTCTTCCATTGCGAATATAATTGCTTTTCCCCTTAACATAGTTTGCGACTTTTTTTCTTATTATTCATTGCCTTGACAGAGGCCTTCTAATCCATACATTATATCAGTTGGCCTCCTTTTACTGTATGGCATGTCTCACAGTGTTTAAAACAAGAACTGTCAATTTTCATAAAAATTCCTAAGAATGAAATGTCAAAATTAAGGTTGTGCATCAAATCGTAACCTTATTTCCCGCACGGATTATATGTGTTTTTTAGGGACAATGGGAATTTTTAAAGTATATTGTGTTACTAGGTTCCACCTATAATTGTTATGGGACTAGTATCCCATTTTCAGAGGGCAAAAAATTACTCACAAGCTTTGTGCTTTATCTTTAAAATACTCTGACAGATATCAAAACGGAACAACGTTGCCCCTGAGATAAAAGGGCAACAAGAGTGACGAATTTTTTCTCAAATTACTTTAATACCTAACAGAGCAAATCCAACCCTAAAAACCCAAATAGTATTATATTGTCAGTATTAAATAAGGCGCGTGCACAATTTAACAGCTGATGAGATTGGAGGCCACACAACCTCAATCTTCCAAAGTAATTAAGGTGAAATTCACAGTTTCACTATTGCAATAAACAGTTTTAAGTTTAGTTTTCATTATGTATAGACAATTACGTGTTTTTTTTTCCTTCTTCAATTCTTTGGGACTTCCTGCCACATGTATGTTTTCTTTCTAAGCGGTGCTAGGGGAATCTACAAAATATATCACAATTAACCAGTATGTTACTGGTAAAAAACCTCTACGCCTGTGACGTCGACGTCAAAGGATCAGTTAAAGGTTGGTTTTTATAAATAAACAACACAAATAAGTATAAAAACTTGAAATTAAATATTTCGCCGACGTTTCGGAAATCTAATCTGTTTCCTTTTTCAAGGCTTTTTTTGAAAAATCTTTTTTGCTGTGTATGACAAATACACAGCTCTAAGAATGTTTGTTATATTCAATATCCATAGATACTAACTATTTACATAGAACTGTTGATATAGTTAACAGTTTTTTAGTTACTATACAATGTTAAGTTTGTGAAGTTCTTCTATGGATATTGAATATAACAAACAATCTTAGAGCTGTGTATTTGTCATACACAGCAAAAAAGATTTTTCAAAAAAAGCCTTGAAAAAGGAAACAGATTAGATTTCCGAAACGTCGGCGAAATATTTAATTTCAAGTTTTTATATTTATTTGTGTTGTTTATTTATAAAAACCAACCTTTAACTGATCCTTTGACGTAAACGTCACAGGCGTAGAGGTTTTTTACCAGTAACATACTGGTTAATTGTGATATATTTTGTAGATTCCCCTAGCACCGCTTAGAAAGAAAACACATGTGGCAGGAAGTCCCAAAGAATTGAAGAAGGAAAAAAAATTAAGATAATGCCACAAATAACATTTAGACAATAATTACGTGTTTTGTGCAATCATATTTCCTTTGATTCGGCGAGATGTGCATTGTTTACCTATGTGTCTTTAGTTTTCTTCGTATTCAAGCACTTTATAGGATGTATTGTATTATTATATATACAGCAAATTATTTAGAATATTTCAGATTTAAACGCTGTTAATTAGTTTGTTACCAGATTTCCGCGAAAATAAGAGAAGTTTGTGCTCAATCAAATGAGCAAAACGAAAAAAGCGAGCCAAAGTTAAAATATGGTGAACTAAGTGAGTTAACTCATTTAGATTGGCTACCAAATAAATATATGGGTTGTGCAGCTTTAAAGCTTTTATTTCCACTTTTCCTTTGCCCTTTTGATTGAGCACAAACTTTTCTTCTTAGGTATACATTGATTGCAACATGTTACATAAGAAGCTCTAAATTCTAATGTTAATTAATACACATACCTGAAAATGCTTAAATTGGCATTCGGCTCGACTTCGACTACCAAATATCATACAACACGACGGCTTTTTGTCGTAAACTGGTAACAAAATAATTAACGACGTTTAAATATTAAATATTCTAATTATATGCTCTCTATATATAATAACAAGCTAACCATTATACTCTTTGCCGACTTACTGCACTTTTTATACAATTGTTGCATATTCTACAGAATGCTCTCCGCATTTTTAGCATAAATAAAAAAAAATTAGTTTGTATTAGCTAGTGACGGCCTTGTCTAACTGCCAAAGCTTAGTACATAATCTTATTGCATTTGTGACAGATTTATTGCTGTTAAGTTAATAAACATTATGGATTCTTGCCTAATTTGCAGGTTCTGCAATGGAACAATATTATATAATATAATAAATATATAAATTTAATTAATAACTTTTCATTTATTTATCGATTTTATTCAAATATAATAGGGTTCTTCCTCTAGCTAACGCTAACTTACTGTCCAAATTTCACCACAATCCGACTTTTAGTTCTTAAGTAACGGACGGACAGACAGACAGGCAGAGATGTGGACGGACATTTTGACAGTTGTTCAGAATTCGATCAACAACAAAGTGATATGATTTATTCTCTACGAGCGATATTACCGGCTTTAAAAATATGCCGATCGAGTGCAATATACTCTTCATTTTGTATTTGCGAAGAATATAATAGCATCAATCCTATAAATTGTGTCCACACGAAGAAAATTACTAAAAACAAATAGGTAAAGAGTGCACTTCTCACCAAATCAAAGGAAATACTATTGTACAAAACACATCTTATATAATGAAAACAAAACCTAAAACTGTTTATATCAATATATGATAGCTCAGGAAAGTTAAAAAAGCAAACGAAAACTGCTAATCTTACGGAAAATTGAGGTTATGTGCCCTAGAATCTCGTCAGCTGACAAATTGCGCACGCACTCTATTAGAATCCTACAACTTAACCTCTTTCTAACTCAAAATGCACTCAATTACATTTCTTATAATAAAATTGACACTAAAGATACCAAAAAATAATACATAACCATTTACTATAATTTCAATTTTGCTTTGTTGGATATATCAACTACACTTTTTTCCACAGTGTGTTCATCAAGCCATGTCTAGTATAAAGTGAGCAAAAATCGTAAAAAAGTACTTTCTATAAAAAAACATTCGAAGTTATGGCGGAGGTGCAGGTTACAGATAAATAGTAAGGTATTTTCCGAGTAGCTGAAACTGAATTTGAAATTAAAAGTTAAAGATTCAAAATAGTGAACCCAATAGAGATACAATAATTGCATAACTTTTGTAGATTTATAAGAAATTGGGCCGCTAAAAAAGGCGAAAACATTTTTTTACAAAAAAATGACTCAGTTTTAAAAAAGCGGTCGCTGAAAATTATGATATAAAATTTCACCATCATTCGGTTAACTGAACCTTATTATCTATTATCGATTTTGAGGTGGTAAAAATGAACAAATAATTAAATCGAATGAGTTTTTACCCGATCTCAGTTAGGTAATAAGTTACGATGAACCGAACGACGTTGAAATTTTATTTCATAGTTTTTAGTAACCGTCTTTTAATGGCAGCTCAATTATTTTTAAAAAATTTTTTAGCATAACATTACATTACACTAACTTCTTTTAGCATGATACACACTGTTTATCATTAAAAGGTTTACTTGCTCAACCCCAGAAGTTAGATCTATACTTACATGGAAATCACATTATAGGAAAATCGGTAATTCTGAATCCATTCCAGGATAATACAAACAGATTAAAGTAGGTCATGAAACAGAAAGGTAACACAACATACCATACCAATTTCATGATTTCCAGAACACATTTGTAATCCGTGTACTTGTCCTGTTTTAATATCTAACATGTTAAGTTGGAAAGTTTTTCCGTTGTTTTTATTTTTTTATCTATTTTTGACTCTGCCGAACTGATATCGGTATTTCCTAAGTAACATAAGCAGCTGTAAATAAGTTCCGCTGACCTTGTCGCAGTTAAAGTAATTGCCATTTGGGTGTCGTAATCAGCTACATTGAGAATTTCCTAGCCAAAATTGAAACATTTCATGATATTTAAGACGTTGATGAAGAGAGGTATTAGCCAAATAACATAAACAGCTGTAAATTAGTTTCGCTGACGTCACAATTAAAATAATTGCCATTTGCGTGTCGTTATCAGCTGCGCTATGGTTTTCCTAACCAAAATTGTAGTCTTTTTTGGTATGTAGAACGTACAATAGAGATGAAACAATGACCAATTTGCTGTAAAAAAATCGTTAAAGGTATTTACACAGAACTTCCCTCTTTATTTATACAGGGCGGTCACTCTAAAAAATTATTAATTACGAAACCGGATAAGAGAATAATAATTGCAATGTATTATTACAAAGATAACTTGATAACTTTTAGTCAAAGAAATACACAGAGTTGTCATCCAATAGCAAAAATTCAATAAAAGGTCCCAAATATAGAAATTTCAATTTTTCTTTTTTTTTTTTAATAAGCCTAGATTATCATTAAACGTGGAAATTTTAAAATCGACAGAAAAAAATTCCATCATCTATCCTACAGTAGGTATCTAGTAGTAATTTTTTTTTTATATATTTTTTTAAATAGATTTAGAATGCCATGAAACGTGGAAATTTTAAATTCGAGCAAAAGAAAATTTGTTTCCATCTATTCTATGGTAACTAGTGGTAAAGAAATTTTCAACAAAATTTTATTTGAAAAAATTTTCAAAACATTTTTCTTTTTTAATCATTTTTTTCTGAAATAGGCTTAGAATGTCATAAAACGTGGAAATTTTAAATTTGAGCAAAAAAGTTTTTTCCATCTATTCTAGGGGTAAAAAAATCTTGAATTTTTTTTCTGAAATAAGTTTAGACTGCCATGAAACGTAGAAATATTGAATTTGAGCGAGAAAAAAATTTTTCATTATCTATTCGCTTCAGAAGGTCCACCCTGTATATTTTCCAGTGAAAATCTAACCATTTCTTCGCTGGTAGTGGCGTCAGCTACCTACCAAATTTTACTATTCTCCGTCAAGTAGCTTTTTAGCTAATGCACCAACAGACAGACGGACAGACAGAGACAGACTGATGGAATTGAAAAAAACCTTCGTAATCTACATGATCTGAAACGTGAAAATCCGAAAGAATCTGGAAGTGTGATTTTTTTCTCGAATACAATACTTCCCTTCGGCATGCGAGGGAGGTAATGGACACAGTCAAGTTCTGTTGGAAACTAATTTTATTTGGTAAAAATATACGTCAGTACGTATATCCGGGCAAAGTTAGAGATGCATATAGAAATGTTGTTTGCATTTGCATTAGCTAAAGCGTCCCTGTTCATTATTTGTATTTTCTGCAACAATCAACTTAATTTCTATCGAGATAAATATTCTATTCTATGTATTCCATGACAAATTGATAATTGTGTGACACCCCCCGCACTTCGAAATTTTACTAGCTGTGGGATGGGGGCCCGTACGTTACTACTCCCGGGCCCCGATTTTCTCTCGACGGCCCTGACTGTCCAACTTTATAACTGGCTTTGGATACTAATTAAAATGGACGCCTATGTTTTATTGTATATGTACTTAGAAAATATCAAGTCGATTTTGACGACGAATTGCAATAAAAACTAAATATGGTTCATGTAGTTTATCACAACTGTTTAGGTTTTCTTTGGATTAATCCAGACCCCGGAGCAAAAGTAGTTATGCCAGGGACGGTCTTCATACACAGATAAATATGTTTTAAATCAAGAATCTTATGATTCACATAATCAAATAAATATATTATAGGACACGAATAATTTTGTGGTAAGAAATAAAAAGTATGACACAAAAATTATAAAATAATAAATAAATCATTTATTAATAGATATTTGGAAAAATTATTTATTTGGTATAGTTGTGCAAGTAGTTGTAAGAGATGTTTACTGAAACTGGTGGATAAAACTTCGGCCACACATTACATATACCTGCAGAGTCGGTCTCATTATGTAATTGAAAACAAACAACTCGACACTTTAACCGGCATATGCCACTTCAACTTTTTTATCAATTAAAGAAATGTAAACATCTCCTATATGTTTCTTCCCAGCTATATTAAACAATTCTCGATTTAAAATAATATTTTTATCTGTGCACATAATATAATACAGTATATTTTAAAAAATATAAGGAGAGTTTTCGACACCACAAATATACCGCCACCCTTGTCGCTATCTTTCTATTTTTTTTTACAACAGCAAGTAGGATACGGTAAACAATAATGATAGGAAAAGAAAACGCAAATTGCGTTACATATTTTGCAGAGGACTTTAAACATACATAAAGCACTTGAAATAAAAAAGGTCCAACAGTTATTATTATTTTATGACAAATATACATATACGCATTATGGAATCAACACTACAGACTTATCGGTGATGTTTTCAGCTTTTGATAAAAGTAAATGTATCGTGAATTATAATGGCGTCTAGTGGCTTTCCATTAAATGAAACAGTACTTTCGTGGATTTAAGATTTTGTGGAACTGCGATTTAAAGGTGTGGAATTTTTCTGTACCAGCTGTAAATAACACCTTCGTGGACAAGCCAGTCGAACATTTTAAAACATGTTTCATCTAAACGTCATAAGAACTAAAATTTTGGATATATACATGGATATTTCTCACGAATCCTTCTAGCCATACGCGACCTTCAACGTAAGCTAGAAACAGATCAGTATACATAATTGATGCAACGAACATTATATCTGATCTACGTCAATATATTTTTAGAGTATCGGGGCGTGTTGCTGAGACAGTGAAATACAAACTGGATACAGTGTTAAGAAACAACCCCGGTTGTTTAAATTTTTGTGCATAGCAAAGAAGTGGACTCTGTTCATTATCGGACATAAATCTGCCATCCATAAGAAAATATACTTATGTTAAGTAGGCGCCGATTACATCGGTAGACATTGAACGCTACTTTTCACAACACAAATGGATATTTACTGACAGGCGCGGGAGTTTAACTTCGGACCATTTAGAACAAATATATATAAAACATTTTTATTAACTATGTAAATAAGAATTTATTTAGCAACCTGCTATTTACAATCTATACAATAAGGCATAGTTACTAAGTGTTTGTATTTGTGCATCCAACAATAAATGCATCAAAGTCTGACTTATAACCCCTTCGGAGCCATTTACCTTTAAATATTATGGAATTCACTAAATACTGTTATAAGGTAAGTATAGTATGAATGTTTTTCGTAACTTGGTTACATTTTAAAAATCTTAATAATTTAAAGACAATCAAGCTGCCACGGTAAGATATTGTATTATTGGGCATGAAAATGTTTATAAAGTTCATATTGCGCAAAGCCGATTCTGGTTTTTACGTCATAACTACCTCGGAGCCGGGGTGCATATACGTAATCTGCAGATGCATAAGGTATAGCCAAAATGTATCGGTAATATTCGAACATAATCGTCACCGGCTTACATTTTTCACTGCCTATTGGTAAAGTGGGGACGCAGAATGTGCACAGAGAAGCCTCAAGCGTCTATAATTAACTGATAATTTTTTGATGTTTAAAGCCACTATTCGCTATTGATCATGTTCAGTGCAAAAACGCCGAAAATTTTCCTTGCCCTTCTTGAAAGTGTTTAAAACTGTTGCAAAATAAAATGAACACACAGCCTTCACCTGCAAATGTAGTAAACTACAGGCGTACTAGGAAAACTACGTCTGCACTTTACTCTCGTTTTCATTGGTCCCATTATTCTTAAAAACCCGAACCGGTCAGCTATGCGCCTGCAGATTACGTATATGCAGCCGAGATCTGTTAATGACGTTAGAGTAAAGGAAGATGGGAAAAACTAGGGCATTAGCAAGACTAGTCTTTGTACGTTTCGTGATATTTCAAAATCTCTTTTTACCTACACTATGGGAATTATTGGCATTTACGTCAAAATTTAATAAAGGGAAAGGGTAGACCATCCCAGATCGCACTTTTGCAATCCGTAGTATAAATCTAGCCATATGTATGTACATATGTATCTACAAAGTAAACCTAGTGTGAAATTATAATTATGCAGAGGTGGCGGTATACAAAAATGTCTAGTGCGTCTCAGGCTGCAATAGACTTGTGGATTCGCGATTTCCCAGAACTGCAATTTGATGGAACAGATTTTTATTGTAGTAGTTGCAACAAAACAATTTTTTGTACATCTGAAACAAATGTCAATAGACATATTTCCTCACAAAGCCATATTAGTACTAGTGGCTCTACTGATAGTGACAGTCAACGTAGTTTTAATTTAGATTTAGTGGAAGTGATGGTGGGATGTAACATACCGTGGTCAAAATTAGATAATCCACTTTTTAGACAATTTTTGAAAAAGTGTATTAGTGGTCAGTATAACAATGTTCAGGTTCCGTCGGAAACGACGCTCAAAAGGAAATATTTATCAACAGAGTGTGATAATGTTAGACAAAAAAAAAATTCCTCTGAGCTTACTGGGAAATACATCTGAGTTAGTGTGGACGGAACCACCAATGCTTGTGGGTGCAATGGAGGAAAATTGTTCAGCGTGTGGACACTTGTTCACCTCTAAAGTTGTAGAAACGACAAATTATCGCATTATAGTGAAGGCAGTGAATTCAAGTCCACAATAGTTATCGGGGGACCAATATGTAGAAAATAAAGACAAGGTCTTATTATTTCTTACTGACGGAGTGAATTATATGAAAGCTGCAGGACGAATTATGAAGGAAACATACTGCAATATGCTGCATGTAACATGTCTAGCACATGGACTCCATAGAATTGCTGAAATTATTAGAGGGTGCTACGCTAATGTTGATAACTTGTATCTAATGTAAAGAAAGTTTTCCAGAGAGCACCACATCGTGTAGTTATTTAAAGAAATACCTTCAAATATACCATTACCTCGAGCGCCCATTATAACACGGTGTGGAACCTGGCTACAGGCGGCATCATACTATTTTTGCCATTTTGAAAACGTTGAACTAGTAGTACTGCAGCTGAATTCAGATGATGCAAGGTAAGATAAATTGTATCATACTTGCATAAAAACCTTTCCGCGCCAGCAGAGCCAACCCTGACATTTACGTCACGGAGATAAAATTCCCGATCTCCGGTTTCACATTTATATGTATTTTGGTCTTTGTTTTCCTTACTGCTCGTGTGATGTCCACTTTTAGAGAATCTCACAGGACATTTGAATTTTCAACTTATTGATTTATGATAGATATATTATATTTTAAGTATTTTTTTATTATTGTGATACATATACATATTCTTATTATACGTATAAGTATGTACAGCAAAATGATATTTTGCATGTTAGTGAATTTTAAGCTGAATTAAAAGATTGCAGAATACTTTTCTATCTGCATTGGTTTGAACTTCTGCCAAAATACAATTTTCAGTTACAAACTGTGTATACATACGTCAATCAATTTAATTTAAGTCCTTTGGATTTACAGATTCTAAACGAAAATCGGAAAAGTTTGATATTTTAGTCATATCGCATCGTATCTAAAAATGATTATAACTTATAACACGCTTATTGTAAAAGTGCCTCTGCCTTACAGTAGTACTAACGGCTGGTTTTAGATTGGAAACGTAAGTAAAATAATTTATTTTGTATAAAACAATAAAGCCATCTGGCAACTGGCTACGTGGTTATCCAGTATGTATATGTTTTATTAAAAACTTCTGATGCGATTTCTCGGAAAGTAATAAAACTTTTAAAATGACACAGAGCAGAATGTGTACAGTACAGATTTTCACTTAAAAACAGATCAATAAAGGATGTCGTCTTGTTATCATAATCGATTTTTACTGGTTCCATTTAATATAGCACCAGGGAGTGGTTACTTTTAAAATTTTTAAGGATGGTTGCAAGGACGGAAATAGTGACAATTATAGGATCATCGTACTTGTCAATCTAGTTTTGCATAAATATCATATTAAAGTTTATTGTTTTCTACTATATCTGCAATAGGACATATCTCATAGACCTATTTATCCATATACTGAGTATTCCATTTTATAGTGCTACACTAAATTTAATTTATTTAATGATATATTTATCTTGTACAAATAATTGCTTTTTCAATGGTTTTCTTTAGTTCGAAATGTTGTGTGTCTGGTGATCGAATTTTTCACCACTTTCCGATATCCAAACGTGTTGAAACTTTGCACACAACTTTGGTTCTGTAGACAATACAATATAGTATATTCAATATTATGGTGGATCCAATACAGCGGCGACCACAAAATGGCGGATTACCTTTTTCCTAACAACCCGACATGGGTATCAAATGAAAGGGTATATAAAGTAGAATGAGCTGTGTGACGTTATTCTAAATCCAATATGGCGGCCGGCACCAAATGGCGGGTCACCTGGTTTTTACAACCTCCTCGGCATGGGTATCAAATGAAAGTAGAATACAATAATCTGTGTGACGTTATTCTAAATCTAATATGGCGGCCGACACAAAATGACGGATTACCTATTTCTATAAAACCCCCTTGATATAGGTATCAATTAAAAGAGTTTGACAAGAGTAAACAAAATGATGGCGTTTGAATAAAAAAAAATAAGGCAGACGGGAAACTAAAAAGCAAAAAATAAATCAATAAAAATTTAAAAACAAACGGTTTTCTTTTAAAATTGGATTGCACTAAAAAGAGGCAAATAATTTTTTTTAGTTATTAAATTACGAAATGACGAAAAATAAATCCATTGGGTGCTCATTAAGTATTGCTGTTGCTGTTATATTACAACATACTATTCATAATATTTTATCATAATGCTGATTGTTGATAAAGGTAATATTTTATGAGCGTCCAATCGTTTTCTTTTTCATCATCATTTTGTAATTTAATCACTAAATAAAAATTATTTTCTACTTTTTAGTTCAATTCAGTTTTAAAAGAAAACTATTGTTTTCAAAAAATATGTAGGTATATATTGTTCTATTTTCTCAATCTATTTGTATATTTATATATCCAAATTTACTTCTTGAAAGTAAATTGAAATGATTTTACTGGACGCCAAACAGTTTCCTAAAAGCTGTTAAAATTATAGATCATAGAACACTATTAGCATGACTATCTATAATGATTGATTTTACCTATATTAGCAATTATTCAATCAGTAAACGTTATATTAAATATATGAAACTTGAGCACTGAAAGCTAATTAAGTTGTTTCTGTTAACTTTTGTTAATTTGTTGATATTTGTTAATGTTAATGAATTTGTAAAAATGACTAATTGATATTTTAACTACTTGAATCAATGAAATACTAAAAATGAATATTTTTCCTAAAAATGTCTGAACAACTTTTCAATTAAATAACAATTGTTCTCACGCCGCAACCGACGAAGTAATTTTTTATAGGCAAAAGGATAACTAATATTATTGATTGCATAACTGACCAAAATTTGAAGTTGATCTAAAAAAACTGCGGAAAATACGAGGGTATGTAGTTGTGTACGCGACAGGTGACACACTGCATGTCACTGGTAGGTATAATAGTGCGGTGACATTAGGCAAAAAAGGAACACCAAAGTGAGAAGAAATTTTGCACACACCTTTATTTTGACCTTAGAAGCAATGTCTCAAAAGTCTCTGTATTGTAACATAGTTGGTTGGTTGGAGAACAACTGAGATGAGGATAATAAATATATATCGTTAGTTACGAAATAAATAGAATTAGATGATTAGGTACTGAATATGGTGTTACTATTATATATTGTTGATTTAATATCATAAACAATACACGGTGTCAGGTGTGGGGTTGCTAGCTTATAGAAGCCCTGCTTTAGAAAACGGATCTTCAACTGCAGAACTTTTTTTTGGTCGAAGAATAAGATCAGATACCTAAGTTATTAAATCTACAGTGGAAAAATGTAGAGAAATTTCGAAGAAAAGATGCCAATTAAGAAACAGGAATGAGACAAACTTTAATCAAAGAAAAGGAGCAAAAACTGTTGAAGGAATTAAATGTATATGATAAAGTGTGGATCCAAGATATGAAAAGATTTGGAACTATTATCAGAAAAGCTAAGTACTTAAGGTCATACATTGTGTCAATGGAAAAGGGTGAAATTCGGAAAAATCGTAAGCAGTCAATAGTGCAAGAATTGGAGAATTTAGAAGAGGAAGATGCAGGAGTAATGGTAAATGATTAACCTCCAATTACCATCAGTCTGCCAAGTGAAATGATTGAAGATAAGAAAGAGTTACATATGTCAAGCCCACCAGATATGTCAACTGATCCTGTTTCGAATAGAAGAAAGAGCTCACACATTACAAGAATTGGGAGAGTTGTTAAACCACCAGAACGGCTTAATTTATAAAACAAGAGGTGTATTGTAACATAGTTGGTTGGAGAACAACTGAGACGAGGATAATAAATACATGTCGTTAGTTACGAAATAAATAGAATTACATTATTACTGAATATGGTATTATTATTATATATTGTTAATTTAATATCATAAACAATACAGTCCCCATCGGTATCACGCTTGCGTCCTCAGGTCAAAAGGTAACAGAAATCAGTTTTTCGCAAATATCTCGCTTCCAAAGGAACGAATGACTTTTTTAGTTGTTACAAAAAGTGAAGACTAGAAGATTGTCTACAAAAAAGTTATATACATCTTCTATGTATAACCAACCATTTAGTTAACAACACACCGCTAAGTTTTGTAGCTTTGTAACTTTGAGTCACACCCGTGACGCTCGGTACGTCTTTCTCCGTCAGTTTGAAACTTGTTCCGAGCTGTTCGGAAGCTTCGTTTTACCGTTATTATTCGTTAATATTTTAATTAATCTTTTAGTTACTTATCGTTTTTAGTGCCATTGAAGACTCAATAGAAAATATTGAAGATGAAGAATATAATGACATTAATCTTCTTGATCTCATCACAGAGAATATTACAGAAGAGGAAGGAAATGATGAGGAAGAAGTTAACGAAGAGAGTGAAGGGAATGAAGAGGAACATGTGGAGTTGGAGGGAGAGGGCGAGAACAAGGACGAACTGTAGAACGTACTTAAGACAAGGAAAAACATGGATTAGGGCTATTTGGGAAACCATTTAAAAAAGGCGCCTTGCACTTTGCCTCTGAGGTGGTGTGGAAACGGATGCACCGCTGTCATTATTTTTCTAAAGTATAGTATAGAAATGGCTATTTGTACATAAGATGTAAGATATACATAATTATTTTTATAGAGAATTTCCTAATCTTCATTTTTTTTTTTAAATCTAAAAAAATCATGCGACCTAGGAGGCGAGATATTTGGGAAAAACTGATATCTGCGACCTTTGACCCTAAATAACTAAAATCGCAAGCGCGCTATCGATTGGGACTATTTAAACGTTACTTCTAAGGTCAAAATAAAGGCGTATGCAAAATTTCAGCTCACTCGGATTCAGCAGACGGAATCTATTGTGACTAGAGTAATAAGTATTCTGAGTACCTACTCAAAATTTAAAAAAGTGACACAATGTTAACTCAAAATTTGAACAGTTAAATGAATCTCCTGTTAAAAACGTTTAATTGGTCTCTAAGCACATGTTATACTAAGCTCTCCGACAATTAACATGGGATACAAACCATTTAGCCTTACAAAATCGAAATTTTTTAAAGAAGCAGAGAATTCAACTACCCGCTTTAAAAATGAAACCTTAATCTGACACCCAGACTGAAACTAATTCTATGTGAAATATGAATTGACACCGAAAGCTAAAACGTCTGAAAATCTTGGAAAAGTATGTGTCATCGAGAGATATGCCACAAAAGAGTTTGAGATGGCCAAACTACCCTCAAAGTTTCTTCTTTTTCTTCCTCACCCAGAATCAGTTCAATGCTTGTGCTGAAATGTATTAATATACTAAGAACCTCTCGTATAAATTTATTTTTCAGAGAAGCTGATAAAAGTTTTGAATTTGGCAGAGATGTTCATTCAGGCGTACTACTGAATATATTAAAAGTCCTCATGTCTGTCCGTTGCCCTGGAGCCGGCATCTTGGAAAAATGGTATGCCAGTTTTCAGCTTATATCTTACTAATCATAAGATAAAATAAAACAATCTAGAAATGAGCTATTAAACAATATATTTATGCTTCCGTTATGTGGGTTTGGCGTAATTTGTTGAGAAGTTCTTAGATACATCGATATGACAGCTCAATTCTTTAAGACATCTTTTTCAAGCTCACATTGACAAATTACATTGAGAAGAGATGAAACATACTTTGGTACCTACCTAGCTAATGGTTCACACTTATTGAAAATGTAAAAATGTGTTTTATGTATATTTGAAATTAATGAACTAATGTTTTAAATCCCTATTTTAAGAAGCAATTAATCTAGATCAAGCAAGTCTTATATAAATTCCAACTCTTATTACTTGATCTTGGCAATTAAAGCTACGATGCAGCGCATCTTAGAAGCAGTAAATGAAAGTGGTGAAACTACTAAAAAGGACTTGTTGAAAGACGACAAAATTCGATGAATTTCTGCTAGTAAAAGAACTAAAAACAGATAATAACATGGAGAATCGGTAAGTGAAACTACGGTATTTAATGTTTAAAAATAAATTTTGATTTTATATATACAGTGTGTCCAACTAAGTCGGCACCATATGGGAAACTTTTTTATTATTGATTTTATGAAAAAAAGTTATTCTTGATGAAAAGTTTTGCATGGCCTAAAACCAAAAATGAAATAATCAGATATCAATTTTTGCAGTCGTATACGAGGTTTGTCGAAAAACGTAAATTTTGCTCAAGAGTAAAGTACCTTTATTTATTACAATATCGACATGCAGTCGTTATTAAGAAAAGTCGATCCTAATTGAAAACTACGGTCAGATGTCTAATATTATCCATCCACCATAAAAGAACAGATTTTGTTTATGAATGTTACTTATTAGTTAAGTTATCTTCTGTTTAACTTTTCATTTGTAAAATAAATTATTATGATATGCATGCATTAATTATTCAAATGCAATGGCAAATTGTTACATTACTTACCAGTGAACCGAAAAGTTATCATGTTTTTCAACACAATAAATGTTTTATGATTTGCAAAATTAAATTATGTATAATTTATACCCAAAAATTATTAAAGATCATTTTTTCATGGTAGATGGATAATATTGGATATCTGACCGTAGTTTTCCATTAGGATCAACTTTTCTTAATAACAATTGTCGATATTGTAATACATAAAGGTACTTTACTCTTGAGCAAAATTTACATTTTTCGACAAACCTCGTATACGACTGTAAAAAATTGATATCTGATTATTTCATTTTGGGTTTTAGGCCATGCAAAACTTTTCATCAAGAATAACTTTTTTTCATAAAACCAATAATAAAAAAGTTTCCCATATGGTGTGCCGACTTAGTTGGACACACTGTATATACATGGAACAATCATTTTAAGTTTTTATATTAGAAAATTGTCGGTCAAAATAATTTTTTCTTGATTTTCTGCTTTCCCATTAGTTCTACCCTGAAATTAGTTATTACCAATATTGTAGGAAATAAAGGTTGCAACTTTTATTCAAGCATTTTTTTCTCTATTAATAAGTTGAAATTTACAATGACTACAAAGGTGAAAATATGTGCTTCACTGTAGTTTTTTTTTTGCTTCATTGCTCATTGCTCCTGCGTATAGAAATTAGTTCGGATCAACTGACAAATTGACTATTAATATTTACTAAAACAAATTAAATAAAAGATTTTTGATTGCAAGAATGGTATTCCACATTTTTTTAATATACCTATACCTACTCCATTAGGTCAGTATTATTATTGCATGGTTTAATTTTAAATATTCAATTTGTTAATAAGTATATGTCAAACTCATAGGTTGTGTTGTGATAAATTTGACATTTAAGAGACTATCCAAACAAAAACATGTTTGGAAAAAGCAACCCCTCTCCTCTTCTCCCTTGTAACATTTATGGACCCCCCCCCTAAACGAGCGTTCGTTTCTAAACTTCCTCCTTCCCATGACATCGAATTTAGAATGTTCCATCTACTATCAATAATTTTAACAATTTGCTCTGTTTTAATTTCAGATGCGGTTTAGAGTTGCTTCCCGAATACCACCAAAGAATGTTTCGAAATTTCGAGTGTCTACGTTTTTCAAAGCAAAGAATGTCTACACAAAATATTTTATGCTATTTTCACACAATTTATAAATCAATGTTTATTTTTTGTATATTAAATAATGCACATTATCACAAAATACACAATAAAAACCAAATTGATTACGATAAAGTCGATCAGAAAAAATTTTGTGGTGAATATTATATCATCCGTACTAATAATTTTAACCGGGTTTGAATAATAAAGAACATTTATAAATTTCTGCTGGTTTTATTTATAAGCTGGTTCAGAACATAATAATAATAGTGCATTTTTAAATTTTTATTTTATTTTCAATACAAAAACCTCTAGATAATTCTGTTCAGTTGTCGCACAAGTGATCTCTAAGATGTTTCTAATACATGCACTTTAGTTGATTTTAAAATTCGAAATATAACTAAATATATTAAGTACTTAATTCTGGATTTCAAGTAATTAACTATTTTTTTAAATTCACCTTTTCTAAACAACATTGAAAGGCACAAAAGTTATATTTGGTGCTTTGTTATTAATAATTAGTGAACAATTTGTAAAATGAGAGCCGTTTTGAAATGCTAAGTGTATTATGTCATACATGCACATATAATTGTGATTATGTTTTATAAATTCTCAAATTAATTTTTATGATTCTATGATACAATTTTATATTTTATAATTATTTACAGGGTGCTCTTTAAATGATAGGTACAAGGTTCTTTCACATAATACGTTTCTTCTGCCTTTTCACTTTTGTTTGGAAATGATTGAATGACATTTACACAATTCTAAAATGAAGGGATGAAAAGTGAAAATATAAGATCACATTTAAAAATCTAACAGCACAAAATGCAAGGAATATAATGGTGACTATACTGTACAGTAGCATATTATATTCCTTACATTTTGAGCTATTAGATTTTTAAATATGAGTCTACATTTCCAATTTTTATCCATTCAATTTTAGAGTTGTGTAAATGTCATTCAGTCATCTCCAAACCAAAAGTAAGAACATAGAGGCGAAGCATCATTAAAGAATCTTGTAGCTATCATTTAGAGATCACCCTGTATATATTTATAAAATATAAAATTGTATAAATGTTAACAGAGTACATCAAAAGAACATTATTTAAATATAATTTTCATAATTAAATTATGTTTCTTTTAATATTACTAAAATATTATTGTAGTAATCAAATTAAAACGTTTATTTTGTTACATTTAAAAAATGTAGTCATAATGTAGTATTTAAAATATAACATTAAAACATTAATGTAGATATGTTGAGAGGATATTGCTTTAATGTTGTGTTTTTAATAATATAACTTTGTAACATTGCTGACTGGGACATAATCTATAACATACTTGTTATATAAACGTTAAAATTATCTATTGAATAATGTTACAAAGTAACGATGATACATTACTGTTTTATTTCGGTAATGTGTTCATGTTTAGTGGGTGGGGGAGGGGTGGGGTCGGGGCTGTTTCCCCACGGTCCCGGAGTTTTTGAGGGGGCCCGGATTCTAGGAGATGGAAATGCATATGCAAATTTCGATTGTATTTGTATTAGTTAAAGCAGTGGAAGGCATACTGTGTAAATTGTAAGAATTAATATAAAAAATTTTGATATGTAAAATCGTAGCTGGAAGTATTGAATCGTCAGAAGCATTACCTCCGCTTTTCGAAATGTTCGTTCTTCAAAATTGCAATTGAGTAAAAAATTGTGTCGCAAGGAATCACCCTCCCGCTCTGCGAAATTGCAATTGTATCGCAACGATTATAACCCTTCCGTTCTTCGAAATTGCAATTATTG